>CM077160.1:161561790-162276790 GCA_039583875.1 Platanthera guangdongensis | reverse complement strand
AATCTCGAAGTTGCCCCAACCGCTCGAATTCCCGTGGTCTTCTTCTCCCGTGAAAATCAATCCTGACGGCTCCAGATTAAGTGCCTTGCTCTACGTCCCGTCGCCGTCAAGGAATCGGGAAGAAAGGATAATCAATTCTGGCACCTCTGTTCTCTGGCATCTCCGGCGCGCCGCTCAGATTGAGAGGAAATCGGAAGAAACGAACGTCTGGCCGCCTTGAGACAAGAAGTTTCTCTCCCGCTCCCGGTATCCGTTTTTTTCGCGGGAAGCGCCGCCTGCAGGAAAAAAAGGTCCCCGTTTGCCCTTTTCTAGCGATCCAGCGCCGGTGGAGAAGTAATCGATCATGACGAGGACAAACTTCCTCTGTCCACTGGCCTGAGGGAAAGGGCCGATCAAGTCCATTCCCCAGATTGTGAAGGGTCATGGATAGGGGTGCAAGCGGTTCGATTTGGGTCGGTTTGGACCCAAACCGAAACCGAACCGATGTTTATCGGTTCGGTTCGGTTTTTTGGTCGGTTTGCTCGGTTCGGTTTTCGGTTTTTCAGTTATACTATTTAAAATAATTGTGTACTTAAATATCTCAAGAAAATTTTAAAAAGAGATGACAATTAAAAAATTAATATCATCAAGCTTTATTTATATACGATAGTTAATAGCTCATATTACATAAAAAATATGATTAAATATTTTTATTGTGAAATCGAGTAATAAATATAAAAAGATATAAAAAATCATTTCAACAAAATGTTTAATTCGTCTTGATGCATAAAATATGCATCACAAAAATTTATTTTAGTTCAAATGATATTAAAATTATTAAGTTTATATAATTTGTGTACATTATTTAGTTAATAAAAATAGTTAAAAGATCATTATTGGTAATATTTTTACATGCATTATTAGTCGGTGCGGTTCGGTTTTTCAGAGAGGAAAACCAAAACCGAACCGAGTCGTTCGGTTCGGTGTAAAATCGGTTCGGTTTGGACGGTTTGGGGCGGTTTGGTCGGTTTTCGGTTTTTCATGCACACCCCTACGTACAACTAATCTAAAAGCTGATCTCGATAGGAAACAGAAAGATACTTATCATGTAAGCGTTGTTTCATCTAAGCTCATCGGGTAATGGGGTAGTAGCCATCACGCTCCAAAGATCTCTCCAGACTCGACCAATATATCTCTGCTTGGCCAAGTAGTTTCATCTTAGCGAACCGTACTCGTCTCTCGTCGCTCATCTCGAACCAGTCAAAGTAGTGGTCCATGTACATGAGTCAATCACTGAACGCCTTCGGGTCCAGGTGACCATCGAAGGTGGGAGCATCAATACGGATCCGTCGGGTGATGTCATCCTCCTCTGGAGTCATCCCACGACGGGGCTCACGAAAGGCACCGTAATCATCATCATCGTCATATTCATATCGGGGTCTATCTCTACGACGAGGTGGTGGAGGACGGGGTTCATCCAAAGGACGATCTCGTCGAAACTCGTAACCACGACGATAATTCGCTCTTGGTGGGGGGTGGGAGATCTCGGTGAGGGCCGTTTCTACCACGTCTCCCGGGATGAGGTGTGGCATCTCGAAGATCCTCGAGAGGATCCTCATTAGGTGGAGGGTTCGTTTGATCTCTAGGTGTCTCTAACTGGTCTACTCTCGTGCTAACCCTCACAATATCACCTCTAAGTGTGTCGAATTGGACACTCATTCGATCAAATCGATCGAGGACAAGCCTTTGGAATTTCGCGGGGGTCATGTCCGTCTGAGAGCTAGCGGTCCTATCGTCGGGGTGATTGTGACTCGACATGGACTGACGATAATCTCTACCACAACGTAACATGCAATGACCCTAACCTAGCCCTCTGATACCAATTTGATGCAGTGGCAGGTCAACTCAAAACAGGATTTCTAAATGCAAACCTAAATGCAATGCGGTGTAATAAAAGTGCACAGTGATCCGCTCCAAAATTGCAGCAAATAATAATTTATTATATGATTATCAGCAGAGACTCAACGGACACAATTAATTAATTAAAAGGAGAATAAAAAATATTAATTTTGCAAACAATTAAGGCACGGACAATTTTAAACGAGCGCAGAATAAACTCCGCAAGTCACACAAGTGGTGGTACTAATAACAAACAAAAATAACATCAACTACAGATATAGTGCCAAAATAAATAACAATAGAAGAAATGTCTTTTACCACAATTCGAACGTGCAGGCGGTGGCGGTGATGGGTGTGAAAGGCATCCGGGTCGCAGTATTGTCGGAACTGGCTGCTTTGAAGTGGATCCACGACAGGGGTTTAGGGTGGTTGGAGTTGGGGGTCGGGGAGGCTCTGTGGGAGGATGAAGGACAACGGGTGGGAGTAGGGATTTATGGAGGAGGGCACTTAGGGCTGGCAGTAGGAGAAAAGCTACGGGATTATGTCTGAAAGGCAGAGAGAAGAGGGGTTATTGATGGGGAATCAGGTAGGGAAGTGGCCGACGGGAGAGGAAAAAGGCCTCTGGTGGTTTGGCGGTGGAGGAGGTGGCTGAGAGGAGTAACTCCCGGCGATGTAGGGGGGGGGGGATGTGGTTGTCGGGAGTAGTAAGGGAAGGGGTGCTGCAGTTGATGAACTGAGCGGAAGAAGGTGGGTTCAGGCGATGGGGGCTTACCGAAGAGGAAGAGGGAGGCGGAGAGGCTGGCCGGCGTCGCACCGGAGGAGAGGAAGCATAGGAAGGTAGGCTGGCATCGCACCAGGAGGCTCGGAATCGCTCCAAGAGGGTGACCGGCGGTTCCAAATCCAGAGAAACCCACAATACCTCTTCCCCCAAACCGCCGAGTATAAATAACCCTAAGTAAGAACCGCCGCCTAATGTGAACCGCTGCGTGCATAGTACAACTCAAATAAAACCACCCTGATCGGATGGCTAGGATTGTTTGGGCCGATCGAGGGTTAAATACATCTCAGAATAAAAAACATAAAATACGAAAGTAACTAGAAACAATCATCCGGACGCGACCACGGGATCCGATCGCCCGTCCTGGTAGCGGATCACCGCCTCCTGCGGGAATATACGTGCGTCGGTCGTGACGCGCCGTTACTAGTGTATTTCTACGGATGTCGATAATAACATAGAATGAAAATGATCGGAGATTTCATTGCTCTGTCATTGTTGAGTTCCTTTTAGTTCCAGCCCAGCATTCTTGAGCCTACAATCTCAGTGATTATATCTCCTACATTGCCTATTGGTTCCAACCAGCATTCCCGAGCCCAACCTTGACGACCCCCGCAGTTCAAGCTTCGACATTTCCGAGGTCCCCTCATTTCAGGGTAGCTTTCTCGAGCCTAGTCCCGGCAACCTGAGTAGTTTTGGCTCCTGCATTCCCATTCTAGGTATACCGGCCTGAACTCTGTTTTTATTATTTCAATCCCTCAGATCAAGAGTGTAATATGTCGATGATTTTTTTAGTAAAGAATGTCACATTTTGTAGGCTTGGAGTGGGAGAGCATGCTGATTAAAGAAAATTGTTCTCAAGAAAGGTTTGTTTTAGATAGTAGTAGTGAATCATCAAGTATGGAAGATGAATATGATGAATATGATTCATGGATGATTTGGAGAGTGATTTTTGAGTTTGATAATTCCATAAAAAAGGGCTGGCCGATGCACAAAGCATCCCCACACAGTAAGGGTCCGGGAAGGATCTCACCACAAGGGTGAAATTTAGGCAAACCTTACCCAACATTTTTGCAAGAGGCTGCTTCCAGAGTTCGATGATACTATATTTGATGATAATATAGATAAAGAAATTGAATTTATTGGCATGGGAGATGAATCAAAACCTTTATTGAATACAAATGCTAGAACACAAATAAGGGAGTATGATAGTCAATCTTCATCCAAATCACATAAATGAACATTTTCACAAACTCAAATTTAACAAGGAGATACAAATGATTCTGATTTCGAGTTTAATGTCGGGTTGTGTTTCAATACCGCTTCTAATTTTAGGGATGCAGTGAGAATGTACGTTACCAATCAAGGGAAACATTTAAAATTTACCAAAAAATTGTAGTGATAAGAATCAAGTAATGAATGATTGTGGTTAGATTTTATTTGTTTCTTTAATATCTAAGAGTGAAAAAACCTTTCAAGTGAAGACAAGTTGCCCAGATTTAATGGGAAGTTATGCCCTTCCATACAAGAATTTCAAAGAACAACAAAAAGAATGCACACAACTACATTTGAGATGGAATGACCATGTCAAATTTGAAGTTCAGGGGTGGATATGAGATAAATTGATGGTTGATTAAGTTACAGGAGCCGTAGTTGCATGCGTTGGGACCTCACTAATATTTTTTGTGTTCATGCCACATCATGTACCTTCTATCGAAGGGAAAATGTTGAAGGCAACATCGAACATTGGTACAAAAAATAAATTTTATGAGGGCTTATGAACACTTACTAAATCTCATAAATGCACAAAAAAAGGAGTCATTAGCCAACAAGAAACCAATTGTTCTGTGGTCTAATATTCACAAGAAGCCCAAAAGGTTATCACAACATGTTAGAAGAAAAGAAATAACATTGAACATTGGTACAAAAAATAAAAGTTTATGATGGCTTATAAACACTTGCTAAATCTCATAAATGCACAAAAAAAGTAGTCATTAACCAACTAGAATCCAATTGTTCTGTGGTCTAACATTCACAAGAAGCCCAAAAGGTTATCACAACATGCTAGAATAAAAGAAATAGAGGAATTAGAGGCCCAGAAATATGAATGAAGTATACATGTTTCAATTGTAGGATGAGAGGATTTAACAACAAAAATTGTGTTAAAGCCTCCAAAATCCCATATACAATAATGTCTTGAACATCTTCTAAGAGATCAAAACTTTCAGTACACACACAGTAATTCATCTTATATTTATTTTGCAATATTTTAGAATTTGACTTTGTCTTAGTCTCCAATTGTTAATATGTAGGTGCGGAGGAAAGAATGATTCATCCCTTACAACAAATCCTAACTCTCATGTAACAGCAAGTGGCGGAAAAACACTCAGAAGTTTGTTTTAATGGTGGACTTAATCATGAATTTAATTGTGTTTCATTGTGGATGTATATCATGTTTCTTATGTTGGCGGGGAGAAAGACAAATTTTATGTTTCTTTGTAGATGTTATTTTGGTGGGAAAAGAGACAAGTTTGTGCAATTTTATACGAAGTTGGTTTGTTGCCTATGTTTTATGATTGATTATCAATGCAACATCAATCATAAATTCTCAAGGGAAGTCAATCATGGTGATATTAAGCTTATTGGTTAAACAATAAAGTTGTGTTTTGGTTAGGAGAGAACGGGAAAATGGGTATATGTTGAAACAAGTAACAACAAGGGCCAACAAATATGCCTTTTCAAACAGTATGGATGGATACATATCAGGATGGTCGTTTGATCTTACTTAAACCAAAAAGTAGAACTTTTTTTTCTAAGTGCATGTAAACACCTTTTAATATGGTTCGGTTCAGAATGAGACTGAAAGTCAGATGTACTGAGATGCTTTTCAACAACAGACTTTGCTCGACATAATATTCATTGTGCAATTTGAATTGTTTCTTTGAAGTTCAAAATTTCAATAGAAAGTGCAGCAGATCTGATGCATTCCTCATTAGAGGGCAAATCACTTGAAGAAATCACAGTTAGTCTAAGATCCAGTGGACCAAAATACCTCTGTAATTAGAGCATAATGTACAAATTGTTGGCCTAAATGTAATTTCAGTATCATTTTCGGAGGTGAAAATTGCCAATTACCCAATGTATTCTACACTTTCTTTTTTAAAAAAAAACAGGAAACAGTAAAACATAAGAGCATGGTTTTTATTTTTAGGCAGATTCCATAAAAAGCTAAAACAAACCCATCAAATACATGCATAATTCGAGCGTGTGCATATTATTGTGCGTTAATTTGCATACAATACAAGGAATTGCATTGTCTTGAAAAGCAATCGACACACATGACTCCAAGAAGCCACAATTAACATGCGAAACAGAAACAATCAACAAATAAGAGAAGACACATAAAAGGAGCAATGAAATATAAATTCGTGAGGCGATTGGCAACAATCTCAACTAACCTTTCCCATGAAATCGACGGATTTGGTCTCGGCCTTGTAGGCCGAAGTAAGCACCTCCGTGAAGGTAGGCTTGAGCGAAAGCGACGCATCGACCCAGACACCATTAGCAAAGGTCAGTCGAGGCCCGCCCGACGGAGACCCGTCGGCTAAGACGACATCGGCGATCTGGGATGAGAGAGCTCTGAGTTCCGTGACGGAGCCGGAGCGTAGAACGGAGAGGATCTGCTGCAGCGTTTCTCCTTTCGATCCGGCGGCGACGAGAGCTAGAGCGGCGTGGATCGAGATCGTAGAAAAGGCGAGGTTGGAGCCGCTGACCAGGGACGAACTGACGTGACTCGCGAGCTGGAGGGAGAAGCTCGTCTGGTGGGCGATCGCCTCCCGGAGATCCATGCTGAGATAGAGAGCGGGACGGAGGGGGTGAACTGCGGCGAGAAGTGGAGACTGTTATAAGGAGTAATTTGACTTTACAGAATGACGGTGGGCAGCTATAATTATATTTTGCTATGGGCACACCGATGATGAGCAATCCGCATGTTGAAGAAAAGGCTTCGTTCATCGTACAAACCTGTAACACAGATCATGGATCAGACCTGTAACACGTGGTAATGGGTCGGCCTGCTCGTCCCGTTCCACCCCCCATGGTTGCAGAGGTAGAGATCGAATTTTGAGGATGAGTTATCACCAAGGTGTTCACGACCGTGATAGTCGGTATGTTTTCTTCTGTAGAAAGATGGAGAGAGTCGCATTTCTTGTTCCTCGGTATGTCTACCGTTCGATCAGTCATCCGATCTCGATCCACAGCTTGGTGTTTATCTTGAGGGACAGACTTGTGAGCAACTGAGAGTTTAGTTTTGGCTAGATTGGGATAGGCAGCATTGGCTCAAGACGCCTATGCCGGTTTCGGCTATTCGCTACAAATCCACGTAACCTCTGTGTTCGGCGTGTTGCAAATTGCTCTCATCAATGGACGAGCTTGGCTACAAATTTGGGAAACGCTACTCCGAGGAGCTGCCGAAGAGGCTTTATATCGAGGAGGTGGGAGAATATGCCTTGCCGTCAGGGAAGATTGGTGTGGAGCAGAGGCGAAGGAATGATGCTCATACCTAGACAAGTGACCGGAGAGAAGGGGGATGCACGATGAGAAAGAAAGAGCGGGCTGGGCCATGCATAGCCAATACAGAGAACGGAAATTATATTGAATTTTAAAGATTTTTGATTAATTTATTGGTGTGCCGGTAGTTATATTTGATGTGTCCATAACACCACTCTTTAACTTTGTTGCTCGACATCTCACCAAATAGCTGACTACCGTGCGCCTAAATGCCCATCCCTCCGCACTATTTTGGTCCGCTGTTGAGTGCTCATAATTATCATATATTGTGTTAGGGCAGTCTGCATATAACAATTCTGTTAATAAATCCTTTAGTGCAGACAAGTATATAACAAATATTAAAACCCTATAACAAACACTAACATCATATAATATCACTTTGGAATTATTAAGGCTCAATTAGGCACAGTGGTGGTGGCGGTCATAAACATGAAGTTAAATTATGTTTTTAACATATGATGTTGGTTTGATGATCATTAACAAATGACGGTTTAACCCATGTATTTACAACCGCCACCACCGTACCAAACGGAGCCTAAATAATATAAAGATGTATATATTGTCCAAGCGGAGCCACCTCTTTCTGAAATATCATGTATTCATCACTCGGCGATTGACAAAAGCTCAAACATTATAGGCTAGTCGATGATTAAGGAATCATCAAGTATGTGAAGTAAACTATTTATTAAGA
The DNA here is from genome assembly GCA_039583875.1 of Platanthera guangdongensis. NCBI lineage: Eukaryota > Viridiplantae > Streptophyta > Magnoliopsida > Asparagales > Orchidaceae > Platanthera > Platanthera guangdongensis. Next base: position 162,268,877 of record CM077160.1, on the reverse strand, counting down.
GAGAAGGAATTCCATTAAAAAATTGGGAAAGAGGAGGGTGTTGTACTACACCATGCAGTGCACCATCCAGTGACTATCAATGCATCAACACTCGCACACGCATCTCGACGCAAGCGTTGATGCAATCGCAGCCGTTGGATGTGCTGCACTGCACCGCACAGTGCAGCACACCCCCCGCTTCCTAAAAAATGCGGTCAAGTGTTCGTTAGATTTCAGACCTTGGACACTGTCATCAGGCTCTTAGTTACATGGATTGTTCAAAAATGCTAATCGCAGTCTGCTCAGAAGATGAGGCTGATCCCAGGCAAACTTATAATTAGTTATATCCCCACTCTACATGCATCAGCCACACTTGATTTCAGCTTTATATTCATCAGCGCACTAGTAGTGCATTTATACAAAAGTATTTTATCACGGGACTCTCAAATACTATAAATATCTTACTAATTTAATCACAAATGTATTAATTAATTATCTAAATATGCAGGTTGTGACCTCAACTAATCAATAGTGTGTTTATTAGGGCTTAGCCAACTGATTACTTCCCATCCAAAATTTATACGGAAAGGGAATCCTGTAAATAGAGCAAATTTTATTTAGATTTTTTATAATTTCAAAACATAGATGGAGATTGGAGATCCGGAGAATTAGCTGTAAAATATATCTATACTATATTAAAAGACAAAAACACCCTTTCATAAAATATTTAACTTTTCAATTTTACCCCCTAACTATCAAATTTCCATTTTTTTTAATTTATGTGCATTTTCTTTTCTTATGAAAAAAGTGATTTTATATAGGCGCAGTCTCCTGCCTATAATAAAAATGTGCTCAAATACTCGCAAACCCCAATACACACAACAAAAATGAGTGACCGACAGAGTACAGCGCACTCATGGGTTTGCGAGCAGCGGGAGCACCGTCGCGCAGTGCCAATGTCGTGGTTGAGATACTCTCACGCGAGGCACTCGCACCACCGTGTATTATTGCAGTAAGGTACTATATATTGCACTACCTGAACAGGGTAAAAAGAATAGGGTAGGGTAGAAACAATGAAATCCAGGTTTTGACAGAATCTAAAAACTTGCTGCTATTTGACTACCTAATACCGCCCTCCACCTCAATCTAGATCAATCAGACCACAGATCATCACATTTACACACAAGCAGAAACAAATGGAAAATAAAAAAAATTAAAATACAAATAAACATACCTGAAGGGGCGAATTTATCTACAGACCCCCCTTCCTCTGCCCCCCCCCCCCCCCGAAAAATCAACCGGAGTAGGAGCCGAGATCAGTACTATACATGTCAGTGGTGTTTAGGGTATCCTCATCTGGGGACGGCATCTCTTCCTTCCACTTCAGTATCTCCCTCGCATACCTGAATGCCGCGCCGGCGGAATCTGAGTCCAAACTATTTGCGAGCGCCACGTAAAGCTTCCTTCTCGTGAGCGAAAAGAAGAGCCTCTTGAACTTTAGGGCGATGTAGTGGAAGGCCATCTGACCCATCGTGGCACAATTATTGGCCCCTCGACTGTTCTTGCCGGAGTGGCGGCTGACCACCGGGTCGAAGTCATTGAACCACTCGCAATTGGCTAGCCGGGAGCTTTCGACCATCTTGTCAAGCAGATCGAACTTGTTCAGCACCAGAAGAAAGTCCATCCCGTGGAATGTTGGATGGGACACGAGGCTCTCGAATAGCTTCGCTCCCTCCATCATCTTGTTTGCGAACTTTCCGTCCGGGGTTTCGCACACATCGGCATAGTCGCTCCCGGCGATGCAGAAGACCACGAGTTGCACGTCCGCAAACATGTCCACCCACTTCAACTTATCTCCCAAGCCCTCGGTGTGAAGTCTCATGAGTTGATACCTGTAAAATACATGGCTAGTAAGAGAGATGTTGGGGATAATTAAAGGTTAATTACGAGAACCTCCCTTAGGACTTTGCATAATTACAAGGACCGCCCATCGATATTATGAAATTACAAAAATCTCCACTACGAGCTTACTACATTACAAGACACTCCCTCCTAGCTAACATGCATTACCAGTGTATCCCTCGCTGAGGGAAGCTTACTGTACTATAAATTAACAATGTTAACAGGAAGATGAGGCTTTTATAATTTCCAAAGTAGAGGTGAGGTCCCTATAATTATGCAAAATCCCATGAGAGGTCCTAATATTAACCTGAATAACGATTTGATTCTTAGGTCATATACTTGGCCGAGAAAACACAAAAAAGATGGGAAAAAAAAGAGCAGCATCGAGATGCATAGCCTGCCAAAATGCTGTAAGTTCAGCAAGACCAGTCGACAATCCAATTGGAGAAGATCGTGGTTGTAGAACGACAACACATGGTTAAATAAAATTCGCTGAAGTAAATGACTTTGAAATGTATAACCGATGGGCCTAAGATTACCTTAATTGTGTATCCTGGTCGGAAACATCGCTTTCACCGAAATCTGACTGGGGGTAAAAGAACTCGGTGCAAGCTAATCCATTTAGCGATGACATTCCTTCGGCATAAAGGATTTCCAATTTGGAGGGCTCGTAGTCGACTCTAGATATTTCAACAACCTGGAGAATGAAGGATAGCATTCAGATAAAATACAATAAGCAAACTATATGATGTATTAACAATGCTAAGACTGTAAACAGAAAATATTTGAACCCATTAGTTCAATCATTGTAAAGAGAATAACCATAAATTAATTATTACAAAAACTTTTAAAAAAAGTAGATTTAAATTGGCATTAAATGCCAGTGCTATAAATGATATAAAAGAGATACAGGGCATTACCCGTGGCGAATGGAGGTCCTGTAAAATACATGGTCTAATATGGAGTTACTGCAGGTAGCCTTGCACCCCATTTTACATATTGGCCAATTTCCCAAATTGAGCATATGACCTCAAGATTACACCTGAGGCAATGGTGGAGACCAGCCCAGATTAGGTTGTCGCAAAAGTGTCCGACGCCACACCGGTCCGGGCCTCTCAAAGAGGGGGCCCGATTAGGCCTTTCAGGCCGGGCCGGGTCGGCCTGAATACAAAAGGCGGGATTTTAATCCCGCCTATGATTAGGCGGGATTAATTTAGGCAGGATTAAAATCCCGCCTAATTTTAGGCAGGATTAAATTCCGTCTATGATCAGGCAGGATTTTAATCCTGCCTGGCAGGATTAAAATCCCGCGCGGGATTTCTGGCTTAGCCCGGTGTCGGGATTTGCCCGGCCCGGGCAACGGGCTGAAATGGGGGCCCGGTAAGGCCCCAAGCCCCGGGTCGGGCTTTTCCGGGCCGGACCTAGCCGGTTTTGCCGGACGGGCTTTCCGGGCCCGGCTTTTTGCCCATATATTACTCTATATCAGGAGAGACTTAGAAGTAGAAGTACCCACTCGAGCGTCAATGTCATCTACAATTCGAGATGAGCATTCTACACGACCTCATTACAATGCCCCACCACCTTATGGAGAAAAGACTGCACTTGGGAGAAACCCTCTTTTTGAAGAGGTTAGAAATCTCATAGATAGGTTTGACTTTTAAGTATGACCAGGCTAGGAATTATCCTGAACCCCAACGATAGTCTTTCCTAGGTACGCGAGATCATTATCAGGAGAGACCCTATAATGACGTAGCTAAAGAAGAGCGCCCGCGAGACCGTCGTTGGCCTATAACGGTCATGCATCGTGATGATCGTCCTATAGATTGGCATCGACCCCCCCCCCCCTGTGGCATTAAGACAATCGTGATCCTTACGATGATGATTTTGACTATCCTCCCCGGGATAGGCAGCCAGATCTCACATGAGTTGTGAAATTAGATCCGTCACTTTATGATGGTTCTATGGATCTCAAGGTCTTTTCAGACTGTGTTATAGACATAGAGACCTACTTTGAGTGGATCATATAATGGAGGACCAAAAGGTTCAGTTAGTCAAAATGAGATTGTCTGGGCGAGCAAAAATCTTTTGGATAGGTGAAGAACGCAGTATAGAGAGGAATGAACGTCCTCCCATTACACATTGAGCACACATGAAAGTCATATTGGAGGAGAAATACATTCCCCAGCACTACCAGACTCGTCTACAAGATGAGCTGACGTCGCTACGTCAAGGGTCCAAATCAGTTTCTGATTATTTAGCTGAGATGAAGGATCTTATGATTAGGTGCAACGTAGTCAAACACCCACGTGACACCTTATCTAAATTTAAGTGTGGATTACGACCTGAAATTCGAGATGAGTTGATTCGATATGGCCACTATTTCCTAGCTGAGACCATATCTATCATCATAGATATCGAAGAGCACCAAAAGAGAACATCCCGGTCCAAATCTCAACCCAAAGCGAACACTCCTTACAAGAAAGAAGAACCAAAAGGTAAGGAAAATGGATCGAAGCCTACTTCAACATATACGAGAGATCAGAAAAGGAAATCCCCCATGGGAACTGTGACCTCTTCACAGATCCGATGCTATGAGTGTCAGTAGATGAGCCACATGTCTAGGGATTGTCCCAAAAGATAGGGTACGCTAGATATCCATGAGGTGACTGAAGAGGATGAGCCTGCGGAAAAAGCTGAAGTCAAGATGAACTCACATTTTGAACGATGAAGTGTACGGTACGCCTGGTGATGAGGAGATAGATCTTGGCGTTCTAGTGGTGAGATGTATATTATTTACACCGAAAGAATTAGTCAATTATAAGCGGACGAACATCTTCCAGGCCTACTTCAAGGCTGGGGAGAAAGTGTGTCGTTTAGTAGTAGATAGCGGGAGTTGTATGAATGTGATAGCCGAGAAAGCTTTACCCCGCATGGGGCTCACTGTTGAGCCGCACTCATCCCCATTTCAGGAGCTTCGGTCACCAAGACTACATTATCGGTGACTAGGAGATGTTTAGTGTTCATCACTATCGGTACCTACTCCGACAAGATTTGGTGTGATGTTATGCCTATGGATGTGTGTCATGTGCTACTTGGGCGACCATGGTTGTATGACCAAGATGTCCTCGTATATGGAAAGTCCAACACTTGCTCTTTTCTACTGGACGGAAAGAGAGTAGTGTTGAACCCAGTGCGACACACAACACCAACATCCTGCACGAGTAGTAGTGCGAAAGGATCTCTTCCTCCCACCGAAAGGAAGAAGACTCTTAGCATTATACGAGGAGCTGAGTTCCATCGAGAGAGTTTTGATGGTGAATTCTATTATGTCTTAGTGGTTTTATAGGCATCTGACGTACTGGAGAGATATGAGTCTATTCATATACCTGTTAGGAGACTCTTAGAGGAGTTCCAAGACATATACTCTGACGAGCTTCCGGCTAAGTTACCTCCCATAAGGACTATTCCGCACGCAATAGATCTTGTACCTGGAGCTTCCCTCCCCCATCTACCGCATTACCGATTGAATCATGCCGCCCAAGAGGAGCTGCAGAAGCAGATCATAGAGCTTTTAGATAGAGGCTTTAAACGGCGTAGCCTTAGTCCATGTGTGGTGTCTGGCCTCCTTGCCCCAAAAAAGGATGGTATTTGGTGTATGTACGTTGACAGTCGTGGTGTCAACAAGATCACTGTGAAATGTCGTTTCCTAAAACCGTGACTGAATGACATGCTGGACATGTTGACTGGATCCACGATCTTTTCTAAGATCGACCTTTGTAGTGGTTATCATTAGATTCGGATAAGCGAAGGAGACGAGTGGAAGACTGCCTTCAAGTTGAATGACGAACTTTATGAGTGGCTTGTGATGTCATTTGGATCATCCAATGCCCCTAGTACTCTCGCTCGAATGATGACCCAGGTCTTCAGACCTTATATAGGGAAGTTCGTAGCAGTCTATTTCGACAATATTTTGATATATAATCGGTCTGAGAGTGAGCACTTGACTGACTTACGTATTATCCTTGAGCTCCTGCGAGCCGAGCGACTGTATATCAACTTGAAGAAGTCTGTTTTTATGACTGTGGTTGTTATCTTTCTTGGATATAGAGTGACCTCCGCTGGCATCACTATGGATCCCGAGAAAGCTCGAGCGATTCGTGGGTGACCTACTCCTCAGAACATTCACGATGTCCGTAGTTTTCATGGACTAGCCACGTTTTATCGTCGATTCATTAAGAACTTCAACACGGTTATGACGTCAGTCACTGACTGTACGAAGAAGGGAAGTTTCCAGTGGACATCATCGGCAGCTAGAGCCTTTTAGATTATCAAGGATAAAATGTCCAATGCACCTGTTTTGAGACTCCCAGATTTCAGTCAGGTGTTTGAGGTATCCAGTGATGCCTCTGGAGTTGGGATAGGAGGTGTACTTACTCAAGAGGGCCACCCTGTTGGATATTTTAGTGAAAAAATCTCAGGCTTGAAGCTGAATTATTCCAACTACGAACGTGAGTTTTATGCAATTGTGCAGACGTTGCGTCACCGGAGGCATTATTTATTACCCAAAGAGTTTTTCCTCCACTCTGATCATCAGGCATTGCATTATATCAATTCGCAACAGAAGTTGAACCCTCAACAGGCTAAGTGGGTATCATATTTACAGGAATACAACTTTGTTCTCAAGCATTGTAAGGGAACAGAGAATAGGGTTGTTGACGCCCTTAGTCGAGTCACCACAGTACTATCACAGATGCGTACTCGGGTGATGGGATTTGAGCGCGTCAAGGATGACTATTCCAGTTGTCCTTATTTTAGCGGTATCTATTATGCGATACGTTCGGATCCCTATTGCGATGAGACTGGTTGTCTTATTCGAAACAGATATTTGTTTTGTAGGACCCGTCTGTGTATTCCCTCCACTTCGTTGTGAAATTTTATTGTATAAGAATTACACGGTGGAGGCTTAGGTGGACACTTTGAACGTGATAAGACGATAACCTTAGTAGAGGAGAGATTTTATTGGTCCGGGATGAAGCGGATTATCGCACAGATTGTCAGTAGTTGCTGCACTTGTCAGGTAGAGAAGGGCAATAAACAGCCCGCTGGATTGTATACACCTTTACCGGTGTCTGGTATTCCTTAGGATGATGTTAGCATGGATTTTGAACTTGAGTTTTCGCGCGCTTTTAGGAAGCACGATTCCATTCTTGTAGTGGTTGATCGTTTTTTTCTAAAATGACGTATTTCATCCATTACAACAAAACTGATGATGTTTTAATATAGCCCGCATTTATTATAAAGAGGTTGTTGCACATCGAGTAATACCTAAGAATATCGTTATCGATCGAGACGTTTTGTTCACCAGTTACTTTTGGAAGTCACTCTGGAGATTATTAGGGACTAAACTTCTATTTTGACCGTCTATCATCCACAGACCGACTGTCAAACTGAGGTTGTGAATAAGAGTTTAGGAAATTTACTGTTTTGTTTGGTAGGCAATCACCACAGAAATTGGGATCTAATTCTTCTGCACGCTCACTTGGTGTATAATAATTCGAAAAATAGATCCACGAGTTTATCACCTAATGAGGTTGTTCGTGGTCACACTGCACGAGTGCCGCTAGATTTAGCATCACTACTACCCACTTTTAGGACTAGCCAGTTTGCACATGAGTGTGCATTGCATTTTCATGATTTACATAAAGAAATTGAGCAGAGGTTGCATAGTACTTATGATCTATACGCAATTCAAGCTAACAAGCACAAAAGAGCTATTAGTTTTGAAGTTGATGACTTGGTTATGGTTCGGCTAAATCCGGAACGATTTCCTTCGGGTACCGTAAAGAAGTTGGCTGACCGTAGTACTGGACCCTTTAGAATGTTAAGGCAGATTGGGCAAAATGTGTATGAACTTGAGATGTCTTCCGTTTGGGGAGCAAATCTTGTTTTTAACGTAGCTGTTCTGACTTTATTCCACGATTACCCGCATGAGTCTTTAGATTTTCCCTTGCCTTCTCCTTCATTTCATTCTTCTGGGTTGGTGAGTGAGAGTGAGGAGCGACATTCAGGACATTTTGACATTCATTCAGCTACTGACGTAGTTACTGCAGTTCCTCCTGTTCCACTGATAGTTTTCAGGTTGAGCATGAGACACCAGGAGATTCTTCCATGTCGGTTCTCAAAGCCGTTGACAGACAACCACAATAGATCTTGGTACCTGAGCAGAAAATGGATGATGAGACGGTAACCACTACTTATGGTGGTTTTCAAAGATACTTGATTCGTTGGCACGGCAGACTAGAGACAGAGACCAGTTGGGTCTTGGCCGAGGAGTTACAGCGCATGGATGTTGATCTTCTACAACACTATCGCTCGGAGCACTCACCAGAGATGAGTGATTTCGAGAGGGGAAGAGTTGGTGAAGACCAGCCCAGATCAGGTCATCGCAAAAGTGTCTGACGCCACACCCGTCCTGACCTCTATCGACTCTGAGTTTCGCATTGTGTCATTGTGCAATTTATGTGTTTGTATTTATATATATACATATATATACACACATACATATATATATATATAATATGTTAAACTTATAAGTATATATATATATATAATGTTTAGGTCCAACCGGCCCAACACTATTTTCCTCCTGATGTGTTGTTCCTCTTCCCCGATCACGCATTCCCCAAAAATCCCGTTGCTAGGGTTGTCGACCCCACGACCCCTCTTCCCGACTTCGGCGGCTGCACGCAGAGAAGGAGACTCCGCCCATGACGCTGCCCACGACCGCCGCACACGTCATCTAGAGCTTCAATCGTCGACCACGTACACGTCTCCGTGCATCTTCCACCACGATCCAGTCATGTCCAAGCTCTGCCATGGCCGATCCTTCATTGCAGAGGTTATTTTTCTTTTTTCAAAACCCTATAAAAGGGATTTGATTGTTGTATTGAGAGGTGGTGAAAATATTGATGAATGTATTGAGATTGAGAGTTCTGATTGCTCCTGTTTAGGTGTTAGGTTAATGTATGATTCTGAGATTGCAATTGATTGTTGGATGTGAATTATTCTGCTATCTTTTCGTGTGATTGAAGAAAACAGTGAAGGTGATCAGTGATTAGTTGCGTTGTGTAGGTGAATGAGACTGTGTAATTTAGTTTTGTGGCTTCCCTAAAGATTGAGAGAATTTAGATTTCGTGGATCCACTTTTAAGTGTGAGAGTGAGCGAATTTATCCTTGGTGCCTGCGTGATCGTCGTCGACTTTGATTGCGGAAAGACACTTCTTTCCGTGGGTAATTGTTTCTTTATCTTTCTTTGTGCGCGTCTACATATTTTCTCGCAGGAAAATAGATTCATTGTTGGGTTTTTGCCCGAATTTTGTCAGCAAACGCTACGTCGAAAACTTCAAACGGAAATATATTTGAAGTTCACGATTTCCGTTCTGCTACAACAAGGAGAAAAGAACGAAAGTTGTGAATCTTCTTTTTCCCGGAATTAGAATTGAACCATTTTATTAAAAAAATCAATTTTAAACAAAATAGTGATTTTGTGCTTTTCAAATATCAAAGATGTTTAATTTCAAAGTTTGTGCAACATCCGCTCAAGTTTGTTTGCATAAAATAATTTAATCATCGCATGCATTTAGGGTTTCCTAATAAAACTGACAGGCACGTGAACCCTACGCATCGTCCTACATCAGACAACTTAACCATTGCTCTGGTACCACCCTTTAAATGATATAAATAAGAATAATTTTGAGAAGTTAATAAGTTCATATGATTTGGTCACTACATGGTAATCATGAGAAATAGTCCAATACCTCTCCACATTAAAATGGAGGGCTCATGTATATTAAGTGCACAAAACATTATTTTCTCGATGTGAGACTATTTTCAACACACACACGTGTAGTGTCTTTGACCTCTATCACATGGATTATTATTTTTTAACTGGGTGATGTGGAACGGGCCGTTAGTCCTAATTTGCTTAAATACCATGTTTGAACACAAACATTTAACCTAAACTCAATTGGTTGGAGTTGGAGAGACAGGAGATCTATCTTTAGTGCAAAGGACAGTTATTTTTTGATGTTGGACTCGATGAGGGATCAATGTCGCACCATCTCAGATACATTGATGGGGTTCCGGGTCAGAAGGTGCAGCGTAATGAGAACGGAAGAGGGAGAGGGAGAGGAAAAGAGGGGGAATTAGGGTTGGAGAGGAGGGAAAAACACACATTCATCCTAGATAGTCCAAACGAGTACAAGAGCTCTCCTTTATAGTAGCGAGGTGCGAACAGAGGAGGAATAATCCGCCGAAAATAAATGCTAAAAATAAAATACAACGCCAAAACATAAATGCTGAAATAAAGATATGACGCAGCTATGTCGCGATCTCTTCCACAGGCTCGATGGGGTCATGCAGTAAACGCGCCCGGCGCATGTACACTTGACACGGGAGCTCGTCGTCGTGTAGTTTTGTAACAATGTTGTTGTCTGGAAAATGTGTCTTGTTCTCAAGCCAGTAATCGGGGAACTGACGGCGAAAATCATTCCGGGGAAGCCACGTCGCGTCTCAGTCGGGCCGACCAGTCCAAACCACAAGAACTTCCTCTGATGTATGGTCCCCCAGAATGCGGCATCTGTGATCGAGGATCGAGGCTGGGTAGTAGGGTGCCTCCTTGGAAGGTCGAGGTTGATCGGGAGGTGCTCTGTGGTGGCGTGCTCGCCCACCACATGCCGCAGCTGCGAAACATGGAATACCGGGTGGATGCGGCTCCCGCTTGGGAGTCGAAGGCGGTAAGTGACCGCCTCGATGCGGATGAGGACCTCGAATAGCCCGAATAATAAGGGAGACAATTTCGGGCACGGCCGGCGGGCCACCGAAAGATGACGGTAGGGGTAGAGCTTCACGAAACCTTCTCTCCTATGTCGAAGGAGAGGTCCCGACGTTTCTTGTTGGCAAAGGAAACCATCTTCTGTTGGGCCCATCAGAGGTGGTGCTTCAGGTGATCCAAAATGATGTCCCTGTCGCGAAGAGTGGTGGTCAGGCTCTCCACCTGGCATTCCCCTGAGAGGTGGCGGGCGATGGACGGAGAAGGCCAGACGTAAAAGGCCTCAAACAGGATAGTGTCGGCCGCTTGGTGGTGGGCGGTGTTATACGAGTACTCGGCCCACCCGAGCCACTTGGCCCAGCTACGCGGCTGCTCCCCAACGAAGCAGCAGAGGTAAGTCTCCAAGAATCGGTTGAGGACCTCGGACTGGCCGTCGGTCTGGGGATGGTACGATGTACTCATACGAAGACGGGTGCCCTGCAGGCGAAACAAAGTCATCCAGAAGGTAGTCGGGAAGAGCGGGTCCCGGTCGCTGACGATCGATCGGGGAAACCCGTAGAGGCGCACGACCCTGGATAAAGTTGTCGGCGACTGTGGCGGCAATGTATGGATGGCGGAGGGGAATGAAATGAGCATACTTTGAGAGTCAGTCCACCACGACCAGGATGTAGTTGTATCCCTGAGAGTGGGGCAGTCGTACGATGAAGTTCATGGCGAGGTCGTCCCAAATGCGGTCGGGAATCAGGAGGGGTTGAAGTAGACCACCCGGAAAGACGACTTCGTCTTTGGCCTTCATGCAGATGAGGCAAGCGGCCACGAAGGCTTTGACTTGTCAGAACATGTGCGGCCAATAGAGTGAGACTACCAGCCGTCGGTATGTCCAATAAGCACTGACATGTAAAGTTGTCACTTAAAACCGAAAACCGAAAACCGAACCGGAACCGCAAAAAACCAGACCAAACCGTTCGCAAATTATTAGGGTTCCGGTTTGAATTTTGGAACTATGAACAACATTGGTCCGGGTATGGTTCTTACATTTTATTATCCGGACCGGAACCAGAACGGCACCATACAAGTCTCAAACGGTTTCAAAATTTTTAGACCTGATCCGAACGGGACCGAAGTAGAACCGAACCGCAACCTGTTTATTATTATTATTATTATTATATTGTTATTATTTTATAATTTATCTATAATATTTATACTTACTATCACGAGTGAAGCTGGTGCAGTTTAAACCCAAACCGCAATCACACTAAAGGGGGTCGATTTTGGATAAAACAAAACTTCACCGCATAAAAACTGTGGTAAGGTTTGACATTAGTGCGGTTTGAACTCAATTCTTGTAATGTACTTTTGATTTATATACAGTTATATAAAATATTTTCAATTTTACTTGCATATTTTTTTGAAATATTTTATTTTAAAATATAGAAAATATATAACTACTATTTATTAGTAATCATGAAAGACAACTAATTGTACCAAATTGTTATAGTAAAGCATGCCAACGAGATGTGCGCATGCCAACTAGACGTCGTGGCAAGTCTACACGCGTAGGAAGCCGATGGATACTATCCCACCGATTGTGGAAAAGACAGACGGGAAGGGCGCAACATAATTATTTATATTTTGATGTTGTTTTGAGTTTTACTATTTGCAGCCCGCTTTTATTTTATTCCGCCAAGTTTGATTTTGTTTTTAGTTGGAACCGATTGGAACCGGACCGAACCGCATGGAACCGATTGGAACCGGACCGAACCGCATGGAACCGGACCGAACCGTTAGTGGCCGGTTTGGTTTTGGTTCTTGTTGAACCATAACCAGAACTGTTGACACGAAGACTCCAAAAATTAAGTTGGAACCAGAACCGGAACAGGAACCGGTCAAACCAAATAAGCTTTTGGTTCTAATTTGAAGAACCATTACTTAGTGGTTCAGTTCATGATTTTAGTAGAACCGGAACCGAACCGGAACTGTGACAGCTCTACCGGACGCCACAACTCACCCGAACCGAACGGTCAGAGAGGCATGGAACTCGGCCAATAACCGAAGAATGCTGGGGGAGGAGGGGGCGAGTACGAGGCGGACCTTGAAGAGTAGGTGGTCGTCCACCAAGGAGTAGCGGGTGAGTTGTGGCGTCTGCGAGGAGCGCTGGCCGGATGTCGTTGAGCGTCGGGTCTGCTTCAACTTCCCGCTGGAGGGCGTCCGCATCCTCTCAAACCGGGCGAGAGATGGCTGCAAGTTTGGGGTTGCGAGAGAGAGCGGTTCGTCTTCCCCGGCCGGAACTCGATACTGAAATCGTAGCTCGGTAGCTTGGCAACCCACACCTGTTGGGCGGGCGTAGTAATCTTCTGCTGCAGAAGGTAACAGAGGCTATGGTGGTCGGTGAGGATCACGAATCGTCGGCCCAGAAGGTAGGGCCGCCAGTGTTGTACTGTGAGGACGAGACCCATAAGCTCGTTCTCGTACGGTGATTGGCTGCGAATGGTATCCGAGAATGTGCTGCTGAAATAGGCCACCAGCCGGCCGGCTTGCATAAGTAAGAACCCCACAACGACGCCCGACGTGTCGCACTCCACAAGGAAAGGCTAGGAGAAATCTGGCATAGCTAACATCGGGGCACGAACTAGGGCCTGCTGGAGAGCAACAAAAGCGGCGGAGGCCGCCGACGACGACTCTAAGGGGCCCTCAGCCGACTCCTTCAGGAGCTGGGTGAGAGGTCGGGACATCGTGTCGTAGCCCTGGATAAACTGCTGGTACTCGGTAGTACCCTGTCAGACCCAGGAACCCGCGAACATCGCGGAGAGACGATGGGGTTGGTCGCTGGAGGACTGCCTCGATCTTGTCCTTGTTCATCGCTACTCTTGCAGCGGGAATGGTGTGCCCAAAGTAACACACCTCTGGGACCCCAAAAAAGCACTTTGTCGGGTGGATCTTGAGGTGGTAGTGTCGGAGGGTAGCCAACGTCTGTCGGACGTGCTGTAGATGCTCCTGCAAAGAACTGTAGACCAAGATATCATTTAAAAAACAAGTACATGATGGCGAAGTACCGGGCGAAAAAAGTCGTTCATCGTGGCATGGAAGGTGGTCGGTGCGTTGGTCAGGCCGAATGACATAACCAAGAACACGTAGTGGCCATCATGGGTCCGGAAAGCGCAATTGGCGATGTCGGTCGGACGGACACGAATCTGGTGGTAGCCTGCACGGAGGTCTAGCTTGGTGAAACTGGTGGTGCCGTGATGGTCATCCAAAAGCTACTGGATCACCAGAATCGGGTACTTGTTTGGAACTGTGGCCTTGTTGAGCACCTGATAGTCCACGCAGAAGCGCCAACTGCCGTCCTTCTTCCTGACCAAGAGGACCGGGCTGGAGAAAGGGCTTGCACTGGGGCGGATGAGGCCCCTCATCAGCATGTCGTATACTGAGTCTTTCAATCTCGTCCTTCTGCACGTGCCCATATCGATACGGGCGGACTGAAACTGCCGACACGCCGGGCTGGAGGCAGGCCGGACGGTGCCGTGAAGAGGTCCGCAAACTCGGACAGGAGGTCGTGCAAGGTCGGTGGTGGTGAAGGGGTCGGTGGCGCGGCGTCCGAGATGGACCAGAGCCACGCTGAAAAATCAGTGTCTTCCGTCCTCTGCATCGTGTGGGAGGAGATGGGAGAGCGGAGTAGGGCAGCATCCCCCATCAAGCAGCACTCCTGTCCGTCCTGGAGAAACTGCATTGTCATGGTTCCCAGTTGATCCGCACGTCGCCCAGCGTGCAAAGTCATGCCACGCCCAAGATGGTGTCGATCCCGCCAAGGCCAAAAACGTAGAAATCCGCCATCAACGATTAAGGGCCCACTGATAGTGGAACTGATGGGCAGCGGCCCTGGGTCGAGCGTCGGCGGCCATCGCCCAAGCTGACCGTGAAGTCCGACGCAGGTTCTATCGGAAGGCGGAGCTGCATGTCCAAATGGGAGGAGAGGAAGTTATGGCTCGCCCCATTGTCGGTCATGATGACGATGTGGCGGTCGCCCAGCTTGCCCGCCAATTTCATAGTCCACAACCCTGAAATGTCGGGCACGAAAAAGCAAGGAAACTCCAACTGATGAAGGCCCGCGTCGGTAGCGCCCTCGGTGGTGTCCTTATGGATTTCAAGGTCCTCGAAATCCGCCAAAGTGATCTCTGGTTCGAAGTCGGCAATGATGGCGCGGAAACTCCTTGACCGCGCAGACATAGGTCGAAGAGTAGGGCTGTCGGGCCGGATGAGTAGGCTGGAGCAGGATATGTTAAGGGCTGGTCGGTTTTGGGTGGGGAATGATCAGCTGCAAGGTTAGGGCAGGAAACGTGGAGCGGCTGCTATTCTTGTGAGGGGAAGGCCGAGGCTGCTTGTTTTTAGGGCCGATATGGGGTGTGGGGAGGGGCGACAACAAGAAAAAAAAGGATAACAAACCACGAGGTTGGCACATTGAGGCTTCGTGGAGTTGGCGTCAAGAGAAATGGATGGATTCTTGGGAAGCATGTCTCCAAAGTATGCAATTATCTGAAAATAAGTGTTCCATCTCCTGACAGTCGCAAAAAAATAAAAATATATAGAAAATGTTCAAACTGCATTACCGGAGTCATAACGTCCCGATGACAACCCGATCAATGATTCCTACGAGAATAAATATGTGTGGGCCCCATTGGGCTGCTCGAAATGTGATCCCCATCACATTCTCTCACCTTGTTCTTCCTCTTCCTCGCACATGAAGACTCCTCCGACTTCTGTCTCACCATTAACATTGTTGACAGAAATGTATGAAAAAGGCCAAAATAAGACCCGTCTTCGGCCTTCTTCCTCTTTAGGTTTTAAATCATTTAATCTCATATCTTAGATTGGTTTTTCTTCTCCACTCTTCCTTCCTATAAGTGAGTACTAATACTTGTATGTAAAAAGAATAACTTCAGAGAAATTAATAAAAGTTAATTTTATTTCTCTTTTATATATATATTTTTACATGGTATCAAAGCGCGGCTCCACATCAACTTTTATACAGTTTTTCCTCTCAGTCGCTCTGGGTCCCAACTGTTTGTCTCATCAGCGATCTCAAGCGTCTCACCGCCTACCGATTCTTCCTCACATGCGGAGCTTCTTCAGCTTGTCTACTGGCAGTGGTTATCACGCGCCGAGCTCCTCTGCTTTTTTGGTTCGCTCGCAGCTCCTTGTCATGCCTCATCACTGTCGCTCGCAGCTCCTTGCCACTTGTAGCTCCTTGTGGCTCGCTGCGCCAGATCGCTCATGAATTCTTCTTGTTTCATGCCTGCGCCTGATTGTTGTGGCTTCCCGTGAATGCCTAACCGCAGGGCTTTCCTCTCTAACCGTGGTAGGTTGACCGTGGAAGTCTCTCGTTGATCCATCTCTAACCGCAGGGCTCTCCTCTCTAACCGCGGTAGGCTGACCGCGGAAGTCTCTCGTTGATCCATCTCTAACCGCAGGGCTCTCCTTCTCGTTGCGCTTGATAGCCGATGCTTTCTCGACCGTCACAGCCTAAAGTCGGGTTCTCCTTACTGTAGAAGCAGCCCGCTGCTGCTCTCCTCTATCTAGTCATTGCTAGGTGACCGCAGTAGATTGACCACTGCTCTTCTGCTTTGTCGCAATGGCCATGAATGATGTCTCGTCCCTTCCCGCTCGTGTCGCAACACCTCTTCCTAAAGTTCATGATGAGCTTTGAATCACCACCATTTCTCTTAGTGGAAAGAAGAATTTTGTTGAGTGAGTGCACTCTATCCGTCGTGTTCTTCAGACGAAGGGACTTTTGCAACATCTAACTAAGGACGCCCCTTTTGTGCCCACTGAAGACTGGCTTCGTGATGATGGTCGTGTCCAATCACGGATCCTCAACTCCATGGACAGTGAGCCTTATCGTATGACCATGTATCATGAAACAGCCAAAACAATGTGGGATGAACTGAATTCTCTCTATTCCGGAAAGAACGGTCTTCAACACCGGTTTGATATCCCGACGGACCTTCAATCTCTCGACTTATGGGTTGATGGTGACTTAACCTCCTTTGTTGTGTGGTCCAAAACTTTAGTCGAGGCTTGGATTCAGTATCAGCCTCTCACTATAGATCTTGCTGCCCAACGGACTGAAAAAGAGACAGTTGGTATTGATATGATGATAGCGTGCTCCGCCTCATCTCCACAGCGTCCGATCTCATATACTCTTCTCCTTCACCATTCCCTCTCTCTCCCTCTCTTTGATGTTTGATCCATGTTGTTGAAAGTGACACCACTCCCAGATGCTCCCATACCTCAATCTTCGGCTCTCCACCGGCACTCATATATACATCACCCCACTCCTCCAGCAACTTGTGGAGGTCGCAATGGCTATATAGGTAAAGGTCGCAGTGGTCGGCCACGTCTCAAGTGTCCTTATTGTGGCAAGGATGGATATTTTCAAGCAACCTGCTATTGTAAGCATGGTATGCCTCCGCCACCCCAGGCCTCGGTTGTTGTTGATACATCTTCTGCCACTCTTACCGACATTGATGTCATGCTCATTCAGCTCCAGCACCTCCAGGGGTTATTCAATCGTTCGTCTGGCATTTTTGCTTCTATCTCCAATGAAAATATCTCTTGTCTCTCTCATAGTCCCCTGTAATGGAAGGGAATGAAGTAATTCTTTTTGGTCTTATAGAATAGGCCTCTTATTTCTTCTCTCTTCTTCAAGCTTTGTCTCTCTCCTCCGGCCATCATCTCCAGCATTCGTCTAATTTCCCTTCGTCTCTATCCCTTGATGTGTCTCTCTCCTTTAGCCATTCCTCCTACGAGCATTCTACTTGTATCTTTCCTCCATTTCTAGCGTCGGCGATCCCTCTGGCGATCTTGTAATGACTTGATTGTTACATCCACAATGGATTGTGGACTCCAGTGCCACTCACCACATCACTCTGTAGAAACCATCTCATTACTTGGACTCTCCACATCCCAAGTTTATCACAGTGGTCAATGGTGACACCGCCCCTGTCTCCAGTTCCGCTGATATTCCTCACAGTCTCTCTATCTCCCTCCGCTCAATGCATCACGTCTCGGGCTCCCCTTTCAATCTTCTTTATGTTAGTCGTCTTACTCAAGACCTTTACTGTTCTGTAACATTCACGTCTTTTTCTTTTGTTGTGTATGATCGACAGGCACATAATATCATTGGTAAAGGATGATTGTCTAATGGGCTCTACCTTCTGGACGTTTCTGCCACAATTATCTCTTTTGTCACCTCTATGGATTGGCACTGGTGACTTGAGCATGCTCCTCCTCCAATTCTCAAGAAGGCACTTCCTAATCTACATCTTCCTGACTTTACCTACGAGTTATGTATCATCCACAAACAACATCGTTCGTATTTCCCCCTCATTCTACTCGGAGCGATGCTCCTTTTGATTTAGTGCACTATGATGTTTGGGGACCGTATAAAATTGCTAGTGTGTCTGGTTATCATTATTTCATTACTTTTATTGATGATTATTCTTGCAAGACGTAGTTATATTTACTACATGATCGGTCAGATCTAACCCGTGTGTTTTGTGCCTTTATTAATGAGACTCGTACACAATTTTCCAAATCAATTAAACTTATTCACACAGACAAAGCGCATGAATATACCAGTCATGCATTTGAGAATCTTTGTAGTGAGTTTGGGATCATCCACCAAACCTCATGTGCTTATACCCCTCAACATAATGGTGTAGCTGAACGTAACAATCATCAACTTCTCAATGTCGCTCGCTAACTTATGTTTCAAATACGGGTTATCAAATCTTATTGGAACTTTGCAGCGTCTACAATATGTTATCTCATCAATCGCCTACCCTCCTCCATTCTCAACTATGCAACTTTGTTTAGTCTTCTTTTTCCCTCCATGTCTGTCTTCTTCAACACACCTAAAGTCTTTGGTTGTACTTGTTATGTCAATTATCTTGGTCCTTTCTCTGACAAACTTTCTTCTCGTGCTACAAAATATATGTTTGTTGCTTACTCTTGTACTCAGAAAGGGTATGCATGTTACTCTCCCAACGATTGCAAGGTTGTCGTTTCTGCATGTCACTTTCATAAAAAAACCAACTTTTTACTCTCTCCATCCAGCTCCTCTTGCACCTCTATTATTACCACATCCTACCGTTTTTGTTACATCTCTACTTCCACCACTCCTTCCAACTCCAATTCTCGTACCATCCAAACCACCTCTTCTTCGTGTATACACTCGTCGACTTCCTTGATCGGATGCCCCACAATGGTCACCATCTACCAGTGATACCTCGCGTCCTGAAGATCTGACACATGTATTCACGACACATCTCTTGGCTAATTATGCATCCTTGCAACGCCTCTCCCCAACACTTCTCAAATTCACAACTTCTTTATCCTCCATTTCTATACTTAACACTTTGCATGAGGCTCTCCAACATTCGCGGTGGTGTGTGGTCATGGGTGAGAAAATGACTACACTCTTAGCTAATCAAACTTGAGATCTTATCTCCCTTCCTCCGAGAACCGAGACAGAGTTGTGTGAGATGTAAGTAGGTCTTTGAGATAAAACATGCTCCAAAAGAAACAGTTGAATATCTCAAGGCTCGTCTTGTGGCTCGAGAATTTACTCAACAACAGGGCCTCGATTATGATGAGGTCATCTCATCAATCGCCATGTTGAATATTGTTTGTATCCAAATCTCCTTAGTTGTTCATCGACAATGACCCTTACATTAGTTAGATATCAAGAATGACTTTCTCTATGATGATCTTCAAGAAATTTTCTACATGCATCAACCTCCCGGGTTTGAGATCACGGGGGAGTATCTTGTTTGTCACCTCAAAAAATCTATTTATGTTCTCAAACAATCTCCTCGTGTATGGATTGACAAGTTCAGTAAAGTTGTCTGTGATGTTGGATTCACTTAAAGCTCGGTTGACTTCTCTTTTTACTCGTCATCGATCGACAAGCACAATGATTCTCTTAGTTTATTTTGATGATATTCTGATTACAGGTGATGATTCCAAAGGAATACAAATGATCAAGCAGCACTTAAATATAGTCTTTCAAACTAAAAATCTGGAAATTTTTTGTACTTCCTTGTCCTTGTGGTAGCAAGACGCTCTGATGGTCTCGTCCTATCTCAAATAAAGTACTGTCTTGACCTTCATGACAATAGAAATTCCGGATGCAAGCTTACCGACACTCCTATGTATGTCAACCACAAGCTCTGCGCTCATGCCTCCGACTCCGATCTGCTTCTTTTCAAACCAAAGTATTATCGTCGTCTTGTAGGAAAATTGATTTATCATACATTCTCCACGGATATCTCACCTTCAGGCCGTCGAGCGCATCCTCGGATATTTGAAGACTGCTCTTGGACAAGGGAATGTTTATAAACCTTCTTCTTCTCTATCTTTGATTGCCTACACTGATGTTGATTATGTTGGTTCCCTGGATGATCGATGTTCCACAAGTGAATTATGTACTTTGGAGGACACTTTATTACCTTGTGCAGTAAGAATGAGTCTCTGGTTGCTCGCTCATCTACTGAAGCCGAGTATCGTTCAATGACAGTTGTTATGTCCAAACTTACATGGCTAGAAAATCTCCTAAGTGATTTTGGAGTCAAATTTTCATCACCTGTCACTTTATTTTGCGACAGTCAAGCGGCTATACACATTACCAAAAATCATGTATTCCATGAACGGACCAAACACATTGAAGTTGATTGTCATTTCATTCGGGAGAAAGATCTATTGAAGAAGCTGGAATTAAAATATGTTTTTCCTGCTGAGCAAGTTTATGATATTCTCACCAAGACCTTACCATGACATTTATACTATTAGTTCTTGTTGAAGCTAGGTGCTTACGATTTGTATTTTGCGGGGGAGTATTGAAAGAAATGTAAAAAACCCACAGTAAGGCTCATCTTGGGACTTCTTCCTCTTTAGGATTTAGTCCTACATCTTATATTGGATTTTCTACTCATCTTTTCATTCCTATAAATGTGTATTAATACTTGTATGCTATGAAGCACCAACACTTCAAAATGCCCCGTGTATCGGTGTCGGACTCTCTGATACTCTTCCAACTCTCTGACACTCTCTAAGTCCAATACGCTGGCTCATGCGGGACTCGCGTGTCCTGTTCAATCGGACCCGCATGTCCCTAAGCTAGCTACTTATGGTGAGGCAAGAAGCAATTTGTCTTGGAAGTGCAATTTTTATAAAAAAAATGTTTTATAAATTCATATACAACAGTGAGCACATTTATTAATGATTGGTGTAAAATGAATTGGAAAGTGTGTAAAAGTCTCAAGAAGTGATCTGTTTGAGGTGAAAAAACTAGAAGAAGAGGTGAATGCTAGAATAACGAGTCTTGCTCCTAAAAAGTATTTTTGCCCCCTTCTAGCATTTTAAGTAGTGACAGTGAATCTACTAGTGGGGTGAATATTTTCTCTAGAAAAAGGAAGATTGAAAGTTGGCGAAAATATTTGCTTAAAAATCCATCATTTGTACTGATGATAAATAATGGTAATGTGTTAATGTTCTATCATTTTTTGACCTTTTATTAAATTTTGCATTTGAATATTTGATGAGTATTATTTAACCATGACTTAGCTTATTTGAATATTTGTTAATTATTCTTTTTATTATTATTTGTTAGATATTTTATGATTTTCATAAATATAAAAAAAAAATTTAATATATATGTCTCAGCATATCAGAATATGATATTTTTTGAGAATTGATGAGTCACGTGTCATGTCGCGTGTCGGTGTCCGACCATCGGTGCAACATAGCTTGTATGTAAAAAGAATTATTTTAGAGAAATTAATAAAAGTTGATTATATTTCTATTTTTTTGTATATTTCAACAAACACATTGTTGTTTATTCATCTCATTCAAAGCCAATGCCATTCCTCTTCATCACAAAATGAAAAATGGAGCTCTTTTGCTTCACACCGAACGTCATTTGCGTGATGAAAATCAACCAAAGTCGTCATCCCTATATCATTAAATGAAGTCGTTGTTGCGGTTATATTATGTTCATATCAAGTTCATGAATCGCTGCAAGAGTTTCTCCTGAGTCAAAAATAAACATGATTACAATATAAGAAACCATAAATATGTGTAGCTCATCCTCATCAACCTGCTCTTGGTCCTCACTCTCTTGCTCCTATGTATCAGAGAAGTCATTTTGCCTACATCACTTTGCCGGCATTTTGTTCTATGCTTTGGATAACTTGTGTAAGTTTTCTTTGATTGCCCGCAACCTGAGTGTGTGATCAATTTGTGTGAGGTTCCACTTCGTGGCATATTCCTCTTCTTTTGTGGCTTGCTATGATCGGAGAATCAATTTGGATTCTAGCTCAGGGTATTTTATTCGAATGGTCGGAGAATCAATTTGGATTCATGCCAAGGAGGTCGATCATGGAAGCTATACATCTCTTGAGGAAACTTATTGACAACTATCGAGAAAGAAAACAACATTTGCATATGTTGTTTATTGATCTTATGACAGAGTTCCAGGAGAGAGCTTATGGAGAGTTTTAGAAAAGAAAGGTGTAAATATATCATATATTGACACAATCAAAGATATGTATACAAATCCAGTGACAAGGGTGAGGACATCTGGAGGATTAACACAGGAATTCTCTATCACTGTTGGCTTAAATCAAGGTTCAGCTTTAAGCCCTTATCTCTTTACCCTTATCTTAGATGAGCTCACCAGACATCCAACAAGCAATACCTTGGTGTTTACTGTTTGCGGATGATATCGTCTTGGTTGATGAGACGTGTGAGGGTGTAAACGCAAAACTTGAATCTTTGCGAGATACTTTAGAAAAGATGGATTTTAGGTTAAGCAGGGCAAAGACGGAGTATATGGAGCTTAAATTTAGCAGTACAAGAAGGACAGATGACTTCGTTATTAAGTTGGGTGATCAAGATATTACCCGTAGTGAGTGTTTTAAATATCTTAGATCAATGGTTCAAAAAGACGGAGGTATTGATAAAGATGTGACACATAGAATCCACGCGGGTTGGTTGAAGTGGAGAGGCGCGTCAGAGATCTTATGTGATCGTAAAGTACCATTAAAACTTAAGGGCAAGTTTTACCGTACTGCAATTAAACCCGCGATGCTCTATGGTTCTGAGTGTTGGGCAGTAAATTGAGTACATAAGCAAAAAATGGGAGTTGCGGAGATAAGAATGCTTAGGTGGATGTGTGGACACACGAGATTGGATAAAATTAGGAATGAAAGTATCAGGGATAAGACAGGGGTAGCACCCATTGCAGAGAAGATGCGACAAGCTCGTCTAAGATGGTTTGGGCACATACAAAGGAGACCATTAGAGGCACTTGTTAGGCGTTGTGAGAGTCTACTCACTAGGCAAGTTAAACGAGGGAGGGGTAGACCAAGAAAGACTTGGAATGAAACTGCAAGGAAAGTTGTTGTTGTGGTCAGCTGAATGAAGACTTAAACTAAGATTCAGGTTAAGCTAGAATTTAAGGTCCTTGAAACACTGTGTAGCGCATAGCGGAATATAAGACACCCACAATGTCCATTGGCTGCTTGAGAAGATAGTGGGAAATCATCAAAGAAAGAGTAACATTTAGATTATTGGAATCACCTCCTTTTTGAACAAAGATGTTCCAAAGGACATATGATCATGAAGGTTTCGCCGGAAAGCTGGGTCGTGGAATTCATATGATATTGATCAGAGGTGGTGTAACAAATGATTAATTTCTTCCCAATTGAATGCCAGGCAGCCTGAACGGATGACCCATATGTGGATTCCTCTGTGAGGTAAATGAAAATATTAATTGAGTTCAGAGTGGTTTATACTGACTTGGAAACCAAAAAAGTGTGAGATAATAGGTCCGCCATGAATAGGATTGTAGAGTATGCAAATTAAGGTTTGGAGGAAGAGGGTGTGCCGCACTGGAGTGTTTAAAAAAATGTTCCTACGAATAGGCGAATGCTAGGGCTCCATTCACAGAGCTGCTCAAGAAGTATCCAACAACATTAATGGTGGCTCTTTCTCTCCGAGCACATCCAGCTTAGGTATCCACGGTTCAGGCTCCAGAGTATCCTTCGACATCATCATCATCCTCTCTGGCCATCCTCTGGCAACTATATCGACGTTATGGGTTAGACCCACAACAACTTTGGTAACAGAGGTTTCCCTCCTCCGACACCACATTTCCCCGCCACATTCCGCTTCCACCAAAAGGGCAACCTTTCGCCTCTGGTTTTCACGGGACGCTACCACTATCAACTGGCGGAAACCAAAAAGGACGCAAGCAGACACCCTTATCTTCATCATGATCAATGCGCACCGGATCGTCTTCGACGACCCACTACACCTTCGACACCTCTCCTTTGTTATGTACACACCGCACCTTATCTTCAGCAACATCCTCCTCAATGTCTTACGTCTCTCCCAATTGGCCAACCTTTGTCGCCAAACACCCTTCCTCGTACTCCGCTAGCAAGCACTATAGGCTGCTAGTGTGCCTCCAACTTCGGCGCACCTGTATGAGTCGGCTGTATCCAGAGAAGGCAAACAACTCTCTCCCTCCTGCGCCCACCTCCAGAGCAGGCGAAGGGATCTCGACATTCTATTGGGGAGCCCAACATCCTCTCTGTTGAGCTCCTGCATCCTCCAAATCAATGTCAGCCGCCAAATTTGAAAGTCGGGAGTGTCTCGAGCCTCACACCATCAAGCCGCAAACAACGCCTACCCGCCCACAGGACCGCCTCCTTATTTCGATCCCCGTACTTTTTGTTAATCGACCACCTCCAGCGTCCAACCTCAATTGATGAATTTTTTTAATTGATTAATCAATTAATTATTAATTCATTAATTTCCCTTAAAAAATTTAATTAGTTGATTGCTTATTAAGTAATTAATTACATTTTATTCTAACAATGATATCTAAGACCCCATGATAAGATTCAGAGGTCGTGAGCGTCTAGCTGCACGCAAAAATAAAAAATTGTTCATCACACGAACAACGTCTGTAGCCGACCAGGTGCAGGATGTTGATATTCTGGTTACTCAAGCAGTCATCCAACAGCTGACGCCTAGTGTTGTTCCCATTCAGAAGGATACATCGTTACCATGCATTGACTGTCCCAAGATCGTCGTTGACACTCCTCTCACTCACATGAAAAACAATACGATTTTGAATAATCAGACATTTGCAGATTATTTTCCACCACTACTTCAATCATTTAAAGATCTTGTGGTCTCCTCTTTGATCATATCGCCACACGCTACCACCCGCCGACACCATTACCATCATTTGTGGCACTAGGCAGCGTAATGAAGGCTTGTCTCTCTCTGCCTTCCCCACTAAAATGACGGAATACAAGGAGCTATTTTGGCGCGAAATAAAGAAGCGAGATGATCAAATCGGTCAAGCGTGCAAACTTGAGGACAAGCTCGATTTGAAGACCGGGTGATGTTATGGACCTCGGGCAATGGTCCTAGTAATTGTTATATTTTTAATGTCTTTTGTTATTATCGCTTGGGTCTTCTGACTCTTGTCCTTTATTATTAATGTCGAGTCATTAAAATATTGTTATTAGCTAAGGGTTAGAAGTTGTTATGATGGGTCTTGTGCCTGGCAAACCTATTTAAAGGCACATATAGTATGGAATGGAGCATTCAAGAAGTAAATCTCTTTACATGTCTTTGTTATGAGATATTGGTAGCTCTCTCTTTCTCTCTGAGCACACCCACTTAGGTAGTCGCGATTCGGGCACCACAATATCCTTCGCCATCGCCATCCACGCCTCCGACCATCCTCCAGTCATCCTTCGGCGACTATACCAATATTACAGGCTAGGCTCATAACAGTAACATAGACTGCACAATAAATACATAAATTTTAATTAAATAATTATCATAATGGGCGTACAATTTTCTAATGGGACGGCTAATTTCTTACTGTCATGCAAATCAATATTTATATGATTTTGCAACACTTATTCGGCTTGGCTCGAACGTAATCTACGCTTGAAACCGGTAAAAACTCAGGTCAAATAAAAAAATTAGATAAGTTTTTTTCCTAAAAAAGTTAAACTTTTCAAATATGTTGTGTTATGGGCGTCACGCCCCATTATGATCAAGTCGTATTATGTATTTCTTACCTCGTCTCATTATGTATTGTTAAGTGTCGTGTCTTTATTAATATTTAGTTTAGCATAGGATCGTTATTATATTATGTCTTTATATCGTGTCATGTCACATTTAGTCTGAGGTGTTATAATTGCATTCATGTCCTCTTGTAAGCTTATATAAAGGCATATGTATGCTTGAGAACTCTTATCAATGAAAGTCAAGTCTATTTTCTCAACCCTAAAAAGAGATCTCAGAAGCTCTCTTTCTTCTGAGCACGTCCCGTTTAAGCAGCCACGGTTACGGCTCCATAGTATCTCATCTGGCTTTGTTCACCTCCGCTCATTGCTTCAAGTGGACTCATAACAAATTGATATCAGAGCTTTTGATACTCCTCTTCCGTTGATGCTCTCCGAAGTCAGTGCCATTTCAATCCAGCTGTTGTTTTTCCCTTCCACCCAATGTCCACCAACGAGAGATACATCGGTCCCCTTTACTCACAAGAACCCTATGTCCACCTTTCGATCCCTCCCCATCATCACTTATGCGTCGACAACAGCCCCCAAATCTTCTCTACATTCGATCACAGCAATTGTTCCCTCCATCCACCATGACATTGCCTATGCGGGTCATCTGTCTGTAGACGCGATAATCAACATGTTTCTTCTTCGATGAGGGCGACGTAGCCATCGTCGACCCCATCCGCCGTTGTTTCTCTCATGCGGACGCATCGCAAGCCTCTGGTTGGTCCTCTGTTCTTAGTCGACATTGCCGTTATAGGCCCAGACGTGATCGTCTTCATCTAGCCTCTTTTCCACGCTGCTTGCATGTGTCGTCTCAATTGAACGTCTCTGTGTGTAGTAATTACTTTCTCCTTCTCGAGCCCCCCCCCCCCCCCCCCCCCCCCCCCCCCCCCCCCCCCCCCCCGCACAACAACAACCCTATCCCTCGAACCCCAAACTGCAGAAAATCCACCAGTTCAAGCCACCATAGCAGCAGTGACACCTCTGTCGTTTGCATTATTAATTCCTCATAAAGATTTAATTAATTAATCAATCCCTAGATTAATTAATTAATAATTATTTATGCTTGCAATATGGATGCCCACATTAGCTTTCAAGATCTTGGTACGCGCATCATCGAGCTTCTAATGTCGTTCGAATAACTCTACAACAAACAATTCCAGGCTGCCAAGGCGCAGTCATCATTTCCACCGCCACCCACAGAACCTCCCCCTCTCTCCACGGTGGTCGTCATTCCACCGCTTCTGTCATCCCCTACCTTGTTGATCCTTCTTACCACCTTGCCGCCTCTTTTACGGGCCCCGTCTTTGTCGGCCCCTCTAACCATCACGCCGCCTCGTCCACGGCCAGCTATTCAGTAAGCCCCTCCGGATACATTTTTTTTCAGTCAGTCATCCCCAAGTTGACACCGCCAGGGTTTCTCCTATCGTACTACCATCACATGTGATTGTCCGCATCAGCCAGGCACCCTTGTTCAATCCATTTATCACCATCCTTTCTGCCAAGATGGACATCTCACCGCTCGATGCAGCCTCTGCTACAGCAATGCGATACCGAGAGTTGTTAAGATGGAAAATCAAAGATTCGTACAATCAATCAGTGCAAGCCTCGCTCGAGCTTGAGGACAAGCTCGATTTGAAGGGCAAAGATGTTATGGGCGCCGCGCCCCATTATGATCGAGTCGTATTATGTATTTCTTACCTCGTCTTATTATGTATACTTAAGTGTTGTGTCCTTAATTATATCGAGCCAAGCATATGATCATTATTATATTATGTATTTATGTCGCGTCATGTCTCATTTAGTCCGAAGTGTCATAATTACATTGACACCCTCTTGTAAGCCTATATAAAGGCATATGTATGCTTGAGCACTGTTATCAATGAAAGTCAAGTCTATTTCCTCAACCCTAAAAAGAGATCTCGGAAGCTCTCTCTCTCTCTATCTTTCTCTTGAGCACGTCCCGCTTAGACAGTCGCGGTTATGGCTCGGTAGTATCTCCTCCGCCTCCGGTCATCCTCCGTTCATCGATCCGTGTAGGCCCATAACATTGTTGGAGCGACCAAATTTGTGACAACATATGTGAAAAAGATGATGCATTAAATGGCTTCTCAAACTTAGAAATCACCTAGAAGTTCTCATTTTAAACATAAATACAAGCAGATTAGCTAGTAGCAAGAAATAGAAACAATGTCAAATAAATATTAATCTAGGACCTTTTAATATTAAATAAAGTAAATTATGATTAAGTTAAACATTATACTATGAACTTAAGACAGAAGACAAAATTTAGAAGGGTGGTGGTAGGTATATCTCCACAGCTTTATCATAATGGGAAAAGTTATCTAAAGGAAAATTAATGGAAAAGCAATGGGAAGTGAAGGCTTACCCGGTCTAAGAAATAACAAGCAACATTAGGAAGCGACTGTAACTCAGTTCTCCTTTTATATGTTACTTGAATAGCAGAAGTATGCCACAACTCCTCAACCAATGGTGCATATTCACGTGCTGCAGCTGGAAAAATGGCTTCCAAGTTACCTGATGCAATGGCAGTGAGGATCCAGTCCCCGAATGCCTCAAGTCTTGGGGAAATGGAGTATGGAGTCAAAGAATCCGGCTCATCTGCAACAGGAGTAATTCTCAGAACCAGTCTTTCAGTATAAATGTTGCTTATACAAGGTACCGTGAAAGGAAAGTAATATGGATCATCAGTGGAACCCAAAGGAAATTAATCAGGTTAACTACCATTTACCCTAACTATTGAATAATTCTCTTTACAATTCTGCTGTTAACTTCTTAAAGGCATTTATGATCACCTTAACTACTAAATCACAGTAAGGTTGTAATAGTGATGCTACACTTTCTGGTTAAATATGCATAGTTCGAAAAAGTATAGTAGGCTTTTCTGATCTCCCAACATGACCAGGCTTGTTGAGACAAACTTTTGCAAAACTTGACAAAGATATTATGAAAGACAATCATTAAGAAGAAACATGTAATTTTTAAGTTCGTAATTATCACAAGGATCAGATACGAACGTCCAAAAGGAAACAAAAATTTATAACCGCATTCAGTTCAAAATAAGGAGGACGAAACAAAATGATGTGCAAGACAGGTCTAACTGCCGGTGAAATAGACACTAAGCTAATACAACTTCAACAAATTGACTAAAGCTTGTTCAAAATTGAAGGAAAAATGATGCAGACCGTCAGATATATTATTTAATAGAAAAATCTAGTATACGATGAACTAAACATGAAAGGGTTGAATGACAATCTGTGGAAAAGTGATTTATATTAAGACATTTCTATTTACTATCAAACATAATGAGGATATACTCAAAAATGACAGGTATAAGTGATGCGGGGACAGGAGTCCACCTGCCCCGCCACCTTGGCATCAGCACCAAGGGGCCCACCTGGAGTCAGCACCAGGCAGCTTTATCAGGCCCGCGGGCCGTACACCCCAACCAGCTCTCCGCCACGGCATCAGCACCGCGCGGCAGGTTGTTGAGGCCGGGTCTCGAACCCGCACCCCCTAGATAAGAGGCCCTCAAGCAACCTCTCATCACCAACTGAGCCGCGGATCAGTTGGTGATGAGAGGTTGCTTGAGGGCCTCTTATCTAGGGGGTGCGGGATCGAGACCCGGCATCAACAACCTGCCGCGCGGTGCTGATGCCGTGGCGGAGAGCTGGTTGGGGTGTACGGCCCGCGGGCCTGATAAAGCCGTCTGTTGCTGACTCCAGGTGGGCCCCTTGGTGGTGATGCCAAGGTGGCAGGGCAGGTGGACTCCTGTCCCTGCATCATAAAAGTGCACTTTTACGATGCAGGGACAGGAGTCCACCTGCCCTGCCACCTTGGCATCACCACCAAGGTGCCCACCTGGAGTCAGCACCAGGCGGCTTTATCATGCACTTTTATGATGCAGGGACAGGAGTCCACCTGCCCTGCCACCTTGGCATCACCACCAAGGGGCCCACCTGGAGTCAGCATCAGGCGGCTTTATCAGGCCCGCGGGCCGTACACCCCAACCAGCTCTCCGCCACGGCATCAGCACCGCGCGGCAGGTTGTTGAGGCCGGGTCTCGAACCCGCACCCCCTAGATAAGAGGCCCTCAAGCAACCTCTCATCACCAACTGAGCCGCGGCTCAGTTGGTGATGAGAGGTTGCTTGAGGGCCTCTTATCTAGGGGGTGCGGGTTCGAGACCCGGCCTCAACAACCTGTCGTGCGGTGCTGATGCCGTGGCGGAGAGCTGGTTGGGGTGTACGGCCCGCTGGCCTGATAAAGCCGTCTGGTGCTGACTCCAGGTGGGCCCCTTGGTGGTGATGCCAAGGTGACAGGGCAGGTGGACTCATGTCCCTGCATCAATAAGTTAAATAGGTTAAAACACTAAAATATTCTAATTAGACATACACAAGGAAACCAACATGAGTTTTTTGTGAAGCTTTTAACCTTGGACAGTTTAGGAAGCAACGGCTAAACCACCAAACTTTGATGCAAGCTTTTTAAAAATATGTTTCCATGTTGGGCAACATCAAATTGGTTAGCTATATGAATATGGTAAGGTTGATAAGGAAAATCATGCTTCTACGAATACATATCAAATAATTAACACAAAGTAATATAAGGCTTCATTCGGTTAAGCTTATTTGGGCGTTCCGTTTTCATAAAACGCCTCATTCCCGATTTTTTCATTTGTTTACCTGCTCCGGGTTCCTTCAGCGCCGCGTTTTATCGCTGCTCAAAAACCTGCGGGCCGAAACTTCCTCCTCGAGCTCCAGTCTGCCGCGTTTAGGAAGATGATTGGTAACATTGCCGATCTCTTTCGAGGTGAGGGCTTCTTCTTTCTTCTCCAGATAAACGAGGCCGACTGGAGGGTGGATCCAGCTTCTTCTTTCGCCGATCTCTTTACCCAAATTGGATTCCCTGCTCAGTGAAATCTCCCTCTAACACGTCTACAATTGACTCAGCGCGTGAGATTGCTTGGTTCGTCTCCTGCGTTGCGGTTTTTGCTCTGATTCTTCACAGGAGACCGTGGATAGCAATTCCCGTGTGAGAGCTCCGTTCCGTGGTTACCCGCAGAAATTTTTTAGGTCCGGCGCCACAGATTGCTTCACGCCGGGTTATCCCGGTCACCGGCGAACACAGGAATGAAGGGCGCGAAGATGCGCGTCGCATGCTTCGCCAAGCAGCAGGCGGAGGGAGGCGGAGGCAGCCTAAACTTTTACAAAAACTTTTAAAAATTACAAATATATCTATTACTATAGTTTAAACAGTAAATTTAATTACAAAAAAAGTATATAAAAAAATCTTTATATATATATATATATATATATATATATATTTGATATATATAATTTAATATATATTTATATATATATAACAGAAATATATATACTAAAAAAATTAATACATATATTAATACAAAAATAATATAAATAATTATATAATAAAAATTATTTTATAATAAAAATTATTTTTAAAACGCCACCGCTGTTTTGTCAAACGGTTCTCTGTTTCGAACAGCTCTGCAAACACAGACTACCCAAACAAATCTTCATTTCCACCAACCAGTTTTCAACACCTCCATTTACAAACCGCAACCGCTCTACCAAATGAAGCCTAAAATTAAAATTAGAACTTACACGGGAATGGGGGAAGATAATATATACTGTTCGGGAAAAAGTATTAGGAAGAATATTGTGTATTACGGGTGCAAAAAGTTG
The DNA here is from genome assembly GCA_039583875.1 of Platanthera guangdongensis. Classification (NCBI taxonomy): domain Eukaryota; kingdom Viridiplantae; phylum Streptophyta; class Magnoliopsida; order Asparagales; family Orchidaceae; genus Platanthera; species Platanthera guangdongensis. The sequence goes on along the minus strand of CM077160.1, from coordinate 162,237,284 downwards.
CAGGAAACAAAAATTACCTGATCCTGGCAGGCAATTATTGCTGGAATTGATTAATTATAGGATGGCTTCTACAGGAATAAGGTGGTTACATGTAACTATGATAGGGGAAGGAAGTGTTATGGTGTTTGTGAGTAGTGGGCGTGGTTATGGCCTTGTGGGGTAGTTATGAAAGAGGGGATAATTAGGAAAAGTAATACAATGGCTTCGGCACCAAGGGTTCATGGAATCGGCACCGTGGGAAGACCGTGAGAGCACTAAAAATCTCTCCAAAATCTGTGATATCTGAAAATAAGCACAGGCCTTTATTTATATACTTAGAACCAATATGGACAACCAAGATCATTTGGAACATAAATTAACTAATTTCACATCAAATAAAAATATAAAAAATACATAACAATATATGAAATATATCATCGTCACTATGAACGTGACAACCAGCATGGATCCTCTATACAACGATTCTATCTTTGTCTCTTGCATATGTAGAATCAAGCTGGCTTAGAAAAGTATCGACCCACCCTCGATCCGTCATACTCATCAATATCGGATGCCAATTTAAGAAATTTGAATGAGAGAACTATATTTCAAATAATGCTTCTGTAACGGGAAGTATTTGCAAGTGTATAGGATCATGAAAACATGTATGCCAATGTTAGGGAAATAGATGGAGATTACGAGAGAATATAGGGAGAAGAGAGAAATTAAGGTTAGTGCTTGAGAGGATGAGACGGAAAATACCTGAATAATCTTTGTATGCCCTTGCCGAACAAGCCCTAGAGGTATTTATAACTCTGGGCCAAGAGCCCCCCCCCCCCCACCACCACCCCCACCCCCACCCCCACCATGTGGGCTGAACCCACAAGTTCAGCTCCGAGTTGCGCAATTTAATTGGGGAGGGTTGAATCAGTAGGTTCAGCCCCGCTTTGTGCTGCCTTCTTTCGTCGACGCGCATATTGTTGACCCGTGAACAGGTTGTTATGCTGGGTCATAACATTCCCTCCCCCATCAGCAGCCATCTTTGTCCTCAAGATGGAAGCCTGCATAAAGTTCTTGAAACTCGAGCAGACTGGGCCGTGAACCGGTCTTCCATTTGACGAGACTCTCCTAACAGTACCCGGTATCACGCTTCTTCCATTTGGTGAGCAGTACCTCCACTGGAAGCGGTCGCAGTTCCCCACTGTGGGTTGCCTTTGGCAGGGTAGGACACACCTATACCGTATCACCGATCTTCCTTTTCAGCAGGGAGACATGGAAGGTCGTGTACAACCTTGGGCTCGCGAGAGGTGGTCCAACGAGCGAGAAGGGGAGACTGGCGAGATGATAGGATGCCCACCTGCAGGAGGCGAGATGGGGAATTCTCTGAAGTGGGCGAGACCTCCTAGTAGGGCGAGATCATTCTAGGAGGCGAGAGAGCCAACAGGCCGAGAGGCCGGCGAGACAGACAGGGCGGTCGTCTCGCCCGGCAGTACCTTCCCCACTCGCCGCATGGGAGAAAAGATGCCTTTACCCTTTTACCCCCAAAGGGGGATTTTACCTTTGTGCCCCAGGTAATTTTACACTTCTACCCATGTAGGTCTGCGTATAGCCCTCCAGAACAGCGGAGTTTGGCTATTGGCAGACCCAGCCCAGGGTGTTTTGGTCATTTCAGGTTGATTCAGAAGTGATATCTGCAGATCAGATTCAGAGGCCTATAAATAGACCGATAAGGTGCCTGAGATGGTTGTTGAACCTTTCCAATGTCTCCCTCACAGGCACCTAGCTCAGCATTGGCTAGGGAGGGGAAGATCTTTAGTTCTTCCGGGAAAGAGGTGGGGCCTCCGAGCTGAGACCCCTCGGTCTGTTTTTAGGTCTCCGACTCTCGTCAGGGGAGTAGCTCAGGAAGAGTACGTGTGAGCTGCATCCTGTTTCGAACTTTAGGGGGAATCAGAAAGTTGGTTCCAACAGGTCGGGTGAATACGCAATCCCTCTGGCAAGGCCAATGTATATGCAACCGGTCCCACTCTCTAGGTGATTTTGAAGGGCTCATAACACTAGTGCTAACTTCCGGTTCGTCCTCCGAGAGACAAAGGTTTGTCTGTATGGTTGAAGCTTGAGGAAGACCTCATCTCCGACTGCGAACTCCTGTTTTGTCCTGTGTTTATCTGCTTGGACTTTCATTCTATTCGGAGTCGACGGGAGGTTTTCACGTGGGAAGGCAAGCGTATGATCTCGGTCGAGCAGCTCACGACCAACTGTCGGTAGTGTCGTTCTCCATGGTTCATACGTCCCCAAGGTCGGGGCGGAGCGTCCGTACACAACTTCAAATGAAGTGAATTTACTTGTAGTGCGGTAGGAGGTGTTGTAGCCGTATTCGGCCCAATGTAGCCAATGGGTCCAGGTGTGGGGCGCGCCTATCACAAAACATCGTAAGTACATCTCGATCCCCCGATTGAGCACCTCCGTATGTCCGTCTGTTTGAGGGTTATGGGCGGTGCTCATGCATAGACGAGTACCCTATTGTCGGAATAGCTCCTTTCAGAAATTAATTACAGACACAGTATCTCGATCTGAGATGATGGCTCGAGGAATGTCGTGAAATTGGATGATCTCCCGCACAAATAAGTCGACCACTGACTCTCCCGTATAGGGATGGTTCAAGGCCACGAAGTAGTCATATTTTGATAAATTATCTACCGCGACTAGGATAACTGTCTTCCCTTGAGATCTTTGCAGGCTGTCGATAAAGTCCATGGAGACCGTGTCCCAAATTTGTTGTGGAATCTCCAGGGGAGTAAGCAGACCTGTTGGAGATGTTTCGTATTTCTGACGTTGACAAATGTCGCATTACAACACAAACCTCTGGAAATCCATTAGTTGGCCTTTCTAGAAAGTAGTGGCTTTGACCCGCTGTAAGGTAAATAAAACTCCTGCATGCCCCCCCCCCCCACTGGTGAGGGTGGAACTGTTGCATCATAGCGTTCTTCCATGGCGACACCGAGGATATGAACACCGGGCCATGAAAGTATAAATGTCAGTTTTGCAGTGGAAAGCTGGGAGGAGCCTCTTGTCCCTATCGAAGTGCCTCTACGATAGGACGCAGCTCAGAGTCTTGTAGGACATCCTTTTGTATATCATCCAAGGCGTTGATCACGGGTCCTGAGATGTGTTGGATTGCTCCCTCTAGTATATGGGATAGTGTGTCAGCCGTAACGTTCTCCTTCTCTTGCTTATAGACTACCTCGCAGTCATAGCCAATCAACCTCGTCGCCCATTTTAGTTGTAGAGAAGAGGCCACGCGCTACTCCAAAAAATGCTTCAAACTCTGGTGATCGGTCTGTACCTTAAACTGTCTGCCCAGAAAGTAGGGCCGCCACAAGGCCACGGCATATATGATGGTCAGCATCTCCTTCTCGTAAGTCGACAAACCTAGTGTCCGTGGAGCTAACGCCTTGTTGAAAAACGCTATCGGCTGACCTTCTGGCATGAGCACGGCCCTGATCCATACGCCTGAAGTCTCCAGTACGAATTCCTTGGTGACGTCGGGCAGAGCTAGCACGGGTGTCGTGGTCATGACCGTCTTGAGAGATTGGAATGCCTCCTCCACCTCTTCTTGTCACACGAAGGCATCCTTTTGTAGCAGCTGGGTCAACAGTCGAGCTATCTACCCATAATCTTTCACGAACCGCCGGTAGTAGCCCGTCAACCCGAGAAAGCTTCGCAGTGCGCGGACCGTGCTTGGCATAAGCCACGTTAAGATTCTCTCCACCTTCTGTGGGTTGGCCTTGACTCCTTGTGTCGAGACAATGTGACCCAGATATTCCACCTCCTCGTGACCAAAGGAGCGTTTATAGTGCTTGGCATAGAGATGGTGCTGTCGGAGTATCACGAGCACTTGTTCCACATGTTGGAGATGTTCTTCCCAGTTGGCACTGTAAATTAGAATGTCATCAAAAAAATAATACAAACCTGCGGAGGAGGGGTCGGAAGATCTCGTTTATCACTGCTTGAAATGTCAAGGGTGCATTGGAGAGTCCTAACAACATCATGACGAACTCGTAATGTCCAACATGTGTCCTGAAAGCTGTTTTAAAAATATCATCATCCTTCATCCTGATTTGGCGGTACCCCAAACGCAGATCCAACGTAGTGAACAGGTGTCCTTTGTGCAATTCGTCCAAGAGTTCCTCGATCATGAGAATAGGGAACTTGTCTTTGATGATAGAGTTGTTCAGAGCACGGTAGTTTATACAAAATCTCCATGATCTGTCTTTTTTCTTCACCAGGATGATTGGTGAGGAAAATGAACTGGTGCTCGATGGAATGATCCCTGCGGCTAGCATCTCCTTCACGCTCTGTTCTATCTCGGCCTTCTGTATATAAGGATAATGGTAGGGTTAAATGTTGATCGGCTCAGTCCCTTCCTTCAGACTGATCTTGGTGTCTGGAGGGTTTGTAGTGTTCTCGTATTTCCACATTTGGACTTTTGTCGGTTGAATCTCTCCTCTTAAATCCAGGTCAGGCTAATAGCATGGGTCAAACTGTGTGGCATGTAGGCATACACCTCATCCTTGATGTGCTCCTTCAATCCTGAAATGAAACAACTCATTAATATCTTCTCTTCCCATTGCACCATGTTGGCTAATCTTTTGAACTATGCTCGGTATTCCATCACCGTTCCCTTTTGCCTCGGTTTCTGAAGAAGAGCCTCGAAATCTTCATATTTGAGGGGCCCAGATCTCGTTTTGAAACTGTTAACGAAATCGGCCCAATAAGCATAGTCACGCCCTCGGAGGAACCACTGGGCCCACCGGAATGCATCATCTTCAAGGTGAAAGGATGTCAGTTACACCAATTTCTCTTCTGGAATCTCTTGGTAGTTGTAAAATAACTCCGCCTTTTGAACTTATTCCAATGCATCGCCCTTTTGAATTTTGGGTGGTTCATACCCCAGTTATCAGGAACGCGATCCGAAGCGTAGGATCTTACGATCCAGATTTTGTAAATCGATCTGGATCTTACCTAGGATCTAAATCGGCACAACTATGTCTGGGATCGCGATCGGATCTTAAGATCTTTAGGATCTTACCTAGGATCCTTTTTGGCGGCATGTATGCTCTCAGGTTCTGCTGGCCATGTGCTTCATACTCCTAGTCGAGGACAAGAGACCGTCGTCGCTCTGTCAGCCAATTCAGATTTCCTCCTTCCTCTTCGGGTTGATAGGCATTCCTTGAAACAGCTAGAGGAGGTCTGTACTCCCAGCCGCCGCCTGTCTGGCTGCTGTTGGCGTGTCCTGATCCCTTAGGGTTAGGAAGAAGCCCGTCCCGGGGAGGGTAGAACATATCCCTAGGTCGCTGGTCAATCAAGTCCTCTTGTCTCTCGTCGAGGCCTCCTGGAGATTGGATCGGTCCTTGATGAGTGCTTGCTTCCTCGTTCACCATTGCTTTTCCCTTGATACTTTGGGACAACGTGCTCTTGATTTCCTCCATGCGAGCATTCAGTCGCTCTTCCAGGCGTTTCTTTGACGCCCTTAATTTTGCTTCGATGATTGTCACCATATCTGAGAGCTCAGCGTAGTTCTCCTCTAGGGTTGCTAGCCTCATAAACTCTTCCTGTGAGCAAGTCACCATGGTGGACTCGAGGGTTTAGAGAAGGGATATCGGCGGTTTTGAAGTATAATGGCCGCTGCACACGACCGACGTCGGTGCTGTGAAGATCGTCGAGGCAATCCGACGCAGAAGAAGAAGCAGTTGAGACGTAGCAGAAAACTGCAGCGAATGGAAGACTGCCCAGGAACTTCTACTGTGGGAAGAGGAAGACACTCCTGGTGACAGCGGGATGGTGGGAGACGGCGACGGCCAAACGAGCGGAATTTAACGACGATCGGGCGGAATCTGACAGGATCTGACGAAGGTGACAATCGGACAGTCGGAACGGACGTCGATCGGGCAAAATAGGATGCCGAAGGCGACGTCCGGGAGGAATCTGACGAAGGTGGCGATCGACCGGGCTTGGGGTTGTTGTCGTTCTCGGCGGAAGACAAAGGCGGGAGTCGATTCAACGAGGCGACGGGGATTGGACAAACCGTCGATTGCGGCGTCGAGGGGAAAGATGTGGTTCTGATACCAAATGTTAAGGCAATCGATCGATATTAGGAGATAATAGAGGGAGAAGAGAGAAATCGGAGAGGGAAAATACCTGAATAATATTTGCATGCCCTTGCCGAACAAGCCCTAGAGACATTTATACCTCTGGGCCAAGAACCCCCCCCCCCCCCCCATGTGGCCTAAACCCGCAGGTTCAGCCTCGAGCCACCGCAGTTTAGTTGGGGAGGGTTGAACCGGTAGGTTCAGCCCTGCTTTGTGCTGTCTTCTTCCGCTGACGCACATACTGTTGACCAGTGAACCGATTGTTATGCAGGGTCATAACAGTCAAGCATATATTTCTCATTTATGAAAATTGCAAAACCGAGATTGATAGGTGATAGCATTTACCAGTTGAGAGATAAATATCTACAGAAAGAATGTGACATATTAAAAACTTACTGGAAATACTCACTGCTACATGCATGGTGAAGGGTTATAACAATCTAACTGATGCATAGACAGACTAAAAAGGAATAAATATTCCTCATATTGTGGCGCACTGTGAAACGTGAGTCACATTTAGGATGCCAACGAATATCTCGTCTGATGTGCATGATGGATTTTTTTGTAGGTAACACTAGATTCTGACTGTAGTATGAGAGGAAAATGTCATCAAGTTGTCACAAAGAATGCACCATAAAGAATATGTTATCAATGAAAAGAACTATATTTTGGATTTCTTGCGCAATGCACACAATTAGTTTGTTGCTCGAAGATATAGCCAAGATCAAACAAATCAAGAACGTTCATGATTGATAACAATTTTTCAAGGAGAGGGGTTGACTTGGCAATAAGTTGTGGAGGGCATGAACAAAAGAAAATCTCTCAACAAACTTCTTTATTAAATAGGTTGGAACGCCAAAGGAAAAAAGGGAGAAAAAATCATAAGTCGGGGATGAAAAACTTGAAAAATATGGATGTTTTACTTCATCAAAGGAGAGTCATGGATATGACATTTATGAAGAGAAACTTACGAGGTTGTTGAAAATTAAGCTTGTAAACATCATGTGTCAATGATATGTCAAATTAATATATAAAATATCTGAGACATGTCAGGGGTATTTTAAAATATCATATTTAAAATATACTTATATGTTTTAAAAGAAAAAGGAAACATAATAAGAAGACAAGCAACGAGTCATGTATATCCGAAAATATAGTCGAAACGTATCTAAAAATAAAATATTAGTAACATTAAGGCTCCATTTGGGGGGACTAATTTTCACCGGTCAAGCGGTTACGACCGCATGAATCGGACCAACTCAGGTAGGTAATCGGTCCATCTAGCTTCAGATCAATCGGTGGAAGTTCCAACTTCGTCGGTCGGTGCGATGAACCCAATGTAACGCCCCCGGTTTTTCCTATTATTATTCTTTTGTCTGCTGACGTCATAATAGCGGAAGGGCGTTACGTGTCCGTGAGTTGACGGTGCGACCCCATTTGTGTTTTTTTTGGCGTCTGTTAGGTTTGACCGGCTAGATTTTGGGATATGCGTCGGAACCGAAATTTCTTTTACATCGGGAAGCTGAGTTATATAATTTCTGACTTGCTCGTCGAGTTTCGTCGCAATCCGAGCTTTGTTTTTTTTGGAGTCTCGGCCCACGTTTGAAATTCGGATAATTAAAAATTACCGTAACTTCGTTAGGCCATAACTCGAGTTCGGTGCGTCGGATTTTGATTCCGACTTCGTAGTTGGGTTCGTAGCGTCGACATTCGCCTGGGATGCGAATTTCGTCCGTTTTGGCGCGCGTTTGGGTCTTCGTAATAGTATAGAAGTCTTAAATAAATTTAACCCTTTTTAGATTTTCTGCGTTCCGAGATCTCCGAGCGGAGCTCAGAGATCTCTGCGCTCAGAGATCTCTGAGCGGAGCTCAGAGATCTCCGAGCTCAGAGATCTCCGAGCGGAGCTCAGAGATCTCCGAGCTCAGAGATCTCCGAGCGGAGCTCAGAGATCTCCGAGCTCAGAGATCTCCGAGCTCAGAGATCTCCGAGCTCAGAGATCTCTGAGCTCAGCTCAGAGATCTCCGAGCTCAGAGATCTCCGAGCTCAGCTCAGAGATCTCTGAGCCATCTTTTTTTTTTCTTCTTTGGTTTTATACCATTATAAACTTTATAATAATAATGATATTATTATTATTATTATTATTATTATTATTATTTATACTATAAGGTTTTTCCTCCCGAAGCAAGAAACGAGCCCCCCCATTTCTTTTCCCCTGTTCTTTTCGGCGAATTCCTTTTTCTCGGGAGTCCTCCGACCGCCGCCGACGGAGCTCCGGTGCTCGGAATCGCGAGCCGAACATAGATTCGGAAAGCTCTCGCCGAGATCTACGCGGTCGTGGTGAGTATTTCTACTTTCATGGAATTTCTCCGTTAGGGTTTTTGGCCCTAAACTTCCGTTTCGACCTTAATGTTGTAGATTTCTTTTTCTCGCCTTCGCTAGGGCCGATCGGCGTCGTGGTGCCTTCCGAAGTGCGGTTTCGGGTGGTTGAGGCAAGTGGTGATCTTGCTCTTCTCCTTTTCGTTACGTTTTCTTTTCTCTCCTTTATGCTCCTAGCGAGTTTTCAAATGCTAAGTTTTTTTTTGTTCGTTTAGCCCTTTCTCATTACAATATCATATCTTGTTTCTTAAAATCCTAAATTATTATCTGGTATGCCTTATCTCTTGCCTTTGTTTGAGTCAGAAAATGATAAATCTGTTGGAGGTCGTACACGATGTTGGCGGTGCCACCGGTGCGATGCTCTTTTGAAATGATAAATCTGTTGGAGGTCGTACACGATGTTGGCGGTGCCACCGGTGCGACGCTCTGAGGGCTGTGACGATGTGTGATGGTATTATCCCCGCACAGTTTCTCTTTTGTTTTTTGTTGAGCTGATCAGTCTCTTTAATTTGAATAAGATTAATGATCTCAAATGAATGTTTTTTTGTCTGTGGTGAGTTTGATTTTGTCCGTCTCCACTCATCTTTGGCGGGCTCTTTTCCGATTGAATGCTATTCTAATTATGACTAGTTTTGTTTAATCTGACCCTTGCAGCTAATGTTTCCCTCCGGTCTCGCGGAGGTTTGCTTACTTTCCTGTTTTTCTTCGTTGCTTGTAACTTGTTTCTGAGGTGTTCTTTCTTTGAATGCCTCAGGTTCTGGACTGTAGCAGGTGTTAGTGGGAAGCTGCGTTAGTGGCCGTTTCTAACCCTCTTGGGGTAGGGTTTTCTCTGAGCTTGCCGACCCATGGGTTCGTGTCAGGTGTTGACGCCCATGGTGCCGCTTTGTTAAACTTTCTACTACCTTGCTGCTGTTACTCTTTGATTGCTTTTGGACTCTTGTTCTGGAACAATTAGTTATGGCTTGGCTTGGGAGCCCCCCTTGCTTAGATATGCTAAGGCAGTTGGAGCATTGCATACCATGATTTGAAATGTTAATCTCATTACTTTCTGCGCATGATAAATCTACTTTTATGTACAGTAAATCTAGACGTCTGATACTGCATGGTGCACCTCACTTGGTCTTCACGAGCACTTAGGTCACCAAATGAATAAATTAAGTATTTTTCCACTGCGTAAAAACTATATTTTCAAACCGTGGACTAGTTGATCACCTAGCCGAGGGACACGGCTTCGCATATTGTGCATAAATTATATATGGATCATATTGAGATTAAAAAAATGATTTCTATAAGTTGCGAGGGACGATGAGTTGCCTTAACGTCAGTAGATGCCCCTACGTGACGTGGCATCACAATGCGTAGTTTCCCCTACTCTGTTAGTGTTTTAAATGCTGGGAAAATGCGGGTTGTGACAGTTGGTATCAGAGGGAGGTTCTGTGAAAAAGGTAGTTGGGTGGTTTGGCGAGTGAGCCGAACGACTGCTACCCTAAGCAGAACCTCAAGCGATCATTTCATTGTACACACACCGATATGTCATCGGTATGTCTTGACCGAAGCACAGTCACTACACTCATAGCATGATAAGAAGTATACAAGGCATATTATGTAGTATGGGATGCATAATATGTGTTGTATATGGATCCATCATAGGAGGTGACATGTGACGGTTATGTAGTATGGGATGCATAACCACCATTACATGAACGCCCATTAGCACGTTTTCTTTTTTCGTTACATGTAATGTTATGTAGTATGGGATGCATAACATTGCATGTGTACTCCGCTCATAACATGCATTAAGGCCTCTTTCTAGAATGCATAGCACTGCATACAATCATATCATCGCATAAGCACGCGTGCCAAGTTAAAGACATACCAGATGACATATGTACACACATGATTTGAAAAGAAATTTAAATGTTCATGCACTCATGTCATACATTCATATCGTCCTAGTTAAGTTCATAGCATTGTTTCATGGAATTCCAGAGCAAGGTAGCAGCAATAGCAGATAAATTTCCTTTCCGTTCCAAAATGACCCGGGATATATTTTTTTTCGTGTTTGCTTGGCTTAAGTGCCTTAAGCCGGTTTTTGAGTTGATGACCATCTATCTTGTAGACATGCGTCGGGGAGAGCAACGCGATCGACTCCCAGCCTGAGGGAGAGTCTTCTGGTGGTCAGAGCACGTCCGTGATCGAAAGTCTGCGTCAGAGCAATGAGGCCTTGACTAGGCAGGTAGACGCGATGCAGACTCAAATTCAGTCCCTGGTGTCTGCTGCCGCGGTGCAGCAACCTGTCGCGCGAGAAACCGGTGGTGAGTCCAGCTGTTCCTGCTCCTTTGGCGCCTCCAGTGGCATTGCCACCGGAGATGAACTTCATTTCCCACTTCCAGCGCTGGGACCTCCTACCTATGATGGTAGGGCAGACTTCATGGCCTTGGATGATTGGGTGATCGGCATGGAGGAGATGTTCTTCTATTCAGGCATCTCCGAAGCTTCGAAGGTGATGGTGGCTGCTTATCAATTGAAGGGACTGGCGAAAGGTTGGTGGATCAGGGAGAAGGAAAGTCTTGTCGAGGGATGCTCGTGGGAGGTGTTTAAAGCCATGTTGCTTAAGAAGTTTCTCCCTTCGGTTGAGCGCGACCGATTGATGAACAGCTTCTTGCATCTGAAGCAGAGGCAGCTCACCGTCAGTGAGTATGAGATTGAATTCAGCAAGTTGAGCAGGTTCGCCCCAGAATTGGTGGCTTCTGAGGAAGGAAGGGTTAAGCGGTTTTTGAGTGGTCTCACTGGCGACATCCAGCAGTGGGCTAGTGCTTATGGGTCGGGAACTTATGCTGAAGCAGTGGAGGCCGCTTTGAAGGCCGAGTCTATTGAAAAGATAAAGAATCGTGGACAACAGGTGAAGAGTGATAAGAGGAAGTTGGACGATCGAGAGAGTTCAAAGGCATCACAGTCGGACCCAAGGAAGAGGGGTATGGGGCACTGTAGCTTCTGCGGCAAGCGGGGTCATCCGTTCGAAAAGTGTTTCAAGAGGCTCGATACGCAGGAGCAGTCGAGGATTAGTGCGATTCAGGACGCACCCAAGGTTATCCCGGTATGCTCTTTCTGCTCTAAGCCCGTCATGAGGCGGCCCGGTGTTTCAGGAAAACTGGGTGTTGTTTTCTCTGTGGGCAGAGAGGCCATCGTAGGGCCGACTGCCCAAGCTCTCAAACCGTGACTTCAGCGGTTCCTCTGCAGACCTTGCCGCCGCCCTCGCGGATCGTGGACAAAGGGAAGGGCAAGCTTAATGTGTTGACTAGAGATGAAGCTCAAGCTTCAGCACACGTGATATCTGGTCAGTTTCCTTCTTCCTAGCTTGTTCCCTTCCTTCTTGTTTTAGCTTACTAGTTGTTTGGGGATGCATACTTGCTTAGGTGAATTCAAGGTGAGAAATAAGTGGGCGCGTGTCCTATTTGATTCGGGAGCTTCTCACTCCTTCGTCGCTCAGAGTTTTGTTGACAGGCACCGATGGCCTGTTGATCGGTTGGATGATGCCTTGTCTGTTAAGTTTCCATCTGGAGAACAGGTTACGTCAGATCGGGGTATCCGGGAGTGCCCCATCTCCTTGGGTGGTGTCCAAGTTCTAGCAGATTTAAAGATGCTGGATTTGGCAGACTTCGATGTGATTCTTGGAATGGATTGGTTGTCCAAATTTGATGCCGTGATCAAGTGCAAGGAGAAGCGGTTAGATTTCAAGTTGGGAGACGGTCGTCCATTGAGTGTTTATGGCCTTCCTCGAAAGGTATCTCCAATCATATCCACGGTACGTGCCCACCGAGCTTTAGCATCTGGTTGTGAGGGTTTCTTGGTTTCTACCAGTGCATTGGGAGCTTCTCGTATTGAGCCAGCCGTGGAGGGCATCCCGGTGGTGCGAGAGTTTCCTGATGTTTTTCCTGATAAGCTTTATAGTCTCCCTCCCGAAAGGGAGGTGGAGTTTTCTATAGACCTCGAGCCAGGCACCCGACCCATTGCTAAGGCACCGTACCGCATGGCGCCTCGTGAGTTAGAGGAATTACGTGTTCAGTTGGATGAGCTGCTGGAGTGTGGTTTCATTAGACCGAGTACCTCTCCATGGGCAGCTCCTGTTCTCTTTGTGAAAAAGAAGGACGGTTCCATGAGGTTGTGTATCGATTACCGAGGGCTGAACAAGGTGACTATCAAGAATAGATATCCTTTGCCGCGGATTGACGACTTGTTCGACCAGCTGCGTGGGTGCACCAGGTTCTCGAAGATTGATCTCCGTTCAGGCTACCACCAGATGAGGGTTCGTGAGTCAGACATTCCTCTGACAGCTTTTAGATCCCGACACGGACATTTTGAGTTCCTCGTGTTATCCTTTGGTTTGACTAACGCGCCTTCTGCGTTCATGGATCTGATGAACCGTGTGTTCAAGAATTTCCTTGATCGTTTTGTAGTCGTCTTCGTCGACGACGTCCTCGTCTATTCTCGCAGCGAGGAGGAGCATGCCCATCATTTGGGGTTGGTTCTGTCTGTCCTGAGAGAGCATAAGCTGTATGCTAAGCTTAGCAAGTGCGAGTTTTGGCTGTCTCGGGTGTCCTTCTTAGGACATGTGGTGAGCAAGGATGGAATCTCTGTTGATCCAGCCAAGATCTCAGCGGTGATGGATTGGAAGAGACCTTCTACACCAAAGGAGATCAGAAGTTTCTTGGGCTTGGCTGGATACTATAGGAGATTTGTGGAAGGTTTCTCCACGCTGTCCGCTCCGATGACGCGTCTGACGCAAAAGAATGTCGCCTTCATTTGGAGTGATAAGTGTGAGGAGGCTTTCCAAGAGTTGAAGAGAAGGTTGTGCACTGCCCCAATTCTGATTCTGCCTATTGAGGGAGTGGAGTATGCGGTGTATGTTGATGCTTCACACATTGGACTTGGTTGTGTTTTGATGCAGGAGGGGAAGGTGATCGCCTATGGATCTAGGCAATTGAAGGTTCATGAGAAGAACTACCCTACTCATGATTTGGAGTTTGCGGCAGTGATCTATGCCCTGAAGCTGTGGAGGCATTTATTATATGGCGCCGTGTGTAAGATTTATACAGATCATAAAAGTCTGAAGTATGTATTCACACAAAAGGAGCTGAATTTGCGCCAGCGCCGGTGGTTGGAGTTTGTGGCTGATTATGAAGTGGACATCCTCTACCATCCTGGTAAGGCCAATGTGGTGGCCGATGCTTTGAGTAGGAAGACGGCTCAGATATTTAATTTATCGGTTCGAGCCTTGGTTGAGGAGTTTCTTTTGATGGATATTTCGGTGGCGAGCCGTGGCGAGCCCTCTGGCTGGGAAGCCGAGGTGCCTTCTTGGATTTCTCTGACGAGATTGCATCAGAAGGATGACCCGGATTTGCAGCACTTGCGAGCTAGGACCAAGAAAGGAGAATTATCTGATTTCTCTATTGATGAGCTTGACACCCTCTTGTATAGAGGTAGATTCTGTATCCCGGCGGTGGGAGATATTCGAGTAATGATTTGCAACGAAGCTCACGGATCTAGCGTGGCTTACCACCGGGTTCCACCAAGATGTATAGAGATCTGAAGCAAATCGTGTGGTGGTCGGGCATGAAGAATGACATCGCCAAATTTGTATCGGAGTGCTTCACGTGCAAGCGGGTGAAGGCCGATCATGGCAGGCCTGGAGGAAAATTGACCCCTTTGGAAGTTCCCATGTGGAAATGGGAGAGTATCTCGATGGACTTCATTACTGGATTACCGAGGTCCCCTCGTGGACATGATTCTGTTTGGGTCATAGTGGACCGGTTGACGAAGTGTGCCCATTTCGTTCCCTTCAAGGTTGGCTATTCGATGGAGAAGATTGCAGAGTTGTATGTGGATGAGGTCATTAGATTGCATGGCGTGCCTGTAAACATTGTGTCAGATCGGGACTCAAGATATATGTCGCGTTTCTGGAAGAGCTTGCATGGAGCTTTGGGCACCGACCTCCGGTATTCTACCGCTTATCATCCACAGACAAATGGTCAGACGGAGAGAGTGAATCAGATCGTGGAGGACATGATTAGGTGTTATATTCTGGATCATGGTGGCGCATGGGATCAGCGCTTGAGATTGATGGAGTTTGCATATAATAACAGTTACCAAGAGAGCCTACAGATGGCACCTTTTGAAGCATTGTATGGGAGGCGCTGCAGGACTCCTTATTTTGGGCCGAAGTCGGTGAGAGACCGTTGTTAGGTCCAGAAGCTTTGGTGGAAATGGAAGAGGCGGTGACTAATATTCGGGAGAAGCTCCGTGTTGCTCAGGAGCGGTATGAAAAGTATGCCAATCAAAGAAGGGCAGATCTGGAGTTTGAGGTTGGGAGCAGTGTTTTTCTGAAAGTCTCTCCGGTGCCAGGCGTTAAAAGATTTGGGAAGAACCACAAGTTGGATCCCAGATATGTTGGGCCATTTCAGGTCGCTGAGCGCATCGGAGTGTCTGCTTATAGATTAGAGTTACCTGCTACCTTCCCTGGTGTCCATGATGTGTTTCATGTGAGTCAGTTGAGGAAGTGTGTCCGCAGCAATCGTCAAGTCCTCGATTCGGTGCCTCAGATTCAGCCCAATTTGTCTTATGTTGAGGAACCTGTCCGTATTCTAGAGACACAAGAGCGTGTGTTGCGGAGGAAATCCTTTCCCATGGTAAAAGTTCTCTGGCGAAATCATGACGTCGAGAGCGCGACATGGGAGTTGGAATCAGCTATGCGGGAGTCTCATTCGCACCTCTTCATTTAATTATCCCAGGTGAAACTCTTCTTCCTGCACCGTTTATTTTTGTCCTGATAATGTTTTCTGTTCGTACGTCAAGTTTCGGGACGAAACTTTCTTTTAGGGGGAGTGGTTGTAACGCCCCCGGTTTTTCCTATTATTATTCTTTTGTCTGCTGACGTCATAATAGCGGAAGGGCGTTACGTGTCCGTGAGTTGACGGTGCGACCCCATTTGTGTTTTTTTTGGCGTCTGTTAGGTTTGACCGGCTAGATTTTGGGATATGCGTCGGAACCGAAATTTCTTTTACATCGGGAAGCTGAGTTATATAATTTCTGACTTGCTCGTCGAGTTTCGTCGCAATCCGAGCTTTGTTTTTTTTGGAGTCTCGGCCCACGTTTGAAATTCGGATAATTAAAAATTACCGTAACTTCGTTAGGCCATAACTCGAGTTCGGTGCGTCGGATTTTGATTCCGACTTCGTAGTTGGGTTCGTAGCGTCGACATTCGCCTGGGATGCGAATTTCGTCCGTTTTGGCGCGCGTTTGGGTCTTCGTAATAGTATAGAAGTCTTAAATAAATTTAACCCTTTTTAGATTTTCTGCGTTCCGAGATCTCCGAGCGGAGCTCAGAGATCTCTGCGTTCCGAGATCTCCGAGCGGAGCTCAGAGATCTCCGAGCTCAGAGATCTCCGAGCGGAGCTCAGAGATCTCCGAGCTCAGAGATCTCCGAGCGGAGCTCAGAGATCTCCGAGCTCAGAGATCTCCGAGCGGAGCTCAGAGATCTCCGAGCTCAGAGATCTCCGAGCGGAGCTCAGAGATCTCCGAGCTCAGAGATCTCCGAGCTCAGAGATCTCCGAGCTCAGAGATCTCTGAGCTCAGCTCAGAGATCTCCGAGCTCAGAGATCTCCGAGCTCAGCTCAGAGATCTCTGAGCCATCTTTTTTTTTTTCTTCTTTGGTTTATACCATTATAAACTTTATAATAATAATGATATTATTATTATTATTATTATTATTATTATTATTTATACTATAAGGTTTTTCCTCCCGAAGCAAGAAACGAGCCCCCCCATTTCTTTCCCCTGTTCTTTTCGGCGAATTCCTTTTTCTCGGGAGTCCTCCGACCGCCGCCGACGGAGCTCCGGTGCTCGGAATCGCGAGCCGAACATAGATTCGGAAAGCTCTCGCCGAGATCTACGCGGTCGTGGTGAGTATTTCTACTTTCATGGAATTTCTCCGTTAGGGTTTTTGGCCCTAAACTTCCGTTTCGACCTTAATGTTGTAGATTTCTTTTTCTCGCCTTCGCTAGGGCCGATCGGCGTCGTGGTGCCTTCCGAAGTGCGGTTTCGGGTGGTTGAGGCAAGTGGTGATCTTGCTCTTCTCCTTTTCGTTACGTTTTCTTTTCTCTCCTTTATGCTCCTAGCGAGTTTTCAAATGCTAAGTTTTTTTTGTTCGTTTAGCCCTTTCTCATTACAATATCATATCTTGTTTCTTAAAATCCTAAATTATTATCTGGTATGCCTTATCTCTTGCCTTTGTTTGAGTCAGAAAATGATAAATCTGTTGGAGGTCGTACACGATGTTGGCGGTGCCACCGGTGCGATGCTCTTTTGAAATGATAAATCTGTTGGAGGTCGTACACGATGTTGGCGGTGCCACCGGTGCGACGCTCTGAGGGCTGTGACGATGTGTGATGGTATTATCCCCGCACAGTTTCTCTTTTGTTTTTTGTTGAGCTGATCAGTCTCTTTAATTTGAATAAGATTAATGATCTCAAATGAATGTTTTTTTGTCTGTGGTGAGTTTGATTTTGTCCGTCTCCACTCATCTTTGGCGGGCTCTTTTCCGATTGAATGCTATTTCTAATTATGACTAGTTTTGTTTAATCTGACCCTTGCAGCTAATGTTTCCCTCCGGTCTCGCGGAGGTTTGCTTACTTTCCTGTTTTTCTTCGTTGCTTGTAACTTGTTTCTGAGGTGTTCTTTCTTTGAATGCCTCAGGTTCTGGACTGTAGCAGGTGTTAGTGGGAAGCTGCGTTAGTGGCCGTTTTCTAACCCTCTTGGGGTAGGGTTTTCTCTGAGCTTGCCGACCCATGGGTTCGTGTCAGGTGTTGACGCTCATGGTGCCGCTTTGTTAAACTTTCTACTACCTTGCTGCTGTTACTCTTTGATTGCTTTTGGACTCTTGTTCTGGAACAATTAGTTATGGCTTGGCTTGGGAGCCCCCCTTGCTTAGATATGCTAAGGCAGTTGGAGCATTGCATACCATGATTTGAAATGTTAATCTCATTACTTTCTGCGCATGATAAATCTACTTTTATGTACAGTAAATCTAGACGTCTGATACTGCATGGTGCACCTCACTTGGTCTTCACGAGCACTTAGGTCACCAAATGAATAAATTAAGTATTTTTCCACTGCGTAAAAACTATATTTTCAAACCGTGGACTAGTTGATCCACCTAGCCGAGGGACACGGCTTCGCATATTGTGCATAAATTATATATGGATCATATTGAGATTAAAAAAATGATTTCTATAAGTTGCGAGGGACGATGAGTTGCCTTAACGTCAGTAGATGCCCCCTACGTGACGTGGCAACACAATGCGTAGTTTCCCCTACTCTGTTAGTGTTTTAAATGCTGGGAAAATGCGGGTTGTGACACCCAATACCCTCAACAATGTGGCCAACTCATTAGGGCCCAACATCATGAAGACATCCTCCATCCTACCTTCATTTAGCGTTATGGATCAACTCCCTCACCGATCATCACATCTAGTACCATATCAAGTGATGCCTCCAGCCCTAGATCCGATTATGACATCCTATGGCCGGAGCGTGCGGGACTTGCTGTCGGAGCATGTGTAGCACAAGAACGCCACACCCTGATCAAGAGAAGACTTGTTGTCGGAGTGTGTGCAGAAAAACACCTATGTAGGCGTCGCTGGAGTCGTGGGAGGTTGCTGCAGCCTTCCTGGAGATCTGTTGCGGCCTTCCTGGCCGCAGCCTAGATCGTGGAGGCCACTAAGGGCAGCCGCTGGAGTTGCCGGAGGCGGATGCTGGAGGCGTCGGAGGCGGACGCTGGAGGCGCGGGAGGCGAACGTTGGAGGAGCGGGAAGGGAACGCTGGAGGTGCGGGAGGCGAGCGTTGGAGATGAGGGAGGCGAGCGTTGGAGGCGACGGAACGGGCTAAGCGAGCGAGCGGGGGGTGCGTCGGGGTCGAAGGAACGATAGCGCTAAGGCTTCGAGGTTTTTTCTGGTCTGATACCACATTACACAAAATAGAACAATCTTACTTTCATTAGGTTATTACACCTCTTATATATAGTCTTCTACAATAATAAATATAACAACAGGATCCCCCGGCTGAACTGACACGGGTAAGGTACTAAGGGAACTAAGGATAGATGCAGACACAATTTCCAACAAAAGTAAGCTTGTAATAAAGTACTTTTTAAATTACTTTCTTTTGAATTGCCACCAAAAAATAAAGCATTTAAATTAAAAAAACAAGATAGTACAAACGCAGGAGTGTGTAAAAATAAACGATTAATTAAATGAAAAAAATACAAAGACTTGAACAACTGAATTAAAAGCTTACAATCTAATACCTCCTCAAGTAGAGACTAAACAAAATATTTAACTAAAAAACCTTGAACGCGTACAATACTGAAGGGGGAGGTCTGGAGGTGTAATTGGAGAGCTGTGGAGTAGCCAGGAGAGCCACCCGGGGCTGGATTCAGGTTCCAATAGAGTTGCAAGTGGCTGTCTGGGGGTAGAGGGGCTGGAATTCAGGAACCAGCTGCTGGGAGAGGCTCGGTATGAAGCTGGGAGGCTCGAGGAGGCATCCGGTCTGCAGGAGGCCTACTAGTAGGTGAGTATGGGTCCTGGACAGCAGCTGAAAGGAGTGTGGAGGCTATAAACTGTTGTCCAGGAAAACTGCAGCAAGAGGTGGAGGGTCGGTTTTGGGGAATAGGTGGTTTGTGGCTCCACGTGAAGGGCAGTGAGGTGAAAGGGAGGCCGGTTGTAATGGAGGGGGTGTGGAGAGGTTGTGGGCTATATTTTAGGAATGGATCCTAAAAATTAGGGGAGTCGGGAAAGTAGGGTAGTATAGGAAGTTGGGAGATAGTTATGGGGAGGTTGTGAGGTAGTGAGGTGGTGGCTGCTGGAGGTGGCCGCAGGAGGTGATTTCTGGCAAGGGTCGCCAGAGATGGTAGTGGTGGCCGGAGACATTTTACGACATTTTACGGCGATCGCCGGAAAACTAGAAATGGAGAAAATAGAGAAGGAGATGGAGGGGATCATTGGAGGTGATCGGAGAATGATTCTGGTGATCACCGTAGATGAATTTAAGGGGGTTTGAGGATAGTGATTGGGGCTGTTTTGGGAATTTAGTAAGAGATACTGTTAGAGAAGTGGATCCACGACAAGGAGGAGAAGATTGGTGGTCGACAGAGGGATGGGGAGGAGGAAGAGGAGGTTGACTGCTATGAAGAGGGGTTGGAATGTGATGTGAGTGGTCAGCAGTGGGGTGGAGAGCGAAAATGGAGGTCGGCTGCTATGGAGGGGCTTGAATGTGATGTAGGCAATCGACAGTGAGATGGGAAAGGGGAAATAGAAGTTGGTTGCTATGGATAGGCGTTGGACTGAAGTGGGGTGGTCGGTAGAGGGATGGAGATGGGAAAACGGAGGCTCACGACAAGGAGGGAAAGGAGGAGTTCCAGGCTTCACGCTCAGGCCTCGGCACTGAAATGAACAAAGATAAAGCTACAACACTCAAATCTACAATAACCCTAAATGAGAGTCATCATCATCAATATATATATATTAAGGGGGACAACGAACGGTCAACATTCACCATTCGTTGTGATATCCCAAATAAACAAAGTACAACTCGAAATAAAAAACGCAAAGAACAACTAATGCTAAGATCAATGATTCGCTCATGATGAGTGGTCTCGATCATCACTATGCAAAAAGTCGGTGCGAGTAGACCCGAATGGGTCAGGCGGCCTGCTCCCCATCATAGACCTTGTCGCTTCAATCCCCAGGAAATACTTCAATTTTTATAGATCTTTAACTTCAAATCCTCGCACAATTTCTCTTTCAGGTGTGTGCTTTCCTCCAAATCATTTCCTGTAGTGATGATCTCATCCAGATATATAATGAGCACTGACACTTTAGTTTCTCTCCTCTTAACAAAGAGGGTGTAATCGACATATCCTTGAGTATAGCCTAGTTGTAACATGATTTTATGAAACCATCCAAGTCAAGCTCTTGTGGATTGTTTCAGCCCATAAAAGGATTTTTTTAGATGACAAACCTTTCCATTAGACCCTTCTTTGGAAAAATCAGGAGGAAGCGACATGTAGACTTCTTCCATCTCACCATGTAAGATCATTTTTAAATGTAAGTTATTGTAAGTCCCACTTAAGACATGCAACACATGAAAGGAGCACTCGAATAGAGACTATTTTTGCAACATGAGCAAAAGTTTTTTGATAGTCAATTCCTTGAGTGCGGGTATACCTTTGAGCCAATAATCGAGCTTTATATCGCTTCGCAATCTCCTCTTGATTCTACTTAACCAAACCATTTTTTCCTTGAACTCAAACCATTTTTTCTCAGGAAGAATATGTGCGGTTGTCATGTGTAATTTTTGTCTTAAGGCGTGCATTTATTCCTCCATAGCTTGTTTCTATTCAGGTATCTTGATAGTCTCCTACCAAGTGATGGGGAACTATCAGATGCACCTGGAGGGGTTCGACGCAAGGCGGGACCCACATACATGTATTCGCGCAGGAAGACTTGATCGGATCGCCGATCGGACTCCGCAGTTGCGTCCAGGAGGTCGCCGCGAGTCAAAAAATTATATTACTTTATTTTTTTTAGTTTATTTTGATGTATTTTTATGGGCGAACCCACCGGCCAATCATAGTCGTCGGTGGGGATGCCCTAGCCTCTCTCTTATTATAAATAGGATGTAGAGGGGCTGAATTCAGTCATTGTTGGATTTGGAGAAAAGCTTTCCCGGATTCCAGCGATCCCACCTCGGTGCCGACGCCGTGAAACCCTAGGTGACGACTTCTAGGCCGTCAAACTTTCCCTCAAGGTAAACTCTACCCTCCTCCATCATTTTCCATCATCTTTCCCTTCTCCACTGCCGGAACCCCCTCAAATCCCCACCCAACCGCCGTCGGCCTGCTACTGGTAAGCCGCCCAGTCCTCCTCCTCCACAGGCCCTAATCCCAACCCCCCCCCCTCCTTCTCAAACAGGCCGCCGGCCTGTAGCCTAAGCCCCAGCCCCCACCGCCTCCTCCCTTCCCCAAAACCGGCCACCCACGGGATTTCCCAACCCTAGACGGCCACTCCTTTCCCTTGTCCTTCGTTGATCAACTTCCCACCGCCCCGAAAACCCTAGATCTATCTTGATCTAGTGCTACCACCCTCCGATCTGTTATTTCTACTGCACAAACCTTTCATTTTTGTCGGATCCGCTCCTAAATAGCGGATCTACTCACCCCCGGTCCGGATCTACTCATTCGTGGTCGGATCCACCGTTTTACCTTTCGATACCACCACTTTCCGCCGACGGCAGCCACCGTCACCGTCGCCTCGCCACCGGTTCCACCTCCGATCGTCCGTCTTTACATTCGGCCCTCAAATCCTTTAATGTCTCGGTTCAGCCCTCTACGTTGTGAGCATTTATGGTATTGTACTTTGTGACTCGATATTTTCATTTGGTTGTTTATCTATATGGTGCTGCGATTATGATTGCGTAGTAGTTGTTTTATTTTATGCTAATAATTGTTTGTGGAATTATTCGCCGTACGCTTGCCTTGGCCCTCCGAGCGGAGTAAGCTGTTGTCCAATTGCTGAAAATAATTATTTGTCTCTTTTATTTCAATTATCTGTGTGGTAATCTTAATTTCATTGCTTATAATTATTGTTGTCGTTACCCGACAGTCACATTGCATTTAGCGTTGCATTAGTGTGTTCCCTGCACCTAGAGTATTAGCTCCCGAGCACCACTAGTCTACCCCTACATCACCAAGTCTTGGGAATCATAATAGAGGAAAGAGATAAGATAAAATCTTTGTGAGCAGGAGAGAGGTGAAGATATGAAATGAAATTTCATGTAGGATGTTTGGGACTAGTGTTACCTTTGAGATGAGCAATGAGAATATGGAGGTCATCATTAGAATCTGGAGCAGAAGTAGATACTCGCAAAGTTTAAACATCTTGCGACTATATGTGCTCAGCTTTGCGGGACTTGTGAGCTGAAATTGCACAACTTTTAGGGTGCGGCGATGGAAAGAAAGAAAAGTTGTTGGAAATATTTTATAAATATTTTGAAGGTGTTTTGGAAATTTTGTATTGTACTGAGCTATTTATAAAACTCATCTTATTCTAGGGTTAGCTAATACAACAAAAAACTAAGTGCCTTCTCTCTTGTAAGCACCTCCTCTCTTGCAAGCTCCTTCTCTCTTGTAAGCACCTCCTCTCTTGCAAGCTCCTTCTCTCTTGTAAGCGCCTACACTCTTGTAAGAAATTCCTCTTGTAAGATCCTCCTATCTTGTAAGCGCATCCTCACTTGTTAGTGCTTTCTCACTTGTTAGTGCTTTCTCACTTGTAACTGCCTCACCGCCTCCTCTCTTGTAAGTGCATCCTCTCTTGTAAGTTCATCCTCTCTTGTAACCACCTTCATTCTTCATCTAGTGAAACGACCTTCTGCTGTGGACGTAGCCAATCTTTAGGCGAACCACGTAAATTTTGTGCTTTTTTGTATTGTTTTCATTTTCGTTTTTGTTTAATTTTGCAATACATTTAACCTGATTCTTCGCACTACTATATAAGGACTCATTAGCTTAATATTTAATTTTGTTGTTGCTCCCTGAGGGAACCTCTTAGCCCTAACTTTAACCATCACTTGCTAGCATTCTCAAATGCTTTGTTCTCTCCAATGAATGTTAGCGTAAACTTTATAAATTTCATTTTTTATTGCAATTTAACGTAAGACAACTTAATGTGATACAAACATGCAATAAATGTGAATGATACAACACATTCAAGCCATGCAATATATATAAGCGATCATGTAACATATGTGAATAATGAGCAATACACACAACCATCTCCTTACTCAGAGACAATGTGATGTTATAGGGAATTCCCAAGGGGGATACATGGTCAGAGGCTCAGGAGGTATGGTGTAGAAAATTTTATCGTGAGTGCAATGATCACTCGAAAAAACACTAGTGATGTCGACAATTAGATATGAGCCATCTAGAGCACTCTCAACCTCAACTGACTCACTAGTGATGGGTAATCCCTAATGAATTTATCGGGAGAATCTAAGCAAAGTGCAGAAGTATTCATCGAGTGTGCAACAAAATCCAACAAACTTACACGAGGCATCAATACTAAAGTATGAGCCCATAACATACCACATATCTCTCAAGAGATGTGACTCGTCAGGAGACTCGTCATGCTATCTATAGGAAAAGTCATCGTGAAGGGGACAATAACCTAGGAGAATATCTGAGACATCGATACTAGGATACCACTCTAATATGTTTGAAATGCCTCCACGAGGAAAAAACATCAGGTAGCTCCTTGAGAGGGGTATAATCACACCAGAAAGATTGTCAAAGACAGAGGAGAAGAGGACCATACTCTAGAAGAGTGAGCCATCTAACTCGCCCTCAACGCATTCAGCTTTTGATGGCATGACAATAAGTGGATTTGAGAGAGGCAATGTGATGACGCACAACATCCGACACAGGTGTATTTCCGCAAAAGGCGGTGATCCGCTACCCAGTTGGACGATCTGAGTCCGTGGTTGAGTCCAGATGGTCGATCTGAGTCGAATTTATATATTACTCTTTATTTTAAGTTGTATTTGATGTTCGATCTCCCAGAACAGTATAAGCCGCCCAATTCAGGTACCTATGTTGGTTTTACAAGTATGATGCAACAATTATTATGTTAGGTTTTAAATAGTGCTGTGGTTCAAGGGGGAGGGGCATCGAAGGCTTGCGCATTGTTTGCAACCTCCCGGTCTTCTTCCTTCTAGTGCGACGCCCGAAGGAAATCTGCCTGGTGCGACTCCAGGGAATGCCCTCCGTCCCTTTCATCTTCCCCGTCCAGCCCAATTTTCTCCGCTGCTTCCCCTCTTCATCACTCGCAGTACTTTGCACTACTACAGAACAATAGCGAGCCCCGCCTCAAGAGACTCACTTCCCTCTAGTTCGTTCTAAGCCGACGAACTAACCATTGTTCATCCCAGTCCTCTGAACCCCACCGCAAACAACCGCCTCTGCCTTGTTTCCTCTGCTCGACCTGCACTTTCAGCCAGCTTCCAGTAATTACCCGTGAGCCCCATCCCTCCATCCCTTGTAGTCGATCCTCTTTCATCTCCCCTTGCAGCCGCTCCCTCCCAACTAACCCCATGCCTCCAGTTCTTCGTCCCCACAGTACACATGTACTAAGCCAAACCACTTCACCCAGCCCCTACACACACCACTCGACACCCTCTTCTCCCAGTCGCAACCTTGGAAGTCCGCACTTAACCATCCATTTGATGGATGCACGTGTAAGTTGTATGTGGAGTTTTATTTTTCTATTGTTGTTTATGTGTCACCCAATCTGTAGTAGATGTTTGTTTCACGTGTTACTAGTATCTGCAACCGTATTGTTTCCAGGGTTTATTATGCGCGTGCTTAAAATATCTATACCTCGGTTGTTTGAAGAATTGATACTTGTTTTTCCCTTAATTATTGTTTGTGTTCGCTTGCGCCTCTGCTAATTTTATATAAATAATTACAATTGCAATTTTAAAACGGACCACCTCTTGCATTTTCCATACTACATCGCATATAGGCTTGCATTTAGAGCATCCACCCTGAGTCGGCCTACCACTGCATCACAATGGCTCGTGACCATTATAAAAATAAAAGATGGAAAATGGGAAAACACTAAGAAATGAGAGACAAATTTGTGATCGTTGTTGATTTCCCTTGAAAACATTCTGTACAATAGGCCTATAAAGGCGACATTGTTTCATTATAGGGTACGACCATGAGGGTGAGTATTGATGATGTGGCCTTTTAGAATGGATGATATCAGGGAGAAGTCGGCAGTAGATTGAACAAAAGAATTGACTATGATTGGTTCAATGAGGGGGCAAAGTTTAACATGAATGAGGATTCAAGCCAAAGAACCTTAACCCCAAAAAGAGAATAGTATAAGCATAAAATGTATTGAAATCTAAGGTTCAGATATCATGTTGAGGAAAAGGGACAGATAAAAATGTTGAGATTTATTATTCAATAGAGAAATCCTTTATAAATAATATATATAATAGTCCACGAGAATAAAAACTGAACGATTAAGATGATCATTCATGGAAAGTAAATTGAGGATTATCATAAGGCTTTCTTATGCTCTATTTGGTTTAGCGTTTCGCTGCTCCGTTTGGGGCAAACGCCGCCGGAAGGCGGGTAAACAAATGAATCTCCGGTGGCGTTTGCTCCGTTTCCACCCGCCCGGCTTGAGAAACGCCTCAAAAAGTTCCGTTTGGAGCAGCCACCTCCCCCCTCCGTTTCGAACACTCCGTTTCCACCCGCCGGATCGACCCGCCACCGCCCAACCAAATGAAGCCTTAATAACACGTGAAAGTGATTGGTTGTTCACAAATACTCAAGATGGAGAGGGTGGACAGAGTAGTTGGTAGATAAAAATAAATCCAATCCAAACTCACAACACCACTCAACTCAGGTGCAAGCATACAATAAACACAATGCAAAAATATTAAATTCAGTGAGCTAAGTGCGTAATATAAAAAGAGACTGTAGAGCAGGCGACGCGAGAATTTATAATGGTTACCCAAATTGAGGATTACAATAAGGCTTTCTTAATAACACTTGAAAGTGATTGGTTGTTCACAAATACTCAAGATGGAGAGGGTGGATAGAGTAGTTGGTAGATAAAAATAAATCCAGTCCAAACTCACAACACCACTCAACTCAGGTGCAGGCATGCTATAAACACAATGCAAAAATATTAAATGCAGTGAGTAAAGTGCGTAATATAAAACTAGACTATAGAGCAGGCGACACGGGAATCTATAATGGTTACCCAAATTGGGTACTACACTGTAACATCCGTATACAGATGCTAAATATAGTTAAATTGTAGGGTCTGAGCACGAGCGAATCTGATCGCGACAGCGTCTTGACGAGATACAAATTTAGTATCTTAAATTGTGTTATGTTAATTGTTGGAGTAAATTCAGTCGTTGTGTACGTGTTTGTCACATGTAAATTTTTAGTGTGAGGGTGTAGCACAAATTCTAAGTATCGGAGTGTAATGGAATAGCATATTGACAATAAAGTGTGAAATTCCGCATAATATTGTGAAGAGCGGCTCGACTCTCCTCACACAGCAGTTATAAAACCGCAAAAGGGGAGCGTGAGATTATAAGCTCGTAACCATCACTTCTCGCTAACTGCCGCATGCCTCTCCCGCAGCGGAACGGTCGTTATTTCCCCCTCTTCCTGGCGACATCTTCTTACCAGCTGAAGCCCTAGATCCAGCAGCCGGTCGTCGTTTTCACCCCTCCAAAGGCGATCCTTCCTGTTGTTGCTCGATATCAGCCGGTGTTTGCTTCCTCCTTCCTTTGCGGTGATATAGCAGGCCCTAGCCGGTCGGCAGTTCTCCTAAGGTTTCGTAAACTTCCTGGAAAGGTGAGTACCGCCCCTACAGCCTTAGCCTACTCCTTCTCATGGTTATAGTAGGGTTTCTGATTTATTTGCCGCCCTTTTCTCCTGTGTTTTCTCCAGAATTTTCGCAGGAGTGCTGTTCCTTCGGCCCTAAACCGTGGACAACTTGTCCTTGGGGTAAGTTTTCTCGAAGTGTTGCCTTGTATCGAACCTTCACTTCTCCTCCAGTCACCGGAGAATGAAATTTGACATTTTTATATTAACGATTTCAGTTTTTATATGTTCGCCCCGTTTTCGATCTCAGGAATCGAAGTTCGCAACCTCATTCACTCAGATATTGGTTGGGTTGCAGTGTAAGGTTTTGTGGTTTTAGGAGCGAGGTATCAATCCTTTCTAGATATTATGTTTTTCTACGGTCCATTCCCATGATAGTTTTAGTTAGTTTGCCGACAAATTCATTAGGGTGTATGCCGAATTTCAGGCTTCAAGAGTTGTCAACATGACGTTCGGTCAAAAAAAAAATTTTGGGAGTGTCAAACACTAATATGCCGCCGCGTCTTGTGTACGAGCGACGAAACACTACGGTAAGAAATTTTTATTCTTCTTGCCTAGACATCAGATAGCCTGTATAATTGTGTTTAGTAAAATTCAGAAAAATTGATTCGATTTTATAGAAAATTCCTACTGTCAATAGAGATGGCTAATGCAATTATTGTGTAGCTAGTATATGCAGTGTGTGTTTAATTTTAACAAGTCTCAAACAGTTAGACCATGCGAACAAAATAGTCATTCGGTAAAATTGACGAGCAGGAAGCATGAAAGTCAGAAAGGTGGTTCTAGTCATCTTAAACCAATTTGGTGAATCGCTTTAACACTACGCACATGTTCACAAGCAAAGTAGCATTAGTCAGAAAATATTGTGTAAGCACGGTGGAGACCTTCTCATGTGATTGATAGAGGTGCACTATCATTCTTGTGGGTGGTAGTATACCCTATGAGTCAGATTGTTTTGGGGAATGTATTCCGTATTAGAAATTAGTAGATTCGAGTTTGTGTTCGTGAGACAGTAGAACACTTGAGTTCATTAGTAAGACTCGGATCATTACACTAGTATTGCGCGTTAGGAGCTACTCTGCCTAGTGCATTGTCGAAGGACAACTATAAGTGAAATTAGAACTCAAGTTTAGATCTGAACCCTAAAAACTCCTAGATAAGCAATTTATTCGAAACTTTAAACATCACACATTATGAGTAATTAGAACAGTCATTTATTTTGCTAGTTTTATTTTTAGCAAACCATGCACAATACACTAGCATACAGTTCTTCCTATAGTACAAAAGTATTTTTCAACATGCAAACTTTTCTTCTAACAACAATTTTAGTGTCACTCGGAGGAATAGTTTTTCTTACTCCCTTTGGGCTGACCCAAATTTTGGGCATGTTTTTACAGGGGACCCAGGTGGGAAACTGCGCCTAGGATGAGCGTGACTATGGAGTCGTTCCTATAGTTTATTTTCTTTCAGTCGTTGTTTTACTTATAATACCATACTGTTTAGTTTTGGATACATGTATTATTACTGTTTAAGATTTTCTTGTACCAGACTTGTTGTCAAACTTTCAGATATGCAGTTATTTGTTTCCTATTCTATATTAGTAGCTCTGTGAAATCATCAGAATGAGGTACACTTTTAACTTTAGATTTTTTTTGCAATTTGCGTTGTAAGCTTACATCACAGTTCTTTTCACTTATGTCAGCTATGTACTAGTTTTAATATTGTTTCTTAGTTGACTTCTTGTCGTTGCACCCGGTCGGACGGTTGATGGGTTGTTAAACTAGGTTAGGGTGTTACAAATTGGTATCAGAGGGAGATTTAGAATCACATGACCTAGAAAATTAACAGAGTCATAGGATTTTGTCTCAATTACTCATTTGACGATAGTGTCATCGAATTTTATCTAATTCTCAGTTGTGCATGCGTTTAGGTTTGCCCTTCTTAGTAAATCCTTTATTGTATTTCTCTCAGGAAAAAATATTTCATTTCCTCACGTGTTATAGGTACCGTGTACTGGTGAGACCGGCGAGCCTTCTCACCAGAATACTACACCTGAGATAGTCATGGATGATAATAGTGCCCCAGCAGCACCTGCAACACCAGCAGTGCCTGACCCAGCAAATATGGCCGCTATTATTGCTAGAGCAGTGGCCTTAGCTATGGTGGAATTCAGAAATACACTGTCTGCTACAGATCCAGCCGCACTTCCAGTGCCAGCTGCAGAGGATTTAGGGTTAGAGCACTATTTGAGGAACCTCCACGATCTTCACCCCTCCAACTACACTGGAGAAGAGACGTCAATGGAAACTGATGATTGGCTGATTAAGACCTGTGAACTGCTTGAGGTGATGGAGTACCCAGAGAACAAGAAGGTTCCGTTAGCGAGTTTTCTCCTGCAAGGAGAGGCCCATCAGTGGTGGACCAGACAATTGACGGACGACCCCGCTCGTAAGTGCCTTACTGTAACATTTGTCTTTACCTAAATTTCCTTATTCTTTTAGCATAATGGTTTTTGTTTACCCATGTTGTCAGGTCGTACCGCAGACATGTTCACCTGAAATAATTTCTCGTCAGCGCTAGCTAGCTGGTTTGTTCCCCCGTCCGAGCGTCGCAGTCTCCAGGAGAAGTACCTTAAGCTGATCCAGGGGGACAAGACAGTGGTGATTTATGAACGAGAGTTGACCCATCTTTCTCGTTATGCGGGCACGATGCAGGGGGATGAGAACGAGAAGTGCAGCCGTTTTGTCGACGGTTTACGTGATTTGTTGAGGCAGCCGTTGATGACAATGGTGAATGTAGATTATAAGAGTTTAGTGGACACTGCCAGAAAGTTAGAAGCTGATCAGCAAAAGGAACAAAAACGCAACAGTTTCCGTTCGAAGCGACCTCAGGATGCGCCTCAGCAGCAACATAACAAGAATAGCCATGGTAGAAACAGGAAGCAGAGGTTAGGAGCCTAGAAAGGTGATCAGACTAGGACCAGGATCAAGGATTACCCCATTTGCCTGAAGTGTTATCGACACCATCTAGGAGAGTGTTTGGCTACCGCAGGGGTATGTTACAAGTGTCAACAATCAGGACACATAGCCCATTACTGTCAGGGAACTTTCGGGAATCAGGTAATTTAAGTTTAATGTTTAATTTTTACTTATCCTACGCATACCCTTTTCACCTTAGTTTTATTTAGCATAACCCTCTTGCGTAGTCGAAATTTGAGGTCGGTGGCCCAAGTAAAGCCGACAAAGGAAAATCACCAATGGGTGCCGACACGAGACTAACTCCGGGACGTGGACCAGTGCAGCCTAGAGCTTATGGCCTTAACCAACAGGAAGCCAAGGAGTAGAAGGATGTGGTAACAGGTATGTGATAGTATGACTGTCTTATAGAAAATTTAATTAAATCCTCCTTAGTGACACTGTAAATTTTTCATGTTCAATCATTCATATAGGTATTCTTATGATACATAATGTACCCTTCAAGATTCTCTTTGACACGGGCGCTTTGCACTCGTTCATAGCAGAATCTTTAGTACATAGACTGGGATTAGAAGTCTATCCAGAGGCATTTTCGTTAGAGGTCATGATGCCCAATGGATCCTTCTTGCAGGCCAAAGATAAGTGTAGGGTACCAGTGAAATTTTGAGAAGCGGAGATTGTTGTAGAATCCTTGCTACTCCCTATCGCGGGTTTTGATTTGATTGTGCGGATGAACTGGTTATCGGTTGTGAACGCTAAGACAGACAGCAGAAATAAGCTGATACAGTTTGAAGGATCCAACCAAATTGTTGTTACTTTCCAGGGCATGAAGGGAGTCGCTAAGCTGATTATCTCGTCTGTTAAGGCGGTTAGATGTATTAGCAAAGGTTATGAAACCTTCTTAGTGCTGATGAATGCAGAAGTCAAGGCCGATTTATTAAAGGTACCGTGGTCTAGAAATTTCCTGACATCTTTTCAGAAGAATTACCGGGTGCTCCTCCTACTAGAGAGATTGACTTCCAGATCGATCTTGTACCTGAAGCAGTACCAGTGACCAAGTCTCCTTATCATATGGCCCTCAGAGAACTCGCAGAGTTGAAGGTTCAGTTGCAAGAGTTGCTCGATCTGGGTTTTATTTGCCTCAGTACTTCGTCTTAGGGTGCACCAGTTTTGTTTGTGAAGAAGAAGGATGGTAGTCTGAGTCTGTGCATTGACTACCGCGAGCTGAACAAGTTGACAGTGAAGAACAAGTATCTTATCCCCAAGATCGACGACCTGTTTGATCAGCTTGAGGGTTCTTGCACGTTTTATAAGTTAGACCTCAGGTCAGGTTATCATCAGTTGAAGATTCGGGTAGCAGACATTCAGAAGACGGCATTCGGGACCAGATACGGACATTATGAGTTCGTGGTTATGCCGTTTGGTCTGACCAATGCTCCGTAAGCTTCTATGGATTTGATGAATATGGTTTCCCGGGAATTCTTAAACCGTTTTGTTATCGTCTTCATAGATGATATCTTAGTGTATTCCAGAAGCGCAAAAGATCATGTCTCTCACCTCAGGATTGTTTTGGGGACGCTCAGAAGGAATCAACTATATGCAAAATTTTCTAAGTGCGAATTTTGGCTGTCAGAGATTGTATTTTTATGAATGTTATCAGTCAGAGTGACATGTCTGTTGACCCGAAGAAGATAGAAGCAATAAGGGAATGGCCGAGACTGATGGCAGTCACAGAGATCCGCAGCTTTTGGGGTTTGGTAGGATACTACAGGAGGTTTATTAAAGACTTCTCGAAGATAGCCTTACCACTGACTTCGCTTACCAGGAAAGGTAAAGCTTTTAGTTTGACAGTGGAGTGCGAGTTGGCGTTTGAGGAGTTGAAGATCAGGCTGATGACCGCCCCGATATTGAGTTTACCTTCAGGGTCAGAAGGATTTCAGATATATAGCGACGCCTCGGGTCAAGGTTTTGGGTGTGTGCTTATGCCGCATGGTAAGATTATAGTCTTCGCCTCCAGACAGTTGAAGGTTCGTGAGAATAACTATCTTGTGCATGGCCTGGAGCTAGCAGCGGTCATCCACGCTCTGAAGATTTGGAGGCATTATCTTTATGGGGTCCGTTGTGAGATCTTTATGGGGTCCGTTGTGAGATCTTTACGGATCACAAAAATCTCAAGTACATATTCGATGAGCAAAAGCTCAATATGAGGCAGCGCAGGTGGTTAGAGTTTTTGTCAGATTATGAGGTGGACATTCAATATCACCCAGGGAAGGCGAATGTGGTAGCTGATGCGCTTAGTCATAGAGGATCGAGTTATTTTCTCCTTACTCAGCAGGAGGAGCTAGTGCAAGAGTTGGAAAGGCTAGAGATCAGTGTTGTACCGCGTTCGAAGGTTGGATCTGCAAGATTGGGTTGGATGGAGATCACTTGCGACATCAAGGATAGGATCAGGACAGCTCTAACCTTAGATCCAAAGATGTCAGAGATTTGAGTTTTGGCTAAGGCAGGTCAGAAGGAGAAGTTCAGCATACTTGAGGATTTACTACTGCACGACGGTAGGGTGTACATTCCAGATGTTAGCCACCTTCGAGAGGACATACTGTTTGAAGTCCATAATTCTAGATATTTGATACATCTAGGTAGCACAAAGATGTATGCACATCTGAAGAAGATAGTGTGGTGGTAAGGCTTGAAGGGTGACGTTGCTGAATATGTTGGGAAGTGTGAAACTTGCAAGTTAGTTAAAGCTGAGTGATAGAGAACAGGAGGCAAGTTGCAGCTGCATCCCATCCCAGAGTGGAATTTTGAAGACATATCAATGGATTTTGTTCATGACCTTCTCAGATCTCAGAGTGGGAATGATTCAATATGGGTTATATTTGACCGTCTCTCTAAAGTTGCTCATTCCATACCCAATAGGAAGACAGATCAGGGTCCCAGATTGGCACAGTTATACGCTGATGAATTTGTTCGACTTCACGGTGTTCCCAAGACCATTGTTTCAGACAGAGACGGCAGGTTTACTTCTAGAGAGTGGAGATACGTTCAGGAGAAATTGGGCATTAAGCTACATTTCAGTACCGTCTTCCATCCCCAGACAGATGGTCAGACTGAGCGTACAAATAGAACCTTGGAAGATATGATCTGGATGTGTATCTTGGATTTCGGAGGGAGGTGGGAGAAGTACGTTACTCTCGTCGAGTTCTCCTACAACAACAGTTTTCAGGCAAGAATTGGGATGGCACCGTTCGAGGCTCTTTATGGCAGGCGTTGTCAGGCATCGTTGTGTTGGGCTGAAAGTGAAGAAAGATCTACCATCAAGGAATCATGGATTGACAAGACCACTGATTGTATCAAACTCATTCGAGAACGAATGAAGATAGCTCAGGATCGTCAGGCCAAGTATTATGACGAGAGGTACAAGGCAGTGGAATTTAATGTTGGTGATTACGTATATCTGAAAGTCAAACCAGTTACAAGAGTCTCGAATTAAGCGAATGAAGAAATTGAGTCCCAGATTCGTTGGTCCTTTCGAGATACTAGAGCGCATTGGTGAGGCTGCGTACAGGTTGGCTTTAGTTGAGGAAATGAGTGGTCTACATGATGTTTTTCATGTCTCCTATCTGAGGAAAGCAGTTAAAAATCCCAGTCAAATAATCAGTATCGAGAAAGCACCGATTAAAACAGACCTTAGAATCAATGTCAACCCAGTCAGAATAGTGGACTCAAAGATTCAAAAGCACCGGAGTCGAGAGATTTTGTTTGTGAAAGTCCTTTGGATGAATTGTGGCCGACCAAAATATACTTGGGAAAGAGAGGATGAGCTTAGGAGCAATGTTGACTATGTTTTCCTCTTCGACTCAGGTATGTTTGTAATTTTCGAGGACGAAAATTTATTTAGGAGGGGATATTTGTAACATCCGTATACTGATGCTAAATATAGTTAAATTGTAGGGTCTGAGCACGAGCGAATCTGATCTCGACAGCGTCTTGTCGAGGTACGAATTTAGTATGTTAAATTGTGTTACGTTAATTGTTGGAGTAAATTCAGTCGTTGTGTACGTGTTCGCCACATGTAAATTTTTAGTATGAGGGTGTAGCACCAATTCTAAGTATCGGAGTGTAATGGAATAGCATATTGATAATAAATTAAGTGTGAAATTCCTCATAATATTGTGAAGAGCGATTCGCCTCTCCTCACCCGGCAGTTATCAAAACCACAAAAGGGGCGTGTGAGATTATAAGCCTGTAACCCTCACTTCTCGCTAACTGTCGCACGCCTCTCCCGCAGCGGAACGGTCGTTGTTTCCCCCTCTTCCTGGCGATATCTTCTTAACAGCCGAAGCTCTAGATCCAGCAGTCGGCCGCCGTTTTCACTCCAGCGGCGATCCTTCCGGTTGCTGCTCGATATCAGCCGGCGTTTGCTTACTCCTTCCTCTGCGGTGACATAGCAGGCCCTTGCCGGTCGGCAGTTCTCCTAAGGTTCTGTAAACTTCCTGAGAAGGTGAGTACAGCCCCTACAGCCTTAGCCGACTCCTCCTCATGATTATAGTAGGGTTTCAGATTTATTTGCTGCTCTTTTCTCCTGCGCTTTCTCCAGAATTTCAACAGGAGTGTTGTTCCTCTGGCCTTAAACCGTGGACAACTTGTCCTTGGGGTAAGTTTTCTCGAAGTGTTGGCTTGTATCGAACCTTCACTTCTCCTCCAGTCACCGGAGAATGAAATTTGACATTTTTATATTAACGATTTCAGTTTTTATATGTTCACCCCGATTTCGATCTCAGGAATTGAAGTTCGCAACCCCTTTCACTCAGATATTGGTTGGCATGCAGTGTAAGGTTCCGTGATTTTAGGAGCGAGGTATCAATCCTTTCTAGATATTATGTTTTTCTACAGTCCATTCCCATAATAGTTTTAGTTAGTTTGTCGACAAATTCATTAGGGTGTATGTCGAATTTCACGCTTCAAGAGTTGTCAACTTGACGTTCGGTCGAAAAAGATATTTTGGGAGTGTCGAACACAAATATACCGTCGCGTCTTGTGTACGAGCGACGAAACATTACGGTAAGAAATTCTTATTCTTCTTGGCTAGACATATCAGATAGCTTGTATAATTGTGTTTAGTATAATTCAGAAAAATTGATACGATTTTATAGAAAATTTTTACTGTCAATAGAGATGGTTAATGCAATTATTGTGTAGCTAGTATATGCAGTATGTGTTTAATTTTAATAAGTCCCAAAAAGTTAGACCATGCGAACAAAATAGTCACTCAGTTAAATTGACGAGCAGGAAGCATGAAAGTTAGAAAGATGGTTCTAGTCATCTTAAACCAATTTGGTGAATCGCCTTAACACTACGCAAATGTTCACAAGCAGAGTAGCATTAGTCAGAAAATATTGTGTAAGCACGGTGGAGACTTTTTCCCGTGATTGATAGAGGCGCACTATCATTCTCGTGGGTGGTAGTATACCCTATGAGTCAAATTGTTTTGGGGAATGTATCCCGTATTAGAAATTAGTAGATTCGAGTTTGTGTTCGTGAGACACTACAACACTTGAGTTCGTTAGTAAGACTCGGATCGTTAGGAGCTACTCTGCCTAGTGCCTTGTCGAAGGACAACCATAAGGGAAATTAGAACTCAAGTTTAGACCGAACCCTAGAAACTCCTAGATAAGCAATTTATTTGAAACTTGAGTAAACATCACACATTAGGAGTAATTAGAATAGTCATTTATTTTGCTAGTTTTATTTTTAGCAAACCATGCACAATACACTAACATACAGTTCTTCCTATAGTACAAAAGTGTTTTTCAACATGCAAACTTTTCTTCTAACAACAATTTTAGTGTCACTAGGGGGAATAGTTTTTCTTACTCTCCCTTTGGGCTGACCCATATTTTGGGCATGTTTTTACAGGGGACCCGGGTGGGAAACTGCGCCTAGAATGAGCATGACTATGGAGTTGCTTCGATAGTTTGTTTTCTTTCAGTCGTTGTTTTACTTTTAATACCATACTGTTTAGTTTTAGATACATGTATTATTAATGTTTAAGATTTTTCTGTACCAGACTTGTTGTCAAACTTTCAGATATGCAGTTATTTGTTTCTGTGCTCTCCTTTGTCATCAGCATAGCTCGAATCTGAGTACACTTCAACCCTCAAATGACCATTCTTCTGAAAGAATAGTTATTTTCAAGGTGCTGATTTAACACACTCACATATCC
This sequence comes from Platanthera guangdongensis, assembly GCA_039583875.1. Lineage (NCBI taxonomy): Eukaryota > Viridiplantae > Streptophyta > Magnoliopsida > Asparagales > Orchidaceae > Platanthera > Platanthera guangdongensis. The sequence goes on along the minus strand of CM077160.1, from coordinate 162,201,053 downwards.
TCATGGCAGACTGTAGATGGCACTCTCTAGGAGCTTGCATGAATTGGCTACTTGCCTACAGCATAGGCAATGTCGGGTCTGGTCACCGTGAGATATATAAGTTTACCAACCAGACGTTTGTACCTCGTAACATTTGAAAGAAGAGGAGAGTCATCCGTCCATGTTTTATCTTCTCCAGTCGTCATGGGGCATCGGGCAGGTTTAGCCCCAGTCAACTCTGCCTTTTTTAGCAAATCAAGTGCATACTTACGTTGGGAGAGGACAAGGGAATTAGGCTTCTGAGAGATTTTTATCCCCAGAAACTATTTTGGAGATTTCATATCCTTTGTGACCAGGTGTTGGCGAAGATGCTTCTTTGTCAAGGTTATCTCAGCCTAGTCATCTCCAGTGAGAAGAATATCATCCACATATACTGCAAGCACCACCAGACCAAGGGAGGTTTTGCGAATAAATAAAGAGTGATCGTCAGAACTTCTCGTAAAACCCACGGCCGCCACAATCCCGCTGAACTTGTCAAACCATGCCCGAGAGCTTTGCTTTAGGCCATAGATAGCCTTCTTTAGTCGGCATACCTGTGTCTCCCCCGGAGCAACATACCCTGGAGGTTGCTCCATGTAGACGTCCTCCTGAAGATCCTCATATAGAAAGACATTCTTAACATCCAATTGAGAAATGGGTCAATCCCTGTTGACAGCCACAGAGAGCAGGACTCTGATAATGTTGAGACGAACAACTAGAGAGGTGTCAAAATAGTCAACGCCATAAGTCTGGGTAAAGCCTTTGGCAACAAGACGGGTCTTGTAACGATTCACACTGCCGTCAGGTCGGAACTTCACCACAAAGATCCAGTGACAGTCAACGACATCTGTGCCGAAGGGCAGAGGACAAAGGGTCCATGTACCCTGTTAAGTGAGAGTAGCAATCTTCTCATCCATGGCAGCCTTCCAATGAGGAACAGTAGGGGCCTTCTGGTAGGAATGAGGGGTGGCAGTGGCAGAGATAGCCAGTGCAAAAGCTCTGCGAGAAGGAGTAAGACGATCATAGGAAACAACAGCAGCAAGCGGGTGCTGGGTACATGTCCGAACCTCTTTGCGAAGAGCAGTGGGGAGATCCAGGTCAGTGGGTTCCTAAGCATCCGGAGCATCCGTGGTGGAGAGAGCTGGCCCGGGAGTAGAGAGCGACGGCGGCTTAGAAGAGGGAGATAACGGAGGTGAAGAGAGGAGGAGACGACAGAGACGGTGAAGGTGGAAAAACCTCGGTAGGCGTAGATGGGTTGAAGGGAACAGTAGGAGAATCAGAAGTCGTGAGAAGAGGAGAGGAGTCGTCAGAGAAATATGGAGCATTCTCGAAGAAGGTAACGTCGGCGGAGATGAACTGCTTGCGTAGAATGGGGTCAAAACAACAATAGCCTTTCTGAGTGTTAGAGTACCCCAGAAAGACACATTTGGTGGAGCGAGGGGAGAGTTTGTCACGGGGAGCGGAGGGAGCGTGCACAAAAGCTATGCACCCAAAGATACGTAAAGGGAGAGGAAAAGGACCCTTACCCGGATAGAGAATGGAGAATGGGGTTTGGCCGTGGAGAACCGTGGAGGGAATGCGATTGATGAGATAGCAAGAAATGAGAACCGCATAGCCTCAATAGAAGTGAGGGACATGCATCCGCGTTAGCAGAGTGCGAGCGACATCAAGGAGGTGACGGTTTTTGCGTTACGCCACGCCATTTTGTTGTGAGAAATAGACACAACTAGTTTGATGAACAATCTCACGTTGCATACAGAAGGATGAAAAAACTTGACTAATATATTTCTTAGCATTATCAGAGCGTAAGACTTTAATTGAAATACCAAACTGATTTTGAATTAAATGATAAAAAGATGTCCATACATCGAATAATTCAGAGCAATCTCGTAAGAGATACACCCAAGTACATCTAGAAAAGTCATCAATGAATGTAACAAAATACGAACTACCCCGACCAATGGTGAGGGTAGGAGCAGAGCCCCATATATCGGAGTGAATGAGATCAAACGGACGTGTAGAGCCACGACTTTGCTTCGGCGAGGAGGAACGGTGATATTTTCCAAGCTGGGGCGTCGCAGTTGAGAGGAGAACTGTGTGGAGGGAGGTGAGGCAGAAACTGACGAAGAAGCCGTGGAGGAGGATGACCAAGGCGGAGATGCCACTGTAGAAGATCTGTAGAGGATGGGGAGAAGGCAGATAGAGCGGAAACATTATCGAGGAAGTAAAGGTCGTCGCTCTCAGTCCCAGTAGCAATTGTCCGTTGAGAGCTCGGATCCTGAAAAGAACAAAAAGTTAGAGTGAATGTGACGGAGCACTGAAGTTGCTTGCATAGAGAGGTAACCGATAATAAATTGCACGGAAACTTTGGCACATAGAGATTGTCCGTCAAGCGAAGAGACGGAGTGACATGAACCACTCCCGTCCCATGGACCGGGGAGGGAGATCCGTCTGCAACGAGAACTGGTGGCAACCGATCATGTGTTTCTAGGAGAGAAAAGCACTGAGGATTGTCCGTCATATGATTACTCGCAACAGAGTCGATCAGCCATTTACCTTGAGAGATCGTGTGGGCACTACCTGATGACGTGACCACCGAGGCGGAAGAGTGACTAGAGGGGAGAAGATGTGGATGTTTCAGCCAACAGCGATCCACGGTATGCCCGGAAAGAGACATGGAAGAGAGAAGAAGCCGCGCGAGTAGAAACAGGTCGCTCGATCAGCAAGCTGCGGAGACGGTGCGACCAACAAGCAGGTCGTGCGGCGGGGAAGGCCGCAGCGGACACAAGAAGAGGTTCTGCAGCGGTCACGGTGTCAACACACCAGCGGCAAGGAAGGACACGACCAAGAAGCAGAATAAGCAGAGGGAAAGAAGTCGTGCGGCTAAAAAGGGAGGTCGCGCGAATAAGAGATAGAGAAGACCGCGCGAACTGGAAGGAGTTTGCGGGGAGAAAAGAGGCAAAGAAACCGCAAAAACAGGTAGTGGATAGAAAGACGGAGCGAGAAGAGAGGTCGCGAACACAAAGGGCAGCGACAAAGAAGGGAAAAGAACAGAGGGAAAGAAGTCGTGCGGCTAAAAAAGGAGGCCGCGCGAACAAGAGATAGATAAGACCGTGCGAACTGAAAGGAGCTCGCGGGGAGAAAAGAGGCAGAGAAACCGCGAAAACAGGTCGCGGATAGAAAGACGGAGCGAGAAGAGAGGCCGCGCACACAAAAGGGCAGCGACAAGGAAGGGAAAAGAGGTCGCGCGAACAGACTACAAGAAGAAGGCAAACCGCGCGGGCAGAAGAAGGCACAGAATCAGGCGGAAAAGATCTAGGCCTCTGATACTATGTGCGAACAGACAAGTAGAAACCGAAAATTGGAATAACAGAAATTTTATTATCCAAAAAAGTTGTCTATTACAAAGGTATAACCTCTCTTTTATAGAATGGAGGAGATGAAAGAGATTACAATTAAGCAATGTGGGACTAAATAATTATAGGTGTAAACGGTTTAACATAAAAATAAGCCAAACAGGCCGCGCGGTTAGACGAATAGGCTAACCGCCCGGCAACCACCAGAAGTAGAGAACAAGCCGTCATGGGAGACCGCCAGACCGCCCGGTCTCCAAGACGCCTGAGACAAACCATAAGATCGTCCGGACACCAACAGCAACAGTCCGGCCACCAAACCGCTGGAGAGAAACCGACAGATCGCTCGGTCTCCATACAGCAACAGTTTCCTATTCTATTTTAGTGGCTCTGTGAAATCATCAGGATGAGGTACACTTTTAACCTTAGATTTTTTTGCAATTTGTGATGTAAACTTACATATTAGTTCTTTTCATTTATGTCTGTTATGTACTACTTTTAATACTATTTCTTAGTTGACTTCTTGTCGCTGAACCCGGCCGGACGGCTGATGGGTTGTTAAACTAAGTTGGGATGTTACATACACTCCCACAACTGTGGGAATACCCCTCTCATGCTGGAGTACTACCTTCAAGCAGAACCAACTTCTACAATAATACTGGCTTGTTAGCCAGCACTCCCCCTTCGAGCCTGAAGTGATTGATCCCTCTAATCAGGTTGATGCATTCTGAGATTTCAGGAGTGTCCAAGCCTGTTGGTTTGATCCAAGGAAGTCCGTCGCCACAACTCAGTCACAGAGGCGGGTGGAGTTGAAGTGTCTCCCGAAACACGGAGCTGTAAGAGGTAAAATTAAAAAACAGAGAAATAATTTGAATGGTTCTGGATTGAAAGCGCAAATGCTCTAAAACAAAGGCTTGATGCCTTGGATCCCTTCGCTCCCCCCCCCCCTTGATGTATTGACAGAGAATGATACACACCGAATCAAATAGCAATAAAATGTAAGGTGAAAACAATTGTAAGGAATATTCACGCCAAGCTCTTAAGGACAGGATTATCAAGATGTTCCTCTAATTAACCTCACTCCCCTTTATATAGTAAGGGTACAAGATACCATATGCCGCATGCACAACTTAACTAATAGTAGATTAGCGTATACATACCAGAAAATTTGTAGAGCCTTGGAAGAGGTGATCTTCTTTCTGATGTAGGGGTAGGCTAGTGGTGCTCGGAAGCTAGGACCCTACGTGCACGTGTGAGGGGATATGCGAATGCAATGCTACATGCAATGAACAGTCGGACAGCAACGACTAATAACTTAAGCAATGAAAATTAGCAACACCACGCAGTTAATCGAAATAAAGAAACAACTAAATAACTTTGGCAATTTGACAACGGCTTCCTCCGCGCTGAGAGCCTTAGCAAGCGGCGGCGACTAATTCCACAACAAATATTAGCGTATGAGACAACAACTAACAGACTATGATCACAGCACAAATATAGATAATCAACCAAGTGCAAATGTCAAATACAAACGCAATATCATGAAATACTCACGATACAGTGGGCTGATCCGAGACGGTGGAGAATTTGAGTGGCCGGATGCAAAACGAGCGATCGGAGACGGACACGGTGGCACGGTGACGTCACGGTGGCTGCCCACGGTGGAAAAGAGGGGATGCGGGTTGGAAACGGCGAGATCCGGACACTAGAGAATGGATCGGAGTGTCGGTGGGTAGATCCGCTAATTATAGGGCGGATCCGGGCTACGGGAGTGGGAATACGTAAGGGGACGGTAGATTGGGGAAAGGTAGTGCTAGATCAATTAGATCTAGGGTTTTCGGAGTGTTGGGGAGTGGATCCACGAAGGGGAAGGGAGAGGAGTGGCCGGCTAGGGTGTAGGCTCCTCTAGGGTGGCTAGTTTTGGTGAGAGGAGGTGGTGGCTTGGCTGGGCTGCTGTAGGGAGGGGCCGGCTGGTACAGGCTGGAGACAAGGGGGCGGTGGAGTGTGCTGGTTGGTCGGCCGGTGCAGGGAAAACAGCGGGAAGGGGGGTGTAGGAGAGACGGCTGGGCTGGGGTTTGAATAGGGGTTGTCGGCTGCTGTTTTCACAGCAGGCCGGCAGATTTTGGAGGTGGTTTTGGAGGGTCTCCCGCGGTGGAAAGAGGGCGAAATGGCTGGAAAACGAAGGAGGGGGATAGGGGTTACCTTGGGGGGAAGATTGGCGGACTAGGAGTCGTCACCTAGGGTTCCACGGCGTCGGCACCAAGGAGGGATCGCTGGAATCCGGGATTATTCTTCTCCAAATTCTGCAATGCCTTCAAATCAGCCCCCTAGCATCCTATTTATAAGAAAACATAAATTAGGGCATCCCCCATCAACGGCTATGATTGGCCGGTGGGTTAGTCCTTGAAATACAGCAAAAAAAAACTCTAAAAAAATAAAGTAATATAGCGTTTTGACTCGCGGTGACGTCCCGGACGCAACCGCGGAGTCCGATCGGCGATCTGATCAAGTCTTCCTGCGCGAGTACATGTATGTGGGTCCCGCCTTGCGGCGAGCTCCTCCAAGTGCATCTGATGGCTCCCCATCAACTCCCCCCGACTGAAAGGCATTCATCTCCAATGAATGGAGATGATAGTACTGAAGTCGAAGTCCGGGGGCGAGCCGATCTAGCTCTGCCGGTAGTATCCAAGTATCGTCTGTGCCAGATCGGCCCCGCCAATGTACCAGGTAGCGGCAACGCGGTCCGTCCGAGGTGGGAACAAACTGGTGGGATCTGATCTCTGTGACGCTCTCATCTTTCGCCTCTCGGAAGGTGGGTCCCGGTGCGATCGGTGGTGTCTGCGGGGGAACCAAAGTGGACGAAGTCCCGGGTGGGTGGGTGACAACAGTGGGTGGACTAGGATGGCCAGCAGGTGGTGGCAAAGTGGACGGGTGGTATGGTAGCGACAGTGGTGGTGGGGGTGGCTGGGCATCTCCCTCGCTCGGATCCACATACTCATGAGGCTCATAGTATGGAGTCAGATCCTCAACATTAAACACAGCGTGAATTCCCATACTGGTCGGGATGTCAAGCTGGTAGGCGTTGGTCCCAATACGACTAATAATGGAATATGGACCTATTCGCTTCGCGCTTAACTTCTTGGCAGGCCCCGAAGGGAGCCTCTCGGGGCGGACACGCACCATTACCTTCTCGCCTACATTAAATATTTGTTCTCGCCTTCGCTTATCTGCATGGGCTTTATAATTATCATTGCTTATTATTATTCGTCGGCGGACCGACTCATGCAAATCATGCAAATGCTGTGCAAATGACTCAGCAGACTCACTAGGGCGGGACTCTAAAGGACTCGGGACAAGGTCTATAGGTTTCCTAGGGTCGTATCGTGAAACTACATGAAATGGACTCAACCCGGTGGACCTCTTGACTGAGCTATTGTAGGCAAACTCGGCGATCAGCAAATCTAAGTCCCAACTACCTACATGCTCACCAGCTAGACACTGTAACAGATTCCCTAAACTCCTATTCACTACCTCAGTCTGACCATCCGTCTGTGGGTGATATGCCGAGGAAAACCTAAGGATAGTATCAGTCTTGTGTCACAGGGTTTTCCAAAAGTAGCTCATGAACCTCACATCGCGGTCAGACACGATCGACTTGGGTAGGCCATGCAACTGAAAGACATCCCTCATGAATATAGATGCAACATGGGTCGCATCTGTCGTCTTGCGGCAAGCAATGAAGTGTGCCATCTTCGAAAACAGATCAACTACCACGAAGATGGAATCGTGTTTCCGTAAGGTGGGGGGAAGTCCGAGAACAAAATCTATGTTGATGTCCTCCCAAGGACGGTGTGGAATGGGTAGGGGTGTATAAAGGCCGGTGTTCTGCTTATTTCCCTTGGCCGTCTGACAAATACGGCAGTGGCGCACAACCCGAGCTACGTCCTTCTTGAGGCTAGGCCAGTAGAGACGGTCCTCCACAATGGCTATGGACTTATCTCGCCCGAAGTGACCCGCGGCTCAGCCCGCATGCAGTTCCCAAATCAGGTAATCTCGGTAAGACGTCTGAGGAACGCATAAGCGGGAAGCCCGGTACAGATATCCCTCGTAAATCTGATATCCCTCAACAGGGTCGGGCGGGTCTCGGGATAGGGCGGTATAAATCTCACCAAAGTCAGGGCACGTAGGGTAATCGAGCATCAGTCGCTCAAGTCCCTGTACACTCGCTGCCATCGTCTACAATAGGGACACGCGGCGACTCAACGCATCGGCCGGCTTGTTCTCAACACCTGCGCGGTGCTTGAGAACGTAATGAAAATCCTGCAGATACTCAACCCACTTCGCATGTCGGTGGCCCAGCTTGCGTTGCGAATCGAGGTAACGGAGGGCCTGGTGGTCGGAATACAACACGAACTCCCGGGGAAGGAGATAGTGTCGCCAGTAGCGCAGAGATTGGACAATAGCATAAAATTCTCGATCGTAGTTCAAGTACTTTTGTTTGGCTTCATTCAGCTTCTCACTAAAGTAAGAAACTGGGTGTCCCTCTTGACTCAATACGCCACCTATACCGATACCGGACGCGTCGCAGGCGACCTCAAAGGCGCGACTAAAATCCGGCAACCGTAGGATGGGAGTTGTTGTCAATCTCTCCTTAATCTCCTCGAAGGCCCTAGTGGCTACGGGGCTCCACTGAAACTCTCCCTTCTTGAGACAGCTCGTGAAGGGGGCCATGATCGTGCTGAACCCCTGGACAAACCTCCTATAGAAGGTGGCAAGCCCGTGAAAACTACGAGCCTCGTGGATATTCCTAGGTACAGGCCAATCTTGAATAGATTTGACCTTCTCAGGGTCCACGAAGACTCCAGTGGAGGAAATAATAAAGCCTAGGAAGTGGACGGACTCAGAGAGGAAGGCGCACTTCTTCAGGTTCACATACAGTTTCTCTTGGTGGAGGGTGCCAAGGAGAAGTCTCAAATGATCGAGGTGAGCGGCCTGAGTCTGGCTGTAGACTAATATGTCATCAAAGTACACCACCAGAAACTTGTCCATGTAGGGCCGCAACACCTGCGTCATCACGCGCATGAATGTGCTCGGAGCATTGGATAGCCCGAATGGCATGACTAGCCACTCATACAGACCGTCTTTGGTCTTAAATGCGGTCTTCCACTCGTCCCCCTCACGAACTCGTATCTGATGGTACCCACTGCGGAAGTCGATCTTGGAGAAGATCTGGGCACCGGACATAGTATCCAGTAAGTCATCGAGTCGTGGGATAGGGAAGCGATACTAGACCGTGATCTTATTGATGGCGCGGCTGTCGATGCACATACGCCAACTAACGTCCTTCTTAGGGGTAATAAGGGCGGGGACCGCACAAGAACTCATGCTCTCGCGAATGAACTGCTTCTGAAGAAGCTCGTCAACCTGTCGTTTGAGCTCAGCGTGCTCATCCAGGTGCATACGGTAGTGGGGCAGGTTCGGGAGGGAAGCTCCCGGGACTAAATCAATGACATGCTGAATGTCCCGAGGGGGAGGCAGCTCATCGGGGAGCTCGTCTAGCATAATGTCCGCAAACTCGCCTAACAAGGGACGCACCGCGAGTGTGAAATCAACTGGGGCGTCCTCAGTAACCTGGGTAGCGGCTACTACATAAATAACGTCGGACTCAGCATTATCTCGCATAAACTCACCTCGCCTCAGAATATGCGGTGGCCGTGAGGCGCTCGTGCTCGGAGACGACTATACCACACCCTTGGGTCGATCTCGGGGCTGGGTGGGTGTCAACGTGATCTTCCGCCCTTTATCATAAAAGACACACGTGTTCGAGCGACCGAAGCACGTGACATCACGATCAAAAATTCAAGGGCGGCCAAGCAACACGTGAGCGACGTCCATGGTAATGACATCACACCAGACTTTGTCCTGTAAGGACGCAATAATGATCGGGACTAAGCAACGCTAGGTGACCTGAATCGCCGTCTTGTCAACCCAGACGACACGGTACGGATGGAGGTGAGGCTCTGTCTTCACCTGCATACGGTCAAGCGCCTTCTGGGCTACAATATTCACGCAACTTCCACCATCAATAGCTAGCTTGCAGGGACCGCCTGCACTAGGGAAGTACGTGTAAAAGATGGTCGTGCGTCGTCAGTCCTCGTCCACACGTGGGGTGTGTAGGAGGCGTCGAATCACTCCCACCTCTAACGATCGTTCGGCGTCACTCTCCCAACCTTCCTCGCCTGCGGCCCTAACCTCCTCTGGGCCTCCTCTTCACCCTCTAAACCCTGCTCCTCCTCTTCCTCAAGTAACAGGTTCCGCGTGGGGCACTGCGCCGCCACGTGGCCCCTGCCAGAGCATTTAAAACATACAATGCCCCCAGATCGCGGGCCATCAGTGGCTACGGCTTTACCCTTCGCATCCGCGGGGATACGCGAGGGTGCGGCCGTGGTGGTCTGGGGAGGAGCGGGTTTCCTAAAGTTCGAGGAATCAGTCCGAGAGGTGAACTGCCTCGTACTAGACGAACGAAGGTACTGCTCATACTCGAGGGAGAGCTGGAATATCTGATCAACAGTCTCCAAGCGGTGGGGAATCAACTCTCTCCGAATATCGAAACGAAGGCCCGCCTTGAAGCGGACGACAGTGGCAATAGGCTCCTCTGAAATATCACTTCTGACGACCAGCTCATCGAAGCGAGCCATGTACTCGGCGACGGTAAGTGTCCCCTGCCGTAGGTTCTGTAGCTGCTCAAATAGCTGATCTCGATATGACGCGGGGAGGTACTTCTCCTTTAGTCTCTCCTTCATCTCGTCTCATCTGGCGATGGGGTAGTAACCATCCCGCTCTAGAGCTCTCTCGACACTAATCTAGAATACCTTAGCTTGCCCGATCAACTTCATCTTTGCAAAGCGGACACAACGCTCGTCACTCATGTCGTACCACTCGAAGTAGTGGTCCATGTCCAAGAGCCAATCGCTGAAGGCTTTCGGATCTAGGCGACAATCGAACGAAGGGGCGTCGAGTCGGATGTGACGAGTGATGTCATGATAGTGGCCCCCTCTCCGAGGATCGGGGTAGTCCTCGGGGCAGTCATCATGAGCGTAGTCGTATCGAGCGGGTGGGGGACCACGCTCTCTCCGACCCGGGGGGATAATAATCATCCTGGTGATGGTCACGGCGACCGTGTGGGGGCACACGATCTCTGGGGTCCGGCTGAGGCTGACGTGGCATACAGTACTCATCACGATGGGGTGCCAGCCTATCCCTCGCCGGGACTTGCCTATAATCTCTCGCAAAATCAGGATGTCGCTTTACCGGCGGAATCGGGGCTTGATGAGGACTATCACAACGGTGACGGTCTGCGGGAGGTGGGTCGTCCCTCGGGCGTTGCCCTCGACGTGGAGCGTCAGGGTCGTCCTTAAGAGAATCGTCACGCTGTGTCGGAGTGTCCCTGGCATCCTCTAAGTGGTCTAAACGAAGGTTCACCTCGGCAAGGTCATGACGCACATCGTCGAACTGGGCTCATATGGTGTCAAGGCGACCTAGTACAAGGCGTTGGAACTCAGCGAAAGCGGCGTCCGAATTCGAACTCGTCGCTCGGTCCTCAGTGTTCTGTGGTTCTACCATGCTTACTCTAAAAGTCCTACCACTACGGAGCATGCAAGTGGCCTAACCTGGCTCTGATACCCAATGATGTAGGGGTAGGCTAGTGGTGCTCGGAAGCTAGGACCCTACGTGCACGTGTGAGGGGATATGCGAATGCAATGCTACATGCAATGAACAGCCGGACAGCAACGACTAGTAACTTAAGCAATGAAAATTAGCAACACCACGCAGTTAATCGAAATAAAGAATCAATTAAATAATTTTGGCAATTTGGCAACGGCTTCCTCCGCGCGGAGAGCCTTAGCAAGCGGCGGCGACTAATTCCACAACAAATATGAGCGTATGAGACAACAACTAACAGACTATGATCACAGCACAAATATAGATAACCAACCAAGTGCCAATGTCAAATACAAACGCAATACCATGAAATACTCACGATGCAGTGGGCTGATCCGAGACGGTGGAGAATTTGAGGGGTCGGATGCAAAACGAGCGATCGGAGACGGACACGGTGGCACGGTGATGTCACGGTGGCTGCCCACGGTGGAAAAGAGGGGATGCGGGTCGGAAACGGCGAGATTCGGCCACTAGAAAATGGATCGGAGTGTCGGTGGGTAGATCCGCTAATTTTAGGGCGGATCCGGGCTACGGGAGTGGGAATACGTAAGGGGACGGTAGATCGGGGAAAGGTAGTGCTAGATCAATTAGATCTAGGGTTTTCGGAGTGTTGGGGAGTGGATCCACGAAGGCGAAGGGAGAGGAGTGGCCGGCTAGGGTGGAGGCTCCTCTACGGTGGCTGGTTTTGGTGAGAGTAGGTGGCGGCTTGGCTGGGCTGCTGTAGGGAGGGGCCGGCTGGTACAGGCTGGAGACAAGGGGGCGGTGGAGTGTGCTGGTTGGTCGGCCGGTGCAGGGAAAACAGCGGGAAGGGGGTGTAGGAGAGACGCCTGGGCTGGGGTTTGAACAGGGGCTGTCGGCTGCTGTTTTCACAGCAGGCCGGCAGATTTTGGAGGTGGTTTTGGGGGGCCTCCCGCGGTGGAAAGAGGGGGAAATGGCTGGAAAATGAAGGAGGGGGATAGGGGTTACCTTGGGGGAAAGATTGGGGGCCTAGGAGTCGTCACCTAGGGTTCCACGGCGTCGGCACCGAGGAGGGATCGCTGGAATCCGGGATTATTCTTCTCCAAATTCTGCAATGCCTTCAAATCAGCACCCTAGCATCCTATTTATAAGAAAACATAAATTAGGGCATCCCCCATCAACGGCTATGATTGGTCGGTGGGTTAGTCCTTGAAATACATCAAAATAAACTCAAAAAAATAAAGTAATATAGTGTTTTGACTCGCGGTGACGTCCCGGACGCAACCGCGGAGTCCGATCGGCGATCCGATCAAGTCTTCCAGCGCGAGTACATGTATGTGGGCCCCGCCTTGCGGCGAGCTCCTCCAAGTGCATCTGATGACTCCCCATCACTTTCTCTATTCAAATGTCAAACTTGTTGATATTTTTTGCAGATACTTTCTCCCTTGCAAAAATGGATGTTTTCTTCTTTTTTTTTCCTTTTTTGAGAGGCAGTAGGCTTCTTTAGATGCAATCTTGAATTTGCACTTATATTCCCTGATATCTTCTTCATTTTCTAGATGGTAGCAACTGTCAATCTAGGCTATCTAGCTCAATAAAATTCCTTCCTTCTTCTGACTATAGTAGACACTCCATTTCTACAATTTGTCATGACATCGTCCATCACTGTTTGACGGACGACACCTAAGTAAAATGTTGCTCAACGAATATTCCTTCAGTTCGTCAATCTCTGAAATTATGCATCGCTTGACGAATGTTGATCTGCTCGACATTCTCAGTCTTTGCTCAACGATCCAATTCTGATAAATGAATATATTTGCTGCTCGACGAACTCTGCTTTGCTTTAGGATCATAATTTGACTAATACAAAAGACATACAAAATAAAACTTAGCCCTTTTCTATACATCATATTGAGGGCAACTTAAGAAGATATATCATTGCCAAAACGTACCATCAAATTAACGAAGGATTCCCCACAACATTAATAACAAAAAAAGCTAAATATGCTAACTGATCTTACTTTATACATGGCTAGTGACTACGACAAGAGTTCCAAACATAAGGACATACCACAACAACAACACTCGAGCCTTTATCCCACTATAGTGGGGTCGACTGTATGGATCCTTTGTCGTCATTGTGCCCTATCTTTAGTCATAATCTCACTAATGCCTAAATACATTGTCTTTCATTATAGTTTCATTTCAAGTCTTTATTGGTCCACCCCACCCTAGTTTAACATGCCTAGTAACTAAACACTCACAACGCCTAACAAGTGCCTCTAATGGTCTCCTCTGAACGTGTCCAAACCATCTTAGTCAAGCTTCTCGCATCTTCTCTGCCTTTGGTGTCACTCCTATCTTATCCCTGATATATTTATTCCCAATTTTATCCAGTCTCGTGTGTCCACGCATCCACCTAAGCATTTTCATCTCCGCAGCTCCCATTTTTTGCTCATGTACACAATTCATTGCCTAACACTCAGAACCATAGAGCATCGCTGGTCTAATTGCAGTACGATAAAACTTTCCTTTAAGTTTTAAAGGAACTTTACGATCACATAAGATACCTGAAGTGCTTCACTTCAACCAACCTGCTTGGATTCTATGTATCACATCTTTATCAACACCTCCATCATTTTTAATTATCGATCCAAGATATTTAAAACACTCACTCCGGAAATAACTTGATCACCCAACTTAATAACGAAGTCATCTATCTTTCTTGCACCGCTAAATTTAAGCTTCGTCTTTCCTCGACTCAACCTAAAACCCTTCTTTTCTAAAGTGTCTTGCCAAGATTCAAATTTCACATTGACACCCTTGCACGTCTAGTCGACCAAAATGATATCATCCTCAAACAATAAACACCAAGGTATTGTTTGTTGGATATGTTCGGTAAGCTCATTTAAGATTAGGGAAAAGAGATAAAGGCTTAAAGCAGAACCTTGATGTAAACAATAGTGGTAGACAATTCATGTGTTAATCCTTCAGATGTTCTCACTCTTGTCATTGAATTTGTATACATATCTTTGATTATGTCAATGTATGATACATTAACATCTTTCTTTTCTAAGATTTCATAAGATCTCTCTTGGAACCCTACTATAAGTCTTCTCAAAATCGATAAACAACATATGCAGATCTTGTTTTCTTTCTCGATAGTTGTCAATGAGTCTCCTCAAGAGATGTATAGTTTTCATGGTTGACAGCCCTGACATGAATCCAAATTGATTCTCTGAAATGTCAATCTCTTATCTTACTCTTCTTTTTGTACTTGTTCTCATAGTTTCACGGTATGACTCATCAATTTGATTCCTCTGTAATTAATGCATTTTTGTATATCTCTTTTGTTCTTATACAAAGATACCAAGATACTTTATCTTCATTGGTACGGCATCCTCTTTGACTTCAGCATATAATTGAAGAAACATGTAAGCCACATAATTTTTTCCCTAGACATTTTCATACTTCAATAGATATATCGTCTCATCGAACCGTCTTTCCATTTTTCATCTTCTTTAGAGCATTACTTCCGATACTTGAATTTTACGATAAAATATCTAATAAATTGTCTCCAAACTCTATACTTGAATCACCGTTGTACCTTTTACATGATTAAAAATCAATGAGTAGAAGATGCTCATAGCTGATAAGATATACAAGAGAGATTATGTCAGATCAAGCAGTTGCACATGCAGCAATATTCAGTATGCTAGATAAACTGATGGAAAGCATAATAGTCATGATCAGTAAACAGGAGAATGTTTCAAAATTCAGTAATATATTTTCTCTATAAATAGAAAATAACAGGAAGCATACCTAAAGAAGAAGAAAGGTAAGATTGATGCTTCCTTCTCTCAGCTAAATACTCCTCTTCAAATTGTTCACGACCCTCAAGTAATATACCAAGATATCTATAAATGTTTGTTTGAATCAACAATTTAATACTTTGAAGCTCATCCTCGGTGAAAGGGGTGCTCTTATACAAAAATTTGGCCTGAAAAAACATCAAATCACATTAAATAGATAAAAGACATGAGAACATGTTATAATTGCTTATAGTATGACAGAAATGAAGGGTCAGATGACAATCAAATTTACTGTAGTTCTTCACGAAAGTTTCAAAACTGGATCAGCTTAAATCAGAGGTTTAAAATGGATGGTCGGTTTTATATGAAACTCTTGAAGCCTTGCCAGTATTCGATACAGTTTGTGTTATATAGAAATACAGGCAAGGGCTATTAAAGCTTTTTACTTGTCCCTGGAAACAATAGTTCTACTAGTGCTAAAAGTTTAGCACAATCATATAAATGTTCAAACTCCAGTTGAGAGTAAAATGATGATTTCATTAAGAGTCATTTACTCATATATATATTACGGGAAAAAACAAAAGACTGAAATACCCCCGACCCCGAGAGGGTAAAATACATAAAATGCGGACTTGACATGAAATATTGATTACAACTCTCTCCTCAAGTCGGACGGTAGATATTTGTCATTCCGAGTTTATGGATATCATCAATAAAAACACCGCACCCCAAACTCTTGTTAAAGACATCGGCTAACTGATCTTTAGAGTGAACAAAAGGAGTGACGAGGTTTCCTTTTTCCAGATGGTCTTTGATAAAATGACGATCAACCTCAACATGCTTAGTTTTGTCATGTTGGGCGGGATTGTGAGCTATGTTGATGGTAGCTTTGTTATCACAGAACAGGGAGATGGGAACATTCTCCTGGAGACCTAGGTCTTGCAATAAGGTACGCAGTCATAAACCTTCACAGAGACCTTGAGAAATTGACCGATACTCGGCTTCGGCACTAGATCTGGCCACAACATTTTGCTTCTTGCTACGCCACATGCAAAATTTCCATCAACAAAGGTACAGTACCCCGTTGTAGATTTCCTGTCATCACGGCTTCCGGCCCAATCAGCATCAGTAAAGACTTCAATCCTTAAGTGGTTATTCTTTGAAAACATAAGCCCACGACCGGAAGCCTTCTTTAAGTACCATAGTACGTGGTAGGGAGCATCCTGATGTCTGATCCTAGGAGCATGCATATATCTACTCCAAGATTCCTAAAGCATATGTGATGTCAGGACGAGTGTGAGATAGATATAAAAGCCTCCCAACCAATCTCTATAACTCGAAGCATCAGTGTGATCGTCATCGCTGTCTTCATCGATCCTATGGTTCTCCTCCATATGGGTGTTAGCAGGAACACAACCAAGCATCCCAGTTTCTTTTAACTGATCTAAAACATATTTGCGTTAAGAAATGAAGATATATTGATTTGATCTGGTCACTTCAATTCCTATGAACTATGAAGTAACGTAATCTCCCTAAGTCTTTTACTTCAGACTCAGCAGACAGAAGAGTGTTTAGATCTGCGATTTCGTCTAAGTCATCTCCGGTGATCACAATGTCATCAACATAGAAAATAAGAACCACAATTTTTCTCTCATTTTTCCTGACAAACAAAGTATGATCTGACTGTCCCTGTTTGTGGCCAAATTTGATCATGGCCTTGAGAAACCTGTTAAACCAAGCCCTGGGAGACTGTTTCAGTCCATAAAAAGGCTTCCTTAAGTGACAAACAAGCCTTTTGTGTCCCTTCTTCACAAATTCAAGGGGAATGTCAGGTACACCTCTTCATCAAGATCATCATGCAGGAAGGCATTTTTAACGTCCAGTTGGTGTAAATCTCAGCCCGAGCACGCAACACAAGATAGAAAAACACGAACAAAGTCCATCTTTGCTACAGGAGCAAAGATCTCCTGGTAGTTGACTCCCTGAGTCTGGGTGTATCCACGAGCCACAAGACGGGCTTTATATTGCTCAACTTTACCATCCTGGTTTTGCTTAACAGAGAAAACTCACCATGAACCGATGGCATTATTGTTAGGAGGAAGGGGAGAGACATCTCATGTGTGATTCTTATCCAAGGCAGACATTTTCTCATTCATTGCTTAAACTCATGCCGAGATGCTAACCGCCTCGTGCCGCGTCTTTGGAATAGAAATCATGGACAAGGAAGATATAAAACTCTGATGAAACTGGGTAAGGTGATCATAAGCAACATAATTAGAGATAGGGTGTTCCGTACAAACAGCTTTACCTCTTAGTGCATCAAGGGGAACATGCATATTAGCATCAGAATCTGAGTCCAAAGGCAGCACCAGCAGCGATGGAACAACGGAGGGTTGTTTACCTGTTTGACGACGATAGTAAACATGAGGAAAATGAGAGATGAGAGACGGACAATGGTATATATGAGAAAACGACGTAGGTGTCGTGGGGGACGAAGGTGGCATATGAAGAGTAGCTATGGTGGAACACATTGTAGGTGTAAGAGGAATTAGAGGGAGAGGAACCGTAGAGTCAAAGTCCATGACATCATTCTTCCCCTGACATGTGGAGTGAGCCGAATCTTAGTAAGATTCCACCTTGCGGAAAGTAACGTCCATGGTACAGAAAAATCATTTTGAAGGAGGGTGATAACACGGATACCCTTTTGTAGTGGCAGAATAGCCAATAAAAATACAACGGAGAGCCCGAGGGTCAAGCTTCTCACAATGAGGCAGATGTATGTGAACAAAACATACACAATCAAAAATATGGGCTGGAAGATGAGAGGTATGAACAACAGAAGCAGCGGAGAGACGAGCTAGAGTAGTATAGTCTAGAACCCGTGAAGGTAGACAATTGATGAGGTGAGTGGCAGTTGGGATAGCATCACCCCAATATGATTTCGGGAGGTTCATGGTAGTAAGAAGACACCGGGCAACATCAAAGAGATGTTGGTTTTTTCGTTCAGCAACACCATTTTGGGTGGAGGTACAAACGCAAGTGGTTTGATGAATAATTCCATGAATTGTGTTATATGAGACAAACGCTCCATGATCATCGTATCCCCCCCCCCCATTATCATTACGAAGAACACAAAAATTACCATTGAACTAAGTTTGCACAATTTTATGGAAGGTTTGAAAAACCAAAAACACTTCATTTTTTTCTTTTTAAGAGGTAAATCCAAGTAGTGCGGGAAAAACAATCGATAAAGGTGACAAACCAACAATAATCAATTAAATATAAAACTGTGGAAGGCCCCCAAACATCAAAATGTATAACAGCAAAAGGAGTAAAACTAGGAGGAGATAAATGTGACTATGAATGTCAAACATGTTTAGACATTTCACAAACATCACAAACTAAAGTTTTAATAAACGACAATAAAGAAGGAAATATTTTTTGAAGTTAGACTGGAGAAGGATGTACAAGACGCAAATGTCAGTGTCGAGCATCAGCAGCAGTAACAGCGGAAGAAGAAAGGGCAAGAGACGATGTAGTAGAATCCAGATAGTACATGTCACTGCGATTCCTATCACTGTCAATGATCCGTTTTGTAGCCAGTTCCTAAAAAACACAAGAATTGTGAAACAAATTACAGAACAGTTAAGAGACCAAGTGATATTGCTAATTGAAAGAAGACTGTGAGGAAAAGAAGGAACGTGCAAGACAGAAGAAAGGGAAATTGACGAGAAACATGAAATGTTGTCCTTACCCGCAATAGGCGATAAGGTGTCATTTGCGGTGACAACCTTGTCCTTACCAGACAAGGGAGTGTAGGGAGAAAAACCTGAGGAGGAGCCGGGCATGTGATCGGTGGCTCCCGAGTCAATGATCCGCTCAGACGAAGGTGTCACAGCAGCATTAGCACTGGACATAGCAGCAGTAGCAAAGGAAATGGAAGTAGAAGAGGTAGTGTCTGACTGGGAGTGTAAGAGATGACGGAGAGCATCCAATTCAAACGCGGTAAAATGTCCTGGGGGCTGTCCAAGGTGGTCGTCATGGACCTCTGTGGAGTATGAAGTATCATGAGGGCGAGAACTACTATGTTGCCCCCCCTGGTCCACGACCACATCCTCGACCACAGCTGGGTCAAGCGGGAGCAAGGTGAGGAAGCACACATCCCGAGTATGGCCCCTGCGGCCACAGTAATCACATGTAGGAACAACGTTGCTAACTTGGTATGATTGGAACCACCTCGACTAACACTAGTAAAGGCAGAGCGATCAGGAGTAGCAGTCGTGCTGAGAGACCTCTAATGGTCTTCATCACCAAGAACCATGTTAGAGACCTCCTGAAGATATGGAAGAGGAGATCGATGTAAAATATTAGTTTGAACCATATCCATTTCCATGTTCAAACCCATCAGAAAACATATAGACGAAATCGTTCGTCCCTTTTCTGCAACAGGACTGTATGGGCAGTACAGGCGGGAGTAAACTGTTCAAAGTAATCCAATTCCTTAGAGATACGCTCGAACTCAGAGAAGTAAACACAACCATGAATCCCTAACGTAACTCCAGCATACAACGCGTCTGCTCATAAATCTGAGTGGAATTTCCAATCTGAGAGTAAGTTTTGTGTGCCCGAGTCCAAATCTCATAGGCTAAGTCCATCAGCATATAACTACGGTATACCTTAGGAGACATGGAATGAAGGAGCCACGAGACAATCAGGGAATTTTCATAATCCCAACGCCGCCAAGTAGGATCACCCGGAGGAGGTACCACAATTGTCCCATCTATATATCTGAACATCTGATGGTTGTGAATAACATGTTGAGTCGCACGAGACTATTCAAGGTAATTCATCCCATCTAGAGGCACAATGGTGATCTTCAAAGAGCCAGTGTGGCATGAGGTCGCTGAGGGCCATCCATCTGGGTAGTCACAACACTCGGCGAGGTGGAAGAATCAACCGTTATTGGAGAATCATTCATGATGAACAAACAGCATGAACCAGCGGAGAAGCAGCAGGAAACAGTGGCAAGAGAAGCCCGACAGCCGCTGGATCTGGAAAAGAGGATGCAGCAAATGGAGATCCAGGAGAAGCAGTTGGATTAGAAACATTGGCATTGCAAAAGTCTGAAGTTGGAAGGCATTTTGAAGACCGGCGTCCCTGGATCAGAGCCAGAGATCAGGTGGCGGCGCCAGAGAAGAAGCAGACGCCGCGGGATCAGGAGGCACCGTCGTCCGGATATGAAGGCAACGATCGAGCCCGGATCGGGAAGAGGAACAAGAAACGAGAACAGCAGTGGCAAGGAACAACGACGACAAGTTGGCACGCATCATAAGGAAAAGCGACGGTCTCCTTCAGCGTGCGCAACCGCCAGCGAGAGGGCTGCGGCTCAGCATTGAAGGACCCTCAAAACAGCAGAGAGTTGTGGGTTGCAGGATGAGACCGGCGAGAGAGAAATGCGGGCGGCGGAAGCGAGCGCGGGTGGCGGTAGCGAGCACAGGCGGGAGCGAAAGCGAGCGGGATTAGGGTTTTTTCTCTTGCTCTGATACCAAGTTGAGAGGAAAATGACGATTTCATAAAGAACCATTTACTCATACATATATTGAGTAAGGGAAAAAAACAAAAGGCCGAAATACCCCCGAGAAGGTAAAATACATAAAACGCAGACTTGACATGCAATATTAATTACAACTACTCCAACATATTGAATTTGCTCCAAAATATAAAGATGAGAGAACAAAATGAGTTGAAATTTAGCCCTTCTGAAATAACAAAACGCTAACATATTATTTGTCTACTACAAAAAGTAACGCTAACATATTATTTGTCTACTACAAAAGTAAAATAGGTTACGTAAGAGGTTGTGTTTGACAAGAAATAGTTCGAATTAGATGTATGGATAATTTAGCTTATTAGTTTGCAAAGAAAAAGGCTTGACTCCTAATTTTTTCTTCACTCAAAAAGTGCCAACATGTCCATGCGTTATGCTGAGACCGTTTTTCATGTTTGTTTCCCTTAAAAAGTGTAGATGTTAAGAGCTGTTTTCTCCAACTGTTATTTCCAATTATGAGAGAAAAAACTGGTTTCCAACAATGAGATTATTTTCTTTCAATAAAAGTGGGTATTTGATCCAGCGAGGAACCTCCAACCGTTAAGAATAGCACACACATGAACCAGACATCTGTTACGTGCCCGAGATTGAGAGTGCGTACACGGGGGGAAGTGGAGGGAAGACCTTGAGGGAGGAGGAGAGAGCCTTCTTGGAGCCTCGGGGAGCAATGGTGGCGAGGCGGAGCGGCGGCGTGGAGGAGTCGCCGATCGCAGGTTGCGGCGTCGTGGGGGTTGCGGCTAGGATTCGGCGGACGGTTTCGAGAAGAGAGAGAGAGAGTTAAAGAGAGAAGGAAATTGGAAATTTAATTCTTGCTTGTCCATTCCCAAAAGCAAACTCACATATATGGTGGGAAAATAGTTCCAACAAAAGCATTAAAATGAGTAAATTTCAACTCATTTTACTCATACATATATTGAGTAAGGGAAAAAAACAAAAGGCCGAAATACCCCCGAGAAGGTAAAATACATAAAACGCAGACTTGACATGCAATATTAATTACAACTACTCCAACATATTGAATTTGCTCCAAAATATAAATATGAGAGAACAAAATGAGTTGAAATTTAGCCCTTCTGAAATAACAAAACGCTAACATATTATTTGTCTACTACAAAAAGTAACGCTAACATATTATTTGTCTACTACAAAAGTAAAATAGGTTACGTAAGAGGTTGTGTTTGACAAGAAATAGTTCGAATTAGATGTATGGATAATTTAGCTTATTAGTTTGCAAAGAAAAAGGCTTGACTCCTAATTTTTTCTTCACTCCAAAAGTGCCAACATGTCCATGCGTTATGCTGAGACCGTTTTTCATGTTTGTTTCCCTTAAAAAGTGTAGATGTTAAGAGCTGTTTTCTCCAACTGTTATTTCCAATTATGAGAGAAAAAACTGGTTTCCAACAATGAGATTATTTTCTTTCAATAAAAGTGGGTATTTGATCCAGCGAGGAACCTCCAACCGTTAAGAATAGCACACACATGAACCAGACATCTGTTACGTGCCCGAGATTGAGAGTGCGTACACGGGGGGAAGTGGAGGGAAGACCTTGAGGGAGGAGGAGAGAGCCTTCTTGGAGCCTCGGGGAGCAATGGTGGCGAGGCGGAGCGGCGGCGTGGAGGAGTCGCCGATCGCGGGTTGCGGCGTCGTGGGGGTTGTGGCTAGGATTCGGCGGACGGTTTCGAGAAGAGAGAGAGAGAGTTAAAGAGAGAAGGAAATTGGAAATTTAATTCTTGCTTGTCCATTCCCAAAAGCAAACTCACATATATGGTGGGAAAATAGTTCCAACAAAAGCACTAAAATGCCCACCCCCCCCCCACAAAGGCATAACATGAGAATAAAAATACAAAGCAAGCATAAAATACAAATACGAGAAATAAGATAAATTAGGTGGATGCCACTCGAAGCTCGCGGCGCTTGTATGTGATTCCCCATCGAAGATCCGTAACATCACCTTAGTTATTAAAAGCACAAGGCACACCAAGCCGCAAAGGGGTCTTGGAGTCTGAGCGCAAGGCTCAAGACGCAAGCGCGTGCCCGAATAAGGCAAATCGCAACCACATTCATTTTAAATAATCAACATAAAACCTTTGTTCATCTTTTTGAATAGATTCTTCATACATTCTACTCATTAATCATGCATTACTATCATTTATATCTCTTAAAAAATAAAATCAATATGCTTGCTTGCATCATATCTAACCCTCAACGATCGATTATGTTACAAAAACACTAAATCATATAAAAATTATTGAGTTCTTGCATTGTTTTTTTCATTATTTTGAATAAAAAAAAATTACAACAAAAATCACACTCAGACGCGCCTTAAATGTCCAAAGGCGCAAAAAAGTCACACAAAGGCGCAAACCTCTTAGCCTGATGAGCCTGGAGCCTTAGGCGAGCCTTTAACAACATAGAACATCACCACCCGGCTCGACATCAGGCTTGTCAAGCTTTTCCTGTGGCTGCGGCGGAAAGGAACTAAGGGCATGGTTGGCGGCTCGCCAACGAAGACCTTCAGCTGGGACACGTGGAAGACATCATGTATCTGAGCGTCAGCGAGAAGGCGGAGGCGAAAAGCAACGTCCCCGATGCGGTGTAGAATCTCGAAGAGCCCGAAGAACTTGGGCACCAGTTTTTGTTAGGCTCCCTGGAAGATGGTAGAATGACGGTAAGGGCAGCGTCTCAGCCAGACCCAATCCTCGGGAGCGAAGAACAACTCGTGGTGGCCCCGATTGTGAGAGGTCTCCATGCGTGCCTAGGCCTGAAGAAGGCAGTCACGCGCAAGAAGCAGAAACTCATCGCGCGAGCGCAACTCAGTGTTGATGGCAGAGCGGGCAAAGTCACTCCTATAAGTAAGGAGGCGGGGAGGATTGCGTCCGTAGTGGAGGCGGAACATAGTGGTCTGGAGGGCCGTGTGAATGTGTGATAGGACGTATTGTAGCAATTACTCTACTCATGGAAGCCAACGATCACAGCCCTTGGGGTGATCCCCTGTAAGGCAGCGGAAGTACATCTCGAGCATTCGGTTGACCCCTTCGGTTTGGCAATCCGACGGAGGATGGTAGGCAGAGGAGAGTGCCAGCTTCGTACAACAGAGGGCAAAGAGCTCCTGCCAAAACTGCGATGTGAAGACTTTATCCCTGTCGGACACAATGCTATCTGCTACTCCATGAAGATGAAACACCTGATCAAAGAAGGCGCGGGCAACTGTGGGGCCGGTGATAGGACGGGCTCATGGCAATGAAGTGTACCCCTTTGGAGAATCAATCAACGACGACGAAGATGACGGAGTGGCCCCGAGAAGGAGGTAATCCCTCGACGAAGTCCATCGATATATCAACCCAAATTTGCATCGAAACCAGAAGGGGCGGGAGGAGACCCGTGGGCGAGAGAGACTTTGTCTTAGTGCATTGGCAAACAAGGCATGTTCTGATGAATGACTGGACGCTCTGTTTGAGCCCGTGCCAAAATAACTCGGCGCGCATGCACTAAAGGGTCTTGTGGACCCCCTCATGTGTATGGCCCCCCTCATGTGTATGGCCATAGACGGTCACCAAAATGTCGAAAATCAGCAGGGAGGCGGCGGACACAAAGAAGCAGTCCTTGTACAGAATAAGGTTGTCCTAGACTCTCCAGTGCGGCGGCAGGCATCCCTCTTGAATGCGGTGGAGTAGCTCGCGCGGGGCCGGAGTGTCGAGGATCTCCTGAAGGAGGCGGGGCAAAACAAGAGACGACGACGTGGACACAGCGAAGAACAGTGTGTTGGAAGAGTCGCGACGGGAGAGAGCGTCGGTCGCACGGTTCAGGTGGCCCGCCTTGAACACCATCCGAAAATCGTAGCCCAAAATTCAGCACACCCAGCATTGTTGCGGTACTGTCGTCAGGCGCCTATGTTATTAAAGTCGCAAGACGCAACGAGACGCAAATGGTCCCTGTAGCCTAGGCGCAGGCGCGCGACAGAGACATATGAAGCGCAAAACACAATAACAACAACACTCAAGCATTTATCCCATTATAGTGGGGTCGGCTATATGGATCATTTGTCATCATTGTGCCCTATCTTTTGTCATAGGGTCTGTTTGGCGCAGCTCTGGCGGCTGGAGAATCTCTTTTCCAGCCGCCAGAGCTGTTTTTTCTGTGTTTGGGACAGCTCCTTATGAAAAACTTTTCGTAAATCTGGAGTTGTTTTGCAGCTTTTCGGAAATCCCTCCCCCCCCAGCTTCTGCTCCCGCAAAATAGCTTTCTCTCTCACAGGTTTTGGAATCTACCGGCCCCGACTTTTCCAATTCTTCCTGCAACTCGCGGGAGCCGACGGATCTCGCCGGAGCTGACACATCTCGTCGGAGCCGACGCTCCCTCCTCCTCCCGCTCTCGCTCTATTTCTTCAAAGCGCACTTCTGCACAGAACACTCAAACACTCTGCAGCTTTTCAAAACTGCTCCCCATAAATCTATTTTAAAACAGTTCTATCCGGACAGCAGCTTTTCAATCCGCCAGAGCTGTCCCAAACAGACCCATAATCTCATTAATGCCTAAGTACATCATATCTTTTCGTATAGTTTCATTCCAAGTCTTTTTTGGTCTAACCCTCCCTCGTTAAACATGCCGAGTGAATAGACTCTCACAACGCCTAACAAGTGCATATAATGGTCTCCTTTGTACGTGTTCAAACCATCTTAGTCGAGCTTCTCCCATCTTCTCTGTAATTGGTGCTACTCATTTCTTAAACTTGATACATTCATTCCTAATTTTATCCAGTCTCGTGTGTCCACACATCAACCTAAGCATTCTCATCTCCGCATCTCCCATTTTTTGCTCATGTGCACAATTCACTGCCCAACACTCAAAACCATAGAGCATCGCTGGTCTAATTATAGTACGGTAAAACTTTCCCTTGAGTTTTAATGGTACTTTACGATCACATAAGATCTCTGACGTGCCTCTCCACTTCAACCAAACCGCTTGGATTCTGTGTCACATCTTTATCAATACCTTTGTCTTTTTGAATTATCGATCCAAGATACTTAAAACATTCACTACGGGAAATAGCTTGATCACCCAACTTAATAAAGACGCCATCGGTCCTTCTTGTACTGCTAAATTTAAACTCCATATACTCCGTCTTTGCCATGCTTAACCTAAAACCCTTCTTTTCTAAAGTGACTCGCCAAGATTCAAGTTTTGTGTTTACACCCTCGCGCGTCTCATCAACCAAAACGATATCATCCGGAAACAATAAACACCAAGGTATTGCTTATTGGATATGTCTGGTAAGCTCATCTAAGATAAGGGTAAAGAGATAAGGACTTAAAGCTGAACTTTGATGTAAGCCAGCAGCGATAGGGAATTCCTGTGTTAATCCTTCAGATGTCCTCACCCTTGTCACTGAATTTGTATCAAAATATTTGATTATACCAATATATGATACATTTACACATTTCTTTTCCAAGACTCTCCATAAGATCTCTCTTGGAACTTTATCATAAGCATTCTCAAGATCAACAAACAGCATAAGCAAATCTTGTTTTCTTTCTTGGTAGTTGTCAATGAGTCTCCTCAAGAGATGTATAGCTTCTATGATCGACCGTCCTGACATGAATCCAAATTGATTCTCCGATATGTTAGTCTCTCGTCTTACTCTTCTTTTTATTACACATTCTCATAATTTCATGATATGACTCATCAATTTAATTGTTCTGTAATTAACACAATTTTGTATATCTTATTTATTCTTATACAAAGATATCAAAATACTTTCTCTCCATTAGTCTGGCATTTGCTTTGACTTCAGTATCTTATTGAAAAAATATGTAAGTCATAAAATTCTTTCATTCCCTAAACATTTCCTACTTCGATGGATATATCGTCTGGTTTAATCGTCTTTCCATTTTTCATCCTTTTTAGAGCATTATTTATCTCTGGTACTTGAATTTTACGATAAAACGTTTTATTCATATACTCCTCTGATTCATTTAACTCTTCCAAGTTCAATTTATTATCTTTTGTTTTATTATAGAATTGATAAAAATATCTTTTTCATCGCTCTTTAATATCGACATCATCCGTCAAAACTAAATATGTCTTATTTTTATGCATTTTACTTGACTTAAATCTTTTGTCTTAATTTCTCTAGTTCGAGCAATTTTATATATGTCACGCTCTCCATCTTTGGTATCTAGTCGCTTATAAAATTCTTCATAAGTTTGACTTCTTGCTTTACTTACTGCATGTTTAGCTTTTTTTGCGGCATTATACATATCTAAGTTTTCGTCATTCCTACAAGCGTAAAGTGATTTATAGCTGACCCTCTTTGCGATCACTTTGTCATGCACTTTCTCTTTTCACCACTAAGATTATTTATTTGAGGGCGCATCACCTTTTGATACTTCAAGTACGTTTTTTTCACTTATCCTTAAATGTGAAAACATAACTTCTCATGAAACACTATGATCAACATAAGGTCATCAACTAGTTGTTCCATAACTGTTGTCTTGAAAGCAACCTGTTTTTCCTTCTTCAAATTCCATCACCGAATTTTTTGCAATATTTTTGTTTTTTTCCTAAATTTATTACATTTAATTTGTACATCTAACACCACCGATCTATATTGTGTTGTCAAACTTTCTCCTGATATGACTTTGCAATCTTTACAAATCATTCTCTATTTAGTGAGTCATATAATAATAAATTTGTGACTTATTTGGTCTGCTTTTAAATACAATTAAATGTTCTTATCTCTTTGTGAAAAACGTATTTGACACAATTAGATCATGTGCTACAGCAAAGTCTAAAATGGTTCGTCCTTCTGCATTTATTTCTTCATATCCAAATCCTCCATAAACGGTTGTATAATCTACATTTTTCTTTCTTATATGTCCATTTAAGTCTCCTTCTATGAAAATCTTCTCCCTTTTGTAGGATTTCTCTTACTAGATCATCTAAGTATTCTCAAAATTGCGCTTTAATAGATTCACTTAATCCTACTTGTGATGCATAAGCACTGATCACATTAATATTTTTTTTTTATGACCAATTTAAGAGCTAAAATTTTATCACCATTTCTACTTACTTCAACAATTTCATCCTTCCAAGTAGTATCCACAATAATACTTACTTCACTGCTTGTTTTATTTTTTTTTTGTGTACCATAATTTAAAACCTGAATTATCTAAAATTTTGGTTTTCTCACTCACTCATCTACTCTCTTGCAGGCATAAAATATTTATTTTTCTTTTAATCATTGTATCCACTACTTTCATTGTTTTTCCCGTCAGCGTACCTATGTTCCAACTTCCAAACCTAAGTCGATCACAAATCCTACAACATATCTCCCTAGGACGCCTAATATATGAAGACTTTTGTCTATTTAACACTACACTAAAGTCCTCGTGGAGGTGGGGCGGTCCTTGCCAAGACGCCGCATTCAGACCATACGACAGAAACTCTTGCAGATGGAGCGGTCCTTGCCAAGACGCCGCATTTAGACCATGTGACGCGTTCCTTAAGGGGAGCAACCTATTTTTTGCACAATTTCTCAAATGATCCATATTCATAAGGGTAACTAAATTTTACGTTGGCCATCTACCTAACACAACCCTCACCATTTTTCATCCGGGTTTGGGACCAACATAGGTTGGTTTGTGTGAGGCCCAATAATGGGGTAAAAAATAAAATCAGAAAATTGGGTGCTCAATTCATAGAAAATATGAGAATTGGGCGCTCAATTCGCTCAATTTCAATAAATTGGGCGCCAAAATCTAATTGAGCGAATTGGTCGCCTTTGTGCACACTCGAGGCGCACAAAGGCGCCCAATTGGCTGAATTTCAGCGAATTGGGCGCCCAATTCGCTCAATTTCAGCCAATTGGGCGCCCAATTCGCTCAATTTCAGCCAATTGGGCGCCCAAGGCGCTCAATTTCAGCGAATTGGGCGCCCAAGGCGCACAATTTCAGCTAATTGGGCGCCCAATTCGCTCAATTTCAGCCAATTGGGCGCCCAATTCGCTCAATTTCAGCCAATTGAGCGCCCAATTCGCTCAATTTCAGCCAATTGAGTGCTCAATTTCAGCCAATTGGGCGCCCAATTCGCTCAATTTCAGCGAATTGGGCGCCTCGGATGCGCCTCGGGTGCGTCTCGGGAGCGCCTTGGCGCGCCTCAAGCACATAACCCGCCTAAGTCATGCTGAGGCGCATTGAAGTGCGCCCGGCGGCTCAGGCGCGCTTAAGCGCACGCCTTGATAACATAGTCAGGCGCTGCTCCAACAAGTACTTGAGGCTGAAATGGTCTGTGCGGATCACGAAGGCCCGCCCCCACAAATACGGTAGCTAGTGGTGGACAGTCTTAGCCAGTACGTTGGGCACTTGCTCGTAAGCCTGAAGCTTCCGATGGTGAACAGCTGTCGTGCGGCTGAAGTAAGCAATCGGGTGTCCGTTCTGTTGCAGAACCGCCACACACCCGTGTTCAAAGGCGTCGCACTGCACCTGAAAATCCTTCTCAAAATCTAAAAGATGGAGAACAGGAGCCGAGAACAAGGCCTGATGTAAAGCCAGAAAGGCCGTCGTGATGGCGTCATCCCACATGAAGCAGTGGCGGGGTGGGAGGGGCAGTAAGGGAGCGATGATCACGGTGTACCCCTAGATGAATCTGCAGTAGTAGCCGATTAGCCCGAGGAACCCTCGGAGCTCTCGCTGAGTCTGGGGGAAGGGACCAATCGAGAACGCCCTGAATCTTGACTGGATCCGAAGAGACACCCGAATGGTCGACGATGTGGCCCGGGTATGCCACTCTGTGAGTGTCGAAAGAACATCTAGTCCGCTTAAAGAATAGCCGATAAGAGCGGACCAGCTGGAGGACCGTGCGGAGGTGATCGAGATGGGCATCTCAGGTCTTGTTGTACACCAAAATATCATCAAAGAAAACAAGTACGCATCTATGAAGAAGAGTACGGAATGTCTCATTCATTAGTACCTGAAAGGTAGATGGGGCCTTCATGGGCCCGAAGGGCATCACGAGAAACTCAAAATAGTCATGATGCGTGTGAAACGCCGTCTTCTCCACATCTGTTGGAAACATACAGACCTGGTGTTACCCCGAGCAGAGGTCGAGATTGGAGGGAATAATTCTTCAACCATCGGGATGGGAAACTTATCTTTCACCATTATCGCGTTCAGGGCGCGGTAGTCCACACAAAAACGTCATGATTCATCATTTTTGTGAACCAAGAGAACCGGGGAGAAGGGCAAGATGTTGTGGCGGATGATACCCTGACGAAGCATATTGGCGCACTGCCGCTCAAACTTATCATTCTGTGGGAAGGGGTAGCGGTAGGGACGGACAACTACCAGCCGGTATTCAGAAGAAGGCAAATGTGATGGTCCTGGCAGCGCGAGGGAGGAAGCCCAGTTGGTGCGACCATGGTGTCACCGTACTCGTGAAGAAAAGCCGAAAGATCGGGCTGCACTATAGGCTCGAGCTGGAGGGAACAAATACGGGTGGAATCTGCTGTCGGACGGCCCTGCTAAACCGTCGGGTGGGGTCCTGGAGCCCAAGTCGTCGTCAGGCTCTCCAAATCCCACAAGATGGTACCAAGGGTACGCAGCCAACGCGTCCCCAGCACCGCTTCGAATCCCCGCAAGGCGATAACGAAGAATAGTCCTCCACAATGATGGGAACGTTCTGGCAGACCCCGGTACAGGCTATGGCGGCTCCATTAGGCACAACCACGCTCAAACAATTGTGACAGGTGATGGAAAGCTGAAGTCGCTGGTCGGTGAGATCGTTGATGAAGTTATGTGTGTTGCTTGTCCATGAGAGCGAGGAGGCGGTGTCTGGCCACGGTGATGGGTATCTGCACTGTGTCAGAAGTGTGAGGACCCGACATAGCATGTAAGGAGATCGCTGGGTCCCCTGGACCGTAATCCCGGGCTTCCTCATTCGAGGGGTCACCGACCTTGAGTCCAAAGAGTCGCTTGCACTGGTGCCCCCGACTATAGGCCCCGTCACAATTGAAGCAAAGCCCCTTTGCACGTCGTTCGGCCATCTCCTGGGTCGAAAGACGTCGGATGGTGAAGGGGCGCTCCCCGTCTTTGGCCCTGTCGAGGCCACCGCTCGATGGTGGCTGAGACTGACTGGACGTCCGAAAAGAGCTCTCGCTGCTACGGCGCCCCAAATATGGGCGATCCAAGAGAATGTGCTTCTCGCATAGGCGAGCCAAGCTCATAGCCGAAGTGAGATCCGGTGGGTTCTGAAACTCGACGTCCATGCAGAGCCGCTCGTGTAATCCCACGGTGAAGAAGGCGACCAGTTGGCCCGCGGGAATCGAGGGGGCGCGGGCGAGGAGCACCTGGAACTTCTCTAAATATTCATCGATGAAGCCGGACTGCTTGAGGGAGATCAGGTCGCCGATGGGATTGTTGCGGATCGGTGGCCCAAAACGGAGGGTGCATTGGACCATGAAGTCGTCCCAAGTGAGGTCGGGCTTCTCCCGTTGATGTTGAGAGAACCACAGTTGTGTCGAACCATTGAGGAGGAAGAAGGCTACACCGAGCCAATCCTCCCAAGGAGTACGCTGCGCGGCGAAGAATTGCTCACAGCGAGTCAGCCACATTAAGGGGTCTTCGCGGCCCTCAAATATCGGAAAATCCAGCTTCGCATAACGCGACATGGTAAAGTAGTCAGAGCGGGAGAGCGGATCAGGCGGCCGAAGTATGGCTTGCAGCCTGGGAATGGATGGGGAAGAATCTGAAGTGGGGAGTGGCGACGGTGAAATGTCATCCGGGCGGAAAGCGGCAAGGAGGGTCGGGTGGTTGTTCGTCATCATGGTTTTGAAGGATTCCAAGATCTGGGACAATGTAGGGCCGCCCAAGTTCCCATCGTTCATGGATGAAGAAGCTCGAGGAGGAGGGAATGAAGGTGGAGGAGGCAAACCGGTGGAGGCCATGAGGAGGGAACCCCGGCGATGGAAGAGCCGAGTATAATTGGCGGTGGAGAAGGGCGAACGAGCAATGCAGCGGCGACGGTAGGGATCCAAGCGGCACGGTCGGAAGCGGAGAAGCAGCGTTCGAGTGGTCGGAGTCGTGGCGGTCGGCGGAGATGGTGTGGTTGGCGACAGCGGGAGCAACACACGTTGCATCTGGAGAGTCGGCAGCGGGAAGGAGAGTTTCCTCTGATACCAAGTTGTTATGTGCCCTACATTGAGAGCGCGTACAAGGGGGAAGTGAAGGAAAGTCCTCGAGGGAGGAGAGAGCCTTCTTGGAACCTCGGGGAGCAATGGTGCCACGACGGAGCGACGGCGTGGAGGAGTCGTCGATCGCGGGCTGCAGTGTCGTTGAGCTTGCGGCTAGGGTTCGGCAGACGGTTTCGGGAAAAGAGAGAGAGAGTTAGAGAGAAGGATATTGGAAATTTAATTCTTGCTTGTCTATTCCAAAAAGCAAACCCGCATATATGGTGGGGAAATAGTTCCAACAAAAGTACTAAAATGTCCCCCTCACTAAGGCATAACATGAGGATAAAAATACAAAGCATGCATAAAATACGAATACGAGAAATAAGATAAAATAGGCGGACGTCACTCAAGGCTCGCGGCGCTTGTACGTGATTTCTCATCGAAGATCCGTAACAACATCATACGCTAGCCTCCACCCAAAACAAGCACACAATGTTTCTTAGATCAAAAACATTCATCCCTTGTTCACTATTGTCTATTTATAATATAAAAAATCTCATCAGAAGACTCACATAGTTGATACAAAATTGGCAAATAAAGTATTCATAAATTACATTTATGAGCAAAAGAAATAAATGACAACTTCCTATATTGTCAAGAGTCGCTAATCTTCAAGTCAAATTAGAGCTTGACAACAAATCTGTAAAATAACTTCGAAGAGAAAGCTTGGCAAGGGCCGCAAGGCTATGTTGCACCGACACCGACACGGGACACGCGATACGACACGACACGACACGCGACTCGTCAATTCTCAAAAAATATCATATTCCGACATGTTGGGACACATATATTAAAAATTCATTTTTTATAATTATGAAAATCATAAACATTTAACAAAAAATTAACAATTAACAAATATTTAAATAAATTAAGTCATGTTTAAATATTATTCATCAAATATTCAAATGCAAAACTTAACAAATGAACAAAAAATGATAGAACATTAACACATTACCATTATATATCATCAGTAAAAATAATGGATTCTCATGCAAACTTTTGTCTCCGCTTTCAATCTTTCTTTTTCTAGAGAAAATATCTACGTCACTAATTGATCCACTTTCACTATTTGAAATGCTAGAAGGGGTAAAGGCACTTCCAAGATAAATTGTCACCCGCCTCACCATGAGTAGCTAACTTAGGGACACGCGTGTCCGATTAAGCAGGACACGCGAGTCCCGCGTTAGCCAGCGTGTTGGATTTCTGACTTGAGTGTCGGAAACTGTTGGAGAGTCGAACGAGTGTCAGACTATCCGACACCGACACGTTGGGCATTTTGAAGTGTCAGTGCTTCATAGCCGCAAGGCATCTTCAAGTGATCACTCGTCCATGTTAAAATTGCCCATGTGGAAATCATCTTCCTGAAGAGAACTCAATGTCAAGTTTAGAGTGTCGGCAGTTGGATATTGTGATTTGTTATTGGTGTAATAAGTTAATAAGTTTTATAAGTTGAGAGATAACAATTGAATCAAGTAGATTGAGAGTAGTATACTAACTTTTATAATGAGTATAAATGCTTAGCACAAGAGTTTCTTTCATTTTCTACAAATAACTCTTTGCATCTTGAAGAAAAACCAACCACAAACCTTTTTTTATCAAGTTCTAGTTTGTTATCAATTTTAGATCCATAAAACAAAATATTCTAAATGATAAATTCCAATAAGGGACTAATTCAAATAAATTAGTGTAGTAAGGGACAAAAAAAAAATTTCTTTAAAAATGTTCAATAATACAGTAAAATTACAGCATTTGAAGGAATTGCAGTAATATAGGAATCATTTGGAAGTATCACAAGACCTCCAGTACCTGCTTGAATAGAGTACTCGATCCTGAACCATAAGATCCTGTCAAAAGAAGCTTTTGGGTAGTTTTTTGTTCTATGTAATCAAGCACGGCTCTATTGAGCATGATATTCACCTCTTCACCAAAAGTCTTTGCAGCTTTGGGAGGAAATGGCAAGGATAAAACGGAGCAAACCAACTTTGTCCTGGCCTGTCCAGCACATTGTAAAAGTAATGGATTCAATATTTATTTTTGAGGGGAGAGAGAAGAGAGCGTGTGTGTGCACATTGGTTGGGGGGTTGGAAACTTTTTATAGAGAAATGGAAACATTATGCAAACTTACCCTTCCCCATATCTGACCCTTAATATTCTTCTGCCCCTCCTCCTGGTAGGTTCCATCAGAATTAACCCAAAAATGAGGACTTCCAGCACACTGAACACCTGCCCACTGGAAGGAACATAATTTAGACATTGGCATGCTTCTTAATGGTCCGTGAATGTTTTACACAGCAGGGGAACAAACCTTAAGCATTTGCAGTTCAACTTTCGTAATCTCGCGGCCATTTATCAATATACCAGTGTTTCCATTGCTTGCATTACGCATTATACTGCCACCCACGTTAAGGTTGGCACTAATAATCCTCTCAGGCTTGTAGCCTATCTGTTGATTTTTAAAACGAGTATTGTTGTCAATTAATTTTACTCAAAAAATATATTCATAGATACAGCATCTGTTCTCTACATCTTAATAGCATTTATAACAAAGAGATCAAGAATAGGATAAACATTCAAAATAGCTTAAACTACAACATCCAATTGCAATGATGAGCCTTCAAAAATGGAAAATTGAACAAAACTACAATTCTAGCACATAAATTGTATTCAACATGAAATATATGGTTTGGCTGCATTCTTTTATCCCTCTCCAATTTCATGCTTATAAGGCCAAGCATAAATTCACTAGTTCAACAGGGTTGGAAATCAACACAAAAGAAAACATGAAATTCAAGATAGAACTAGCAGGGTGGGCATTATCTATCAATTTACGTTAGATCTTGGAGATAAAATGGCACTGGAAGCACTACAAAAGTCAAGACCTCACTCACCTTTCCCCAAAATCCAGAGACTTTGTCATACCAATAGTACCCCGGCTTCAGCCTCGAGGGTGGGCATGGGCAGCTCTGTAACACAAAAATCTCCTCATGTGTTAGTGCTTTTCCATTAACACGGACATCTTCCGGCCTGAGCTGATTTGCATCACAATATTTCTCAGCCTTCATAACCTGTTCAACCTCCAGAGAACTCAGCAATCGCTTGAGTATACGGGAGGCCTTCCCCAGCCTTTCCCTCTTGGACTCGTCTACCGAAGAACCAATGCAGGAGACACACTTCCTCCCCTCTGGCATAGAACCCATCGCCCTCAAAACGCAGCCGCTGCAATACTTGGCGTCACAAACAACGCAGGCCTCCTTCTCCGTAAACCGGTTTCCTTTCAAGCACCGACAGCAAGCCCCCTTCTTCACCATCCTAACATACTCCTCATTCCTTCCCTGATAACTAGAGACCGCGCCGAAAGAGGCAGCCCCACTCGTCTCCACCGAACCTTCGAAGCTCCCTCCAGCCTGCCTGACCTGATCACTAAACTCCCCATCGCGATCTTCATCGTACTCCTCTTCTTCGTAAACCGAGGACTGCAACCCGAAATCATAGCTAAGGTCCGACTCCGTGGAGTTCCGCTCGTTCACAAAATCCTCGCTGACCTTGAGCTCGTTGGAGAACGCAACGACGCCGGAGCTTTCTACCTCGCCGGAGAGCTCCCCTCCAGCGGCGATGTGGTTCTGTATGACGGAGGTCGGGGAGGTGACAGCAGGTTGTTTAAGTGCGGTTGGGGATGGGAGGGGTTGGGCGACAGGGAGGGCCATGTGATCGGAAAGGTACGCCGCTGAGACGACGGAGGCGACGGGGATCCGCTCGATCTCTATGGGGATGGCTTGAGGGATCTCGTAGGTAACAGGCGGGCCGATGTACTCGACTGCGAAAGCGTAATCGATGGCGTCGCTGCCACCGGTGGCGGGAAGAGTCGCCTGAAGAAGCCGATCCATAGGGCAGCGAAGCTCCGGAAGAGAGGGGATGCCTAAAGGAGAGCCGAAGGCGGCAAGGGGCGGAGTGGGGAGGGGCGCAGAGTGAGGAAGAAACAAAGAAGTCCGCTGATCTTGAAATCGGGAGGGATTTTAGGGGTGACCTAAGAGCAGCTCCAACCGGCCTGCATTTCTCCAGAGGAGCCGGCAAATCCTCTCTCTTCTCCTCTAAATTTAGAGGAGGGGGAGAGGAAATGCCGGCTCCTCTATTTTTTTTTTTATTATTTTTTGTATTTTTTTTTATTTTAATTATTTATTTATTATATTTAAGAAAAAATTGTATTACACAATAACTTGTGTAGTTGCTAAAATATTTTTCCAATCTTGACATATAATATACCAATAAATTTGTTTTTTCGGGACCTACAAAACGAGACTAATATTGCATACTTTCTAATTATTATTGATCATACAAATAGGAAGAGAACATGATTTACTAAATAAAATTGCACATAAATCGAAATACATTCAAATTAAAATGCGTACAATTTTTCAAATTACATTATTTCATTACCATGTCGTGCCCACAAATGTTCAATCAGTGCATCTCGAAGTGCAAAATGTGCATCTTTGTCTCTGATTTTTTTATACCGATTTAGAGCAGCTCCAACCGGCCTGCATTTCTCCAGAAATGCAGGCCGGAGCTCTCCAATGCTTCGGCATTGGAGGCTGTAATTTTAGAGGAGCCGGCAAATCCTCTCTCTTCTCCTCTAAATTTAGAGGAGGGGGAGAGGAAATGCCGGCTCCTCTATTTTTTTTTTTATTATTTTTTGTATTTTTTTTTATTTTAATTATTTATTTATTATATTTAAGAAAAAATTGTATTACACAATAACTTGTGTAGTTGCTAAAATATTTTTCCAATCTTGACATATAATATACCAATAAATTTGTTTTTTCGGGACCTACAAAACGAGACTAATATTGCATACTTTCTAATTATTATTGATCATACAAATAGGAAGAGAACATGATTTACTAAATAAAATTGCACATAAATCGAAATACATTCAAATTAAAATGCGTACAATTTTTCAAATTACATTATTTCATTACCATGTCGTGCCCACAAATGTTCAATCAGTGCATCTCGAAGTGCAAAATGTGCATCTTTGTCTCTGATTTTTTTATACCGATTTAGGAACTGCCGAAATCTTTCGACTTCACTTATGTCCATCTCTTCAACATTCTGAGTTGGCGGCGGTGGAGAAATAACAACATCTTCATTTTCATCTCGCTCGTCTTCGATAATCATATTGTGCATTATAATGCAAGCAGTCATGATATCGTGTAACACATGTTTATCCCAAAAACGACATGGCCCCTTAATAATTGCAAAGCGTGATTGAAGAACTCCAAATGCTCGTTCTACATCTTTTCGGCATGCCTCTTGCATCATTGCGAAGTGTTGTTTTTTTTTATCTTGTGTATGAGAAATAGTTTGAACTAATGTTGACCATTTTGGATAGATACCGTCGGCTAAATAATAACCAACATCATAGTTTTTGCCCAAAATTGTATAATTGGTAGGAGGTGTAATACCTTGTGTTAAGTTTGCAAATAAATTGGATGACTGCAAGACATTAATATCATTGTTAGAGCCAGGTAAGCCAAAAAATGCATGCCATATCCACAGATCATATGATGCTACTGCCTCGAGAATGATTGTAGGTCCACCATGACGTCCTGAATATTGGCCTGCCCATGCCGTTGGGCAATTCTTCCATTGCCAATGCATACAATCTAGGCTTCCCAACATCCCTGGAAAACCTCGTTCTTCACCTTTCTGTAGTAATCTTGCTACATCATTTGCATTGGGATATCTCAAATATTCATCTTTGTATAATTGTACAATTGCCCTGCAAAATCTTTTCAAGCATTGAATCACAGTTGACTCGCCAATTCGAATGTATTCATCGCAATTATCAGCTGATGTTCCGTATGCTAACATACGAAATGCTGCTGTAATTTTTTGTATTGTTGATAGTCCAAGCTTACCAACACCATCTTTCTTCTGAACAAAGAAATTGTCGTGCTCCTGCACTGCAGTGACAATGCGAAGGAAAAGATTCTTTCGCATGCGAAATCTTCGTCGAAAAAAAGTTTCCCCATATGTGGGGTGCTCAGAGAAGTAATCATTCCAAAGTCTAGTGTTACCTTCAATCCTCCCCCGATTGATTACCACGTGGCCAGGTATTGAACCTCTGCGTCGCGGACGTGCATCTTCTTGAAGCTGAGCTGCGATTATGGCATTGTTGGAGGCATACATGCGAGCTAAAACTTCATCTTCATTCTCCCACTTATCAAGGTCTTCTTCCCACTTGAGAAGTGTTTGATCATATTCATCATCATCTGAAGATGATGAAGATCGCAAATGGGATGATCCTTCTCCATAGTTCATTTTTTTAAGGAGGGAAGTATTGTTTTGAAAGTATTGTTGTCTATCTTGAAGTGGCATTTATATAGATCGCCAGCATTGGATCCCCAATCATTGGATTCCTTCTCCCAAGCATTGGATTCCCAGCATTGGATGCCTTCTCCCAAACATTGGATTCCCTCTCCACTCAAGCCCCTCTTTTGTCTCATCAATCCCGTCAACATCAAATCCGGAGCCTTGTTTTTTCCCAGCATTGGATGCCTTCTCCCAAGCATTGGATTCCCTCTCCACTCAAGCCCCTCTTTTGTATCATCAATCCCGTCAACATCAAATCCGGAGCCTTGTTTTTTCCCAGCATTGGATGCCTTCTCCCAAGCATTGGATTCCCTCTCCACTCAAGCCTCTCTTTTGTCTCATCATTCCCGTCAACATCCAGCATTGGATGCCTTCTCCCAAGCATTGGATGCCTTCTCCCAAGCATTGGATTCCCTCTCCACTCAAGCCTCTCTTTTGTCTCATCATTCCCGTCAACATCCAGCATTGGATGCCTTCTCCCAAGCATTGGATGCCTTCTCCCAACTCTTGTTTTTCCCAGCATTGGATGCCTTCTCCCAAACTCATTCCAGCACTCTCTATAAATATTGGATTCTAGCACTCTCTCTAAGTTCTCATCACTCTATCTCTAAAATCAAGAACTCTCTACTTTCTTTACTTGTCGTCATGTCTGCCAACCGTGGGCTAGCATTCTCCCCAAAAGAAGATCAAGCACTATGTTATGCTTGGCTTGAGGTCTCGGAAGACCCAGTTATGGGGAGTAATCAAAAAGAGCACAGACTGTGGGAAAGAGTTTCAACCATTTTTCACAATACAAGACCTCAAACTTGCGTAGGACAGAGAACCCCAAAATCTCTTTCTTGTCGTTGGTCCCTTTTGGCAAGTAAAACAAGCAAATTCAGAGGATGTATTCGACAGATAGAGCAACGAAACCCCAGCGGTGCATCTGAACTTGATATTGTAAGTATTTTTTTAGAATTTAAATCTCTAAATTTCTTAAATAATGTGTGATTAAAATAATTTTTTTGTAGCTCAATGAAGCCAAAATGTTATATGCCTCCGATTCAAAAGAAAAGAAAGGCTTCATGTTCGAGCATGTTTGGAATATCTTAAAAAACACAGAGAAGTGGATGGATACGTCAGGGTCTAACTCTCAAAATATTGACATGTCACAAACATTAGGTTCTAACTCTCCCAGTCAACGGAGAGGAATAGACTTAAATGCAAATAGCAATGACATGAATCCTGGTAGTACTGGGGATGAAGAATCTCCAATCTCAACTTCCAATAATCGACCTACTGGGAGAAAGCAAGAAAAGGAGAGGAGGAGACAATTAAGTGGTAAGGGTTATGATATTGAGGCTCATACTAAAAAAAACGAAGAAATCTTAGAGGTTTTAAAGAGAGGGCAAGAACAACGAGCAAACGATATGTCTGCTATCCAAGAGCTCATGAGATTAAAAGCAGAAAATCAAAAAAGAAAACTAGATCTTCAGAGCGCTAAACAAGACCACGATATCATGATGATAGATTTGGATAACATTAAAGGAACTCCGGAGCGACAGTATTTTAGACAAAAAAAGCAAGAAATTATGAATAGAAACATTAGAAAACCACTTTTTGGAGGATCTTCATCGTTCGAAGGAACTGAATATGGAGGAGGCATGTATGAACGGAGTGGTTATGGAGGAAGTCAGTATGAAGGCCGCCCACACGTCGGACCTCAATTTGGAGGGCCGCAATTCGGAGGACCTCAATTTGAAGGAAGTCAGTACCGAGAAAGTCAGTACCGAGACAGCCACTACCGAGAAATCCAGTACGGGGGAAGCCAATTTGGAGGATCTCAATTCGGAGAAGACCAACAAGGAGGAAGTCAATATGGAGGAAGCGTCTATGGAATACCCGGGTATGGAGAAGAACGACAAAGGGAAAGCGCGCGTGGAAGTCGGATAGAGCCAAGTGATGACCTTCCAGAATTTTAGTTTAAATTCTAAATGTAATATTTTCATTTTAATTAAGTAATGTTTATTGTAATATTTTTATTTAAATTATGTAATGTTTATTGTATTTTAGAGACCAATCAAATTTAAAATTAAAAAAAAATTTAAAATATTAATAACAAGTAAAAAAATAAAATAATACATATTATATTTTATATAAACTTAAAATGTATTTTATATAAATCTAAAATACATATATACATATTATAAAAACCTAAAATATATTTTATATAAACCTAAAATACCTAAAATAAACAAAAATACATCATGTTCTCTAAATATAGAGAACATGGTTGGAGTTGCTCTAACCATGTTCTCTATATTTAGAGAACATGGTACAATGGGGATCTCTAAATATAGAGATCCCCATTGGAGATGCTCTAAAGCAGTTTGTTGACTGACCAGTGGGGACCATTTCTTCGCTGTGACGTACGAACGGAGGCGGAGGGGAATCTCTCTGATGAGGAGGTGGGACCCAGTGGAGCAGGTAGACTGGCACGCGAGACCCGCTTCTCTCGGGCAATCGGTGCTCCTCCGCGTCGCAGGGCAGGCGGGACAAAAAGTACATTGCCCCGCGCAAGATTCTGTTATTCTCCAATTATTCAAATAATAATAAATATCTCATCCGCGCAGCACTTTCTTATTCCATGCCAATTCATCTGAATTTAATGCCAACCATGAATACCAATTTTCTATGTCCGCTCTAGGGAAAATTGCTGGTTTGGGCGGTTGTCCGGAGTTGGAGACGTGTCGCTGCCATGACGACATATGATATTATGATGTTTATTTTTTCATCGTAAAAATAGTTTCTTAATATTGTTTATGAAAGCGCATAAATAATTTAGAAAATTGTTAAATGTAAATTTAATTTGAATATACGCAAATCAAAATCTTAAAATCATGTCTCTTTTTTTCCCGGTGATTTTTTTTTCTACGCAAACCAAATTCACCGCCGCTCTCGCTGCATCTCTCGGCCTCTCTGTCGTTGTCTCTCCCGTCGTCCCTTCCGCCGCCTCTCTCGCCGCAACTCCCGCCATTTTTCTCGGCCTCTCTGTCATTGCCTCTCCCTTCGCTCGTAGGTTACGAGGCTTCTGATGAGCGGTTCGACGTATAACTGGCAGACGATTTTGAAGGTGCACACGTTGGTTCTTTGTTTTCGTTGCCTCTCCCATCGCGGGCAGCGGATTTTTTCGCTGGTTTTGAAGGTGTGATGCCGCTTCTCTTCATTTTTGTTTTGATTCTGCTTTTGGATTCTCTAATACATATTTTCTTCTTTCATCTTCAGCATATTAAGAAGCTAATTTTTCGTTTTGAATTTTGCATATGGATTCTACACGTTGGCTTTTTCGTTCTTCGTTTTTGTTTTTATTTTTGTTCTTCGTTTTCATTTTTGTTTTCATTGAAATTGATGTGACAGTTATCATATATTAAACGTCGTAAATTTGGTATTTCTATGTTATAAACGTGTTATTTTGTCGAACTGTTACGCTTGACTTCTCATGAAATGGTTTTTTTGTCTAAAACATTTGATTATGTAATTTGTAGTGTTGGTTTGTTGTTAATAATTTTGATTTGTGATTAACAATTTGATTTGCACAGAGTATTTTTCAAAATATAAGGTTTGTCATTAACAATGATTTGTGTATTTTCAAATTTGGTTTGTCTTTAACAATCCCCATAATTTATGATCATTCATATATTATTTATGATGTTTGAGATATCAAAATTTGATATTCATGCGAGCATATTATATGTATTTTGCAATCATATTTTATACACAAGGGTATCTTGTATACATTGTGATCATTTTTTGATCGCAATGCACACAAAATATGATCACAAATTGCACATAATATTAAATTTTGAAAACCGGACCGAACAACAAACAAGGAGTGTTGCGGATCGATCGAGACTCCGGTAGATCGGACTAAATGAACCGCCTTAACCCGGGAGCGATCGAGCTCGCAGATAGTCACAGAAAAAGGGAAAGCTGCAATGCAATTTTTTTAACGTGGAAAATTACGGAAATGGGTGAAAAACCACGTGGTCAAAACTGTGCCGACCAAACTTTCACTAGTTGATGGTGGTTGTACAGAGTTGTTTTGCAGAATTTGAGGGTGGCAGACCTCCTCTCGTTACAAGTTTGGGGAGAAAGAGAGCTGGGATAGGAGGGTGACAGACGACCTCTCACAGAGCTATGAACTTCTTCTTGTGCTGTGGGGGATGAACTTGTTGTGTTTTTAAGTCTTCCGTTGAAGTTCAGAAGCAAGAGCAACCTGCTATGCTTGTCCCGGCTCTTGTGCCATGGAGGCGCGTGTAGCGCGGTTTGCGTGTCTTACCCTCTGCGGTTTGTCTCTGCTTGCCTATTGGAAAAGTCTGGTACGGTTGTCCTATCGGTGATTAGAACGTTTGTTCTTGGGCGTGCGGGGTGCTTGCTGGCGGAGAGCGCGCTAAGCGATTGCGTGCGAAGAGCGCACGGAGCGCTTGTTGGCGGAGAGCGCACTGAGTGCTTGTTGGTGGAGAGCGCACTGAGTGATTGTTGGCGAAGAGCGCACAGAGGCGCGCTAGGACGATCTTGACGGCGGAGCGCGTAGAGGTGCGCTAGGACGATCTTGACGGCGGAGCGCGCGGACGCGCGCTACGACGATCTTGGCGGCGGAGGCGCGCTCGAACGATCATGCCGGCGGAGCGCGCGGACGCGCGCTAGCACGATCTTGGCGGCGGAGGCGCGCTAGGACGATCTTGGCGGCGGAGGCGCGCTAGGACGATCTTGACGGCGGAGCGCGCGGACGCGCGCGAGGACAATCTTGGCGGCGGAGGCGCGCTAGGACGATCTTGACGGCGGAGCGCTCGGACGCGCGCTAGGACGATCTTGGCGGGGGAGGCGCACTAGGACTATCTTGACGGCGGAGCGCGCGCTGGGACGATCTTGGTGGCGGAGGCGCGCTAGGACGATCATGGGGGCGGAGGCGCGCTGGGACGATCTTGAGGGCGGAGTGCGCGGACGCGCGTTAGGACGATCTTGGCGGTGAAGGCGCGCTAGGACGGTCTTGACGACGGAGCGCGCGGAGGCGCGCTGGGACGATCTTGTCGGCAGAGCGCACGGAGGAGCGCATGGACGATCTTGTCGGCGGACCGCGCGGAGGCGCGCTAGGACGATCTTGTCGGCGGAGCGCCTGGAGGCGCGCGAGGACGATCTTGTCGGCGGAGGCGCGCTACGACGATCTTGACGGCGGAGCGCGCGGAGACGCGCTAGGACGATCTTGATGGCGGAGCGCGCGGAGGCGCGCTATGACGATCTAGGCGGCGGAGCCCGCGGAGGCGCGCTATGGCGTTCTTGACGGCGGAGCGCGCGGAGACGGGCTAGGACGATCTTGTCGGCGGAGCGCGTGGAGGCGGGCTAGGACGATCTTGTCGGCGGAGCGTGCGGAGGCGCGCTAGGACGATCTGGCGGGAGGAGCGCGCGGAGG
This sequence comes from Platanthera guangdongensis, assembly GCA_039583875.1. Lineage (NCBI taxonomy): Eukaryota > Viridiplantae > Streptophyta > Magnoliopsida > Asparagales > Orchidaceae > Platanthera > Platanthera guangdongensis. Next base: position 162,157,536 of record CM077160.1, on the reverse strand, counting down.
CGCGCTAGGACGATCTTGTCGGGGGAGCGCGCGGAGGCGCGCTAGGACGATCTTGCGGGAGGAGCGCGCGGAGGCGCGCTAGAAAGATCTTGCGGGAGGAGCGCGCAGATGAACGTTGGGACGATCTTGCCAGCGAAGCGCACGGAGGCGCGCTAGGACGATCTTGTCGGCGGAGGCGCGCTAGTACGATCTTGACGGCGGAGCGTGCGGAGGCGTGCTAGGACGATCTTGGCGCTAGAGCGCACTAGGACGATCTTGGAGACGGAGCGCGCGGAGGCGTGCTAGGACGATCTTGGCGCTAGAGCGCACTAGGACGATCTTGGCGACGGAGCGTGCGGAGGCGCGCTAGGACGATCTGGGCGGCGGAAGGGCGCTAGGACGATCTTGGCGACGGAGCGCGCGGAGGCGAGCTAGGACGATCTCGGCGGCGGAGGCGTGCTAGGACGATCTTGGCGTCGGAGTGCGCCGAGGCGCGCTAGGACGATCTTGGCGATGGAGCGCACAGAGACGCGCTATGACGATCTTAAAGTAGGAGCGCGCAGAGGCACGCTAGGATGATCTTGGAGGCACAGCGCGCGGAGGCGCGCACCGACGATCTTGGTGATGGAGCAAGCAGAGGCGCGCTATGGTGATCTTGACGGCGGAGAGCGCAGAGGCGCGCTATGACGATCATGGCGACGGAGCACGCGGAGGCGCGCTATGGCGATCTTGACGGTGGAGAGCGCGAAGGCGGGCTAGGACGATCTTGGTTGCGGAGCGCGCGGAGGCGCGTTAGGACGATCTTGCCGGCGGAGCGCGCGGAGGTGAACTAGGACGATGATGACGGCAGAGCGCGGAGAGGCGCGCTAGGACGATCTTGTCGGCGGAGCGCGCGGAGGCGCGCTCGGACGATCTTGGCGACGGAGGCGCGCTAGTACGATCTTGACAGCGGAGCGCACGGAGGCGTGCTAGGACGATCTGGACGACGGAGAACGTGGAGGCGTGCTACGACGATCTTGGGGACGGAGCACGCGGAGGCGTACTAGGACGATCGCGGTGGTGGAGGCGCGCTAGACGATCTTGGCGTCGGATCACGCTGAGGCACGCTAGGACGATCTCGACGACAGAGAGCGCGGAGGCGCGCTAGGACGATCTTGGCGGCGGATGCGCGCGTCGGCAATTTTGGCGCCGGAGCGCGCAGAGGCGCGCTACGACAATCTTCGCGATGGAGCGCGCAGAGACGCGCTATTACTATCTTGACGGAGGAGCGCACGGAGGCGCGCTGGGACGATCTTGTCGGCGGAGCGCGCGGAGGCGCGCTATGACGATCTTGACGGCGGAGTCGCGCTGGGACGATCTTGGCGGCGGAGCACGCGGAGGCACGCTAGGACGATCTTGTCGGCAAAACGCGTGGAGGCGCGCTCGGACTATCTTGATGGTGGAGGCGCGCTAGGACGATATTGGCGGCACAGCGCGCGGAGGCGCGCTAGGACGATCTTGACGGCGGAGCGCGCAGAGGCGCCCTAGGAAGTGGCGCGCGTGGGACGCCCAAAGAAGAGGCGCGCGCGGGACGCGTAAGGAAGAGGCGCCCGCGGGACGCACAAGGAAGAGGCGCCCGTGATAGCGCGCAATGAAGAGAAAAGGAGGAGAGAGAAATTCGTTTGAGGGGAGGAGAGAGAAAATCCACATAAGAAATTTTTTTGTCGGGGAAGAGATGAAAATGAATAGAAAAGGGGGTCTGTTTATATATCTCAAGAGGGGCAAGCCGGTATTTTTCCCTCGTAACTACCGACCAGACGAATAGTATCGCTCTGTTTAAAGCACACAGGTCGTCATATTTACACAAAAGACGACCTCCCTCTGCCAGAAAAATAACCGCCCTTTCCGGAAAATAATTGCTCCTCCCGCAAGGGAGGAGCGGACGGCAAGGGCGGTGACCTGAGAGGGTCGGGGGCCAAGGACGGTCGGTCAATCTGGACGCCCGGCCTCGGCGAAGAGGAGGCCGCCCTTCAATGGGGCGGCAGTGAGAAACGGGCGGCCGGATGGCCGCTCGTTTTCAACGAAAGGGAGGCCGCCCCTTAATGGGGGCAGCGGAGCAAAATGGGCGGTCGTATGGCCGCACGGCCGCCCATTTTTGGCGGAAGGGAGGTCACCCCTTAACGGGGGCGGCGACGGGAAACGGGCGGCCGGATGGCCGCTCACTTCCGGCGAAAGGGATGTCGCCCCTTAACGGGGGCGACGACGGGAAATGGGTGGCCGGATGGCCGCCCGCTTTCCGCAGAAGGGAGGTCGCCCCTTAACGGGGCCGACGACGGGAAACGGATGGCCGGATGGCCGACCGCTTTCGGCGAAAGGGAGGTCGCCCCATAATGGGGGCGGCGACAGGAAACGGGAGACATCTTGGCTGCCTTTTCGCGGCGATGGGGAGGAGTGGCCAGAGAGGGGAAGTCGGAGAGAAGTCGCGACGGCGATGGCGAGGAAGAAGATGACGGTCGCCGCGGCGATGGCGGCAGGAAACGGGCGGCCGCATGGTCGCCGTTTCTTGGCGACGGGGAGGCGCGGAAGGAGAGGGGTGGCCGAAGAGAAGCCGCAATGGCGATGGCGGGGAAGACGAAGGCGGTCGCCACAGCGACGATGGTTATAGTGAGGAAGACGAATATGGTTGGTGCGACGACGGTGGTTGGCGCGGCGGTTTCGGCGGTTAGGGGGTTGACTTGGTCGACCCCACTCCCTCCAAAGGATGTTGGCGGCTAGACAGAAACCGGATCATATCTGGAGGGACCACATCATTTGCCCCCCAAGTTCCCGCAGCTCAGAGCCGAAGCGAATGGAGGGCGAGGCCTTTTCCCTAAGTCACGTGCATGGTCAACTTGTTGTAAGACTGAAGGTGAAGATACACATGATGGTGTTGAAGCGTTGTTGTGGTGTGGCCGATCCCGTCACTGGAGTTCCTTCGAAGGATGTGCGAGGGGCTCCGGTGTTGATGTAGATGAGGCGTGGTTGTCTTTTATTTCTTTGTGCATTTATGTTATGCAGTGGCTTCACACTTTGTTTGTAGATCTTTGGTAGCTCGTTGAGCACCGCTTGACTGCCTGTTCACTATTCTGGCTTTGCACCTTTGTTGGGGGTGATGATCAAGCTTTAGCGGTGTTGGAAACATTGTTCTGCGTAAGCAAAACTGTTCTGCTTCTTAGATGTTGATGGTTGGAGGGAGAGGTTCAGACGACGCCCAGTTCACTACCTGGGCAAAGGGTGGATGGTTTCCTGCAAGCATGAGTGCATCGTTATTCGTCTCGACTTTGATGACCTTTCTAAGGACAAGCTTGTTGAGTATGTCCTTGATGAGGAGGAGCTATCTCCTCGATTTATTGTACCTGGTACGGTCTTGTGTACTTGTTGCCCTGATGGCGTGCTTGATCTCGTATCATGCGCAAGATTGCAGGCTTTTGCCTTCTTTTGCGGTTCGTTGTTAGCTTTATGCCCTTTCTTGCAACGCCTGTTGCTTTATTTTCAGCGATTTGTCTCTCGCACATTCTTTCGGAGTTTGAAGAGTAGTAGTGTAACGCCCCAAAATTTGTAGAGGAACGACCAGCGTTCCTGGCCTAAATTTTTGGGAAATTTTGGTTTCTGGCAGGGGGCACACGACCTGGGACACGGGCGTATCCCAGGGCGTGTCGAGCCCGTATCGAGTATCGGCCCGGGGAGTCGATGATTTTCGCTCGACGAAGTTTCGAGACAAGGCACACGGCCTAGGACACGGGCGTGTCCAAGGCCGTGTCAGTCAGTCGACGAACTTCGCTCAACGAAGTGTCGAGACATCGCTCGACGAAGTGTCGAGACAAGGCACACGGCCTAGGACATGGGCGTGTCCAAGGCCGTGTCAGTCAGTCGACGAACTTTGCTCGACGAAGTGTCGAGACATCGCTCGACGAGGTGTTGAGACAAGGCACACGGCCAAGGACACGGGCGTGTCCAAGGCCGTGTCAGGTGTCGAGGCGTGAGCACGACCTGGAGCCCAGGTGTGTTGAGGTAGACACGGGCAAGGACACGGGCATGTCCAGTACCCGTGTAGTTCTCGGGTTGTTTTCGGGGCTGTGTCGATGGAGGCACACGGCCGACCACACAGCCGTGTCAGTTGGCACACGGGCGTGTCAATCAGAACACGGGCATGTCGAATGCCCGTGTGTTGTTCCAGGCGCGTGGATTTTGACGGCGAATGGGGGACATGGCCCTAGACACGGGCGTGTGTCAGGCCGTGTCCGACCCAGGTTTAGCTTTTCAGGTCCGAATCAAAGCCGTTCGTTTCTTTATTTTGGGATCCAACGGCTGGGGGTTATTCCTGATAGGATATACTCGGGATTGGACCCTTAGAAACCCTCATTTCTTTTGAGTGGTTCTCTTTCTAAGTTCTAGAGAGAAGTGAGAGCAAGGAGGAAGGTGAAGTGGAGATCCGGCTGTTGGAGAGGCTTCGGTGCTCCAAATCGCGAGCCGAGTCCAGATCCTTGGAGGCTAGATCATTGCAAAGGTTTTCATCCGGCTATTTTACCATGGCTAAGAAGAGGAGTCGGAAGGTAACGACACTTCTCCTCTCAGTTTTTAGGATGCGTGTCTTGGCATCTTTTCTTTTCTAGTTTTTGGGCACCAAACACTCAAATGAGAGGGGTTTGGGTCGCCAAGGTTCAAAAGGAACCTCCGGGTCGATTGAGTCCGTCCCCGGCATGTTTTGCATTAGAGATCCGCTCCGTTGGTGGATTAGGCATGGTGGGTGAAGCCATAGTCGCGACCGTTAGTCCGACTCGGTGATGTTGCATACGAGCTTTAGGGATTCGTAGAGATCCGTTGCGGCAAGATGTCGTTTGTGATGTGGTGATGTTTTCCCCTTTTTCTCGAGTGAGTACGTGTAGCCGGAACCGGACAAGGTTAGCTCCTCAATGGCGGTAGATGGTTTCCTTGGTGGACAAGGTTAGCTCCGCATGAGTAGTAGATGGTTTCCTTGGTGCATGGAAACACTGCAGTACAAATGAGGGACTAGGGTGGAATTGTCTTGGTTTGTGATGTGCCAAGACGTGGCTGTGTCTCCGTGGTCGGCTTACTATCCCGTGACGTGTACGTCATGTGTGGAGAGTGTCCCGGCGAGACTAGTCCCCTTCTGTGAGACTGACGAGAATGCCAAGCTTGGGGGCAAGCCCGGGCAATGAGGCCATGAGCGGGTGGGGTCCAGCAAGGCTTCTTAGAATCGGTCAGTTTGTGTTTGTAGGAATCCTGACATGAGACGTCAGAGCTTGCAGGCAAGCCCGGGTCTAAGACCTTGAGCGGGTGGGGCCTTAGCAAGAATTCCATGTGGCGGCGTGTGTGCCGTTGGGGGGAATTGTGTTTCCCTTTGTGTTTGCGGCTTTATGCCAATGGGGAAATGGTGAGTACCCAAATGATGTGATGTTATGCTAGATGCATACGTTTTAGGGTGCCTTGGGTGAAGCCCGGGTGTTGCATTCATGTTGCATAAGTAGGCCCCTTTTTATTATATGCTCAACTAGTAGAGAATGTGTATGTTGTTTGAGACATTCAAGTCTGTTCTAAATGCATTTCTGGTTTATATTTATATATTGCATACGAAGTGCTGACTTGCAGGTTGGAGGGTTCCCCGGGGTCTGTTAGGGGCGGTCGGGAGGAGATGTGTTGGTTACACAGTTTGAGGTCAGCCTTTGCTGACCCACGTTACTAATAAATTTTACAGGGCAAGGATCGCAAGCAGGAGCTAGCTCGCCGGCCAGAAAGGCCTAAGCCTCATGAAGTGTTACTTTTGTTGTAGTTCTACTCTTTATGATATTGTATGTTTGAGACTCTTGTTGTCCGGCTTGCATGCCGAGGTAGACTAGGGGTGCTTTTGCACTTTCATGAATGTTGTATTATGTGAGTTTGGACTCTATTGTGTTGTAAGGCCATAAGGACATCTTATTACTCTTGTAGTAGTGGATAACTTCTAGTCTTGCTTGTGTTTGTGCTGTGTTGTGCAAAGTGTTTTGAGTGTGGGTAGTTATATCATCTTATAATACTAAAGCTGTGGCGTCCGTATGTTGTGGGGCCCCGGCCGAACCCATATTATACGGTCATTACATGGGAGGTGTTACAAGTAGACTCCAGCTTTGTTGTTTCTTACTTTGGTTGTACTTACATTATGTGTGTGTTTGTTGTTTGGATATTGTATTCTTATATTATCGTATCAGCTATGTGTGTTTGGCATTGGACAGATTGTTGCCCTGCAGCTTTGAGCTCTTGTGAAAGTTGTAGTGTCGGCACCACTTTCTTTGTGCTGGCAACTTCGAGGCACTCTTTTGAGGTTGACTGTAACGCGCCCGATTTCCCGGTAATTATTTAATTCAGTAATGACGTATTTACGACGTCAAGGCGTTACTTTTAACGTCAAGTTGACGGCGTGACGCCGTTAGAGCGTTTTAGCGTCTGCTAGGTCCGATTGACCAGTTTTTTGGGGTTTTCGTCGAAAGATGAAATTTTTTCACTTTAGAAAAATTAAGCTAATTAATTTTGGACTTGCTCGTCAAATTTCGTCGCGATCCGAGCATTTTTGGAGTCTCGGTGCGCGTTTGTAGTTTTGTATTATTTACATTTGTTTTAAACTTTAGAAATTAATATCTCGAGAACGGTACGTCGGATTTTAGTTTTGTCTTCATCGTTACATTCCTAGCGCCAACATTCTCCTACGGCAGGGGCAGATCCAGCGGGATTTTTCAGTGGGGGCGTTCAATAAAATAACGATAAAAAAATTTGCTACGTACGATAAAATATGACTACATATTTACAAAAAAAACTATTTAAATTAGGACATTTTTAATTAACAAAATAAGATTACATACTTGATTACAACACTCATCTTCGATGCTTCATGTTTTGGAAACATTCCATGATAACTTTGTTGTCGATGGTGAAAAAGGTATCTTTTTCAATATATGTTACGAGACAATCATTCATCAAATCATCACTCATCTGATTGCGTAATGATGTTTTGATAATTTTCATTGCAGAGAAAACTCTTTCTGCACTTACAGTTGCAACAGGTAATAATAGTGTCAACTTTATGAGCAAATACACAAATGGGTATAAAACATCTTTCTTCAATTGTACTAACTTTTGAGCTAATCCTCCAAGCCCTTTCACATTTGAGAATTCTCTGTCTGAGCGAACATCTAAAATATAACTTTTTAGTTGATTATCGAGTTCCATTATATTAATTGAAGAAAAATCCAACGAATAATACTCAGCAAATCGAATTATTTTTTGCTTATCAAAAGCCGAAAAGTCATTACTTGGATCTAAACATGTCATACATATAAGCAATTTTGTGTTCACTTCATCAAATTGACAATTTAGCTCGGTAAATTGTAGATCAATAAATGCATAAAATAATTCAACATGATAGAAGTGAAAGTTTGTATTGTCTTCTGATCTGCGTCTTGATCTCCCTCGAGCTACAAATTTGACTTCCATACTTTGAACAATAATATCATTGTTTTTGGCAAAAGGTAGTTATTTCACATAATATAGAATCTCATCCATTATCTCGCATTGCTTGTAGTCGTATTTTGGAAATTCTGACAAGAGTCATAGCATTTACAAGATCTTGATCGTTCCTTTGTAATGCTTGCGACAATTCATGGGTAATCCCTAAGATGGTTTTCATTAAGTGAGTAAAAATACAAATTGAAAACATTGCATATCCTCCAGCAAATCACTTGCTTCAGATCCATGCTCTGAAAGGTTGTCATCCTTTTCAATGACTTCAAGCACATCAATAACCGAACGGAACAAAGAAATTAAATTCAAGAGAGTTCTAAAATGAAAGTTCCATCTTGTGTCCTCTGCCCTTGTTAGTGCTCTTTCTTGATTCAAGCCTCTTCCTATTAACGCTTCACCATTGTAAATCTCTTCAATAACTTTTGCATGTTGCTTCTCCCTTAGAATATCTCTACGCTTGCATGATGCGCTAACAATATTTATATATCAAGCTAAAAAAATTGCAAACTTTGTTGTGTTTTTCTGCGACCGCAACGAGTGTTAGTTGAAGTTGATGAACAAAACAATGCACATAATATGCAGATGGACTTTCAGCCATAATCAATGTTTTAAGCCCATTAAATTCACCTTGCATGTTACTTGCCCCATCATAACCTTGACCTCGCAAGCTTGATATACTCAACCCATTTTTTGCCAAAGAAGATTCAACGGCTACTTTTAATGATGAAGATGCAGTATTTTCTACATGCAATATCCCTAGAAAGCGCTCTACTACACTTACTTTTTCACCAACATAAAGTAAAATAATTGTCATTTGCTCTTTGACCGAGGAATCCTGAGCTTCATCTAATAAAATAGAAAATAATTTTGCTTTGCTAATAGCTTTAATAATAATCTTGATAGTCTCTGTTGCAGCAGCCTGCATGATATCTCTCTGAATGTTTGGTGATACCAATTTAAGAATTTCAGGTGCATTTTGTAATACAACTTTGCTAATTTTGTCATTATGATACGCGAGGAACTGAAGAAGTTCAAGAAAGTTTTCTCGGTTGCTTGATTCAAAAGATTCATCCTGACACCAGAAAGCTAAACCTTGCATTAGCAGAAATCTAATGCAATCAACCGACGCTTCTAAGCGTGTGTGATATTCCAGTCGAGCTTGGTCAGATTGAGTACACAAGGCAACTTCAATATGTTGTTTTTGGTTCATCAAATCTACACAAGCCTTCAAACATTGGTTGTGAACACTGTTATGAGTCCCAACATGAACATTTAACCTGTCTTTATGTTTCCAATTTGTGAACCCCTCCGCTAACAAAAGCGTCACCGTCACATTGGTCACCATGCTCAGGCTTAAATAGATAACAACATAAACAAAATGCACCATCTTTGACTATGATGTACTCGAGCTTATCAATATAAAGCGCTCTACTACACTTACTTTTTCACCAACATAAAGTAAAACAATTGTCATTTGCTCTTTGACCGAGGAATCCTGAGCTTCATCTAATAAAATAGAAAATAATTTTGCTTTGCTAATAGCTTTAATAATAATCTTGATAGTCTCTGTTGCAGCAGCCTGCATGATATCTCTCTGAATGTTTGGTGATACCAATTTAAGAATTTCAGGTGCATTTTGTAATACAACTTTGCTAATTTTGTCATTATGATACGCGAGGAACTGAAGAAGTTCAAGAAAGTTTTCTCGGTTGCTTGATTCAAAAGATTCATCCTGACACCAGAAAGCTAAACCTTGCATTAGCAGAAATCTAATGCAATCAACCGACGCTTCTAAGCGTGTGTGATATTCCAGTCGAGCTTGGTCAGATTGAGTACACAAGGCAACTTCAATATGTTGTTTTTGGTTCATCAAATCTACACAAGCCTTCAAACATTGGTTGTGAACACTGTTATGAGTCCCAACATGAACATTTAACCTGTCTTTATGTTTCCAATTTGTGAACCCCTCCGCTAACAAAAGCGTCACCGTCACATTGGTCACCATGCTCAGGCTTAAATAGATAACAACATAAACAAAATGCACCATCTTTGACTATGATGTACTCGAGCTTATCAATATATTCTTGAAACCAACCACGAATAAATCTGCGTGTCTCTTTTCCAAAAACACTTGTTGGAAAATTATGATCTTTAGGTTGGAATGCTTTCTTCTGTAAATACCAGCGTCTAATTTTTTTTTTATCATTTGGATCATAGTCATTAATACTCTTAAGCAATCCTGGGTCCGCGGGAAAGTTATCTACATTGAACAGTCTTTGGAGAATTATATTCTGATTTTGCGGTGGATCTATGACTTTTCTTTTAAAATATCTATCCATGACTTTCAAAGGTACCTACAGGCTACAACTACATACAAAATTATAAATATTATGAGGTTCAATTCAATTGAGCATATTTTGTCAAACAAAATTGAGCATCTAAACAACTTGACTAAGTTCAGCTAAAAGAGCAGTACATGACTTGGATTACATTTCTTGTCAATGAAGTTAGTTGGTTTATAGAAACACACCAAGTACAACTCAAGGGCTATACACTACATGAGAATTGGACTATCTCAAACACTTAATGAATGGGCTACAACATAGAATGATGGAGTCTAAGCATAGCTGCATATGAATGTGTTATTTCAACTAAGTATGTGATGACAAATCAAGTTCCAATATATTAAGTAAAGACATTTAATTGATAACAAAATCATAACATCAATGCCTTTATGATGAATTGATGACAACTATAACCACTAAAAAGACAGGTTATATAATTTATAATAAGCAAGGTAATTGAGCAAAAAAAGTACAACCAAAAACTTTCAGTAAAAAGTAATTTGGAAGCCGATTATATAATTTATGGTAAGCCAGGTAACTGAGTAAGGGGCATATCATCAAGAATAGAAGTTCAGATCCTATTGATAACACAAATACAAATATTATTATTAGTAGTTCAGTATTATGAATAACTTCCTGAAATTGAAGAGCAAAAGCCAATTGAAATAAGACGACGCTCAGCTACTCCAAGCTACAGTAATTCCAATGAAAATGGTAAGCCAAATGAAAAAGATTAGGGACTTCTGGAGTTAGGGTTGAACTTACATGCTACAACGTTCAGTGAAATAACTCAATAAGTCAAATAGAAAATGAAGATCTGTACTCTTCTTCAGTTGAAAAATGGAGATCTGCAACTTCAATATTTAGGGTTCTTGTCTTCTTGAACTTACTGTGTCGATTGCGAGTAACAACGAAAGAAAGAATTATCCGGTGTCGTCGGCCGTTGGTCGACTCGGCTCGCCCTCGCCTCGTCGGCCCTTGGAATGCGGAGATTAGGGCAATTTGCGAGAATCGGCGAAGGAAAGAGGCAGAAATCAGGAAGGAAAGAGGCAGAAACCACGGAAGTCGAATGCGAATTCGCAAATTTTTAGAAAGGGCAAGTGCCCGACTGTGACCCTATTTGAATCCGCCCATGGGTATTTGCCACGGTTTTTAACCGTGGCAAATACTACTTCATTAAAAAACAGTATTTGCCACGGTTAAAAACCGTGACAAATACTACATTAAAAAAATTAGGTAGGTCTGTCCCTGGCCTACGGTGCGAATTTCATTTGAATCGAGGTTCGCTTAGCCCCGTATCGTCATTTTATCCATAAACAAAAATCGAAAACTGTTTTCTCGAGAGATCAGGTGATTTCTCTAGAAATCAAGGCGAATTCTTGAGAAATCAGGATGGTTTCTTGAGAAATCAGGATGGTTTCTTGAGAAATCAGGATGGTTTCTCGAGAGATCATGATGGTTTCTCGAGAAATCATGATGGTTTTTCGAAAATCCTTTCACTCGGGAAATTCGTTCATGCGCCTATTGCGAACTTTCAAGCGCCGTTTTGAGAATCAAAATGGGGTCAAATAAAAAAATGGTTAACATGAAATTTGTTCATCTCGACGATATATACAAATTTCATGTTGATCACTTTTTGATATGAAGTCATCTTATTCCTCTATTTTCATTTTTCACGCGCCTGCGCATAAGTTTGTACTTATTAATAACATTATTATCCTTCTAATAATTAATAACTATATAAAGGCTTAAGGTTGGATAAAATCCTATTCATCTTCTCCAAAAGGCCGGCCGGAACCAGAGCGGCGTAAGCGACGACTCCTTCCATTCGTGAACTTCCGGCCGCGATTCTGGGTGCCTCGGTGGATGAAATCTTCAACGGAGCATAGATCCGGAAAGCTCTCGCCGAGAGCTACGCTTGTGTGGTACGTATTTCCCTTTTTGGGGGCCTTTTCAGGTGAGGTTTTTCTGCCCTAACCGCGATTTTGGTCGATTTCCAGTAGATTTTGCTTCGTCGTGCCTTCTTTCGGACTGATCTACGACGTGGGGTATTTCGGAGGATGATTCCGGGCGAAATCGAGGCAAGTGATAGTTTTCTTCCTTCCCTCTCATTCCTAATGCGGTATGATTGTTTTTGCACTGTTTTAATTCCACTTAAAATCACGATTTGGCATGCTTTGATCCTCACTTGTTTTCTACCTGACAAATTGATGTCCTTATTTACCAAATCAACAGTGAAATTTCACTTAAGTTCATATAGTCTGATAACTTAGTCGTTAATCCGTTGTAAAGGTTCTTCATTTATTGAGTGAGCCTCCGTTTCGTCAAGTCTATTTGACGAGTTGTTCTTCGAGACTAGTTGATTATCCGATAAAGCATGATTTTCTTGGTAAGATTTGTACGCTAAAGTTAGCGATGTCGGGTCTAGTCAGTTGTGCCATTCTCGAGATATAAGTAGTTGATTTAGGGTTGTTAGTGTTAGTGGACTAAACCATTGCCACAACGTCCTGCATTTTGATCATTTTACCTTGCAGGGTTTTTCCCCCGGTGTTGTTTATTTTTTTTTCTTTTCTGTCGGTGTGCTGGCGGAGGTATCTCCCACCGCAGTTACTGGATACTTTCCAGTTTTGGTGTGTCGAGTTATGAGACCACTTCTTTTTCCCTTGGGTGCTCATGGAGTTGGTGGGTATGTTGACGGAGGTATCTCCCCCACTATTGTCGGATGCTTACCGGTGTTTCCCTTGGGGACCTTGTGGAGTTCGTTATGTGGGTGTGTTGGCGGAGGTAACTCCCCCAACATTATCGTCATAAATGAGATGTTCTCGTACTCGGGAATCTCTGCAAGCCAGAAAGTGATGGTTGGTGCCTACCAGTTGAAGGGTTTGGCTAAGAGCTGGTGGATTCGAGAGAAAGAGACTCTGGCAGACGGGTGTTTGTGGGATTCTTTCAAAGGAATGTTGCTTAAGAAGTTTCTACCATCGGCAGAGCAGGACCGCCTGATGAATAATTTCCTGCATCTGAAGCAGAGACGGCTCACTGTGAGAGAATATGAGGTCGAATTTTGTAAGTTGAGCAGATTTGCTCCTGATTTGATAGCTTCAGAGGTAGGGAGAGTGAAGTGTTTCCTCAGAGGACTTCGAAGCGATGTACAGCAGTTGGTATGTGCCTATAGAGCTGAAAGTTATGCGGAGGCAGTGGAAGCAGCTCTGAAAGTTGAGGCAATTGATAACACCAAGAATCAAGGTGTCGTAGCGAGAAAAGAGAAGAGGAAAGGTGATGAGGATGGAAGCTCTAGGGCATCTGACCCTTCTTCGAAGAAGAAAAGTGGAGAAGCGTGCAGCTTTTGTGGTCGCCCTGGACACCCCTATGAAAAGTGTTTTAAGAGGATCGGAGCACAAAAACAACAGCGGGTGTTCTCCATTCAGGGCGCACCCAAAAGAAATTCGATATGCCTTATCTGTGGAAAGAGGGGGCATGATGCGAGTCGATGTTGGTCAAAGGAGAGAACCTGTCACCAGTGTGGGCAGAAGGGACATATGAAGTTTGCATGCCCACAGACTCTACAACCGTTGCATCCTGCTCCGCTACGGGCCCTGCCTCCGCCACCGCATCTGGACAAAGGAAAGGGTAATCTGAACGTGATGACCTGGGAAGAAGCGCAGACCTCCACTCATGTGATATCAGGTTGGATTCTAAACTAACTCTAAGTTTTTAGCTTTTGCCCTACCACTCTGTTCGGATAGTTACGTATCCGCTTTTATTTAGGAGAGTTTAAGGTAAAGAACCGTATGACCCGCGTTTTATTCGATTCTGGTGCTATCCACTCATTCGTGGCTGGGACTTTAGTAAAACGTCATCGGTTTCCTCTCGATCTAGTTGGTGATTCCTTCTGTATTAAGTTTCTCTCTGGTGACTCGGTGGTGTCAAACCAGGGCATCCAAAGTTGTCATATTCTCTGAGGAGATTTCATCACATTCGCTGATCTAAAGGTGCTTGACTTGGAGGACTTTGACATGATTTTGTGCATGTATTGGTTGTCTCGTTATGATGTTGTGATCCAGTGTAAGGTTAAGCGCCTAGACTTCAAGGACAATGGCCACCCCACGAGTGTGTATGGCTTCTCGCGTCAGGATTCCCTGATTATCTTTGCGGTATGTGCTCGGAAACTCTTAGATTCCGGTTGTTTTGCTTACCTCGTTTCAATTCTAGAAACTGCTAGTGGTTCGCCGTGTGTCGAGGATATTGTTGTGGTGAGGGAGTTTCATGATGTTTTTCCAGATAATCTTCCCGGTCTCCCACCTGACAGAGATGTAGAGTTCGTTATTGATCTTGAGCCTAGTAATCGCCCCATCGCTAAGGCACCGTACTGTATGGCCCCGCACGAGTTGGAAGAGTTCAGTACTCAACTTGACAAGTTGTTGTAGCATGGACTTATTAGGCCGAGCTCATCGTCTTAGAGTGCTCCAGTCCTGTTTGTGAAAAAGAAGGATGTCTCGATGAGGCTGTGCATCGATTACAGAGAGTTAAACAAGGTAACCATCAAGAACAGGTACTCGTTGCCAAGGATAGATGATTTGTTTGATCAGTTGCGTGGAAGCATGATGTTTTCGAAGATTGACCTTCGCTCAGTCTACCACCAGTTAAGGATCCGTGAGTCTGATGTCCCGCAAACAGCTTTTCGATCGCGGCACGAACATTTTGAGTTCTTGGTGATGTCCTTTGGACTGACAAATGCACTCTCTGCCTTTATGGATATGATGAACAGAGTCTTTAAGGATTTCTTGGACCATTTCATAGTCGTATTTATTGACGATGTGCTTGTGTATTCACGGAGTGCGGAGGAGCATGCCCATCACTTGTGTATGGTCCTATCTACCCTGAGAAAGCACATGTTATAAGTGAAGCTGAGCAAGTGTGAGTTCTGTCTAGCTCAGGTATCCATTCTGGGTCATGTGGTGAGTAAAGATGGGATTTCAGTTGAACCAGAAAAGATCTATGCTGTTATGGATTGGAAGAGACCTACTACACCTAAGGAGATCAGAAGCTTTCTAAGGTTAACAGGTTATTATAAAAGATTTGTGGAGGGGTTCTCAGTATTGTCTGCCCCAATGACTAAAACTCACACAGAAGAACACAACTTTTGTCTGGAGCGATGAGTGTGAGGGAGCCTTCCAAGAATTGAAGAGGAGATTGTGAACTGCCCTAGTATTGACCTTGCCTACTAATAGAGTGGAATACGCTGCTTATGTGGACGCATCGTACGTCGGGATTGGATGTGTCTTGATGCAGGAAGGTAAAGTGATTGCGAATGGATCAAGACAAATGAAGATCCATGAGAAGAATTATCCTACACATGATCTAGAGTTTGCGACTGTGATTTACGCCCTGAAGCTTTGGAGACATCTATTGTATGACGCGTTATGCAAGATTTATACAGATCATAAAAGTTTGAAGTATGTCTTCACTCAGAAGGAGCTAAATTTGTGTCAGTGTAGGTGGTTGGAGTATGTTGCGGACTATGAGGTAGAGATCCTTTATCATCTTGGTAAAGCTAATTTGGTAGCCGATGCCTTGAGCAGAAAGACCGCGCAGATCTTCAACCTCACCGTACAGTCCTTGGTGGAGGAGTCCTTACTGATGGACATTTCAGTCAGCAGTAGTGTTGGGCCTTCCTGCTTGGAGGAAGCAGAGTCGTCATAGATTACCCTCACCAGGTTGCATCAGATGGAAGACCTAGACCTTCAGCATCTCCGAGGGAGGACAAAGAAGGGAGAATTGCCTGACTTCTCCATAGATGCAAACAGTACCCCAAAGTACCAAGGTA
Organism: Platanthera guangdongensis; assembly: GCA_039583875.1. Classification (NCBI taxonomy): domain Eukaryota; kingdom Viridiplantae; phylum Streptophyta; class Magnoliopsida; order Asparagales; family Orchidaceae; genus Platanthera; species Platanthera guangdongensis. The sequence goes on along the minus strand of CM077160.1, from coordinate 162,141,858 downwards.
GATTTTGTATCCCCACGGTGGGTGATATTCGGACTAAGATTTGCTGTGAAGCGCATGGTTCTAGTGTTGTCTATCACCCTGATTCTACGAAGATGTGTAGGGATCTGAAACAGATTGTGTGGTTGTATGGAATGAAGAATGATATAGTGAAGTTCGTATCTGAGTGCTTCACCTGTAAGTGTGTTAAGGCGGATCATCGTAGGCCTGGTGGCAAGCTGACACCATTGGAAATACCGAGTTGGAAGTGGGAGAGCACATCGATGGACTTTATTACTAGTTTGCCAAGATCTCCTTGAGGGCATGATTCAGTTTGGGTTATAGTTGATAAACTGATGAAGTGTGTACATTTTGTGCCTTTCAAGATTGGATATTCTATGAAGAAGATAGTCAAGTTGTATCTGGAAGAGGTCATCCAATTGCACGGAGTGCCAGTGAGTATCATGTCAGATCGAGACTTCAGGTTTATGTCGTGATTCTAGCAAAGCCTGCAAGGGGCGTTGGGCACTGACCTCAGGTTTTCAACTGCATATCATCCGCAGACTAATGGTCAAACTGAGCGAGTTAATCAGATTGTGGAAGATATGATAAGGTGATATATCTTGGACCATGGTGGAGCTTGGGTCGAGCATCTCAGACTGATGGAGTTTGCGTACAAGAACAGTTATCAAGAAAGTTTGCAGATAGCCCCGTTTGAGGTTTTGTATGTGAGGCGCTGTAGGACTCCCTTATTTTGGGCTGATGTTGGTGAGCGACCGTTGTTAGGTCTGGAAGCCCTAGAAGAGATGAGTGTTGTTGTAACCCATATTCAGGAGAAGCTTCGTATAGCTCAACAGTGCTATGAGAAGTATGTAAATCAGCGAAGGGTTGATCTGGAATTCGGAGTTGGGGACATGGTTTTTTGAAGGTCTCTCTGATGCCTGGTGTTAAAAGATTTGGAAGGAATCATAAGTTTGATTCCCGGTATGTGGGACCTTTCCAGATTATTGAGTGCATCAGAGTTTCAGCTTATAGGGTGGTGTTACCTGCTACCTTCTCTGGCGTCCATGATGTGTTTCACGTGAGCTAGTTGCAGAAGTATGTTCTTGGTGATCGTCATGTCCTCGACTCGATGCCCCAGTTGCAGCATAATCTTTCATACATCGAGGAACCTGTTCGTATTCTGGAGAATCTGGATCAGGTGTTGCGGGGAAAGACAATTCATATGGTCAAAGTTCTTTGGCGGAATCAAGACGTCGAGAGCGCGACGTGTGAATTGGAGTCAGCAATGAGGGAATCTCACACGCATCTCTTCCCCTAGTTTGCGGGTACGTCTCTAATTTGTTGGTATTTAGTTATTTCCTTTGCTTTAGTTTTGAAGTTATGTTAAGTTTCGAGATGAAACTTTTTCTTATGATGAGCGACTGTAACGCCCCGGATTTCCGGTAATTATTTAATTCAGTAATGACTTATTTAACGTCAAGTTGACGGCGTGACGCCGTTAGAGCGTTTCCGCGTCTGTTAGGTCCGATTGACCAGTTTTTTAGGGTTTTCATCAAAAACTGAAAATTTTTCACGTTGAAAAAATTAAGCTAATTAATTTTGGACTTGCTCGTCAAATTTCATCTCGATCCGAGCATTTTTGGAGTCTCAGTGCGTGTTGTAATTTTGTATTATTTACGTTTATCGTAAACTTTAGAAATTAATATCTCGAGAACGGTACATTGGATTTTATTTTTGTCTTCGCCGTTAGATTCGTAGCGCCAGCATTCGCCTACGGTGCGAATTTCGTTCGAATCGGGGTGCGTTTAGCCCCATATCGTCATTTTATCCAGAAACAAAAGTCAAAAACTGGTTTCTCGAGAGATCAGGTGATTTCTGGAGAAATCAAGGTGAATTCTCGAGAAATCAGGATGATTTCTCGAGAAATCAGGATGGTTTTTCGATAAATCATGATGGTTTTCGAAAAATCATGATGGTTTTTCGAAAAAAAACATCTTGTTTTTTTGAAAAATCCTCTCACACGTGAAATTCATTCATGCGCCTCTCGTGATTTTTTGGGCACCGTTTTGAGGGTCAAAACTTCGTCAAATAATAAAATGGTTACCATGAAATTTGTTCTTCTCGACGAGATCTATAACTTCTATGTTGATCATTTTTTTATACGGAACAATCTTAAGCCTCTATTTTTGTTTCTTGCGCGTCTGCGCATAAGTTTGTACTTATTAATAACATTATTATCCTTCTAATAATTAATAACTATATAAAGGCTTAAGGTTAGAGAAAACCCTATTCATCTTCTCCAAAAGACTGACCAGAACCAGGGCGGCGAAAGCGACGACTCCTTCCGTTCGTGAACTTCCGGCCGCGATTCCGGGAGCCTCGGTGGACGAAATCTTCAACGAAGCATAGTTCTGGAAAGCTCTCGCCGAGAGCTACGCGCGTGTGGTACGTATTTCCCATTTTGGGGACCTTTTTCACGCGAGGTTTTTTGGCCCTAACCATCATTTTGGTCGATTTCCGGTAGATTTTGCTTCGTCGTGCCTTTTTTCGGACCGATTTACGATGTGGGGTATTTCAGAGGACGATTCTGGGCGAAATCGAGGCAACTGGTGGTTTTCTTCCTTCCCTCTCATTCCTAATGCGGTATGATCGTTTTTACACTGTTTTAATTCCACTTAAAATCAAGATTTGGCATGCTTTGATTCTCACTTAATTTCTACCGGACAAATTGATGTCCTTATTTACCAAATCAATCGTAAAATTTCGCTTAAGTTCATATAGTCTGATAACTTAGTCGTTAATCTGTTGTAAAGGTTCTTCATTTATTGAGTGAGCCTCTGTTTCGTCGAGTCTATTTGACGAGTTATTCAACGAGCCTAGTTGATTATCCGATAAGGCATGATTGTCTTGGTAAGATCCGTACGCTAAAGTTAGGGATGTCGGGTCTAATCGGTTGTGCCATTCTCGAGATATAAGTAGTTGATTTAGGGTTGTTGGTGTTAGTGGACTAAATCACTGCCGCAGCGTCCTGCACTTTGAGTTTTTTACCTTGCAGGGTTTTTCCCCCGGTGTTGTTTATTTTTTTTTTACTGCTGGTGTGCTGGCGGAGGTATCTCTCACCGCAATTACTGGATACTCTCCAGTTTTGATGTGACGAGTTATGAGACCGCTTCTTTTTCCCTTGAGTGGTCGTGGAGTTGGTGGGTGTGTTGGATGAGGTATCTCCCCCCACTATTGCCAGATGCTTGCCGGTGTTTCCCTTGGGACCCTTTTGGAGTTCGTTATGTGGGTGTGTTGGTAGAGGTAACTCCCCTCATATTTGCCGGATGCTTACCGGTGTTAGTAATTGAATTTTTATTTAAATTATTATGACTTTTGTTATGTAGTTAGGTTGTCGGATTATAGTTGTACCTTTAAACCATTGCTCTCCACCATATCTAGTGTGGTCAGGTACGTGGATGCTCACGTAAGTTTTCTCACTATTTACTTATTATACATGTTGTACCTTACTTTCATTATATTCAGTCTTGGGTTGGTACCACTATTGACCGTTGTTTACCTTTCTACTTTTGACTTCCCGTCGCCATTTGTACTTTCTTGCTGAGACGTTCTTTTTTGAATGCCCCAGGCTCATAACAGTAGCTGTTTGTGGAGGTAGAGCTGATGATTTCAGTGTTTCAGTCTTAGTTGAGACTTTTCACCTCACCATCGTGAGGTAGTTTGTTTGTTATAGTTTTGTTTTACCTAATTTAGATATACTCTTGTGTCTTTGTGGGTTTGTGTCAGGTTGTTGACACTCACAGTTTGTTTGTGATTTTAGACACTTTGCTAGCTGCTAGTTTACCTCCATACTGATTTTGTATAGCTTACTTGCTTTCTGGGAAGTTTTATGTTATGAATGCATGTTGAATATTTTAAGTATAAAATTAAAAAGATTTATATCATTGTACAACCCGTATTCGTCGAGAGTGGGCCCTACCACAGCCAGGTCAGCAGAAGTCAAGGTCAACAAGTCAAGGCAGGAGTCAAAGTCAGCATTCAAGATCGCGGAAGGCCTGGGCGAGTATAGGCGAGCTCCCCTCGCATACTCGTCAGGTAGGCGACTAGGCGAGATACTCACCCAGCCCGTGCAAGTTCCTCTGGAAGTCGCCTAGTCGTCGGGGGTGGGGGGGGGGTGGGGGTGGGGGTGGGGTATAAATATGACCCCCCTCCCCTTGCATTTGCCTATAAATAGGAACCCAGGGGTATGAGGTGAGGCATTGGAAATGTAACATCCCATGTTACCTCTAGACCCCTCAACTTAGATTGGGTTAGGCATGGGGTGAGATTTGAGGAGACCAACTAGGTTTGACCCCAGGTAGTGGGTGGTAGCCATGTGGGGCCCACTATAAGACCATAGTCAAACTAGGTCAAACTAGCCTAAGAGGGGACCCTAGCCACACCATGACCCCACCACATTGCCCTAACCCTAAAGACAATCTAAGTGGACCCTAGGGTATGTCACTGGGTCAACATTTTGACCCCAGTTGACCAAGGTCAACCTTGGGCTTAATTTGGTCAAACCCACACCCATAGGCCTAATTAACCTAAGTGGGGCACCCCCTTGACCCAAACCAAGTTGGGTGGTGCCACTAGACCCATTTCCACCAGGTGGGGTCAGTCCACCCACCATAGTTGACCAGTCAACCCCAAAAGTCAAATTGGTCAACAATTTGACCTAAGGAATGAAATGAAGGCCAAGTCATTTCCCCTTGGACCAAGCCCACCAAAATTGGCCCATAGTCATCCCAAGTGAACAAGACCAACCCTACCCCTCTAAATCAGGAGAGAGAATGCATGCAAGGGGGTAAAATTGGAAATTTTAGGAGAAGAGGAGAGAGAAAGAGGAATGAAGGAAATGGTGGCCACATGGCCACCCCATCAGCTGACTTAGGCTGCCCAAAACCAAGTGGCTGACCTCCCCTCTTCATTTCCAGCAGAATTCCAGAGTTGAGAGCCACATGGCAGCTGGGTGAAATCTCCAAAGCCCAAAACCGAGCTAGCATTGGAGATATCTCCACTTATAGCCCACCTCAGTCCAAACAGAGCTCACCATCAGCTTCAGAAGGCCGAGAGGAGTGGAATTCGACTACTTACTCATGGAGAACGGTGGAGAATTGAACTTTCGGGGAGGAGCTCGCCGGCGCACCACCACCACGACAAACCGCCGCCTGACCCGCAGCCAAGCCCCGATTATGGTGCGTTTCACTTCACCTCTACCCGCACTAGCTTCTTAGATCAAATAGGCGAGAGATCGGGCTCAATTGAGCCCGATGCCATGTGAGAAAATCGAGAAAATTCTAAGTTTCTGAAACCGCTCGGGATCGCCATCGCCGCCGTCTCCCGCCGCCCCATCGCCGGGAAATGATAGCCACCACCACCGTGAAGGTGATGGCACCATTGGCCGGAGGTGGCGACGTCTCGGCTGGCCGGAAACCGCCGGCAAAATCGTTCCAGGTCGGCTCGATCTCAGCCGTTGGCTGGAGGTAGACGATAACCCGATCCCGTCAATTCTTACTTTAAGATTCGTGCGCCGATTTTAATATAAATCAGTTTAATAAATGAATAGTAACATTTCTGTCACATATATTCAGCCCTCTTGCATGTTAAATTTAGGCCTCCTAGAGGCATTTCCAGACCTTAGACCCTCAATGAAAAATGTAGCCTAGGGTCTTACCTTTAAAATGCCACCCTAAACATACATTTTGGAGTAGTGTACAGCCCTGTAGGACATTTCTCTTAGGACTGGTCCTAGACTAGGTCAAAAATTATATTGGATGCCCTGGTCTCAATATTAGTCACCATGACCCCAAATTTTGGGCACATGCATGATTAAGGCTTACTTACCTCCTGCCAAAATTTAGGAATTTTTGGAAAATATTTTCCTATAGTTTTTGGTAAAATATCAAAATTTAAATAAATGATATATATGGAGTTCTACTCCTCCCCATGGCCCCAAATTTTGGTGGTGGGTCAGTGGGGTCACCCTTGGTGCATGAAGAAATTTTCAGCACCTTGGGATCACTGCATGTGGGAGAATCCACTTGCATGTGCTAACCTATGTTAAGGCTTGGTGTGCAAATAGCAAAAATGCAAATTGGTGAATTTAGCCCAATGGTTGCATGCAAGAATTATGAAATTATTTATAGTGGCTCATTAGGGTAAATGTCACTCTTCAAATTAATAATGGAATTTTTGGAATCAAAATTCCATTTATTGGAATTTACTTTAAAAATAGCTATTTTGGAATTAAAAATTGGAAAATAGGATTTATTCAAGTACAAATCCAAACAACATTACCAAGGCATAGATTACATCACATTTGACTTAGGAAAATTATGATATCTCTGTTTTGAAGAACCTTGGAGTAGATACCCTAAATTTCCCATTTTACCCTTATCATGATAATTCTTGAAATGATATATTTATACCTCTGAAAAATTTGGGATTTATTCTACTGTTATAAAATCTTGTTATTAGTTTATCATGAATTTCTCAGAATTTATTGGATGCATTACTTGTGTTAAATTAGTACAATGGCATTTTGGTAAATACCTTATAATGGAACCCCATAGGCCATCTTACATTCAATATTGATGATTTTCTGCCAATAGCCATAATTTAGTGTCCTAAAGGCTCTGTAATATTTCTGGAATTTTTGAGTATATAATGCTTATACTTCATGTGTAAAATGGAATTTATGTGGGATTGATATTAAATAGAAAATGACAATAAATAATTTAAGGAAAATTATGAAATTTTGAAGGCAGCAATATTTGGTCAATATACATCTCAGAAAAAATTTCCTAAGTCAGTGGATGCTTAATTAAATCACTTCATGTGTAAAGTGGTCGAGCAGTTAAATTAAGAGAATTAATTAAATGACCATTTGGCCAGGAAAAATTATGAGGATCCTTAGGGTAGTTCCCTTAGTCCATAATACCTTAGGATAAATATTTAGAGGCAAGATGCCTTAAGTTTTGGAAGATCACATTTCTAGGGTAAACATAGGTCATGGTCTGCATATAACACAAACAGGTCTTGCCTTAGGGGAATTACCAGGGGACTGATTATCGGCAGAAATAAGAGAGAGAGTTCAACATATGTAACCCTGGTGGGTAGAGTTTTTCTCAGTGAGGGATCAAAAGTGCAAGTCTTAACTAACAACTGGAGTGGGGATCGGCGGAAGACCGTCGGTTTTCCCGGTAATAACTTAAGTCACTAGGGTAATACTAAAGCAATAAGGAGAGCTGGGAAGATACATGGGTAGCCATAAACTAAAATAAATATCCTTGCGAAAGGGAACGCTGGGCGTAATCCCAACACAGTTCCTAGTGCCCCTTGAGAGCCCTTCACAGGGAATACCGGGGGCAGTCCTGGGATTAACCTAAAATCTCTAAGTATAATAAACCGTAGGCAAGAGTAGTTTAATAGATTAGGACATTGTTGTACCTTCTCGCCCGTGTGGGGGCTGGAGAGATTCATGATATATGCTCACCCGTTTTGGGTTTGAGGGAGTTGACACAAAGGCACTGATGTGCGTTCTCACCCGGGTTTGGGTTTGAGGGATTCAGGACGGGTTTTTGTCCTGCGAGCGGAAGGCTCGGTATGAATTACTTGCATGTGCATAAATATCGTGGCGGGGCATGCGGTACTGGCCGTTCGTCACACCGATGGCAGTACGGTGCACCAGGCGGTTGTGGGAGTTAGAGGGGCCAGTGGGTTGTTTTACACTGCGGTCTGGAGGACGACCCCCGATAACACACATCCGACCCAACAAGACTGACGGGTTTGTCAGCAAAGTACGTACGCGAGACTCTAGAGTGCACCTTGGACGTGTACAGAGGCGTATGAGAGGGGTCTAAGGCTTGGTAGTGTGCATACCGGTCTAGAAGCGGAGACGCCCGCTCCGCTGCTGCCGTAGCCACAGCGGTGGTACCCGAGAGTGATGCTAGCTCTCAAAAAGTGGGAACTAAAGGTCTGTGATCACAGAGTCGTTGTGTGTGAGTTGCACTTGTCTGCGCATAAAATTGCATCATATCATTCATTCATATTAGGTCATACGCTTCATAGATCCTTATCATATAAATTAGTATGAGCTCTTTTATATGATAAGTTAAATTTCCTGTAAATCCTAACTTATATATTTGTATGGGCATTTATATAAGTTAGGGTACGTTTGTGATGATAGCATAGTGGTAGCATAGCTTATTTACTTGTTCATTCTACTGCTTCTTTACTTTTCCTTACTGCACAGCTCTTACTTGCTTACTACTTGTACTGTACTTAGCATTGCTAGTGTAGAATTTCATTACTTAATACCACTTTAGATAGATATTGTCACCTGCTTCCATTTTGCTACCCCTTGTTGTCCTCCGCTTCGTCCTCCCGCTCGGTGCCTAGGAGCTGCGGGGCGAGGTGTGGAGGAAACGACTTAGTCTTTTTGACTAATGGTCGATGACCAACTATTTTTAGGAGCCCGTGGAGATGGAGCACCAGCACGTCGAGGAGGCAGGGCATGAGGAGCAGATACCACTTCAGCAGACTACTACCACTACTGTGCGTCCTCAGGTGGGACGAGTCTTGATGTTCTAGTTTAGCTTCCGCATTTACTATTTTGTGAGAGAGAGAGAGATTTGATGTACTGGGCATAAGCCCTTTTTACTCTTTCTTCTGTACTTTTCTGTGGACTAGTGATGTACTATTCATTTCCTTTATATGATTGTACTGTGACTTGTGGACTGATGGCATTTTATACTCAGTTATACTTCTTATTTCTCATATTGGCCTACAGGTTTATGATCGTACTAGCCGGCAGAATCGGCGTGTTGCGGTATCGACTAACCCGTGAGTTAGTGCCACCGTAAGACGGCGGTTCTGGGCATAAGATCCGGTAGCCCTCCTTGGTAAGGGGGAGGGGGGTCTTACAAACTGGTATCAATTGAACAACGATCATATGAGAAAGAAGTCCACCACATGGGACCACCCCCGCCCCAGCATTAGTTTGCGGACAAACTATGCAGCGGAAGCAGTGGTGTGCCCATGTACAAAAGTCACAGAAATGGTCCACAAAGTACAATTTGATAGGCCAATTTTGCTTTAACCTTACCTTTATGCAACCTCCACAGGTCGCAGCGCCGCAAAATGTGGCTCCTCCCCCTCCAGCTGCCACTCCATTCCTACATACGGAGATGGGGCAGACCCTGACGGCGATTTTGGATGCCTTTAGAGCCCAGCAAGTCCCGGCTCCACAGCCAAATCCAGGGTCGAGCTGGCTGAGTGCATTCAAGAGCCTGTCCCCACCGACGTATCGTGGGACAGAGGATGCAGTGAAGACGGAAGAATGGCTGGAGGCCATACACGAGATCTTAGCAGGCATCAGCTGCCCAGTCGGCCAGGCAGTACCTCTAGCCACCTCCGTGCTAGAGGCTCATGCAAAGAGATGGTGGAAATCAGTCCGGGAGACTACTTATGCGGACTTTGAGCTGTCAGAGATTTCTTGGGAGGAGTTTGGCGATGTGTTTCTGGAGCACTTCGTCTCCGCTACGGACAGGGATGCTTTGGAGGAGAGGTTTTTGAACCTCAAGCAGGGGACCAGATCAGTGATAGAGTACCAGAGAGAGTTCTCCCACTTGGCCAGGTTCGCGGGGATTCAGGACACCGACGACAGGAGGTATGCGAAGAGGTTCTACCGGGGCCTTAGGGATGATCTGAGGCAGGCTCTGTTATTCATTTCACATGGCACATCCAGGCAGATCATCGAGATGGCGAAGAAGCTGGAGGCTGACCAGCTGATGGTGCGAGCCGGAGGGAAGAGACCATTTGATGGATCGACATCTGGTGAGAGCAGTAGGGGCTCTCAGAGAGGCAGGACCATCGGATACAGGAGGGGTGGGGGACGTCGTCGTCCCAACTTCAGGCAGGAGCAGGGGCCTCCTCCAGCTTTGGCTCCCCCACCTCTACAGATGCACGATCCGAGGAGACAGGATGACCGAGGCCACCGACAAGTGGTTTGTTATGGGTGCCGCCAGCCAGGGCACATCAGGTCGGAGTGCCCGCACCGATTCCATCCCCCTCCTCCTCCTCCACCTCCAGTGGCCCCAGTACAGCAGGGCCGAGGACGAGGCCGAGGACGAGGCCGAGGTCGGGGATATCACGGCAGGAGGCGCGAGCAGGAGCAGATATACGCCTTGGACCTCACAGAGCCGAGGAATCCCGAGGAGGTCATTACAGGTACTTGAAGTTAATTTTGAGTTTTCTTAAATTTTTCAATGATATATATATAGTACCTGGAACCATAGGATAACAATTAACCTTCGCATAAACAAACCTCAGGCATAGTCATGATCAGCGGCAAGCCTGCCCATACTCTTTTCGACACGGGTGCGTCACACTCGTTCGTATCTGAGGCCTTCATCGACGGACTCGAAGGCGTGGAGAGGTTCCCTGGACTAGAGATGAGGGTACGCCTACCCGATGGATCGGAGCTGCGGACCACTGCACATTGTGATATGGAGGCCGAGATTGGCGGCAAGGCATTTGAGGCGCCGGCGACTATCTTGAAGCTGCAGGACTTTGATTTGATCTTGGGCATGGCCTGGTTGCACCGGAACCATGCCCAGATAGATTGTCCGTCCAGGAGGATCACGCTGAGACATGGCGACTCTCATGTCATCGTTGAAGGTATCCAGCCTGTCTGCCACCTACTATTATCTTCTATACAGGCTGTGAAGGCCCATGAGCAGGGTGAAGAAGTCTATATTGTCTGCTTCGAGATGGTGGGGACAGAGGCTACTATCTCAGATATTCCGGTGGTTCGGGATTTCTCCGACGTATTCCCGGAGAAATTGCCCGGGCTACCGCCTGCTAGAGACTTGGATTTCAGGATTCAGCTAGTGCCGGGAGCGAAGCCGGTGTCCCGAGCACCCTACAGGATGGCCCCTAGAGAGTTAGCAGAGTTCAGAACTCAACTGCAGGAGCTAGTCGAGTCAGGATTTGTACGGCCTAGTTCATCGCCATGGGGAGCGCCAGTTCTATTTGTGAAGAAGAAGGACGGATCACTGCGATTATGTATAGATTACCGGGAGCTGAACCGGTTGACGGTCCGCAACACCTATCCTCTGCCTCGGATAGATGAGTTATTTGACCAGCTACAGGGAGCATTCTGGTTCTCCAAGTTAGATTTGCGATCCGGCTATTATCAGCTCCGTATCAGGGAAGAAGACATACCGAAGACGGCTTTCAGTTCGCGCTATGGATTATACGAATTCACGGTGATGCCTTTTGGGCTCACGAATGCTCCTGCTGCATTCATGAGTCTGATGAACCGTGTTTTCGAGCCTTTCTTAGATCGCTTCGTGATAGTATTCATCGACGACATCCTTATATATTCTCGGACTCAGGAGGAGCATACGGAGCACTTGGCACAGGTCCTGCAGAGGTTGAGGGAGACACAGATGTACGCAAAATTTTCGAAGTGCCAGTTCTGGTTGCAGGAGGTGGCTTTCCTGGGGCACACGATCAGCGGGGCTGGGTTAGCAGTGGACCCGGCCAAGATAGAGACAGTGAGGGATTGGCCACGGCCGAAGACCGCATCTGACATCCGCAGTTTCTTGGGACTAGCAGGCTATTACCGCAAGTTCGTGGAGGGGTTCTCGAGGATAGCACTCCCCCTCACGTCCTTGACGAAGAAGGATGCAGATTTTGTTTGGTCAGAGCGGTGTGAGGCGGCTTTTCAGGAGCTGAAGGACCGACTCATCTCATCCCCCATTCTTGCGCTTCCATCCGGGAGCGAAGGATTCCAGATCTACACGGACGCCTCTTACCAGGGGATGGGTGCAGTCTTGATGCAGCATGGACACGTTATCGCTTATGCTTCGAGACAGTTGAAGAAGCATGAGCATAACTATCCAGTACATGATCTAGAGCTCGGGGCTGTGGTTTTCGCCCTGAAAATATGGAGGCATTACTTATATGGGATTCATTGTGACATCTTCTCAGATCACAAGAATCTCAAGTATATCGATACTCAGAAGGACCTAAACCTGAGACAGAGGAGGTGGCTGGAATTTCTCTGTGATTATGATTACAAGATCCACTATCATCCGGGAAAAGCGAACACGGTTGCGGATGCTTTGAGCAGGAGGGCCGGCACTTCTGGACCGGAGCCCCGATTGATGTCCATAGAGCTGCTTCAGATGATGGAGGACATGCACATTACCGTGGTGTCCGAGACCGAGCCAGTGGTATATAGAGAGTATTTGAGCTCAGTGATCAGCTGCGATGATATACAGGAGCGCATCCGAGCACATCAGAGGCTGGATGCTGCGTTACAGCCGATTTTCAGTGCCCTAGAGAGGGGCAAGGTCGAGGACTACACGCTACAGGATGATCTTCTTCGGTTCCGGGGGCGCATCTACATACCAGCAGGGGGCAGTATTCGAGATGACATACTCCGAGAGGCACATTGCTCGAGATATTCAGTGCACCCTGGCATCACCAAGATGTGGGCAGATTTGCGGAGATCTATGTATTGGCCCGGGATGAAGAGGGAGATCACAGATTTTGTGACCCATTGCGAGACCTGCCAGCGTGTGAAGGCGGAATGCAAGAGCCCGAGAGGTTTACTACAGCCACTGCCAGTTCCAGAGTGGAAGTTCGAGGACATTGCTATGGACTTTGTACACAGGATTGCCTCGCTCCCACTCCGGACATGATTCTATATGGGTTATAGTGGACAGATTGACCAAAGTCGCGCGGTTTATTCCAGTTCGGAAGGATGCCCCAGTCGCAGTTCTGGTGAGACTATTTGTGGAGCAGTACATCAGATATCATGGTATCCCCAGGACTATTGTTTCGGACCGTGATGGTCGGTTCACTTCGAGCGAGTGGAGGGCCGTGCATGCTCACTTGGGATCTCGGCTTACCTTTAGTACCGCCTTCCACCCGCAGACCGACGGACAGACCGAGCGGACCATCCGGACCATGGAGGACCTGCTCAGATTATGCATATTGGATACGGGGAGGCCTTGGGAGAGGCTGCTACCATTGATCGAGTTCTCGTATAATAACAGCCACCAGGCTAGCATCAGGATGGCTCCGTACGAGGCTCTTTATGGGAGGAGATGCCGGACACCGCTATCATGGGTACAGGATGTGGATACCAGGGCTCTGGGATCTGATTATATAGAGGACATTGAGGCTCAGATTCGATTGATCAGGGATCGGCTACTGGAGGCCCAGAGCAGGCAGGCAAAGTATTATGATGCTCGGCACCGGCAGGTGGAGTTCCAGGTTGGAGACAGGGTATTCTTGAAGATACGTCCGGTACACGGTGTTTCACGGGTGCGGAGGCACAAGAAGCTCAGTCCACGATACATGGGGCCCTACCTGATCCTGGAGCGGATCGGCCCCTTAGCTTACCGACTGCAGCTGCCACCGGAGTTGGGTGCACTACATGACGTCTTCCATGTCTCTTCCTTACGGAGAGCTCTCCTTCGGCCGGAGCAGCACATCACTACTACAGCCGGACCGGTAGAGCCTGACAGATCAGTGAGATTGGAGCCGATCCGGATTGACGATACAGCCATCCGAGTGTTGCGGAAGAAGAAGGTTCCCCTGGTGAAGGTGCTGTGGTCCAACCATGGACGGGAAGAGCACACTTGGGAGCCGAGAGATCTGATGCTGGAGCAACACCCGGAGCTATTCGCATCAGGTACATTTAAGTTATGCTTTTAAGAATTCTTGATGATTCATGCAATTAGAACCCCGTAGACCCGAACTTAAATTTCGGGGACGAAATTATTTTCTTGTTTATTGGAATTTGTAACATCCCATGTTACCTCTAGACCCCTCAACTTAGATTGGGTTAGGCATGGGGTGAGATTTGAGGAGACCAACTAGGTTTGACCCCAGGTAGTGGGTGGTAGCCATGTGGGGCCCACTATAAGACCATAGTCAAACTAGGTCAAACTAGCCTAAGAGGGGACCCTAGCCACACCATGACCCCACCACATTGCCCTAACCCTAAAGACAATCTAAGTGGACCCTAGGGTATGTCACTGGGTCAACATTTTGACCCCAGTTGACCAAGGTCAACCTTGGGCTTAATTTGGTCAAACCCACACCCATAGGCCTAATTAACCTAAGTGGGGCACCCCCTTGACCCAAACCAAGTTGGGTGGTGCCACTAGACCCATTTCCACCAGGTGGGGTCAGTCCACCCACCATAGTTGACCAGTCAACCCCAAAAGTCAAATTGGTCAACAATTTGACCTAAGGAATGAAATGAAGGCCAAGTCATTTCCCCTTGGACCAAGCCCACCAAAATTGGCCCATAGTCAGCCCAAGTGAACAAGACCAACCCTACCCCTCTAAATCAGGAGAGAGAATGCATGCAAGGGGGTAAAATTGGAAATTTTAGGAGAAGAGGAGAGAGAAAGAGGAATGAAGGAAATGGTGGCCACATGGCCACCCCATCAGCTGACTTAGGCTGCCCAAAACCAAGTGGCTGACCTCCCCTCTTCATTTCCAGCAGAATTCCAGAGCTGAGAGCCACATGGCAGCTGGGTGAAATCTCCAAAGCCCAAAACCGAGCTAGCATTGGAGATATCTCCACTTATAGCCCACCTCAGTCCAAACAGAGCTCACCATCAGCTTCAGAAGGCCGAGAGGAGTGGAATTCGACTACTTACTCATGGAGAACGGTGGAGAATTGAACTTTCGGGGAGGAGCTCGCCGGCGCACCACCACCACGGCAAACCGCCGCCTGACCCGCAGCCAAGCCCCGATTATGGTGCGTTTCACTTCACCTCTACCCGCACTAGCTTCTTAGATCAAATAGGCGAGAGATCGGGCTCAATTGAGCCCGATGCCATGTGAGAAAATCGAGAAAATTCTAAGTTTCTGAAACCGCTCGGGATCGCCGTCGCCGCCGTCTCCCGCCGCCCCATCGCCGGGAAATGATAGCCACCACCACCGTGAAGGTGATGACACCATTGGCCGGAGGTGGCGACGTCTCAGCTGGCCGGAAACCGCCGGCAAAATCGTTCCAGGTCGGCTCGATCTCAGCCGTTGGCTGGAGGTAGACGATAACCCGATCCCGTCAATTCTTACTTTAAGATTCGTGCGCCGATTTTAATATAAATCAGTTTAATAAATGAATAGTAACATTTCTGTCACATATATTCAGCCCTCTTGCATGTTAAATTTAGGCCTTCTAGAGGCATTTCCAGACCTTAGACCCTCAATGAAAAATGTAGCCTAGGGTCTTACCTTTAAAATGCCACCCTAAACATACATTTTGGAGTAGTGTACAGCCTTGTAGGACATTTCTCTTAGGACTGGTCCTAGACTAGGTCAAAAATTATATTGGATGCCCTGGTCTCAATATTAGTCACCATGACCCCAAATTTTGGGCACATGCATGATTAAGGCTTACTTACCTCCTGCCAAAATTTAGGAATTTTTGGAAAATATTTTCCTATAGTTTTTGGTAAAATATCAAAATTTAAATAAATGATATATATGGAGTTCTACTCCTCCCCATGGCCCCAAATTTTGGTGGTGGGTCAGTGGGGTCACCCTTGGTGCATGAAGAAATTTTCAGCACCTTGGGATCACTGCATGTGGGAGAATCCACTTGCATGTGCTAACCTATGTTAAGGCTTGGTGTGCAAATAGCAAAAATGCAAATTGGTGAATTTAGCCCAATGGTTGCATGCAAGAATTATGAAATTATTTATAGTGGCTCATTAGGGTAAATGTCACTCTTCAAATTAATAATGGAATTTTTGGAATCAAAATTCCATTTATTGGAATTTACTTTAAAAATAGCTATTTTGGAATTAAAAATTGGAAAATAGGATTTATTCAAGTACAAATCCAAACAACATTACCAAGGCATAGATTGCATCACATTTGACTTAGGAAAATTATGATATCTCTGTTTTGAAGAACCTTGGAGTAGATACCCTAAATTTCCCATTTTACCCTTATCATGATAATTCTTGAAATGATATATTTATACCTCTGAAAAATTTGGGATTTATTCTACTGTTATAAAATCTTGTTATTAGTTTATCATGAATTTCTCAAAATTTATTGGATGCATTACTTGTGTTAAATTAGTACAATGGCATTTTGGTAAATACCTTATAATGGAACTCCATAGGCCATCTTACATTCAATGTTGATGATTTTCTGCCAATAGCCATAATTTAGTGTCCTAAAGGCTCTGTAAGGTTTCTGGAATTTTTGAGTATATAATGCTTATACTTCATGTGTAAAATGGAATTTATGTGGGATTGATATTAAATAGAAAATGACAATAAATAATTTAAGGAAAATTATGAAATTTTGAAGGCAGCAATATTTGGTCAATATACATCTCAGGAAAAATTTCCTAAGTCAGTGGATGCTTAATTAAATCACTTCATGTGTAAAGTGGCCGAGCAGTTAAATTAAGAGAATTAATTAAATGACCATTTGGCCAGGAAAAATTATGAGGATCCTTAGGGTAGTTCCCTTAGTCCATAATACCTTAGGATAAATATTTAGAGGCAAGATGCCTTAAGTTTTGGAAGATCACATTTCTAGGGTAAACATAGGTCATGATCTGCATATAACACAAACAGGTCTTGCCTTAGGGGAATTACCAGGGGACTGATTATCGGCAGAAATAAGAGAGAGAGTTCAACATATGTAACCCTGGTGGGTAGAGTTTTTCTCAGTGAGGGATCAAAAGTGCAAGTCTTAACTAACAACTGGAGTGGGGATCGGCGGAAGACCGTCGGTTTTCCCGGTAATAACTTAAGTCACTAGGGTAATACTAAAGCAATAAGGAGAGCTGGGAAGATACATGGGTAGCCATCAACTAAAATAAATATCCTTGCGAAAGGGAACGCTGGGCGTAATCCCAACACAGTTCCTAGTGCCCCTTGAGAGCCCTTCACAGGGAATACCGGGGGCAGTCCTGGGATTAACCTAAAATCTCTAAGTATAATAAACCGTAGGCAAGAGTAGTTTAATAGGTTAGGACATTGTTGTACCTTCTCGCCCGTGTGGGGGCTGGAGAGATTCATGATATATGCTCACCCGTTTTGGGTTTGAGGGAGTTGACACAAAGGCACTGATGTGCGTTCTCACCCGGGTTTGGGTTTGAGGGATTCAGGACGGGTTTTTGTCCTGCGAGCGGAAGGCTCGGTATGAATTACTTGCATGTGCATAAATATCGTGGCGGGGCATGCGGTACTGGCCGTTCGTCACACCGATGGCAGTACGGTGCACCAGGCGGTTGTGGGAGTTAGAGGGGCCAGTGGGTTGTTTTACACTGCGGTCTGGAGGACGACCCCCGATAACACACATCCGACCCAACAAGACTGACGGGTTTGTCAGCAAAGTACGTACGCGAGACTCTAGAGTACACCTTGGACGTGTACAGAGGCGTATGAGAGGGGTCTAAGGCTTGGTAGTGTGCATACCGGTCTAGAAGCGGAGACGCCCGCTCCGCTGCTGCCGTAGCCACAGCGGTGGTACCCGAGAGTGATGCTAGCTCTCAAAAAGTGGGAACTAAAGGTCTGTGATCACAGAGTCGTTGTGTATGAGTTGCACTTGTCTGCGCATAAAATTGCATCATATCATTCATTCATATTAGGTCATACGCTTCATAGATCCTTATCATATAAATTAGTATGAGCTCTTTTATATGATAAGTTAAATTTCCTGGAAATCCTAACTTATATATTTGTATGGGCATTTATATAAGTTAGGGTACGTTTGTGATGATAGCATAGTGGTAGCATAGCTTATTTACTTGTTCATTCTACTGCTTCTTTACTTTTCCTTACTGCACAGCTCTTACTTGCTTACTACTTGTACTGTACTTAGCATTGCTAGTGTAGAATTTCATTACTTAATACCACTTTAGATAGATATTGTCACCTGCTTCCATTTTGCTACCCCTTGTTGTCCTCCGCTTCGTCCTCCCGCTCGGTGCCTAGGAGCTGCGGGGCGAGGTGTGGAGGAAACGACTTAGTCTTTTTGACTAATGGTCGATGACCAACTATTTTTAGGAGCCCGTGGAGATGGAGCACCAGCACGTCGAGGAGGCAGGGCATGAGGAGCAGATACCACTTCAGCAGACTACTACCACTACTGTGCGTCCTCAGGTGGGACGAGTCTTGATGTTCTAGTTTAGCTTCCGCATTTACTATTTTGTGAGAGAGAGAGAGATTTGATGTACTGGGCATAAGCCCTTTTTACTCTTTCTTCTGTACTTTTCTGTGGACTAGTGATGTACTATTCATTTCCTTTATATGATTGTACTGTGACTTGTGGACTGATGGCATTTTATACTCAGTTATACTTCTTATTTCTCATATTGGCCTACAGGTTTATGATCGTACTAGCCGGCAGAATCGGCGTGTTGCGGTATCGACTAACCCGTGAGTTAGTGCCACCGTAAGACGGCGGTTCTGGGCATAAGATCCGGTAGCCCTCCTTGGTAAGGGGGAGGGGGGTCTTACAGGAAATCCTCGACAAGATACTCGCGCGCTTCAGTTTCGGGATACTAGCTAAATCTTCGGATTCCTTTTCCTTGGAGAGCAAGTCGCGACCTTGCGACCTCGCCAGCTAGCTTCCCTCGTACCCAGTTCGGCCATCCTTGGTTGAGAAGGGGCTGCTCCTTTCGAGCATCCAGGTACGTGGTGGGTCCTTCCTGCCGCAACATCTGAGGTCCTGTTTGACCTGATTCTTCGTCCTAGTCATCTTTGTCGTCTGATCTAGCTTCTGAGTCAGTAACCTTAGGCGGCTTTGATCCGAATTCTGAGGTTGAGATTTTTCCTGGCTTCAACACTTGGTGCGGTGAGCATGAATCGCAGCCAAGGAGGAAAGTTTAGAAGTTGAGTGAGATGACCATTGGTGGCGAGCAAGGTGAGTTGGTCGACAACTCGGCAGTAGGAGGAGACGCCGCGTGAGGTGGCGAGTTTGTAACAGTGGCTGCGTTTGAAGAGTTCATGAAGAAGATCGAGCAAACCATTCTCGCCGGTTTCGCTCAGCGTCCAGAGGTCACGACGACTTCTCCCCGTCGCCTGACGCCGCTAGAAGAGGAAGTGTCGCCGAGGCGAGCTGGGAAGGATCCCGCTTGGGCGAGGGAGGAGCGACCGATGCAGTCGTGACATTACCAGACGAGTAGCCAGGGGGTCCGTTTTCGGGATCCAATGTCGCCGGCGAGGTGCAGGGATACTCGGCACTATGGTGAGTACGACGTCTCCAGCGAGGATGAAACTCGTCACCTCCAGGGAGGGAGGAGCCCCTTCTGTGACGAGATCCTTGCCGCTCCAGTTCTGGAAGGGTTCAGGGAACCCGTTCTCACTTACTACTCCGGTCGGGACGACCCTGTCAGACACCTCAAATGGTTTGAAAACGTCATCTCCATCCGCAACATGTCTGATGCCTTCAAGTGCAGATTCTTCTCCATCACCCTGAAGGGGAACGCCAGGGATTGGTTCAGTCAGCTACCGACAGTGTCCGTGTACTACTTCTCAGATCTGCGTCGGGGCCTTATGACAAGGTTCGCGACTTCGAAGAAGAGGAAGAAGGAGACAACAACCCTCTTCAAAATCGTCCAAGGGCGGCAGGAGAGTTTGGGTCATTACATCGACCGTTTTCAGGAGGAGATTTTGGAAGTGGAGGAGGTGGACAGTTTTACCTTGATGGTGGCCCTCAAGTTCGGGTTGAAGCAAGATTTATTCAGTCTGGAGATGGGGTCCAATCCCCCGAGATCTTTTGAAGAAATGATAGAGAAGAGGAATACCTTTGTTCGGGGGGAGGAGAAGAATACGAACTTTCTAGCAAGGTTGGATGGGGAGATTACGACGGAAAGAAGGGGAGCAGGAACTTTGGGGTCGAAGTCAAGGAGGATGCTGGAAAGACGAGAGGAGAAGAAGAAGAAAGAACCAAGGAGAGAGGAGAGAAGGAAGAGAGAGGAACTCAGGAGGGTTGAAGAAAGGAGGCAGGAGAGGCCTCGAAGATAGGAAGAGAAAAGGCCAGCGAAAGCTCGGGAAGAAGGAAGGGGGGAAAGGAGATTCCAGTATCCAGAGAATCACCCCCAATGGAGACCAGCAAGGCAGCAGTATCAGGAAGAGAGGAGGAATGGAAATTGGTAGGAGGGAGGCCGAGGAGGAGGAAGAAGGGAGACAATGGTCATCGCTCGCCAAGACAACAAGCGGCGTCAGAGGGAGCAGCGAACGATGCGCCAGGAGGCGGCGATTCCCCTCTACTACGATATTCATCGGATAGAGGGGCACGGGACCTTGGCTTGCCCCAAGTTTTGGGAAGCAAGGAGAAGGTTGGAAGCGGGTGTGGCAGAAAGAGAGCAACAGAGGCAGGAGGCCCCGGTGGGGTAGGTGGCATTCCAAGCTCCAGTAAGGAGAAGGAATGAGGACCGTGTCGACCTGGGAGGTCGCGGGGAAGTGATACATGGCTTAGGAGGTGGGCTTGTAGGAGTGATCAATGGAGGGGCCGGGCTCGGGGCTTCCTGCAAGGGGAGTCTCCACCAGATCTATCGAAAGAACGTCGTCTCGATGTCACAGACCCCGCCGCCAGTAGAGGAGATCACCTTCTCGGAGGAAGATATGCTGGGGAATGAGAATCCTTTCCATGATGCCTTGGTCATTTAAGCCGCCATTGAAGACTTCATCGTCGACCGAATCCTCGCGGACAACGGTAGCTCGGTGAACGTCATTTTCAAAAGAACCTTTGTCGGGCTTCAGGTGGAAGCATCCCGGGTCCAAGCTGCAGATGGACCGCTCTTTGGCTTCTCAGGAGAGAAGAAAGAGGTGGAGGGAGCAGTGGAGCTACTGGTTACACTTGGTGGGACGTCGATCCGATGCCGCTTCATCATCGTCGACGCACCGAGCGGTTACAACGTCATCTTCGGGCGACCTCTTATCAACTACTTCAGGGTCGTTCCGTCGTCATACCACCAGTGCCTGAAGTACTGCCGCAGAGATGTGTAGATCAGGATCAGGGGAGATCCCAAGGATTCCAGGGAGTGCTACTTGAATGCCGTCAGCACCATCAGCTGGATGGGTGACGCGGAGAAGTTGGAGGAGTTGCTGGAGAAGGAGAAAGGGTTGTGTGCTGCTGAGGAGGTGGAGGAGATAGAGGTGATCTATCGAGGGGGAGAGCCAGGATTGCCGAAGGTGGGAGGATCTTTGTCGCTTGGGGGGAAGATAGAGATGGCTGCTTGCCTGCAGGACAACGTTGATGTCTTTACATGGAGCGCCACCGAGATGTCAGGGGTGGACGCCGATGATGCTTATCATCGACTCAACCTGGATCCCGCGGTGGCCCCAGTTCGACAAAAGCAGAGGAAGAGCGCCGCCATGCTGGCCGAGCCGATCAGGGAGGAGGTGGAGAAGCTGCTGAAGGTAGGTTTTGTCTCGGAGATCCAGTATCCATGCTGAGTCTCCAATGTTGTAATGATGAAAAAGCTTGGAGGGGGCTGGCATTTATGTATCGATTTTTCAATGTTGAATAAAACTTACCCGAAGGATTGCTACCCCTTGCCTCAAATCGACGCGCTGGTTGATTCCGCCATCGGGTTTCCTGTGATGAGTTTTCTTGATGCTTTTTCAGGATATCACCAGATCCGGATGCATCCCCCCGACTGCCGGGACGTCTCTTTCATAACCAGCGATAGCTGCTATAGCTACAAGATGATGCCCTTCATGCTCAAGAATGCAGACGCCACTTACCAGAGGATGATGGATCAAATCTTCAAGGGGCAGAAGCGGCGGAACTTGGAGGTTTACGTGGATGACCTCCTCGTCAAGAGCAAAAGCGTCGCAGAGCACATAACGGATATGGTGGAGACATTTGCTACCCTGAGGAAGTACAAGATGTGACTCAACCCAGCCAAATGCGTCTTCGGTGCAGTAAGGGGGAAATTTCTAGGTCACCTCCTCACTCCCAAGGGGTGGAACCTAATCCAGTCAAGGTGAAGGTCATTCTGGAGATGGCATCGCCAAGGGATCCTAAGGAAGTTAAAAGGCTGACTGGGATGCTGGCAGGCCTCAGCCGTTTTTTGTCCAAGGCAGGGGAGAAGTGCTCTCCGTTCTTCAAGACCCTTCGAGGAAATCAGAAGTTTGAGTAGACGGCGGAGTGCGAGGAGGCTTTCGGAAAGCTCAAGCAACAGCTAACCCAAGCTCCTCTCCTCCAGGGGTCGCGGGGTAATGAAGATCTCTTCCTCTACCTGGGAGTCAGCGCGGAAGCAGTTAGTTCGGTGCTGGTTCGGGAGGAAGGCAAGAGACAGCTTCCTATCTACTATGTTAGTAGAGTGCTGCGGCAGGCGGAGACGAGGTACCTTATTTTGGAGAAGATGGTGTTCGCTTTGGTGGTTTCGGCTCGAAGGCTTCGTCCGTATTTTCAAGCTCACTCCATCAGGGTCGTCTCTGATCATCCTCTACGGAGTATCCTGGATGGAGTGGAGCACTCTGGCAGGCTGGCGAAGTGGGCGGTGGAGCTTAGCGAGTTCGATATTTCTTACTCTCCAAGGGTAGCAATCAAGGTGCAGGCTGTGGCAGATTTCCTTGTCGACTTCTCGGCCGGGGTGGAGGGAGAGAAATGCTCTTCTAGCACGGTGTCCTGGAAGATCTTTGTGGATGGGACTTCGGGCAGATATTCCATGGGAGCTGGAGTCGTGCTCGTAAGCCCTCAGGGAACCAGGATCGAGCAAGTAGTCGAGATCCTCTTCCCATTTACCAACAATCAGGCGGAGTACGAAGCCATGGTGGCCGGCTTGCGTCTCGCCAAGGAGTTGGCAATTAGAGATATAAGGGCCTTCACCGACTCTATGGTGGTCGCGTCCCAAATCAGAGGCGAGTTCGAGGTGAATGATCCGATTTTGCAGCGGTACTTGGTCAAAGTTAAAGGTCTAATCGGGGGGTTTCAGTCTTTCTTCGTCGAACACGTACCACGAGAGGAGAATTCAGAAGCGGACAATCTTGCCAAATACGGTCCCCGGGCTGGGGGGATCGTGACTGAACTTTTTCGACCATCCATCGAGGAAGGGGAGATGATGGAAATCGAGCAGAGGGCATCTTGGAGGGATCCGTTCGTTTCTTTCCTAACAACGGGTCAGATACCTGCCAGCGAACGAGACAAGAGGAAGTTTCGCTACAAAGCCGCATACTATTTGCTTCAAGAAGGGGAACTCTACCGCAAAACCATCTCAGGTCCTCTGGCTCGGTGCCTGTCAGAGATTGAGATACCTCGTATCCTAGAGGAGATTCACTTAGGAGAGTGCGACAGTCACTTGGGGGCTCGGACTCTTGAACAAAGGATTCTAAGGCATGGGTACTTCTGGCCCACCATCAGGAAGGATGCAGAGGTCTTATCCAAAAAGTGTCTCCAGTGTCAGCTCTTCGCACCTCTTCAACTACAACCAGCTCAGCATCTTCGCTCGATCACGGCTCCATGGCCCTTCGCCATCTGGGGGATGGACTTGATCAGCCCCTTTCCTCAGGCCAGCGGGCAGAGAAAGTTCGTGCTTGTCATGATCGACTACTTCTGCAAGTGGATCGAGGCAAAGGCCTTAGCCAAGACCACGTCGCAGATCGTGAAAAACTTCATTTGTGGAGAAATTGCATGAGGTTCGGAATTCCTCTGGCCATCGTCACCGACAACGGGCCGCAGTTCGCCAGCTTAGAGTTAGATGACTTCTGCAAGCAGCTAGGGACGGATCTTCTATTCGCCTCTGTGCATCATCCTCGTAGCAACGGACAGGTGGAAGCCGCCAACAAGTTGATTATCAACCTTCTGAAGAAGAAAGTCACCAACTTGAAAGGCAACTGGGTGGAGCAGCTCCTCTCGGTTCTCTGGGCTTTGAGAACAACTCCAAACTCGGCCACGGGAGAAACTCCTTTCAAATTATCCCACGGGTCCTAGGCACTCATCCCAGTGGAATTCGAGGTTCGTAGCCCGAGATTTATAGCAGCAGGAGATGGTGGCGAAGAGTGGCGCTTGGAGAATAAAGACGCCCAAAGGCTCTCACTGGATTTCGTAGAAGAGCTTCGTGACTTGGCCTCCATCCGCCAAGAGGAGATCAAGCGGCGCATGACGAAGCACTTCAACAAAAATGTCCGCCTAAAGCATTTTCTCGCCGGAGATCTGGTTATGAAGAAGGTACATGCCGCAAGAAGAGGAGCAACAGTGGGCAAGGTGCATCCAAATTGGGAAGGTCCCTTCATTGTCCATGAAGTCTTGGCCACCGGGGGCTATTATCTCCAGGATCAGGTTGGAGAGCAGCTGAGAGGTACTTGGAGCGGGGATGACCTGAAAAGGTTCTATCCTTAGCGAATAATGATGTATTTTGTTTGTACATACTTTTACATATATGCAATGACAACTATTCTTCTTCTGTTCATGTTGTTTTTTATCGCAAGTTTTCTAAGAACTCAAGGTTTTGCTTCAAGATCGATCCGAGAAGCTGACAGTCAACTCGTTCCCCCTGGATAGCCAAGTTCGGATGATGAGACGATGCCTCGGGATATAAGCGTCCTTGTAAGATCGGACCCCTGCATTGACGGCCGAGATCAGCTCCCCCCTGCATGTCGGCCTAGCTACCCCCAACTGCATCTCTCCTCCGACTGGAGGAACTAGCGGGAACAGGTCTGGACCCCAACCCCTCGGATTTGAGGAAGGATCAACCTGGCCAGGCTTTCCCTCCAGTAGCCAAGGAGCCATGATAGGCCCAAGGGAATATGTTAGTCGCGAGTGCGTCCTGGAGGACCCTCGGAAAGACATAACCCCTCGCTCTTGCATTTGCGCTTATAGCCAGTTGGCAGAGCTGAGAGCGATCACAGCGGTTGGATTGGAAAATGGGCCTTCGACCTGTTTCTCGTGGATAGCCCAGTTCGGACAATGGGACGATGCCTCGGGATATAAGCGCCCTTGTAAGACCGAACCCCTGCATTGACAGCTGAGATCAGCTCCCCCATTGCATGTTGGCCTAGCTACCCCCGATTGTATCTCTCCTCCGACTGAAGGAACTATCAGGAACAGGGTTGGACGCCAACCTCCCAACTTGACGTCGACAAGATCGTCGTTCGATTTCTGTTTTCTTCTTCCTCAAAGATATCGATGCACTTAATCCATTTTCAAACTCTTAAAGCAGCAGGAAAAAACAATGTTCAAGTCCTCGAGTGGCAGGTCCCCGTAAGTCCAAGTCCCTGCGTGAGCTCCTCTCCTGCAAATTGGCCACAGACCTCCTCGAGTGAGATCGAGATCCTCGCTGGAGTGATGTCGTAGTCCGAGACCTCTGTACGAGCTCCTCTCCTGCAGACTGATTACTTGCCTCCCCGAGTCGACCTATACCACTCCAGTCGAGCAAGGCTCCTGGGAGCTGTCGACTCCAACAAATGTTCAAGTTCTCGAGTGGAAGGTCCCCGTAAGTCCAAGTCCCTGCACGAGCTCTTCTCCTGCATATGGGTCACAGACCTCCTCGAGTGAGATCGAGATCCTCGCTGGAGTGATGTCGTAGTCTGAGACCTCTGTACGAGCTCCTCTCCTGCAGACCGACTACTTGCCTCCCCGAGTTGACCTACACTACTCCAGTCGAGCAAGGCTCCTGAGAGCTGTCGACTCCAACAATTGTTCAAGTCCTCGAGTGGCAGGTCCCCGTAAGTTCAAGTCCCTGCGCGAGCTCCTCTCCTGCATATTGGTCACAGACCTCCTCGAGTGAGATCGAGATCCTCGCTGGAGTGATGTCGTAGTCTGAGACCTCTGCACGAGCTCCTCTCCTACAGACTGACAACTTGCCTCCCCGAGTCGACCTACACCACTCCAGTCGAGCAAGGCTCCTGAGAGCTGTCGACTCCAACAAATGTTCAAGTCCTCGAGTGGCAGGTCCCCGTAAGTCCAAGTCCCTGCACGAGCTCTTCTCCTGCATATTGGTCATAGTCCTCCTCGAGTGAGATCGAGATCCTCGCTGGAGTGATGTCGCAGTCTGAGACCTCTGTACGAGCTCCTCTCATGCAGACCGACTACTTGCCTCCCTGAGTTGACCTACACCACTCCAGTCGAGCAAGGCTCATGAGAGCTGTCGACTCCAGCAATGTTCGAGTCCTCGAGTGGCAGGTCCTCATAAGTCCAAGTCCCTGCCCGAGCTCCTCTGCTGCATATTGGTCACAGACCTCCTCGAGTGAGATCGAGTTCCTCGCTGGAGTGATGTCGTAGTCCGAGACCTCTGTACGAGCTCCTCTCCTGCAGATCGACTACTTGCCTCCCAGAGTCGACCTACACCACTCCAGTCGAGCAAAGCTCCTGAGAGCTGTCGACTCCAACAAATGCTCAAGTCCTCGAGTGGCAGGTCCTAGTAAGTCCAAGTCCCTGCACGAGCCCCTCTCCTGCGTATTGACCAACGACCTCCTCGAGTTAGACCAAGTTTCTCATTGGGATGATGCGAGCAACATTGGGGCGAGTATGCGCGCAGGCATCGACGAATATGCGAGTATGACATAGCAAAGTGTGAGTATGATATGACGAGTAGCTACGGGCGAGTACCAGGGTGCGAGTTATGAAGAGCGACTACGGTCGTGCGAGTATCAACTACGCGATTATGAATAACGCCTACGTACGAGTAAAGCGTCATGAACACTCGTCATCCCCGAGCCTACGAGCCAAGCGAGTACTATCAGCAGACAAACGAGTAAAAAATCAACAACATGGAAACTTAAACTTGTATATATATCTCTCTGTCAGAATTACAAGTTACAAAAGATGTTACAAAAAAGATGCTAACTATCTCATGCGAGTATGAGAAATATCAGCGAGCAACTAGGACTTATCGTCGCTAGTATCATGCTGATATTCCTCATCTCCAATGTCGGTGTCTTCTTCCTCGCCGCTTTCATCACTTTCCTCCTTGCCGCTGCCGCTACCGCTACCACTGCCGCTGCTGCTGCCGCTACTGCCAAAGCCCGACAATGATGAAGGCAGGCGATCTGGCGAGACTGTCTTGGCGAGTAGCTCAGGGATGAGTTCGTCAACTGTAAACACCTTCTCCCCCTCGTCGAGCTTCCTGCTAATCCTCAGCCTCGCGAGGACGACGTTGCCTGCTGCGCGGGCTATCTCTCGGCGAACCGACGACCTCACCTCCCACAAGATGCGAGATCGCTTGATAGCGTAGTGAGGATCGTCCTCTGACCACGGCTGAGGAGCAGAGGAACTCGCGCCGGCTTCTAGAATAGCCAGACGAGATTTCATCTCGGCAGCGCGGATTTGGGCTGCCTCCAGATCAGCCCGAGACTTGGCGAGTTCCGCCTCATACTCAAAGAGCTTTTTGGCGGTTTCCATCTCGGCAGCCTGCGACAAAGAACGGAGTCAGCAAAAAGAATCACGTGGGGCGATATTGACATCGCGCGTATAGGCGACTTACCTCATAATCGCCAGCGAGTGGATTCCATGCCGAGATCAATCGCCTTCTTACTAACGATCTTCAAGGCTTTTGTCCTCTCCAGCATCCTCCTCACCGCGAAATGATTTAGTTTGACGGCCCGTGCGAGTGAGCAGGCCGCCTGCTGGGCGAGTTCCTCCTCGCTAAGATCCAGCATTGACTCGGTGTCGCCTCGCCCATACATCGCGTGGAGGACAACAAAGGCCTCCCCCTTATCCTCCCCTTCCTCCACCCAAGAGGGGAGGTTGGTGCTCAACGCCACCAGATGCTCGTCCGCCGACCAGGTCACCGACGGGCGACCATAAGCATCCACCGCGTCCAGCCCCAGGTTGAAATTGGGGTGGAAGTTGCCACAACCCGCATTTTCTCACACATTTAAATACTATAAGAGCACGAGAAAATACGTGTCGTGATGCCACGCCGTGCAGGGGATAACTGCACGCGCTCAGGCAAAACCTACACTCGCGTTTGTTGAATAAATCATCATTTCTTATGCAAGTAAACCAGTTACAGTTTGATGGTCATATCCCTCGGCACCGTGGATCAGCTAGTGCACATGAAAAACTATAATGTTACAGTTTGACATCTTACATGAGTAGAATCGTCCCCAAAGGACCTCTCATGGAACATAATATATAGAAAATAGCTTTTGTTACGTACTCGAGAAATAGTGCGTTAGTGTTTTAAAACATGATATGCATGAGATGCATATACTATTCCATTTAAGGTTTAACAAACGTGCAACCTAGTATAAAACATTCCTAGAAGCAAGTAAACAACCTCCAAAAAAGATAACACTAGCAGTCTTTAGTTCATAGTACATCACTAAAGAAACCATCAGTGGGCGTCAACAACCTGATACGAACCCACTGGTGGGTGTGTATGTCTGTACAGAAAGAAGAAAAACTACCTCGCCAAAACGAGGAACAGCAACCTCTGCGGCCACAAGCAAGCTCCACCAAAAGAACACTAGCCGCTCAATCGGCTATCACCTGTACCTGAGGCATTCTAAAGAAAAGAATACTTCAGCAAGTATATAAAAGAAATGAAATGGAGCATTTCATCCAAAAAGGAATACACAATGCACCAAGTGCAAGAGATATCAACATAACCTGCTACAACCTACATGAACAATCAAGCCAACATATGCCAAAATACCAAAAGAAAGAACAGATATAATTTGTGATGTATTAACAGTGGTAAAGTCATTACTCAAGGGTTCAACGGTGGCAGCCCTTAAGGTGGAACACACCAACAAAAAAACATCCCATATCGGGGCCAAAAGGTGTTCTCTATACCATAAAACAACCAGCCCATTATCCGGGGCCAAAAGGTGTTCTCTACACCATAAAACCACCAGGCTCTACACCACACCACCCCTTACAGAGCCATCAGACAAACCACGTGCCATACGTCACGATTCAATCGGCAAAACACGTTGAAAACCCAAAATCCCGACATAACCACAAATCTGAAAGTTCATCCTAAGCAAGCACGCAACATAATCTAATTCCCTAAGTTCATCTGTCTACCTTCAACCAAGATTTGGACACAAAATGAATAACTCTAATTTCAACTATACCATAGCCATATAATCATAAGAGATGAAAGAAAAGGAAACTTGGCAAGGGCAAGAACACCACTTGCCTCAACCTTCAAGCACAATAGCCGACGCCAAACAAAATTACACAAGGGCCATAGAAAAAACCGGGGGAGTTACAGAAGTGGGGAAGCCGGGTATGGAGTGGCGAATCCTGGTCGTCAAGATGCGGCGACGACACCTTCTGTTTTTTGGTCGCAGGGCCCGACGAGCTGGCTTTGCCTTTGCCCTTTGCGAGCTTCTTCTTCTCGCTGATATCGGCCGGCGAGTGGGGGTCAAGAAGCTAGGTGACGATTTCTTTGGCTGGAGGAAGCGGCCTCGCCGGGAGCTCGTTCGGCTCTGCAAAAGGCCAAGTAATGTGAGCAAACAACTGTCGCGACGAGTATGCAAGAGACGTTCCTCGCTAAGACTTACCTTCATTATAATGGACCTCGAACAGTGTGTTGATGTTTAGTCGCCAAAAAAACATCGAACCAACGACCTCAGAACGATTCGACGAGCTGCTCGCGCACACCCTCCAATATCGGTGGAAGGAATGCGACATCAGCAGGTTGGTGCGGCCTTTCCTGGACGTCACCAAAGTCACCCTCAACGACGACTAACAGCTCGCTCCAGCGATGTACTTTATTCGCCGTCCCCACCAGGGTACAGACATGGCTGCTGAAATATACCACGCCATCGGCAGTCGCGACGAAGGCGAATATTTTGTGGAAGTCGGAAAGATCGAAGATGATCCTCTCCTTGTGCAAGTAACAAAGGAACCTCATGATGATAACAACGTCGTTGGGGTTGATCTGTGCGGGGACTATGCCGAAGTATCGGAGAATATCACAATACTCCGGCCACAATGGAAGTCGCAAACCGACGTTGAAGTGGTGAAGGGGGAGGACAAGCACGCCCTCTATACATGTGTTTAGGCGCTCGCTGCGACTAGGAAGTCGGGCCGAGTATCCCTTCGGCAAAAGTCGCTCCCTAAAGTTTTCTAAGTCCCGCTCTATTGTAGTGGACTTTTTGAAAGCCGCGTCAGCGAAATTGGCGGCGTAGGCTTGGCGGCGAGCACTGGCATCGTCTCCAACCATCTTGTGAGTTCTAAACAAAGGAGAAGGAAGAAGAGCGAGGAGTAAAGCAAATTCGCAGCGCGCGAGCACGTGAAGATACTCGCGGGCTAGGGGTTCAAAATCGCAACAACGTACTTATATCCTACCTACCCCCTCTATTTATAGGCGCCAAGGGGGGTATATCTTCCTTATAACGAGTATCAGACCAAGTCGCGCCCTGAACGAGTAATTCGATGCCGATTGCATAGGTCGCACGAAAAAGAAAAAGTGTTACCGCAACCTGCAGAACAAACTCGGCACAATTCAGACAAGATATCACACTGAAAACAGAGAAAAGTATATAATGGCGCGAGATCGAAACTCGCTTATTACAAATTAGAAAA
This sequence comes from Platanthera guangdongensis, assembly GCA_039583875.1. NCBI lineage: Eukaryota > Viridiplantae > Streptophyta > Magnoliopsida > Asparagales > Orchidaceae > Platanthera > Platanthera guangdongensis. The sequence goes on along the minus strand of CM077160.1, from coordinate 162,111,342 downwards.
TGTCCACAAAGTCGCACTTGGCGAGTTTCAAATAAGAAGAAAGAAAAATCTAAGGCCTAGGCCTCTCTGGGGGATGGGGATGTCGCCCCGCCCAACCCATCTCGTGCGCCCGCCGGAAGTGCTCCGTCGCCATCGCTATCGCATCATCTCCGAGCCGCAACTGCTCCTCCATCCTCGTCAACCGACCGACGGAGCCCATACTCGCGCGAATGCCGACAACCTCGGCAAGGACAAGCTGGAGGTGATGGTTGTTAATCTCCAGCTGACGATCATTCTCCTTTATCATGTGGAAGCGGTATTCGTAGCTCTCCAGCGTACTCTTGAGCACTTCCATTTTCGTCATCCGCACTTCCAACGATGATATTCGACGATGAGGCTCGCAGATCGCCAGCTGATCGAACTTGCTCTCCAGCTCCAAGTAGGCGCGAGCAGCAGCACGACGATATTCCATGCCCGATAACCCCATGGCATCGATGAAGGCCGCCCCTAGAGTCGCTGGCCGATCTGACAACAAATGAAAGTCGCCAGAATAGACAGATATTTAGCCGCCCTATACGGCATCGATAGCGATACATGCCGCTGCGAGGAGACCTAGATCGGCGAGGAGATCTAGATCGGCGTGGAGAGGATCCGCGAGTTGTCTCATCTCACCGGCTTGAAGATGGCCCCCCAATGAGCTCGGTCGCCTTGCCTTGCCCGCTCCCCCCTTGTCTAGAATCCGTGCCTCTTGGCGGAAAGTAGCTCAGTCGCGGCTTGACCAGCTTACTGACCGCGGGATGTGATGAAAGAGGCGGAGGGAGCGACGAACTCGCCGGTGGCTGAGGATTCTATAGTGGAGGAGGTGGAGGAAGTCGCATCGTGGCGACCTGGGAAGGCGCGACCAGAGGCGACGACAGCGGCAGGGATACGGTCACCGACTGGATGGTGGCGATATTTGAAAGAGGCGGCGGCGGGGGTAGAGAGGAGCTTGCCTCGGGAAGAGAAGACCTTGCCCGAGGCAGTGCAGAACTCGCGGCAGGCGAAGCAAAACTCCTCGCAGGCAGCGCAGAACTCACCGGGAGACCCTTACTCACCGACGTATCCTTCTTGGGCCGAGGGTCCTTCGGCAAAGGATTCTTGCTCGCCTGGGTCATCTTCCTCGGCGGCGGATCCTTCGACGATAGTTCCTTGCTCTCCAAGGGAACCGAGCCCTCAAATGTCCTTTTGCCGCTGATATTGATCCGCACCGTATGCACAGTCTTTACTTATCTCCCGGCGGGAAGGGCGACCAGCGGCGCGGAGGTCAACGGGGCGACATTCAGAACCGCGCCAACGCCCCCTGAAGGAGAATCTGCGAGTACCATGGTCAAGTTAGCAAGCAATGGAAACAACCGTCAGAATAAGAAATCATCTCGGCAAAAAAGACAACCTGGCAGGTCGACGATTTCAACCTGCTGTGGCACCGGAGTGGAGGCGAGTTACGGGGCCAAGGTCGTGGCGAGCTCAGGAATGTCAAGCGAGTCGAGGAAGCTCGCATCAGATGCGGCGACATTGGGGATGTCGTCAAGCCCCAGGTCGCTGAGCAGTCGCTGCGTGCTAGCAGAGCGCACGGGGTTGCTGGTGGAAGTCGCGGTTTGAGAAAGAGGTGGCGGCGAGTTGTCATCACCAGAGGCGGGTTTCTTCTTGGACCTTTTAACTTTCTTCTTCTTGAGGGGGGTAAGTCGGCAATGACATCCTCCTCCCGCGGCTGTTTCGACTTAGTGACGCCAATAGCACCAGTCAGCGCAGCGAGACTATCATGAAGAAACTTCGCAGCGTCAGACATTTCGCGCGAGTTCTGGAGATCCGGCTAAAGAACTAGGCCCCCCCTATTTATAGAGATCGACAGGCAGTCACAAGAGACAAGCAACCCAGATACTCGGCGGAGAAGCTCGCCAAATAAATGTTGGATGTTTCTTTCCGAGCTCCAACGTCGCTCAAAAAGAGCGGGGATTGTGTACAACCCGTATTCGTCGAGAGTGGGCCCTACCCCAGCCAGGTCAGCAGAAGTCAAGGCAGGAGTCAAAGTCAGCATTCAAGATCGCGGAAGGCCTGGGCGAGTATAGACGAGCTCCCCTCGCATACTCGCCAGGTAGGCGACTAGGCGAGATACTCGCCCAGCCCGTGCGAGTTCCTCTGGAAGTCTCCTAGTCGCCGAGGTGGGGGGGGGGGGTGGGGTATAAATATGACCCCACCTCCCCTTGCATTTGCCTATAAATAGGAACCCAGGGGTACGAGGTGAGGCACTGAAAATCCTCGGTAGGATACTCGCGCGCTTCAGTTTCGGGATACTAGCTAAATCTTCGGATTCCTTTTCCTTGGAGAGCAAGTCGCGACCTTGCGACCTCGCCAGCTAGCTTCCCTCGTACCCAGTTCGACCATCTTTGGTTGAGAAGGGTTGCTCCTTTCGAGCATCCGGGTACGTGGTGAGTCCTTCCTGGCGCAACATCTGGGGTCTTGTTTGACCTGATTCTTCGTCCTAGTCATCTTTGTCGTCTGATCTAGCTTTTGAGTCAGTAACCTTAGGCGGCTTTGATCTGAATTCTGAGGTTGGGATTTTTCCTGGCTTCAACAATCATCATTACATAATATCTTTCAAAATGAATAATAATCTATTTTAAAGGTTTATAAAAGTTCTTTCGTACCTATATTAATCCTAGAGGTCTCCATAACATGTGTTCAATGGTTGTCATGATCATATATGATGATAAGTGAATAAAACAAGTATTTTTCACTGCTTAATTTTAACCACATCCTTACTTGTGGACTGGTCATTCCACTGAACCGTGAGACACGATCATTAAAACTTAATTTAAATCCTGTTTTAAAATTATAGCTCATGGATTTTCATGAAAGTATTAGGAGTATGTTTCAGCCTGAGTGCCTGCAGTTGTCCCCTGCACGGCGTGACATCACAGCTCGTATTTTCTCTTACTCTAACGTATTATTTAATACAGAGAAAATGCGGGTTGTGACATTGATTGTTGAAGGACGAGACCCAGATAGTCCCGTGACCTGCTACCAGGGCAAAGGGTGAACACTTCGAGCCTGGTAATGAGAGGTCGAATTCACCAAGCCGGAGGATGTTGCTGAGTGTGGCGGTGAAGGCCTTCCAACCTGGGCCCCTGTGAGGAGGACACGCCTCGGTGGCGCTGCAACCTACTGCGGGAGAATGACGGACCTTCGATCGCAGGCAGTGAGGGTTGCAAGGTGTTAGGAGCCATGTAGAAATGACGAAGTTTGGAAGCTTGCAGTCCGCTGGCAAATCAACTGTGAAATTTCGCTTAAGTCCATATAGTCTGATAACTTAGTCGTTAATCCGTTGGAAAGGTTCTTCATTTATTGAGTGAGCCTCTGTCTCGTCAAGTCTATTCGTCGAGTTGTTCAGCGAGACTAGTTGATTATCCGATAAGGCATGATTGTCTTGGTAAGATCTGTACGCTAAAGTTAGGGATGTCGTGTCTAGTCGGTTGTGCCAGTCTCGAGATATAAGTAGTTGATTTAGGGCTGTTGGTGTTAGTGGACTAAACCACTGCCGCAACATCCTGCATTTTGAGCTTTTTACCTTGCGGGGTTTTTCCCCCGGTGTTGTTTATTTTTTTCTTTATTGCTGGTGTGCTGGCGGAGGTATCTCCCACCGCAATTACGGGATACTCTCCAGTTTTGATGTGTCGAGTTATGAGACCGCTTCTTTTTCCCTTGGGTGGTCGTGGAGTTGGTGGGTGGTGGACGCATCTCCCCCCACTATTGACATATGCTTACCGGTGTTTCCCTTGGGGCCCGTGCGGAGTTCGTTATTTGGGTGTGTTGATGGAGGTAACTCCCCCCACATTTGTCGGATGCTTACCGGTGTTAAAAATTGAATTCTTTATTTAAATTATTATGACTTTTGCTATATATTTAAGTTGTCGGATTATAGTTGTACATTTAAACTATTGCTCTCCACCATATCTAGTGTGGTCAGGTACGTAGATGCTCGCGTAAGTTTTCTCACTGTTTACTTATTATACAGGTTGTACCTTACTTTCAGTATATTCGGTCTTGGGTTGGTACCCATGTTGACAGTTGTTTACATTTCTAATTTTCACTTCCCGCCGCCACTTGTACTTCTTGTTGAGACGTTCTTTTTTTGAATGCCTCAGGTTCAAGACAGTAGCTGTTTGTGGAGTTAGAGCTGATGATTTCAGAGTTGCAGTCTTAGCTGAGACTTCTTTTCATCTCACCATCGTGAGGTAGTTTGTTTGTTGTAGTTTTGTTTTACCTAATTCAGACATGCTCTCGTGTCTTTGTGGGTTTGTGTCAGGTTGTTGACACTCACAGTTTATTTGTGATTTTAGACACTTTACTAACTGCTAGTTTACCTTCATGCTGGTTTTGTATAGCTTTCTTGTTCTCTATGAAGTTTTATGCTATGAATACATGTTAGGTATTTTAAGTTTAAAATTAAAAAGATTTATACCATCATTAAATAATATCTTTCAAAATGAATAATAATCTATTTTAAAAGTTTATAAAAGTTTTTTAGTACCTATATTAATCCTAAAGGTCTGCATAACATGTGTTATCAATGATTGTCATGATCATATATGATGATAAGTGAATAAAACAAGTATTTTTCGCTGCTTAATTTTAACCACATCTTTACTTGTGGACTGGTCATTCCATTGAACCGTGGGACACGATCATTAAAACTTAATTTAAATCCTGTTATAAAACTATAACTCATGGATTTTCATGAAAAGTATTAGGAGTGGGTTTCAGCCTGAGCACCTGCAGTTGTCCCCTGCACGACGTGACATCACAGTCCGCATTTTCTCTTACTCTGACGTATTATTTAATACGGAGAAAATGCGGGTTGTGACATTGACTGTTGAAGGACGAGACCCAGATGGTCCCACGACCTGCTACCAGGGCAAATAGTGAACACTTCAAGCCTGGTAATGAGAGGTCAAATTCACCAAGCCGGAGGATGTTGCTAAGTGTGGAGGTGAAGGCATTCCAAGCTGGGCCATTGTGAGGAGGACACGCCCCGGCGGCGCTGTAACCTACTGCGGGAGAATGACGGACCTTCGATCACAGACAGTGAGGGTTGCAAGGGGTTAGGAGCCATGTAGAAATGACGAAGTTTGGAAGCTTGCAATCTGCTGACAAATGCGAGGGGGCAGGCCCTGGCGACGCTGTGACTTACTGCGGGAGAAGGGAGAACCTTCGATCGCAGGCAGTGGGGTCACTAAAGGTTGGGAGCCCCATAAAAGTGTCAGGGGGCAGATCCCGACGTAACCTTATACTAGAAGAAACGTCGAAGTTTGTAAACTTGCAGATCTCTAGCGAGCGCGAGGGGGCAGGCCCTGGCGACACTGTGGACTACTGCGGGAGAAAGGTGAACCTTCAATCGCAGGCAGTGAGGCCACTTGTGTGACGACCCGGTGCCGACCCACTCTGGACAACACGAGGAACATCATGGCCTCATTGGTATCATTCGGGCTGCAGCCCAGGCACCCAACCCCTCTCCATCAACATGCGGGTTGTTGGCGGCCACAACCTCCCTTTGATGAGGCAAACTCGATAGTCAAGCATGCATCACGAGGACTTTCCAGGAGGTCACCCATCCCAGCACCACTCCAGCCCGAGCACGCTTAACTATGGAGTTTTCCAACTCAATAGTCAAGTTGCAGCTCAATTAGTGATGAAAAGTTGGAAAATAATGAACATAAAAAGCACAACTGTTTTCATTCAAAATCAAAGCTTTTAGCTCTCGGAACTCGCCTTTCATATTGCTAGCGCCATCATATCCTTGCACATGCAATTTAGATATACTAAGTCCATATTGCATAAATAATGACTCAATGCCAGCTTTTAAAGATAATGCAGTAGTGTCAGCTACATGAACAAAATCAAGAAGATGCTCTATAATCTTGCCACTGGATTCCACATAGCGTAACACAACAGACATCTGCTCTTTTGTAGAAACATCACGGGATTCATCCAATAAAACTGTAAAACAATTTTCTCCAATCTCACGAATGATTTGTTTTGTTGTCTCCGTTGCAATTGCTGAAACTATTTTTTTTGAATCTTAGGCGATATAAGCTGACAATTTCGAGGAGCATTTTGAAGCGCAACTGTCTTAATGTCATCATTATGTGAAACAAGGAAATTCATAAGCTCCATAAAATTGCCTCGATTGATAGACTATTTACTCTCATCGTGACCGCGGAAGGACAATCCTTGTCGTAAAAGAAATCTAACGCAATCAATCGAAGCACATAAACGGGCACAATAATCTATACTTTGTTGTTCTTCTTGTCTCGCAAAATCAATATGAATACCCTGTTTTTGATTCATCAAAACCTCACAAAGTTTTCTAGAAGCATTGTGTGGAGTAGTGCGAGTTTCGATGTGTTCTCCCAATACTGATTTATCTTTCCATTTTCTGAATCCTCTAATAGTAAAAGTAGGCTCACAACCTCTTTGGGGGAAAATATAACGGTAAAGACAAAATGTTGCATCTTTTTCCTTACTATATTCTAACCAGCCTTTAAACGTATTAAACCAATTCTTATTAAAGCGTCGAGCTTTTTTTCGATTTCTATTTGGGGGAAAATTTCTAACTGAGGTTGACAAGGACCTTTCCGCGGATAATATCTTCGTACTGACTCTTGAACATTTGCATTATAGGAATTTATAGGATGCCTTAAGCCTGTATCTGAAGGTAAATCTTCTATTTTAAACTCTTCTATGCGGCTTCTTTTGCTAGTTAAAACTAACTCCTGAGAATCTTTCGAACTTTGACATGCTTCCTTTTTAGAAAAAAATTTCTCCATTGCACTAACTAAACACACTGCATAAAATGAACGAGACATTCTCGTTAGCGCAACTAGGGCTAATCGCTATGCATATCACAAACATCACCGATCCGGGTTTACCGCCACTGGTAGGGTTCACACAGCATGTCTAAATCCAGACTCGCACGTCGGATCACTGATGCACAAAAATATGTCGGGGACGGACACAATCGACCCGGAGGGTCGTAATGAACCGAGGGAAACACACACCATGTCCAATTAAAGGCGGGTGGCCCTCCAAAGCAAAGTAAAAGCAGAAAACTACACTGGGGTCGCAATCCCACGCCCTGGCGGAGTCCCCGCTCTCCACCGCATAGTGAGAGAGGGACTCTTCGTGCATCTCACACATCAAAATACGTCGGGGTTGCAATCCCATACCATGACAGAGTCCCCATCTTCAACCGAAATGGCATGAGGGGACTCTCATTGCACAAAATAATTACAAACACAGAGATGAAGAGATCGTTACCCTTGGTGCGTATTTTTCTCCGCGATTGGAGGCCTTGAGCTCCGAATTGAGGGATGCCGATGTTGTCAATCCTACAATGCAGACGGAGCACTGGACGTCTGGACTACTGGAGCAGACTGAGCAGTCACCGAGTTCTAGCACTGTTTTGAATTATATGCTGCAATTGCTTCCTTGGACTGGACTGGGCACTAGAGTACTGGACTGACCGACTGTGCATGTGCACTGGAGGTCGAAGAGGAAAACTGTTTTGAAGCCAAGAAATCATAGCAAGAAGCAGCAAGAAGCTAAGAAATTGCAGACCTGGACTGGGCATTGGACTCCTGGAGTCGTCTGGATTCTGGAGCCCGGAGGTCGAGCCGTCGGCGAAGTCTCGAAGACGACAAAGAGCAGAAAAGCCGCTGGCGTCGTCGCGTGCAGCGCCATCATCGTCAAAGAGGGAAATGCCATAGCTCGCGTCTTCCTCTCGTCGAACTGTCGAAGAGGAAAAAAATCGCGAAGAGGGAAATGCCCTAAACCCGACGCCTGGAGGATTTTATCACAATTTACGGTCGGGCACGTGCCTGACCGTGCCTTAGTCTAGGTCCGCCCCTGAGCCCGAGACTACTGGTCCCACAGTTCGGCTCGCAGACTATGAAGATAAAAACAAGACAAAAAATGAAGAAACTAAAGAACCTCAAGCGCCGCAATAGGGAGGTCTCATCACGTACCCGAAATTTTGGAAAAAACTTCTCCCCCACAACAAAAAATGGCTGAGCAAGTCACGAAGAAGGTACCACCAGTGGCCAGGCCGCGACCGGCCTAGCCCCCGGCCAAGCCACCGGCCTCTCCGCGGCCACCGGCCCTGCCGCCAGACCAACCGTCGTCCTGGCCGCCGCCTGGCCACTGGCCGGCCGCCGCCGCCGCCCGGCCGCCCCACCACCGTCGACGACTTGCCCGCCGTCCGATCGTGGTGGGCTCTCCTCACCGTCTGATTCAGTGGGTAACCACCCACTAACCCACTAAGTTAGTGGTGGGGCCCGCCATAATCCTCTCCAGGAGGCTATAAAAGGAACCCCGGGGCCTCCTTATAATGGACTTTTTGGCTCCTGGTCATCTTCTTCCTCGGGCGAGAGCTCTGCCGGACTCCTCCCTCGGATCATCCTCCAGCCACCTCAAACCACCAGTGTGAGGCCAACAGGGAAACACCCAAGTCTTGGGACGCAACGCGTGAAAGGAGGAGGGAGACCAATATGAGCAGACAAGCGCCGAAGCCGCCCCCAAACTTCAAGGCTCCCTAACCACCTCTCGGATTCCAGCATCCAAGTCGCTCCCAAGGCGCAGCCTGTTGCCCGCTGGGAGCTGAAGTCTCTCTCTCTCTACCCCAAGCTGTAACGGGGAGCGGCCTGTCGCCCCCGATTCTCCGGACGCATTGTAATCACAAGCAGCTAGTGGACTTTGACCTGCACAGATCTGATCACATGGTTTTTTACCCGGTTGAGTGGTTTTTCCACGTCATTACATCTTGTGTCAACCTTTTGTTCTCATTGACTGTGTGCACGCTCAGTCGCTCCGCAAGCTAAGACGGTCCAAGCGAATTCGGTCCGACCGGGGCATCGAGTTTGTCCGCAACACTCCTCATTTCTCATCTTCTTCTTATCTTTTCTTTTCAGAGTCCTCTTCTTCCTCATGCCAAAACTCTGCCAATTTCCTCCTACGAGCAACATACGAACCATCTTCGAGCCACCTCCGAGCCATACCCGAGCCGTAAGCGGGTCAAGTCACAACCACCTGACAAAGCTAAATCGTCCAAGTCCCAAGCGGCTCCAGCAACGACAAGACCAAGTATTCTGCCTCTCATCCAGAATCAGCAAGTCGTTATTCAAAGACCACCGACGCGAAGCGCAATTTGTAACAACTCCCGGCGCGACGACCTGTCGTCCTCCGCGTTCAAAGTGTTCTCTCACCCCATAATTGTGATGAGAGGTGACCTGTCACCCTCGACTTCATGAACTAGATGTAACCTCCAGAAAACAGTTGATTTTGACCGGCACAGTTTTGATCATGCAGTTTTTTACCCAGTTGAGAGATTTTTCCACGTTAAAACTGTCTGTGTACGATCAACCTACTCATTTGGCTGTGTGTGCGCTCAACCATCCCGAGAGCTAAGACAGTTCAAGAATTTTGGCCCGACCAGGACATCGAGTTGGTCCACAACAATAGTGATCCACCACGAGGGCCACACTTGCAACTCTTCCCCGACATCGCCGAGAGTGTTCTGAATGTTTGGGATGACAACATGGTTACAATGGGCGATGAAGAGACGCACAACAGACTCTCCAATCCCCACTTGCACCATCGATGATGACCGCTACCTTGACTTCCACCCTTAATTTGGTAGTGAGATTGTTATCCGCAGATCGAAAATGACTATTTGCAGATTATTACTATTCGCAGACCCAAAGACTCTTAAATTTGTTATTCGCAGAAATCATTATTATTCGTACACCAACATTAAAAGTAAAAAAAATATCAAGATGTGCACCAGCACCACAAGCACCACCAAAATTCAAGCATACATAAAAGTATACATAACTTGCATCAAAAAATATGAAGCACTAGCACCACAAGTGTACACAAAATATCAAGTCCATCAAAATATATATAACCTGCATCAAAAATATGAAGCACTAATATCCCAAGTGCTCAAAAAATATCAAGTCCATAAAAATATATAATATGTAGCTCAAAACCACAAGTGCTCAACAATACCAGCACCTTGCCACTGACCTGTAAAAGAAATATCTTTAAATTATTAACACTCATGTTGGTACTAATCAGTAATTGCAATAAGAAACTAAACTCAATATTATAATGAGTATTAACATACCTCAAAAGTACTAACCATCCAAATTGACTATCTCCTCTTGTGTATTCTCTTGCATTTTAGTAGACTCCAATCTTGAAATAAATATATCTTCCCATGATTCAGCAATAGGATCCCAATACCTTCTCCACGGCGAGACAAAACGTGACAATGGACACCCGTCGCGCAACATAAAGTGTACAAAATGATTATCATCTATAAAGCCCATACATACTAGCCTTGGTGTAGCCGGTGGTCCAGAATTTAAGAGAAGAAATGTTAGACTTTGAAATGATGAAAGCTGAATCAATGCAATATTGTAGCAAGATGACACCACAAGGCCCATATCCGGCATTGACATCCATTTCTCTTGCGGTGCTGATATTTGAGCACAATCAATGGATGCTAATAAACACTCAAATCTCGATACAACATAAATATTATTGTACATGTTCTCCTTAATCTGTAGTTCCCTAGAGAGATCCAACCTCACTTGGGCCCAATTCTCCCCCAAATCCATAGCTCGGCTTATCACTCGAAAGCCGCAATGTCCGTCACCAAGAACATTGATCACTTCTGTTATATGATCTGCTATATATACCGACATTTGCCTACATACATCAACAAAAAATTGTTTGGTGGTAGTAAGCGTAAGCTTCCAAAATGAGTAACATGTTCTTTTTCTAGCCGTCATTTTTGCCTTGTGTTGTTGTTTTATTTTCTCTTCCTCATTCATTAAAACATGCTCAAAGTGCGAAAAAGTGAAGTACATTGGGCGGGGCGAGCGGCGAATGACGATCGATTCTTCTTTGCCGACAAAGTATACACAGCGGCGAGCGGCGGGGCGATCAATTCTTCTTCGCCGGCGAGCGGGGCGAGCGACAGATGGCGAGCGGAGCGATCGGCGGATTGCGAGCGGTAGATCGCCTCCTTCCAGAGAGAGCAGGTATCGGGGGAGAAGAAATTAGGGCTTTGGTTTGAGAATAAAAAAAAAGGAAACCGCCTAAGCCTTTGAACCCCCAAAAAGGTTTTTTTCGGTCTGCGAATAGCCATTCATGGTCTGTGAATAACAATCCCTTTTTTATTCAAATCGTGAAGGTGATTGTATTGTATATTTGTATTTGTATACAACCAAAATCGGTCTGCAATTAACAACTCTTTATTTTTAGAGTGCTGTTACGCGCAAATCAAGTTCGGCCACGTGCAAACCATGTTAAGTGCAAACTAAACCAAAAAATCATAAATACTTGTGAACCCGTAAAAGGCCGGTCTGCACCTTGCTGTTCTGATAATTTTTTTGAAAGAGCGATTTGGACGTAGCAAAAACCGGTTTGCACATAAAATTGCTCTATTTTTAGGTGATTGTTAACCGCAACCCGTTATTTTGCTAGTCGCATCCCAAAATCTCCTAATTTTTCACGCCTTTTCAAAATACGTCGTGTACATGCAATATCCGGAAAAATGTTCAACACGAAAGTTGGAGATATCAACTTTCGTGTTGATCACTTTTCCTAAAAATGCATGTACAAGACATACTTTGGAAATATGTCCATGTTTTGCGCCTTTTCGAGATACCCCTTGTACATGCAATTTCAGGAAAAAGTGTTCAACACTAAACTTGTAGATCTCGTCCATATCTACAACTTTTATGTTGAACACTTTTCCTGAAATTGTATGTACAAAACGTATTTCGAGAAGACTAAAAAAATTGAAAGATTTTGAGGTTTGAGTAAGCCAATTACCGGTTGCGGTTAACAGTCATGTTTTTAACACTCTCCACTCGGCCGTCGAGAGCCTCAATCGCCAAATCCGTTCGCTCTCGGTTTGGGAGCTCCACCTTTATTCCAACTGAGAGTAATGGATATGGCGATTGGCCTCCAAAGTTTTGTAATGGCTAAGGCGTCGTTGCGTACCAATCAAAGAGGAACCTCTTCGCCCCTTTCGTTCCCCAAAGATGTACTGGGCAGCAGCTTCCACGCATTTGCATCTGCGAAAGCTCACCGAACCCTAAGCTTTCGCCCGGCTCGCGCGCGTCGATTATGTGCCAGATGCTCAGTATCTTCGTTCACAGAGTCTGTTTCTGGTGATTTTCACTCCGTTTCCTTGTATCGTCTCCGAGATTGATGAGTAGTGTTGTTGATTTCTTCGGCTTCCTGTTTGAAATTGAAGGAATCCTGTTTTCTTAACTAATATAAATTTCCTTTTGAGGTCCAATCGTTTTTATTGCATTTTATATATAATGGAGATTGAGATATGTAAAGTTCAGGATATGCAATAAGGAGAACGTTAGTAGAAATTCAGGTTGTCTTACTATTTGATTTTGTAACGATCCTACTAGGGACAATGGGGCTGTGGTCACCAGAGAGAAGGCCAAAGAGTGGCCGGGGAAGAGGAAACAGATGAAAGGTGGTTAAGGTAAAAGATGAAGCTGATACATACTAATTTCATACCTCAAAACAGTACAAACTGGAGTATTTATACCCCACTGGTCCAGATGACCGTTACAAATACATTAAAATAAGAACAAGGGGCGCTGCCCCCCCCCCCCCCCCCCCCCCCCTACTAACGTTGCAGGAATTGTATAATAAAACAAAGAAACATGAAATATATTGATAGCCGTTGACTGTGGCTTTTGTTGGCTGGTACGAAGGAATCCTCTCCGTTGATATTTTGTTTGGATGTGATTCCCCCACATGGCTGATGATGACCTGGGGCCAGGTGCGGCTGAGCCTGTTGGCGCTCTGATTTTTGTTGTTTGTCCCGGGGCAAAGGTTGGCCGTAGATATTGCTTTTGTGCTGTCCTAGGTGTGACCGTCAGATATGCCTGCCCTGTCTGAAGCCATTGGATGAGCTCTGACTGTAACATCGCCTTCCTCCTTTAAGACGATGTCCTCAACGTCGTTCTCTATATTCGCGTGCTGGTTTGGTGAAAGGAGTGCTAGGGCAGTTGTGGGACGGCTGGGGAGAGGTGCTCTCGCTGCTTCTTCGGGTGCCTTGGTGGGAACGACAAAGAGGGCAGCTTGTCTTCCCGGCTGCGGAGAACTAGGGGGGCTGCAACTCGTTGTTAACACCATGGACAGGGGATTGCAGAGTAAGTCTCCTCTCTGTGGTTGGTCGTGGCTGGGTGTGGTGTTGGTCCGGAGATTTGTGCGCTTAGTATGTGGTTGTGTGAGTTCCCACGAATCTGGATGCAGTGGATCTCGGATCTGCTGGTACCGCCGTGGATTTCTGCGTTGCTTTCGCGCCCATGTAGGAAGCGGGGTGTTTCCTTTGTTGATTGAGGTTGGGGGAACGAGGCCCTCGACAGTGAATAGGTCTTGCCAGGTACTGTCTGCGGGAGGAAGGCCTTCCCACTGAACCAGGGCTTGAGAGACTTGCTGACCCTTGCGTATGATATCTCGAGTGTTGATAATTGCCAAGGGTTGATGTAGAGGGTTATTTTTCCATTGACAGGGTGGTAAGTTGACTACCTGAACCTTCGGGTCTCCGACGTAGGGTTTGAGCATAGAGGCGTGGAACGCTGGGTCAATTCTGGATTCCGGTGGGAGGAGTTTGTACGTTGTTGCCCCAATGGTCTCCTCAAGTTATGGTGAGCTGACGGTAGGGATGTAATTTGAGGAGGACCCGGTCGCCCTTCTCCGTTCAAGCTCTTTCCTTTTCTTGTCTGCCTGAGCATTCATCCTGTTTTGGCCCTGTTCAAATTTTGTTTGAGGCAATGCGGTAAGTCATCTCTTGTCTGGAGCGTCGCCTCCACTGCTTCGTTGCTGGTGGTTCCTGCAGTGTAGGGAATAAGTACAGGCGGTGGCCGACCGTACATGACCTCAAAGGGGGTCATGTTGGTTGATGAATTGTAAGATGTATTATAGTGATATTGTGCGGAATTAAGAAATTCAGACCATCATTGTGGGTGCTCGTGAGAAAAGATTCGGAGGTATTGCTATAAACAACGATTAATTCTCTCCGTTAAACCGTCTGTTTGTGGGTGATAGGACAGACTATATTTGAGGTGAGTCCCTTGCAATTTAAACAATTCGACCCAGAAATCGCTTAAAAAATAGTATCGCGATCGGATATGATGGATTCCGGGAGGCCATGTAATTTACCCACACCGCTCCAGAATTCCGTAGCCACGCGGGGGCCGAAAATAGGATGTTTTAAGGGGGCAAAGTGGGCGGCCTTGGAAAACCGATCGACGACAACGAGGATAATCGTGTACCCCTTTGAGTTCGGGAGATGGGTAATAAAATCCATTGTGAGGTCAACCCAAAGTCGTTGGGGGGTAGGTAAGGGTTGCAACAACCCATATGGCAGGTGGTTGCTGGACTTAGACTTTTGGCATACATCGCATTGGGTGATGAAGTTGGTGATCTCTTTTTTCATATGACGCCAAAAAAATTGGGGTTGGATTCTACGTAGGGTTCCCTTGATTCCTGAATTACCCCCGAGCAAGCTGGAATGCGCTTCTAGAATTATGCGGGTTTTGATATTTGAATTATCTGGAATGTATATGCGGTTGTGGTGCATGATGTAATCATTATGTAGCTTCCAATTAGGGTATGCTTGGGGGGCCTGTCGAATTTGTTGGGCCCAAGCATCTGCCTCATATTCAAGCTCAAGTCCGTCCAACAGGGAGGAGGAGGGAGTGGAAAGAATATTGAGGCTTGCTAGGGAGGAGTCGTCTGGGATCTCGGGTATCCTAGATAAGGAATCTGCTGCTTGATTAGTTTTTCCTACTTTATATTTTATGATGAAGTCGTAGCCGAGTAACTTGGACAGGAACACTTGTTGTTCGAGGGTGCGGAGATGTTGGGTCAGCAAGTGGTGCAAGCTCTGACGATCCGTCAAAATGGTGAACTGATGCCCTAAGAGATATTGGCGCCACTCGCTGACGGCTTCGGTGACGGCGAACATCTCTCTTGTGTAGGTAGATTTTTTTGCATGGCAGTAGATAGTTTTTTACTGAAATATGTTATGGTTTGTTCGCCTTGTTTTAAAATTGCCCCAATTCCGGTACCTGAGGTATCTGTTTCTAAAATAAATGGTTTATGAAAATCTGGTAAAGCTAAAATGGGATATGAAACAAGTTTGTTTTTTAGTGCATCAAAAGCTTCCTGTGCGGGGGCGGTCCAGGAGAATGCCGTGCGTTTGAGTAATTCTGTGAGGGGAAAGACAATCTTTGCGTAGTTTTGAATAAATTTGCGATAGTACCCAGTGAGACCTAGGAAAGCTCGAATGGCCTTTTGGTTCTTGTGCCGGGGAAAATTCTCGACGCTTTCGATGTTGCTCTTAGTCAGAAGGACCTTACCATCCCTGATGGTGTGGCCCAGGAACTCTATCTCGGGTGCCGCAAAATAACATTTTGATAGTTTAACATATAATTGATTTTTCTTCAAGATAGTTAAAGTTGTTTGTAAATGTTCTAGGTGCGTGGTTTCGGTTGGGCTGAATTTGAGTATATCGTCAAAGAAAATTACAATGAATTTTCGTAGGTATGGTTGGAATATAGAGTTCATCAAGGCTTGGAAGGTGGAGGGGACGTTGGTCAAGTCGAAGGGCATGATGACAAATTCGTAATGGCCTTGGTGGGTACGAAAGGCCGTCTTACTAACACTCTATTCCGCTACCCTAATCTGGTGGTAACCCGACCTTAGATCGACTTTTGAAAAGAAGCGAGCGTTATGCAACTCGTCCAGTAATTCGTCGATGGTAGGGATGAGAAATTTATCTTTAATTGTGATTTTATTAAGCGCCCTGTAATCGACGCAGAAGCGCCACGTTCCATCTTTTTTTTACCATGATAACCGGAGAGCTAAAAGCTGAGGTGGAGGGTCGGATTTGTCCCCGGGTGAGCATTTCGGCTACCATCTTTTCTATCTCGTTTTTCTGATGGTATGGGTATCAGAAGGGTCTCAAGTTGGGAGCCGTAGTGTTTGGTAGCAGGTTAATTTGATGGTCGATTGTTCGGCCGGGTGGGAGCTGGCTAGCCTCGTCGAATACAGGTTTGAATGCGGTAAGCAACTTATAAAAAGGGGTTGGTAGAGTGGATTTTAATTCTGTGACCATTAGTCGGGCGTTTGGGGTGTTCTTGGCGATGATGAGACACATTGCGAAAGGTTTGAGTGCTATCATACGACGGAGCTGCGATGATGAAACCTGGCCGACCTGGGTCCCATTATGGTGTCCCAATAATGTCCCTTGTCCCTTGTTGCTTGCATATGTAAGGGTGATTTTGTCATAGTCGGTGGTGACTGGTCCCAATGTCTTGAGCCATCACTGTCCTAAGATAAGGTCCGTCCGTGCCTTCGATGTCGAGGACATATAAGTGAACTATATATGGGTTGGCCTGGATGAGCAGCCGGACATCCTTACATTTTCCCTTACATGATTCGGTCGAGCCGTTGCCCATGAAGACGGGAAATTCTTGTAATTGTGAGGATGGGTAGCCTTAGGAATTCCGCCATTCTAAAGGAGATGAAATTATGCGTACTTACACCGTCAATAAATAGCTCCAAGGGTTGGTTGTTAATTCGTCCTGTCATGCGTAATCCATGATCAGGAACAACTCCAGTGAGGGCATGTAAACATATGGGAGTTGTGGGATCTCCTTCTTCATATATAACTTCGGGTGGTTCTTCTTCTTCGTAGTCACTCTCCTCCGTTCCACCTAGATATAGTAGGGCGCCTCTCCCTTTGCACTTGTGTCCGACATGGTAGCGTTCGTCGCAATTGTAACATAATCCTCTGTCTCTTCTGGCTTGGAGTTCCGCCGGGGGTAACAGTTTGATGGGTGGTAGTTTGGGTTTAAAATTGTTATACGTATGAGTTGTTTTAGTGGAGCCGTAATGATAAGTGGTGTTGTAGTGTGGGTGAGATTTGAAAAGACCATTTTGTTGGTCCTCATGCATTCTTGCGAGGGCGAATGCATCGTGTATCTCCGTGGGTCGAGCAATCATGACTGGTCCTCTAATACTCTCCTTGAGACCTGATATAAACATGTCGGAGATAAACTCGGGAGCCAGTCCCGGTACCTTGGTGATTAACTCCTCAAATTCGCGTTTGTAAGTCAATACGGTAGTTGTTTGTTGAAGTTTGGTCAATACACCAACGAGTTTTACGTATGGTGTGGGTCCAAATCTCTTTTGGATCACATCAACGAACATTGGGAACGTGAGTGCTTGATGGTCCTTAAGCGTGGCTTGGTACCATTTGGACGCGGGTTTATCCAAATGGAAAGATGCAATTAATAAGTAGTCTTGTGTTCGAATTTCGTGATAGTCAAAGTAACGTTTGAGTTCATACAACCAGTCGGTTGGATCTTCCGAATAGCATGGACAATGTATTTATAAATTATCAGGACGG
Source organism: Platanthera guangdongensis (assembly GCA_039583875.1). Taxonomy (NCBI): domain Eukaryota; kingdom Viridiplantae; phylum Streptophyta; class Magnoliopsida; order Asparagales; family Orchidaceae; genus Platanthera; species Platanthera guangdongensis. The sequence goes on along the minus strand of CM077160.1, from coordinate 162,093,809 downwards.
TTAGAGTTGACCTGATTTATGTTGGCTGCTGGGCTGGATCCCAAAATACCTTTGGTCGACTGGGCCGGAACATACTCTGGCTGGCGTGGTAGATGGCTCACTGCTTCCTCGATGATGATGGGTCTTTGTTCTGGTTGAGCTCCTTTTCTGAGTAGGTTTTCAAATTGGAGCATGATATCTTTTTGTAGTGTCGTGATGTGTTCGGCGATTTGATCAGCCGATTGTTCTTTGTTCTCCAAAATTTGGCGGGCGAGAAGATTCTCCTTAGTTTGTAACTCTGTAGTGACATACTGACGGATCTGTTGGGTTTGTTGGGTGAGTTCCGTCAGTACTCGTTGGTTGATTTCTTCCATCTGACCTACTCTGGCCGCCTATTCCGCCTGAAGGGCGGCCTTGAACTCTCTGATTGATCGTAGTTCTTCTCCCATGGTTCCTAGCAGATCAGAGTTCTCTCAATGAGAGCACCAAGATGTAACGATCCTACTAGGGACAATGGGGCTGTGGTCACCGGAGAGAAGGCCAGAGGGTGGCCGGGGAAGAGGAAACAGATGAAAGGGGGTTAAGGTAAAATATGAAGCTGATACATACTAATTTCATACCTCAAAACAGTACAAACTGGGGTATTTATACCCCACTGGTCCAGATGACCGTTACAAATACATTAAAATAAGAACAAGGGGCGCTGCCCCCCATACTAACGTTGCAGGAATTATATAATAAAACAGAGAAACAAGAAATATATTAATAGCCGTTGACTGTGGCTTTTGTTGGCTTGTACGAAGGAATCCTCTCCGTTGGTATTTTGGTTGGCTGTGATTCCCCCACATGGCTGAGTCTGTTGGCGCTCTGTTTTTTGTTTCTCTGTTGGCTGAGCCTGTTGGGCCAGGTGCAGCTGAGCCTGTTGGCGCTCTGTTTTTTGTTGTTTGTCCCGGGGCAAAGGTTGGCCGTAGATATTGCTTTTGTGCTGTCCTGGGTGTGACCATCAGATATGCCTGCCCTGTCTGAATGTAAAATATATGATGTAGAATGATCCAAGAACCATTTACTAGTGATATTACTTTTGAACTCAGTATATTGTTATACAAGTTTTTATACAAGTTTCTAGTCTCTCAAATTTCAAAATTTTGTACGATCACTGCTCGGTTTACTATCTGATGCTCCATGTTCCCACAACACACACCATAAAAATCTCAGTGTAGTTCTTCTGCTGTGTAGCTACCACAGAGTAACTCCTCAAGTAACCTGCCGGCTGCAGAGCAACTATGGCGAATAAGGCAACATGCTAAGGGTACTTGCAGCAGAATAGGATCTTTCACCACGACTTGTACATTTATTATATTTAAAAGAGTATTTGGAAGAATGCACCTCCGATTTGTTGGTTTTTGGCCAATACTTTACCAAATTTAATAATTCGGGGTGCATTTTACCTCCGAGTTTTTTTGTAATTGTTATTCATTATATAAAAGTAATTATTCTATGGTCCTAAGGGAATATAGCCAAGACTTTCTAAACCCTAATATTTTTTTCTTCAACCCTTTTTATAAATTTTGTCTTACTCTAAAAGAACCGAGAGCTTCATCTCTTTTTTCAAAATAGATAGCAACATTAAGTTCGACCCGCCAATTGGCTCTCACCAACAATGACAGATGATAATAAGTTCCATCACCATCAATGAAATCAAATGCATCTTCTCCTACATTTCCTCCGTTCGTTGAAACAATGTTTTATTATTGAGGCACACCTCAACTTGATCCATCCAACCAACAACACCATCTACCACTCCTAACCTTCTCATCCCCTGTAAAAAACATAAACACCACCGACACACTAATAATTCCACCACCCCCTCTTCCCACACCTGCAATCACTTACAATCACCGCAACTTGTAACCCTGCCCTGTAGCCAAACTTTTCTTACCATGCAAACTATAAAGAGTGATAGTTGGTCACAACCTCTCAAACTCCTCTTGTTAGAAGGGTTGCTAGAACAAGTCTGCCAAACTTTCCTATGAATGGGCCACAACTTTTCTTATTTCCTTCCATTCCACTCCAGCCTCAGCCCGTCGAGTAACACCATGAGGTCCACCTCGCACTATCGACGATACCACTTGCACAGTTGTCAGACAAACACATTTTGCCCATAAACGCCAGCGACGACTGGGGCATATCTAAGATAGTTGCCCATGGCTTCCTTACCATGGAGGGGCGGGATACACCGAGATATCTCGTTCGTCAGAGCGGTCCAATGTCAGATGACACTTGTATATCCCCAACACTGCTCGGGCGACTCACCCCCAGGCTCTGCCGAGAGTATGATCATCTTCATTCACCCGAGATGAATACTTTAAATATGAGGGGAGTTGACAGTGATCAATGACCCACACGTTTATTCCAGAAGGTGGTAATCCGTTGTCTGTCTGGACAATCCGAATCCACAGATGTGTCTGGATGGTCATTTTAAGTCTGTTTCATGTTTTTTTTATTTTTCAGTTGTATCTGACATCCAATCATTTCAAATATTATGAGCTGCCCAATTCGGATGCCCTAGTTGTATTTCCCTATATATAGGTGCATGCATGCTGACATTGGGGGATCAAAGTTTTGGAAGTTGATATCCAGAACCGTCGGTCTGGCGAGTTGTGCAGTCCATCGGTTGGTGCCGGGTATCACATAGATAAATATCTTTTTCTTCAGTTTATTTATGATAATTGTATTTCATCTCATTCTTTGTCAGAGACGGTTGTTTATCATGGGCGTGATTCTTCTAGGAATAGTTTTTGCACGTATTTCCCAACACTTCTTTGGAGTGGTTGGTATGTAATTTACTTTTATTTTCACGTGCAAAATATAGAATTAAACCAGCATTATATGTCTATGTTGGTTACTTTTAAGTTATAACTTGTGTTGTTAGGTGAATTTTTAATACATGTTTTTCCCCTACATTTGTTAACCAACATAAGTGCTGAAGGAATTAATAAAAGTGGAACTTCCTTAAAGAAGACCTATTTAAAGGATGTAACCTAGCAATGAACAACATTTACTATTTTCTTGATGATAGTTTTAACCTATTAATGCAGTAGGGAAGAAGTTGACAACACGAAGGGATGTGAGGAATATAGCTATTGTTGCTCATGTAGACCATGGAAAGACAACTTTAGTGGATGGAATGCTTAAGCAAGCAAAGGTATTTTAAAGTCTTTTTTTAGTGTTGATTATGAAGCTTTAAAAAAACCTAGATCCTGCCTGTCATAGAAACCTATGCAATTCAACGAATGTGCATGCTCATGCTTCCTTCTATAGGCCTTGAGTTTTGTTAATATGATTGTGGCAACATGAGGATTGCATTGCTCCTTTCTATTTGCATTATCACCATCATACTTCTATTGTAAATATTGTTGCACATTTTTTTATTTACTTCAAAAAAGTAGTGATTGACAATTGTAAGCGACATTTTAATACTTGTTGTTTAATATTTGAAATGGACGATACTTCTTTGTCATGTCATAAGCATGGACAAACAAGGCATTTATGAGCATACATTGAGTAGGTACAGAGAGGGATGATTTGTGCACTAGAAAAAAACTTATGTTTTTGAATATGATGTTTATTAAATTGTAGCATATTTGCATTGAACCTGAGTAATGTTTACCTCAGCAATAATTTCATTACATTGTATATATTGAGGCTTAATCTGCTCTCACTTTTGAACACCTACCTCTGCGGACAAGTAATCAAATATCTACCAATTCTTGTCCTTTCAGGTCTTCCGTGACAACCAGTTTGTGCAGGAGAGGATTATGGACTCAAATGATCTTGAGAGAGAAAGAGGAATTACAATTCTCAGCAAAAACACCTCAATAACCTATAAGGGCACTAAGATAAATATCATCGATACTCCAGGCCATTCTGATTTTGGTGGGGAGGTTGAACGAGTCCTCAACATGGTTGAAGGAGTTCTTCTTGTGGTACTAACTACATGGTCTTTTTTCTTACACAATAGGAATTTTGTTCCTACATATATCGGTTTCATGGAATAATCCACATTATTGAATTTTGCGCACCTCTACTATGTTTTACTTTTTCCGCAATCTACTCCTGTAATTTATCTTGTTAAAAGACTTCCTGTCCCTATAGCAGGAGTGAATGTTAAGGATTCATGGAGCCACCCAAGGTAATTTTGACATGGTTGATCATGTTGGTGATGATTATTTACTTCAGATTGAATGGTTAAAATGAGAAATAATAGAATCTAAAATGATTCTTGGGTAGTAATCTCTTTTATGAACAGTTCTAATACTCGAGGCTGGATACCCAAAGTTTTTGCAGCACTGTTTTTTCTATATCAAAAGTAGCATCTATGCCATTTTGATAGGAAGAAGGTGGGAGAGAGAGAGAGATCTAGAGAACTAAGAGGAGAAAACTAGGGTTGAGAGGAGGAAAGGAGAAGAATACCTGATAATCTTGCATAACCATCCAAGAGGGTGTCCGGGTATATTTATCCCCGGACCAAGGCCGGCCGGCCGGCCAAGGGGGCCCGGCCGGCCCCAATGGGGGTTGAACCGGGCGGGTTCAGTCCCCCCGAGCCGCCATTTAGATAGTGGGGGCTGAACCGGTTGGTTCAGCCCCGTTGTTGCCTTCAGACCCCTTGCTTCGTCGTGTGTACTGACGTCTAAAGAAGCGGGCGCCGTCCAGAGGCGTAACATTCCCCGCCCCATCAAGAACCAGCTTGTCCGCAAGGTGGTAGTCAGAGTACAGCTCTCGAAACTACATCAGATCCACCCAAGTGTTGTGCGTTGCAGTCATATGTTGCCATTTAACCAATACTTCAGGACGGTACTCGGTTCCGCGACGCTTCCACCTGAGCATCTGGACCTCCTTAGGTAACGGTCGTAGTTCGCCCCCAGAAGAGGACTCTCCTGAATGGAGGCGCCAATCTGCTTCTTCAGCAGGGAAACATGAAAGGTCGGATGTATCCGCGACTCCTCGGGTAGGGCTGAGCATATTATTCGAAACTCGAAAGTCGCTCGAAAATCGTTCGAAAATTGAGCCGAATCGAAATCGGTTAAAATTGATCGACTCAATTTGAGTCGATTCAAATTGACTCAAATTTGATTTCGAGTCGATTTCGAGCCAGCCCTGAATCGTTCGAAATATGATTTGAATCAACTCGAATTAATTAAAAAAATAATGTATTTATTAATATATTCTTATTTTAAGATTAAAAATAACAAAATTTAAATCTAAATAAAAAAATTTAGCCTTTAAGTGTTTCATTTGCTAAAGTTATAGATTTCTCAATTTAATTTTGAGCAAAATAGGAATAAAACAAAAAATTGCTCAATTTCGAGTCGATTTGATTCGGTTTTGAGCTGATCCGATTCAATTTCGAGCCGACTCAATTCGATTTCGAGCCGACTCGGAATCGAGTCATTTCGAGTCGAGCCGACTCGACTCGAAATCAATTATTTCGAGTCGAGTCGATTTCGAGCCGAGTTTGAGTCGAAAATTTCAATTTCGAGCCGAGTCAAAATCGCTCGAACTCGACTCGATATCAGCCCTATCCTCGGGTAGTGCTAACGTGTAAGCGACCGGGCCAACCCGACGAACAATCCGAAAGGGCCCATAGTAACGGGGGCCAGCTCATGATTCGTCCGCTGGGCGACAGACAACTGCCTGTAGGGACGGAGCTTTAGGAAGACCTCATCATCCACCTAGAACTTTCGGTCTGTGCGATGTTTGTCTGCCTGCGCCTTCATGCGGTCCTGTGGTGCCCTCAGATTCTCCCATAAGGTAGCAATAGTACGATCACGATCTCGGAGTGCTCTATCAACGACGGGAAGCGCCGTGCTACCCGGCTCATAACTGCTCAAGGAGGGCGGTGGCCGACCATATACGACCTCGAACGGGGTCATTTTGCTGGCGGAGTGGTAGGATGTGTTGTAACAGTACTCGACCAAATGTAACCAACCTGGCCAAGTACGCGGTTCATCCATGACAAAACAACACAAGTATGTCTCCAGCCCTCGATTAAGAACCTCCGTGTGGCCATCCGTCTGCGGATGGTGAGCTGTGCTGAATCGCAATGACGTCCCCTGTAAACGGAAGAGTTCTCTCCAGAATGTTCCAACAAAGGTCGGATCCCGATTCGAAATGATCGCTCGTGATATCCAATGCAACCTGACAATCTCCTGAGCAAAAGTAGTTGCAACTGATGTGCCGGTGTACGGATGGCTCAGGGCGATGAATTGCCCGTACTTGGATAGCTTATCGACGATCACCAAAATAATGGATTTGCCCTGAGACATGGGCAACCCATCGATGAAATCCATGGAAACGGTGTCCCAGACCAGATGGAGGATCTCCAACGGTGTAAGCAATCCGCTGGGAAGGTCGTCTCATACTTCTGGCGCTGACATATGTCACACTGTCGAACAAACAATTGAATATCACACTGCATACCCTTCCAGAAGACGTTTGCCCGTGCCCGTTGAAGGGTGCAGAGGAGACCGACATGACCACCTGTCGGCGAGGAATGGAACTCATGCATCATAACTGTCCGCCATGCTGACTGAGAAGGAATGACCACACGGTCCCAAAAGTACAACCGGTCATTCCGAAGATGATAACCCGAAACCGTCTCCTGTGCCCGTCGGAGAGCGTCCACCATAGGTCGGAGCTCTGAGTCACGCTCCACTTTTTCCTGTATCTCATCAATGGAATCCAGTAGGGGTGTAGAAATTTGAGCGAGTGCGCCCTCTGGTAAGCGGGATAGAGCATCAACAACTCGATTATCCCGACCCTGACGGTAGACAATTTCATAGTCGTACCCCAGAAGTTTGGTGACCCACTTCTGTTGGAGAGGAGAGGAGATCCGCTGTTCCAAGAAGTGCTTCAAACTCTGATGGTCCGTCCGAATCTTGAAGTGTCGTCCCAGCAAATAAGGTCGCCACAAAGCCACGACGTGGATGACCGCCAACATCTCCTTCTCATAAGCTGACAACCCCAATGTTCGAGGAGCCAACGCCTTGCTGTAGAAGGCGATCGACCGCCCTTCCTGCATTAATACAACACCCAGACCTACTCCCGACGCGTCTGTCTCCACGACGAACTCTTTGGTGAAATCTTGAAGTGCCAAGACTGGCGTAGTCGTCACCGCCCATTTGAGGGCCTGAAAAGCTGCCTTAGCCTCATCCTACCATGAAAAAGCGTCCTTTTGTAGTAACTGGGTCAGCGACCTGACAATCTTGCCGTAGTCCCGCACAAAACGCCGGTAGTAGCCAGTGAGACCCAAGAATCACCGCAAGACCCGTATAGTCCGGGGCCGTGGCCAGGAAACCATGCTCTCAATCTTCCGAGTGTCGGCTTTAACCCCGTCAGCCTAGACTCATGCCCTAAATACTCCACCTCCTCCTGACCGAAAGAACACTTCAACCGCTTGGCATAGAGCTGATGCTTGCGCAACAAGGAGAAGACCTATGCAACATGGCTCAAGTGCTCTTCCCAACTAACACTGTATATGAGGATGTCATCGAAAAAAATCAGCACAAAGTGGCGAAGGAGCGGACGGAAGATCTCGTTCATATTAGCCTGGAAGGTGGACGGCCCACCAGTTAACCCGTTGGCCATCACCAGAAACTCATAGTGACCGTCGTGAGTCCTGAAGGCCGTCTTGTGGATGTCTTCTTCCCGCATGAGGATCTGGTAGTAGCCCGACGTAGATCAATCTTGGTGAACCGCGTTGCCCCGTGTAGCTCATCCAACAGTTCTTCAATCAATGGAATCAGGAACTTATCCTTCAGGGTGACGCTATTCAGTGCACGGTAGTCCACACAAAACCGCCACGACCCATCCTTCTTCTTGACCAGAATGATCGGGGCCGAGAATGAGCTCGTGCTGGGCCGGATGATTCCCGCATCGAACATCTCCCAAATGCTGCACTCTATCTCAGCGTTCTGCATGTGCGGGTATCGGTATGGCCGGATATTGGTAGGCTCCACCCCTGCCTTGAGTACGATCTGATGATCCCGAAACCGTGATGGCGGAAGTTGCGAGGCTCCTGAAAAACGTTAGCATACTGCTCGACAAGGGACTGCATCTGTATGGGCACCTCCGATGGCCCGACCTCATCCGACCTCACCCCCAGAAGTACCGCCATCAAGTTTCCTGCCTTCTCGAGTTGCTGCAGGATTCAAAAAGATACTTCCTTTACTGGCGAGGATGGGAGACCCTTCAAACAGAACTCTTTCCCATGCTGCAAGAATTCCATCGTCATCCGATCCCAATCAAAAGTGACCCGTCGCAACTGTTGTAGCCATTGAACTCCCAGTACCACGTCCGAGCCCCGAATGGGTAAAAGATAGACATCCGTGCATCCAATGTACTCCTGCGTCCGAAGCTCCACCCCTTTTAGCACACCTTCGCACTGCAACTTGCTGTCGTCCGCCACCATAACCTGGAAGGCAGCCCCCGTATCAATCACATGCACAACTCACCGCGCCACATCAGGATGGATGAAATTGTGCGTACTCCCACTGTCCACCAGATTAGTCACTTTCTCTTGCCCGATCCTTCCCGCAGGTCGCATAGTGTGTAAGACTCGAACGAATATAAAATGCAATTATTTTGAAATATTCCCCGATGATGAAATATAATTTCAGTGCTGATTTGACATCGCACTTTAAATTTGATGTTCAGATAATTTTATGTTTAATTGCGACAGCTGCTTCGTTTTCGTTTAATTATGAATGACTTAAGTTGGCCGGATTTTGGATTGGGCTTGCTTTGATTTGGGGTTTATGAGGGTGGACCGACTGAGTTTAGGTCTGGTTTTGGCTGTGCACTATTTTAAGCCGGTTGTACCGGTTTGATGACTGGCTGTCTGGGTTAAGCGGTGGCCTTATCCCGCGATTTATGACCGTGCTGTTTCCGTCTTCTTCATTCTCGACGGAACGAACCCGACAGAGCCGCTCCTGCGGCGATTGTTCTAGCCGCCTCCAATCTCCTCCGTTTCGCACGATTTGTTCTTCTTTCGGAAGGTAATCTTCTTCCCTCCACTCCTCTTGTGTTGATCACGAAGTTTGTGTACAGATTTATGATGGATGAAAACCCTAGGGTTTGGGGTTTTGGTTTTGATTCACTCCTTTATAACTCAAAAATTTCTTTATAACTTTCCAAACCCTAAACCTTGAATATGAGCTAAATTTGGGAGAGATGAGGATAGGGTTTCATTAGGGGTTTTGTCTTGACCCCTTGCAAACCCTTGTTGCCGGCTGTATTGTTGAGGGTTACCTGGGGGCTATTTTTGTACTTTTGGGCTGCTGGGTATTAGCTGTCCGACAGTTTTTGTGGGGATTGACACCTTGCTTGCTGCTATTCATAGCCCTTAGTGTTGCCTTCGTGACAACCCTTGCGGTTGTGCATTGGAGCAACTTGGATAGGCATTGTGATTAATTGAATCCTTTCTTATTGGCTAAATGGTGTGCCCTCTTTTTGATCACCCACACTAGTCCTTCCCTAGAGAACTCCTAGAAGTCGTAGTTGTGACCGTCGTAGGAGTCCGCTCGTAACTATTTATGGCGCAACCCTAAAGTAAATAATATTTTGATATTGCAGAGGATGACGTTCGACGATAGACGTGACGTGAGCCCTGCGAAGGACAAGGACAAAGGAAAAGTTGGGGTGAGTTCTTACTGCTTTTTCCTCTTTTGTGAACTTTTCAGTTGTTTGATATCACTGAATATATGAATCGCCGAAAACACTAACGTGGCTTAGCGAGCGATAGAATTCTGAGGGGAACCAAATATAAATAAATCCTATTTTGAATTAAATTGAACGAATCAAAATGATTGAAATTGAATTGAAATGGAGAACGCGTCGACGCATCGAAATGCTAAGGGTCAGCCTAGTAGGGGGAATGTTTCAGACTCCTACACCTCCTGAGGGGGGTAGAACTCTCACACCTCGTAGGGGGGGTCGAACTCCTACAGATTATGATATGAATCCAATAGGAGGAGTTGAAGCCTGTAGCACGCAGAAGCGCCCTAAAGGGGATAATGATATGAAGGGTCGACGGACCCGGATAATTGAGATATTCGAATGACCCTAAAAATATCGAGAAACGAACTACGAATAACAGGAAAGATAACTTGATTCAGATATAGAATTGCGATTTTACCTGTTTCTAGCATAGAAACATGTTCATATAGATTTCATTGCTGTTGACTCTCTTGTCTGCTTGCAGAGCGAAGCTACTGGTAAAGGTAAGAAATTCACTTAGTTTTCAAAACTAATTGGTTCCTCATTTGTTGTGGGAACCGAGCACCAGCGTACCAGACCCCGCTAGACGGGCTCAGGAAGAGGCAGAACGAAGACCAGTTAAAGACGTGGCTCGTCCACGGGTTAACATGAGTTTATTCCTTGTACTGTTGTTAAATATTTGTAATGTAGCAAATGTAGACACTTTTGTCCCTGACAGTGTATGTATATTCTGTATATTAATGAAATGTGATGTTATGTTTTCACGGGCACACTTCTTTGATTATCCTGCTGCGTATAATTATGTGAGAAACCCCCTCAGAAAGAATGAAATTAAATTGTGGCGGGTTTTGGGCCATTACAATTAAATGACATCAGAGGCAGGTTTTTGCAGTACGTGTAGCGCAGAGAGTACCATGATGGAACATAAACCACAATGTTGCGATTGGAATATCAGAATATACTGAACTGTCTTATGCTTGTTCCTCAAGAACTTTTTCAAGTGTATTCGAGCCGCAGAATACAAGAGGCTCTGAATGAACCTGAGGATTCAAGGGATTCCAGATCAGAAGAAAGTGTGAGTGGGCGACAGTCTTCCGTAGTGTGATATTGCACAAGGCATCGCTGAAACAATTAGGTTGGTTCGGGACATCACTCCAGTTGTGCCTTCTCCTGCGTAACCCCAGGTGTGCCAGCTGTGCCTCCTACAGCATTGGTGGAACCGCAACAATCTCGCTTACTTGATATTGATATGAAGTAGTTTCTGCAATTGAAACCACCAACTTTTCGCGGTGGTTTGTCTCCGATCGAGACGGGAGACTGGATTTTTCGGATTGAAACAATATTTGATACAATGCGGTGCCCCGCGGAGAGGAAGGTGGAGTTGGTTGTTTTTCTGCTGGAAGGAGAGGCTAAGAGGTGATGGGTGAACCTGATGAAAGGGAAATTTCAGACTCGCGGTTTGGCGAACGTGACATGAACAGTTTGTTCGTGAATTTACAAAATGGTTCGTGCCACGGACAGAAAAGAGACAAGTACAAGAGAAGTTTTTGCGATTGGTGCAAGGAAACCACTCTGTCCTTCAGTATGAAGTCGAATTTTCCATCTTGGCATACTATGCAGAGTCTGCAGTGGCGACCGAGGAAGCTCGCTGTTTTCGATTCCAGGAAGGGTTGCGGGATGATATCCGCGCTTCAGTGGTTCCGTTTGATATTACTAAGTATGCATGCTGGTGGAAAAATCTCGATTAGTCGAGTTAAACAATGAGAAGAGACAGAGACAGACGGAGATGAGGAAGAGGGTCCAAGAAGGTGCTAGACAAGAGAAATCGGGCAGAACAGGTGAAGCCCTGTGGAAAAAGAAGAAGCAACAACAAGCAGTGTCAACTGGTAGCACTCAAGTGTCCCAATCAACGTCGACCAAGTGTGCCAAATGTGGCAAGATGCATAGAGGGGAATGCTTGACCGACGTCTGTTTTTATTGTCGCCAGCCGGGCCATCGTCGAAAGGATTGTCCAAAGCTGCAAAGGGATGAAAGTTCGAGGGGAGCTCCAGCCCTGCTGCCGCAGAAAATCTATCATATTGGAACTTCCAGAGAAGGGGAGTCGATAACATCGACACCCACTGAAGGGGCCAGAGATGTGAGACTGATCCAGGCCCGAGCTTTCAATCTCGGTCAGCAAGACGCGAAGGCCGATGATACTGTTATCACAAGTATGTTGCTTGTTCATGATCAAGTACTGAAAGTTTTATTTGATACTTGTGCCAGTCAATCTTTTATTTCAACATCTATTCTTGAATGACTTCATATACGACCATATCAAGTTGTTCAACCTTTGAGTGTGCTGCTACCGAATAATACGATTCTGATAACGAAAGAGCGAGCCATAGTCTCGCTGCCTTTTAATGATAAACAATTTGAAGTTGATGTTGCGGTCTTACTGTTGGTTGAATATGATGTCATCCTCGGTATGGATTGGCTATCAGAGCGAGAAGCCGTTATTAATTGCAAAATAAAAGAGGTGATATTTAAATGTCCAGATGGAAGCCCGATGATCTATAAAAGTCTGAGCGAAGTTGCAAAAATCAGGATCTCGACAATGAAAGCCAGAAAAATGGTGCAGAAAGGCTGTGAGGCCATTTTGGTAATGATTAAAGAAATGAAAGCAGAAAAGAAAGCAATTATGGCTGTGACCGTAGTGCGGGACTACGTGGATGTATTCCCAGAAGAGCTACCTGGTGTACCCCCAGCCAGAGAAGTTGAATTTAAAATTAAGGTAATTGAAGGAGCTGCTCCTGTGGCTAAGACTCCGTATCGAATGACGCAAAAAGAATTTGCAGAATTGAAAGTACTATTACAAGATTTGCTTGATAAGAACTTTATTCGACCGAGTACCTCACCTTGGGGCGCTCCAGTATTATTTGTGGAAAAGAAGGATGGATCTCTCCGTCCATGCGTCGATTATCGCGAACTGAACAAGTTAACAATAAAGAATAAATACCCTCTGCCGCGTATTGACGATTTGTTCGATCAGCTGGTAGACGTATGCGTATTTTTAAAAATTGATCTTCGATCAGGATATCACCAGCTGAGAATTCTAGAGGGAGATGTCTTCAAGACAACATTCAGTACCAGATATGAGCATTTTGAATTTGTGGTTATGCCTATTGGCCTAACGAATGCTCCTGCAACTTTTATGGCTTTGATGAATCGTGTGTTTAAGACATTCTTGGATCAGTTCGTGATTGTTTTTATCGATGATATTTTGATTTATTCAAAGACAGAGGAAGAGCATGCCCCGCACCTGCGTCAAGTCTTACAAACATTGAGGGAACAATAATTATATGCCAAATTTTCAAAGTGTGCATTTTGGCTGAATGAGGCGACCTTTCTAGGTCATGTGATTAATGCAGAAGGGTTGGCTGTGGATCCGGCTAAAATTGAAGTAATAATCAACGGGACCCGACCGAAATCTGTGACTGAAGTACGAAGCTTCTTGGGCTTGACTGGTTATTATCAAAAATTTGTCAATGACTTTTCGAAGCTAGCACTACCATTGACACAATTGACTTGAAAGAACGTATTATTTACGTGGGGAGACGATTGCCAGCAAGCATTCGAGGCTTTAAAGGAACGATTAACGACAATGCCAGTGTTGGTGATGCCTGAAGGCTCAGATGATCTTCAAATTTATAGCGATGCGTCCTATAAAGGATTGGGTTGCGTGTTAATGCAACGTGGAAAGATGATTGCCTTTGCTTCCCGACAATTAAAGGATGCTGAAAAGAACTACTCGACACATGATCTGGAATTAGCAGCGGTTGCGTTCGCTTTGAAAATTTGGCGTCACTACCTGTATGGTGTTCGATGCGAGATATTCACAGTTCATAAGAGCCTGAAATATATATTTGATAAGCAGAACATTAATTTACGCAGAGAAGGCTGAAATTTATTAAAGATTATGATTTGGATATTCAATACCATCTAGGTAAAGCAAATATGGTCGCAAATGCATTAAGCAGGAAAAATATTGCTGCGTTATCCGTGATACCGCAGTATAATATGAAGCTTCTTTATATGCGTGATATTTACGTCTGAAGAAAAACAAGCACAACTATTCCAGATGCAGATTCAATATTCGCTTAAAGGGAGAATCCGGAAAACGATACCTCATGATCCCTTTTTGATGGGGATATTTGCAAAATTGAAAAAAAGGAGAAATGAGTGCCTTTGTTGAGAAGGATGCTCTATTTTTCCTGAATGACAGACTTTGTGTACCAGATGCGGATAGCTTGCAGAAGGATATCATGTATGAGGCGCATAATACGCCATATTCGATTCATCCTGGTCGGACAAAGATGTACCATGATTTGAAACAGGATTTCTGGTGGCCACATATGAAGAAGAATGTCATTCAATATATTGCTCAGTGTCATACATGTCAGATAGTGAAAGCAGAACATCAGAAGCTTGCTGGGTATCTTCGATCTCTCCCCATTCCGGAGTGGAAGTGGGATGATGTTGCGATGAATTTTGTATTTGGCATGCCTCACAGTAAAGTTGGGAATGATGGAATTTGGGTCATCATTGACCGATTGACAAAGAGCGTCCATTTTATACCGATCAAGCAAAGCGGGCCAACTGAAAAATTGGTGGAACTCTATGTAAATATAATCGTGAGATTACATGGTATTCTGTGTACGATCGTGTCAGATTGCGATGGATGATTTACATCTGATTTATGGCGACGAGTACACAACAGATTGGGAGCAAGACTATTGTACAGTACTGCTTTCCATCCGCAAACAGATGGCCAGTCCGAACGCACCATCCCGATGCTCGAGGATCTATTGCGAATGGTGGTTTTGGACTCGAAAGGCTCCTGAGAAAAATACTTATCGTTGACTGAATTTGCTTATAATAATAGCTATCAAGCAACGATCCAAATGACCCCGTTTGAAGCTCTATATGGGAGGCGATGCAAAACTCCTTTGAGCTGGGCAGAGAATGGATAAAAGAAATTATTTCCACAGAAGAGGACAGATAAAATTGAGGAGAAAGTCCGTGTTATTCAACAAAGAATGAAAATCGCACAGGATCGGCAGCAGAAATATTACAACGCCCGACATCGTCTGGTGGAATTTGCTGTGGGCGATCAGGTGTGTTTGAAGATTAAACCGTTCAAAGGGATTTCCCGACTACGATGGATTGAAAAATTAAGTCCGAGATATGTTGGTCCCTTCCCTGTGATTGAACGTATTGACGAGGTGGCGTATCACTTAGCGCTGCCTGCTGAATTACAGAAGTTGCATGATGTCTTTCATGTATCCGCACTTCGACGGTATATTTCGAACCTAGATTTGATTATATCAGACAGTGATGTGCAACTCGACACTGATTTGTCCAGTCCGACGACACCTTATCAAATTGTTGATCGCCAGAGCAAGAACCTTCGGAATCGACAGGTGAACTTTGTCAAGGTCTGGTGGACCGATCTCCCGCCAAGGATGTTACGTGGGAGCGAGAAGACTTGCTGATGAAAATCTTTCCCTCGTTCTTTGGGAATCAAGGAGATGTTTAAATTTTCGAGGATGAAAATTCTGATAAGGAGGGGAGGATTTGTAAGACTCGAACGAATATAAAATGCAATTATTTTGAAATATTCCCCGATGATGAAATATAATTTTAGTGCTGATTTGACGTCGCACTTTAAATTTGATGTTCAGATAATTTTATATTTAATTGCGACAGCTGCTTCGGTTTCGTTTAATTATGAATGACTTAAGTTGGCCGGATTTTGGATTGGGCTTGCTTTGATTTGTGGTTTATGAGGGTGGACCAGCTGAGTTTGGGTGTGGTTTTGGCTGTGCACTATTTGAAACCGGTTGTATCGGTTTGATGATTGGCTGCCTGGGTTAAGCAGTGGCCTTATCCCGCGATTTATCACTGTGCTGTTTCCGTCTTCTTCATTCTCGACGGAACGAACCCGACGGAGCCGCTTCTGTGCCGATCGCTCTAGCCGCCTCCAATCTCCTCCGTTTCGCACGATTTTTTTTTCTTTCGGAAGGTAATCTTCTTCCCTCCACTCCTCATGTGTTGATCATGAAGTTTGTGTACGGATTTATGATGGATGAAAACCCTAGGGTTTGGTGTTTTGGTTTTGATTCACTCCTTTATAACTCAAAAATTTCTTTATAACTTTCCAAACCCTAAACCTTGAATGTGAGCTAAATTTGGGAGAGATGAGGTTAGAGTTTCATTAGAGGTTTTGTCTTGACCCCTTGCAAACTCATGTTGCCGGCTGTATTGTTGAGGGTTACTTGGGGTCTATTTTTGTACTTTTGGGCTGCTGGGTATTAGCTGTCCGACTATTTTTGTGGGGATTGACACCTTGCTTGCTGCTATTCGCAGCCCTTAGTGTTGCCTTCGTTACAACCCTTGCGGCTGTGCATTGGAGCAACTTGGATAGACATTGTGATTAATTGATTCCTTTCTTATTGGCTGAATGGTGTGCCCTCTTTTTGATCACCCACACTAGTCCTTCCCTAGACAACTCCGAGAGGTCGTAGTTGTGACCGTCGTAGGAGTCCGCTCGTAACTATTTATGACGCAACCCTAAAGTAAATGATATTTTGATACTGCAGAGGATGACGTCCCGCGATAGACGTGACGTGAACCCTGCGAATGACAAGGGCAAAAGAAAAGTTGGGGTGAGTTCTTACTGTTTTTTCCTCTTTTGTGAACTTTTCAGTTGTTTGATATCACTGAATATATGAATCGCCGAAAACGCTAACGTGACTTAGCGAGCGATAGAATTCTGAGGGGAACCAAATACAAATAAATCTTATTTTGAATTAAATTGAACAAATAGAAATGATTGAAATTGAATTGATATGGAGAACGCGTCGATGTATCGAAATTCTAAGGGTCAGCCTAGTAGGGGGGAATGTTTCAGACTCTTACACCTCGTGAGGGGGGTAGAACCCTCACACCTCGTGGGGGGTCGAACTCCTACAGATTATGATATGAATCCAATAGGAGGCGTTGAAGCCTGTAGCACGCAGAAGCCCCCTAAAGGGGATAATGATATGAAGGGTCAATGGACCCAGATAATTGAGATATTTGAATGACCCTAAGAATTTCGAGAAACGAACTACGAATAACATGAAAGATAGCTTGATTCAGATATAGAATTGTGATTTTACCTGTTTCTAGCATAGAAATATGTTCATATAGATTTCATTGTTGTTGACTCTCTTGTCTGTTTGCAGAGCGAAGCTACTGGTATGAGTAAGAAATTCACTTAGTTTTCAAAACTAATCGGTTCCTCATTTGTTGTAGGAACCGAGAAATAGCGTACCAGACCCCGCTAGACAGACTCAGGAAGAGGCAGAACGAAGACCAGTTGAAGACGTGGCTCGTTCACGGGTTAGCATGAGTTTATTCCTTGTACTGTTGTTAGATATTTGTAATGTAGCAAATGTAGACACTTTTGTCTCTGATAGTGTATATATATTCTGTATATTAATGAAATGTGATGTTATGTTTTTCACTGGTACACTTCTTTGATTATCCTGCTGCGTATAATTATGTGAGAAACCCCCTCAGAAAGAATGAAATTAAATTGTGGCGGGTTTTGGGCCGTTACATAGTGAGTGGGGGAGGGTTACACCCTTCCATAGTATGTAAGGAAACCCCAAACTCGGTCAGATCCAAGTCTCCAGCGGGGATCTCCTCCTCTGGGCTTGGCTCGTCCTCCACATCTTCATGTAACATAAAGACTTGTACCTTCTGGCATTTGTGGCTCGCCGTAAAACTCTTGTCACAGTTGAAGCAGAGTCCCTTCTCCTTCCTTGCCTGTAACTCACCCCACGATAGTCGCGTCACCGTAGGCCGCCCTGCTACCGGTGGATCCCTCCTGACAGTCGCCGGTGTAGTAGGGGGTCGCACTGTAGTTCGGAACTGCTGCCTTTGAACAACTCTTCCTGAATGCGGGCCAGACTGATGGCGTGGTTCAAGCTGCGAGGCATGTACGTCTGAACCTCATCTCGTAAGTGTTCCTTCAACCTAGAGACAAAACAACTGAGGAGTGTCCTCTCCTCCCAATGCACCCTATTTGCCAATTTTTCGAACTCCGTCCTGTATTCCATCACCGTGTCCTTCTGACGTAACTTTTGCAAGAGGGCCTCAAAGTCCTCAAACTCCAGGGGCCCAAACCGAGCCGTGAATCCATCGACAAACTCCGCCCACGCCACATAATCCCGTCCACGTAGGAACCACTGCGTCCACTGAAAAGCGTCATCCTCCAAGTGGAAGGGCGCCAGTTGCACCCACTGTACCTCTGGCACCTCTTGATAGCTAAAAAAACAACTCGGCCTTCTGTACCCACTCCAAGGCGTCCCCTCCATTGTATCGGGGGAAATTCATGCGTGTCAGCTTCGGGGGCATGTACGCCATTGGTGCGGCTTGCCCTGGCCACCCCAGTCCTTGCCCTTCCACGCCGGCCGTCTTGGGTCCGCCCCCCCAACGTATGCCCCCGAGTAGCCTTGATGTTGCTGTCCCGAAAACCCTTGATAGGGCTGACCCCCAAACCGAGCGCCCGCTCTTCCTCTGGCCACGCCACCAGCCCGCGGGTGGGGAAGGATTCCCCCCATTCCACCGCCGGGAGCAGCAGCTCCGCCTCCGCCGTTCTGGTCGAGGCTGACCCGTGCCCAGGGTGGACGACCCGCGCCCTCCGGTGCTCCGTACGAAGCTGATCCGGCCTCAGATGGCGGTCCGCGACCTCCCCAGCCCCACGCCGCGAAGCTGCCGCCGATCCCCGTCGACCCGCCTCCCACGCGCGTCGGATCGGCCGATCCCGCTGATTCGCCGACGTGTGGAGCCGAGTGTTGCGCTCCAGAACCCTCCGCGGCCGATCCTTGTCCTTCGCCGTTCTCGTCGTGCAACGACGATTTTCCTTTCAGATTTTGTGCGATCAAATTCTTGAGTTCCTCCATCCTTAGATCGATCCGTTCTTCCAACCGTTGAGTGGACGCCTTCATCTCTTCTTCGATGGCGGCCACCGAATCAGTCAATCCGGCATAGTTTACCTTTAATGTTTCCAAACGATTACCCTCTTCTTGACCGCGAGTAGCAACCATGGTGGAGGAAGAAATCCTCTGATACCAAATGATAGGAAGAAGGTGGGAGAGAGAGAGATCTAGGGAACTAAGACGAGAAAACTAGGGTTGAGAGGAGGAAATGAGAAGAATACCTGATAATCTTGCATAATCATCCAAGAGGGGGTTCGGGTATATTTATACCCGGACCAAGGCCGGCCGGCCGGCCCCAATGGGGGCTGAACCGGGTGGGTTCAACCCCCCCGAGCCGTCATTTAGATAATGGGGGCTGGACCGGTTGTTTCGGCCCCGTTGTTGCCTTCAGATCCCTTGCTTCGTCGTGTGTACTGACGTCCAAAGAAGCGGGCGCCGTCCGGAGGCGTAACACATTTTCAGCAGCATGGGCAATACTTGAACTGATCCCTTGTAACTTAGGTGGCGTTTGGTTCGGCTGTTAGGCTGCGGTGCGGCTGGAAAGCACCGGAGTTTTGATAAAAAGCAGTGTTTGATTTAGGTTATTTTGAAACCTCCATTTATTAGGAACCACACTTTTCTTCTATGACCCATCCGCAACAAATTTCTCCGGTCTCCCGCAACAGTTCCGCTTTTCTTCTCCCGCGCGACATTCCCGCCTCATTCTTCTTCTCCCGTGCGACGCTTCTTCTCCCGCGCGACATTCCCGCTCCTCCCTCCTCCAAAGCTCCGACAGCAGTGGTTCGGCATGGAGGGCTGATGCGATCTGGGCGCGTATGCGATCTGGGCGCGTATGCGACGCTTCTTCTTCTTCTTATTCTTCTTCTTCTTCTTCTTTCCCTGTGCGCCTCCCGATCTCCCGCCTCCCGTCCTTCCCTCCTTCTTCTTCGCAGAAACTCCCATGAAGAAATTTCCAGAAATCGTGCGACGCTTCTTCGTCTTTCCCTGTGCGCCTCCCGATCTCCCGCCTCCCGTCCTTCCCTCCTCCTTCCTCCTTCCTCCTTCTTTTTCGCAGAAACTCCCATGAAGAAATTTCCAGAAATCGTGCGAAATTTCTTCGCAGGTCCGAGACTCCCATGAAGAAATTTCTATGAAGAAATTTCTGAAATTATGGTATGCAACAAAGCCGTGTTGGTGGTTTTGCGCTTTCATTTTACAGTAAATTTGTTCTTAATGATACGATGTGGGTTTGTATGGCTTTCTGAATCATGGTTTCGTGAGAAATGTGTGCTTGACATTAACAGAGGTACGGATTTAAATCAACCACAGATTCACGAGAACTCGAATACTAGATTAGCTGCAGCAGATTTGGAACGAATTTTAAATCATGAAGCACTTCAAATTACTACTTCCTAGCTCACGGATTACAATTTGTTTCAGATCTGAAAATTACAGGAAAATTCAGGATGAACGAAATTGCTTAACATTTGCATTAGAAAACATTTTGCATTCAGGAAATTGCATAACATTTCCAAATTTGACCCAAACAGTTTTTTTTATTAGGAAAAGAAATTTCACTCAAAACTCCGTTTTGTATCCAAACAACTTTTTAACAAAACTCTGTTTTCCAGAATCAACACTTTTTCTATCAGCAACAGTTCATCAGCAGCTTTCCATCAGCAACAGCCCAACCAAACGGAGCCTTAGAAACAGCACTCTTTTGTCTATTATATAGTTACTTGATGTTCTATTTCATTTACTTTTGTTCAAATGTTTTTGTAGCTATTTTTTCGGGCTAATTATGAAATGGTTCACCCTGTGTAGGTGGACTCTGTGGAGGGCCCAATGCCGCAAACAAGGTTTGTTTTGAAGAAAGCCTTGGAATATGGACATTCAGTTGTGGTGGTTGTAAATAAAATTGATAGGCCTTCAGCACGTCCCGAGTTTGTTATCAATTCAACATTTGAGCTTTTTATTGACTTAAATGCCACTGATGAACAGGTCAGTTTGTAAAATCTTCCATCCCCATTTAATTTTCTCATAAAACTTGAGAAATCAACAAATTGGAATTGACCTTTTGTCTGAATTATTAAAGTATATCAATGACTTGTGCAGTGTGACTTTCAAGTAATTTATGCAAGTGGTTTAAAAGGCATGGCCGGTCTCTCTCCGGACCATTTGGCAGATGATCTTGGGCCACTTTTTGAGGCTGTTCTTAGATGCATACCAGAGCCTACCATTAATAACGATGGAACACTGCAGATGCTTGTTAGTATTTGATATTCATTTTCTCTTTGCTAATTTCCTTTAAATTTGATTTTTTATTTGCTTACTATGCATAATTTAATACATTTTCCCCTTAACTATTAGCGTATATTTGGCACATCTGTTTATTCTTGTTTGAGGAGTGACAACTACTCCTATTTGTATTATGAGACTAATTTGTACATAATAAACAAGATTTCTTATTGGTCATGTGGTGGAGACCAACCCAGATCAAGTCGCCGCAAGAGTGCTTGACGTCGCACCCGACCGGACCTTTATCGACCTTGAGACTTGCATATCGCATTGGGTCGTTTTATAATTGTTGTAATTATTTTGTATTTTGGTGTGTTTGTGAAATATATATACATATATATATATATAAAGTTATAAATATATATATGTATATATATAAAGGTTTTAAATTTTATCCATATATATATAAATATATATGTGTATGGGCATACACATATATCGTGTACATATATAAGTATTGCTTTCTTAGGTTAAGAAACAACCGGTTCATACAACCGAATCTGCCCTATTCATCTCTCTCTCGATCCAGAGCTACAGGGAAGGCGGAATCACAGCCCGACGTCGCTCCATTTCTAGCCCCACGAGCCGCATCTTCAAGATCTCTAACCGCCGGCCCACGATCCAGCCTCGTCAGCTTCGATGGCGCGTCCATCAATCGGTCCAAACTAGATGGGTTGGCCACGTTCGTCCCCTTCCACGATCCCTCCTGCCCGCAGTTCCGGTTGCCCCATAAAAGAAGAACACAAATCAGTGAGGGGGGTGATGCTTGTTGATGTGAAGAGCTGTTGAATTTATTTCCATCCGCCGACAAGGATGATGAATCGTGTTAGCTTTAGGTTCTGTTTGGTTGGGCTGTTGCTGATGGAAAGCTGCTGATGAACTGTTGCTGATAGAAAAAGTGCTGATTCTGGAAAACAGAGTTTTGTTAAAAAACTGTTTGAGTGGAACAGAGTTTACAAAACGAAGTTTTCAAAAAGTTGTTTGGATACAAAACGGAGTTTTGAGCCAAAATGCAATTTGTTTTCTTGTTTGCTTATGGTATGTTTCATTTCGCTGATGCGTGCAAAATGAAGTGAGATTGCGCTCAGGCTCAACATATTCTTCTCAGAAATTTGTGCGAGGAAATTTGTGCGAAGAAGTCGAAGAAGAAGAAGCAGAAGAAGAAGAAGAAGCAGAAGAAGAAGAAGAAGAAGAAGAAGCAGAAGAAGAAGAAGAAGCAGAAGAAGAAGCAGAAGAAGAAGAAGAAGAAGAAGAAGAAGATCGGGATGCTGGAGGAGAAGATCGGGATGCCCGAGGAGAAGATCGGGATGCTCGAGGAGATCGGGATGCTGGAGCAGCAGCGGACGGAGGAGATTGGGATGCTGGAGCAGCAGCGGACGGTGGGAGATTGGGATGCTGGAGCAGCGACGGATGAGAGGCGGGAGGAGCAGCGGACGGGAGATTGGATGGTGCGACAGGGAAGGGGAAGCGTGATTGGGAGCGGCTTCTGCTTTTCACCGCAAAAAAATCAAGCGTCTTGCGATATAAGGAAATGTGCAGCCAGAAATAAACGTGGGTTTGAGAAAAGCCAAACCAAACAACGCTTTCTTACAAATTTACGGTGCGTTCTAGCCGCACAGCAACAAATCAGCTTAACCAAACGCCACCTTAGTTTTCCTGTTTGAGAGCTATTGTTTGCTTCCAGTTAATGAGTGCTTGCTGTAATTTTTCTACAGTTTCTTTGTTTGCAGATTTCTACTTGCTGTAAGCTTTCCCGTGAACTGGAAATTGATTATTTGCTTCCTTAACAATCTTAGGGTTAAAGCGTGTAATTGTTTCCGTGAACTATTAACATAAAAGTTAGTTTTTTCTCCTTTGTCTGCTTCTGGAGCGATTGAGATTTCGTGGGTCCACCTTGAGAGATTGAGGCTCTGTTTGGTTGGGCTGTTGCTGATGGAAAGCTGCTGATGAACTGTTGCTGATAGAAAAGTGCTGATTCTGGAAAACAGAGTTTTGTTAAAAAACTGTTTGGGTGAAACAGATTTACAAAACAGAGTTTTCAAAAAGTTGTTTGGATACAAAACGGAGTTTTGAGCCAAAATGCAATTTGTTTTCTTGTTTGCTTATGGTATGTTTCATTTCGCTGATGCGTGCAAAATGAAGTGGGATTGCGCTCAAACTCAACATATTCTTCTCAGAAATTTGTGCGAGGAAATTTGTGCGAAGAAGAAGAAGAAGCCGAAGAAGAAGAACCAGAAGAAGAAGAAGCAGAAGAAGAAGAAGAAGAAGAAGCAGAAGAAGAAGAAGAAGAAGAAGAAGAATAAGCAGAAGAAGAAACAAAAGAAGAAGAAGCAGAAGAAGAAGAAGAAGATCGGGATGCTGGAGGAGAAGATCGGGATGCCCGAGGAGAAGATCGGGATGCTCGAGGAGATCGGGATGCTGGAGCAGCAGCGGACGGAGGAGATCGGGATGCTGGAGCAGCAGCAGACGGTGGGAGATTGGGATGCTGGAGCAGCGACGGACGGGAGGCGGGAGGAGCAACGGACGGGAGATTGGATGGTGCGACAGGGAAGGGGAAGCGTGATTGGGAGCGGCTTCTGCTTTTCACCGCAAAAAAATCAAGCGTCTTGCGATATAAGGAAATGTGCAGCCAGAAATAAACGTGGGTTTGAGAAAAGCCAAACCAAACAACGCTTTCTTACAAATTTACGGTGCGTTCTAGCCGCACAACAACAAATCAGCTTAACCAAACGCCACCTTAGTTTTCCTGTTTGAGAGCTGTTGTTTGCTTCCAGTTAATGAGTGCTTGCTGTAATTTTTCTACAGTTTCTTTGTTTGCAGATTTCTACTTGCTGTAAGCTTTCCCGTGAACTGGAAATTGATTATTTGCTTCCTTAACAATCTTAGGGTTAAAGCGTGTAATTGTTTCCGTGAACTGTTAACATAGAAGTTAGTTTTTTCTCCTTTGTCTGCTTCTGGAGCGATTGAGATTTCGTGGGTCCACCTTGAGAGATTGAGATTTCGTGGATCCATCTTTAGTGCAAGAGCGAGTGAACTTTGGTTTGTTTAGTCTGTGACCCCTTACTTCGTTGAGTGATTCCGTGGAACCACCTCGTGTGAGAGAGCGATTTAATTCCGAGGTGCCCGTTTGCGATAACAGCCGACCTCGGAGCGAAAGATCGAAGGTGACGAGGAGCCTCTCGCGTGATCGCCTACGACTTTGAATACGGAAAGACATATTTTCCGTGGGTAACTTGTTCTCTACCCTCCTTTGTGTGTGTCTAAATTTTCTCATAGGATAAATAGACTCATTGCTGGGTTTTCGCCTGAATTTTGTCAGCAAACGCTACGTCAAATACTCCGAACGAAAACGTATTTGGAGTTCAGGATTTCCGTTTTGCTACGACAAGGAGAACAGAACGAAGTTGCGAACTTCCGTTCCCGGATTTAATTTTGAACCTTTATTCAAGTAAAATTCAATTTGAAATAAAGGAGTAATTTTGTATTTTTTTTTTCAAAAAAATCCAAGTTGCGAAATTTTAAAAGTGCTGCGCCCGCTCTCAAATTGGCAAAACTATTTATTCATCGCATGCATTTAGGGCTTCATAGGGAAAAAGCCGACAGACGCGTAAACCCTACGCGTCGTCCTGCATCAATTTGGTATCAAAGCCAGGTTCCGAAATTTTTCTAAGTTTTGGGATCCGCCCTGTGTAGAATAGGAACCCGCATAACATTTAAATTTTTTTTTTTAAAAAGGAGTTCTGTTAAGCATATTTATACATTTGCATTTATTTATTTGTTTGCATGCATTTGCGTAGTGGTAGGTTAGTGAGTATGAGTTCACAACACCACAATTCACCTCCTAAACACCTTCACGAGGTAAACCCGGAGATGCGTCGAGTTGAACATGGTGATTCGAGTCGTGGGAACGAAGAGAATGAACCACCCCCGTGGTTTGTACCTTTTGCCCACCAAATGACGACGTTAACCGAAAACGTTTACCAAATGAGAGAAGGGCTAACAAACCTTAGCGTTAGGGTGAATAACTTAGAAGTACCCCCTCGAGCGTCAATGCCACCTCAAGTTCGAGATGAGCATTCTGTGCATCCCCGTTATGAAGTCCCACCACCTTATGGAGAGAGGTCTGCACTTAGGAGAAACCCCCTTTTCGAGAAAGAGGTTAGAAATCCCATAGATAAGTATCAGTCTGAGTACGATCAGGGTAGGAATTTCCCGAAAAATTTTCCTGAACCCCAACGAGAGCCTTTCCTAGGTACGCGAGATCATTATCAGGATAGACCCTATAATGACGTAGCTAGAGAAGAGCGTCCGCGAGACTATCGTAGGGCTATACCGGCCATGCATCGTGATGATCGACCTAGAGATTGGCATCGACCGCCACATCCACGGCGTCGAGACAATCGTGATCCTTACGACGATGTTTACGACTATCCTCCCCGGGATAGGCGACCGGATCTTACACGTGTAGTGAAGTTAGATCCGCCACTTTATGATGGATCTATGGATCCCAAGGTCTTTTCAGACTGGGTTATAGACATAGAGACCTATTTTGATTGGTATCGTATGACGGAAGATCAAAAGGTTCAGTTTGCCAAAATGAGGTTACCTGGGCGAGCGAAAATCTTTTGGATAGGTGAGGAACGTAGTATAGAGAGGAATGGACGCCCTCCCATTACACATTGGGTACACATGAAAGCCATATTGGAGGAGCAATACATTCCCCAGCACTACCAGACCCGTTTACGAGACGAGCTGACGTCTCTACGTCAAGGGTCCAAATCAGTTTTTGATTATTTAGCTGAGATGAAGGATCTTATGATTAGATGCAACGTAGTAGAACACCCACGAGATACATTATCTAAATTTAAGTGTGGACTGCGATCTGAGATTTGAGATGAGTTGATTCGATATGGTCACTATTCCTTTGCCGAGACTGTATCTATCGCCATCGATATAGAGGAACATCAAAAGAGAACCTCCCGGTTCAAACCTCAAAATAAAACAAACACTCCTTATAAGAAAGATGAATCGAAAGGTAAGGAGAGTGCCTCGAAGCCCACCTCGACCTTTACGAGAGATCATAAAGGAAAAGCCCCCATGAGAACCGTGACCCCTTCACAGATCCGATGTTATGAGTGTCAGCAGATGAGCCATATATCTAGGGATTGTCCTAAGAGGAGAGGCACACTAGTTATACATGAGGTGACTGAGGAGGATGAGCCTATAAAAGAAGTTGGAGTCGAGAGAGACTCACACATTTTGAATGATGAAGTGTACGGTACGCCTAGTTATGAGGAGATAGATCCCGACGTCCTACTGGTGAGATGTATGTTATCTACACCAAAGGAATCAGCCGATTATTGGCGGACGAACATCTTCCAGGCCTACTTCAAGGCTGGGGAGAAAGTGTGTCGTTTAGTAGTAGATAGCAGAAGTTGTATGAATGTGATAGCTGCGACAGCATTAGCCCGCATGGGACTCACTGCTGAGCCGCACCCTTTCCCATTCCAGGTAGCTTGGGTCACCAAGACTACCATATCTGTGACTAGGAGATGTTTAGTGCCCTTCACTATCGGTCCGTATACCGATAAGATTTGGTGTGACGTTATGCCTATGGATGTGTGCCACGTATTACTAGGGAGACCTTGGTTGTATGACCGAGATGTACTCATACATGGCAGGTCCAACACTTGCTCCTTTCTACCAGACGGAAAGAGAGTAGTGTTGAACCTGGTACGACCCACAACACCAACATCCCGCACGAGTAGTAGTGCGAAAGAATCTCTCCCTCCCACTGAAAGGAAGAAGACTCTTAACATTATACGAGACATTGATTTTCATCGAGAGAGCTTCGATGGTGGATTTTATTATGCCTTAGTAGTTTTACAGGCATCTGACGTACTAGAGAGATACGAGTCTATTCCTATACCTGCTAGGAGATTCTTAGAGGATTTCCAGGATATACACCCTGATGAGCTTCCGGCCGAGTTACCCCCCATGAGATGTATTCAGCACGCGATAGATCTCGTTCCTGGAGCTTCCCTCCCACATTTACCGCATTACCGATTGAATCCTGCCGCCCATGAGGAGCTGCAGAAGCAGATCGGAGAGTTACTTGATAGAGGCTTTATCCGTCATAGCCTTAGTCCATGTGCGGTGCCTGCCCTCCTTGCCCTGAAAAAGGATGGTACTTGGCGTATGTGCATTGACAGTCATGCTGTCAACAAGATTACCGTGAAATACCGATTCCCGATACCCTGACTGGATGATATGTTGGACATGTTGACTGGAGCCACGATCTTTTATAAGATCGACCTTCGTAGTGGTTATCATCAGATTCACATTCGTGAAGGAGACGAGTGGAAGACTGCCTTCAAGTCGAAGGATGACCTTTACGAGTGGCTTGTGATGCCCTTTGGGTTATCCAATGCCCCTAGTACTTTCGCTCGGATGATGACTCAGGTCTTTAGACCATATATTGGGAAGTTCGTAGTGGTTTATTTCGACGACATTTTGATATATAGTCGTACTGAGGGTGAGCACTTGACTCACCTAAATACTATTTTCAAGCTCCTGCGAGCCGAACGATTGTATATCAACTTGAAGAAGTGTGTTTTTATGGCTGAGTCCGTCATCTTTCTTGGATATATAGTGAGTTCCGCTGGCATCACTATGGATCACGAGAAAGTTCGAGCGATTCGTGAATGGCCTACCCCTCAGAACATTCACGATGTCCGTAGCTTTCATGGAGTAGCCACGTTTTATCGTCGATTCATTAAGAACTTCAGTACGATTATGACACCTATCACTGAATGTACGAAGAAGGGAAGTTTTCAGTGGGCATCATCGACAACTAGAGCATTTGAGATTATCAAGGATAAGATGTCCACTGCACCTGTTTTGAGACTCCCTGATTTCAGTCAAGTGTTCGAGGTATCTTGTGAGGCCTCAAGAGTTGGGATAGGAGGTGTACTTAGTCAAGAGGGTCACCCCGTTGGATTTTTCAGTGAAAAGCTCTCAGGCCCGAAGCTGAATTATTCCAACTACGAGCGCGAGTTCTATGCGATTGTACAGACGCTATGTCATTGGAGGCACTATTTGTTGCCTAAGGAGTTTGTCCTCCACTCTGATCATCAGGCGTTGCATTATATCAATTCACAACAGAAGTTGAATCTTCGATAGGCTAAGTGGGTATCATATTTACAAGAATACACCTTCGTTCTCAAACACTGTAAGGGAACGGAGAATAGGGTTGCCGACGCCCTCAGTCGAGTCACCCTTGTATTGTCACAGATGCGTTCTCAGGTGATCGGATTTGAGCGTGTCAAGGATGATTA
Organism: Platanthera guangdongensis; assembly: GCA_039583875.1. Taxonomy (NCBI): domain Eukaryota; kingdom Viridiplantae; phylum Streptophyta; class Magnoliopsida; order Asparagales; family Orchidaceae; genus Platanthera; species Platanthera guangdongensis. The sequence goes on along the minus strand of CM077160.1, from coordinate 162,065,410 downwards.
TTCTAGTTATCCCGATTTTAGCGGTATCTATGATACGATATGTTCGGATCCCTATCATGATGAGACCGATTATCTCATTCGAGATGATTATTTATTTCGTGGGACCCGTCTGTGTATTCCCCGAACTTCATTGCGAAACTTCATTGTATAGGAATTACATGGCGGAGGCTTAGGTGAACACTTTGGGCGTGATAAGACGATAACCTTAGTAGAGGAGCACTTCTATTGGCCCGGGATGAAGCGGGTTATCGCTCAGATTGTCAGTAGCTGCCGCACTTGTCAGGTAGCGAAGGACAATAAACAACCCGCTGGATTATATACACCTTTACCGGTGCCCAATATTTCTTGGGATGATGTTAGCATGGATTTTGTGCTTGGACTGCTGCGCACTTTTAGGAAACACGATTCCATACTTGTGGTGATTGATCAGTTCTCTAAAATGACGTATTTCATCCTTTGTAACAAAACCGATGACGCCTCTAATATAGCCCGTATTTATTATAAAGAGGTTGTCGCACACCGAAGAATGACAAAGACTATCGTTACCGATTGAGATGTTAAGTTCACCAGCTATTTTTGGAAGTCACTCTGGAAACTTTTAGGTACTAAACTTCTATTTTCAACCGCTTATCATCCGCAGACTGACGGTCAAACTGAAGTTGTAAATAGAAATTTAGGAAATTTATTGCGATGTTTGGTAGGAGATCACCAGGGAAATTGAGATCTAATTCTTCCACATGCTCAGTTAGCGTATAATAATTCGAAAAATAGATCCACGGGTTTATCTCCTAATGAGGTTGTTCATGGTCACACAGCACGAGTGCCGTTAGATTTAGCACCACTACCACAGACCTTTAGGACTAACCAGTTTGCACATGAGTATGCATTACATTTGCATGATTTGCATAAAGAGATTGAGCGGAGGTTGCATAGTACTTATGATCTTTACGCAACTCAAACAAACATGCACAAAAGTGCTATTAGTTTTAAAGTGAATGACTTGGTTATGGTTCAGCTAAATCCGGAACGGGTACCATCAAGTACCGTAAAGAAGTTAGCTGACCGTAGAACTGGACCCTTTAGAGTGGTGAAACGGATTGGGCAGAATGCGTATGAACTCGAAATGCCTTCCGTTTGGGGAGCAAATCCTGTTTTTAACGTAGCCGATCTGACTTTATTTCACGATTATCCGCATGAGTCTGTAGATTTTCCATTGTCTTCTCCTCCAATTGATTCTTCTGGGTTGGTGAGTGAGAGTGAGGAGCCACATTCAGGACATACCGATATTCATTTCGCTACTGACACGTCTACTGCAGTTCCTCCCATTTTCACTGACAGCTTGCAGGTTGAGCATGAGATACCAGATGAGTCTACTATACCAGTTCCCAGAGCTACTGATCGACTTCCGAGACAGATTTTGGTTCCCGAGTAGATCTTGGATGACGAGACCGTGGCCACTACTGATGGTGGTTTTTAGAGATATTTGGTTCGTTGGCATGGCAGACCAGATACGGAGACCAGCTGGGTCTTGGCCGAAGAGTTACAGCGCATGGATGCTGATCTTCGACAACACTACCGCTCGGAGCACTCACCAGAGATGAGTGGTTTCGAGAGGGGGAGAGTTGGTGGGGACCAGCCCAGATCAGGTCGTCGCAAGAGTGCTCGACGTCGCACCCGACCGGACCTTTATCGACCTTGAGACTTGCATATCGCATTGGGTCGTTTTATAATTGTTGTAATTATTTTGTATTTTGGTGTGTTTGTGAAATATATATACATATATAATTATAAAGTTATAAATATATATATGTGTATATATAAAGGTTTTAAATTTTATCCATATATATATAAATATATATGTGTATGAGCATACACATATATCGTGTACATATATAAGTATTGCTTTCTTAGGTTAAGAAATAGCCGGTTCATACAACCGAATCTGCCCTATTCATCTCTCCCGATCCGGAGCTACAGGGAAGGCGGAATCACAACCCGACATCGCTCCATTTCTAGCCCCACGAGCCGCATCTTCAAGATCTCTAACCGCCGGCCCACGATCCAGCCTCGTCAGTTTCGATGGCGCGTCCATCGATCGGTCCAAACTAGATGGGTGGGCCACGTTCGTCCCCTTCCATGATCCCTCCTGCCCGCAGTTCCGGTTTCCCTATAAAAGAAGAAGAACACAAATCAGTGAGGGGGGGTGATGATTGTTGATGTGAAGAGCTGTTGAGTTTATTTCCATCCGTCGACAGGGATGATGAATCGTGTTCGCTTTAGTTTTACTGTTTGAGAGCTGTTGTTTGCTTCAAGTTAATGAGTGCTTGCTGTAATTTTTCTACAGTTTCTTTGTTTGCAGATTTCTACTTGCTGTAAGCTTTCCCGTGAACTGGAAATTGATTATTTGCTTCCTTAACAATCTTAGGGTTAAAGCGTGTAATTGTTTCAGTGAACTGTTAACATAGAAGTTAGTTTTTTCTCCTTTGTGCGCTTCTGGAGCGATTGAGATTTCGTGGGTCCACCTTGGGAGATTGAGATTTCGTGGATCCATCTTGAGTGCAAGAGCGAGTGAACTTTAGTTTGTTTAGTCTGTGGCCCCTTACTTCGTTGAGTGATTCCGTGGAACCACCTCGTGTGAGAGCGATTTAATTCCGAGGTGCCCGTTTGCGATAACGACCGACCTCGGAGCGGAAGATTGAAGGTGACGAGGAGCCTCTCGCGTGATCGCCTACGACTTTGAATACGGAAAGACATATTTTTCGTGGGTAACTTGTTCTCTCCCCTCCTTTGTGTGTGTCTAAATTTTCTCATAGGATAAATAGACTCATTGTTGGGTTTTCGCCTGAATTTTGTCAGCAAACGCTACGTCAAAGACTCCGAACGGAAACATATTTGGAGTTCAGGATTTCCGCTTTGCTACGACAAGGGGAACAGAACGAAGTTGCGAACTTCTGTTCCCGGATTTAATTTTGAACCTTTATTTAAGTAAAATTCAATTTGAAATAAAGGAGTAATTTTGTGTTTTTTTTCAAAAAAATCCTAGTTGCGAAATTTTAAAAGTGCTGCGCCCGCTCTCAAATTGGCAAAACTATTTATTCATCGCATGCATTTAGGGTTTCCTAGGGAAAAAGCCGACAGACGCGTAAACCCTACGCGTCGTCCTGCATCACCATGGTAAGCGAAATTTTGTATTTTGGCTTTCTATACATTTCTTCTTGTTGGAATTATCAGGTCAATGTCGGGTTATTAGAGTCTTCAGGTGTATTTGTGTTTAGTCCCTCACTGACTATCGGTGTCCGAGTCATGTTGTAATCAAGGTTGTCAGGATCGAGATCCTAGATGAGAACGTTTTGAGGTAGGATCAGATTTGATAGTAGGGTTGAATCGAGGATCGCTTTACAAAATAAGGATCGATTTACAAAGTATGGATCGTAAGATCCTATGATCTGGATCGCAATCCTTACAACTTTGGTTGTAATCCTTGATCTCTCACCCAAGCTGAATTTTGTTTTGTTTTTTGGGTCTTTTTTGTGTCGTTGCTTTATTGTTGTTGTTTAATATGTGTGTCATAGTCTCTTGCCTTCTTGCACGTGGTATTCACGTGCGGGGGAGTGTTTGGGACAAAGGCGACTCAGTTGCTCTTTCCCGACTTCCGCCTTCGTTCCACGTGGCCTCTTGGCGTATGTCGTGTGTTGTTTGTCTCCCCTTGTTTCTTTGGATTGGTCGTGTGTTGGGACGCGACTAATGTTGGTTTTCAATCTCAACGGGTTGTGTCGCGTGGGGCCGTGTCGTGCGAGACTGTGTTGTGAGGGACTGTACTTTGTGCGGATTATCCCCGACAGATTATCCTCAACGAATTATCCCCGATCACTTGTTTGATGATTTGCTCCACATCTTTCGTTCTCTTTTGCATGTTGTGTGTGTAGGTGATGTTGGTTGACAGGTTTCTATTGGGTCCGCGTCGTGTGTGGGTCCTGCGTCGTGTGTGGGTCAGCATCGTGCGTGGCTATGTCCCCGACTTGATTCCCCGGTTTGGAATTTTCCCCAGTGGCTCGTCTGATGTTTTATCCCACATCATCTACCTCCAATGCCGTTATTTGCTGTGTCAAAGCTGAAGGGTCCCCCCTTCAACTTGAGGGAGAGTGTTGGGATTATCGGATCAATGTCGGGTTATTAGAGTCTTTTGGTGTATTTGTGTTTACCCCCCACCGGCTATCAGTGTCTTTGAGTCATGTTGTAATCCTCTTTAAAGCCCCTATGTGGATGCATGAATTACCTCTTTTATTCTCTTTTTCTTTCCAATACTTCTATACTTTGATACTCTCCTGTAAGTTGGAGCGTATATATCGTAGACTCCAAGCTTGAAAACAAACTGACGAACAAGTGGCCGAGACAATTCATTTGTGAAGATATAAGAGAGTTGGTCTGCAATGGGAATGTGCCAGAGATCAATTTTGCGGAGTTGAAAATTTTCTCTGATAAAGTGACAGTCTACTTCAATGTACTTGGTTCGTTCATAAAATACTTTATTTTTAGCTATATGAATAGCAATTTTACTATCGGAGTAGAGAACTACAAGAGATGTAAGAGATACAACAAGATTAGTAAGAAAACTCTCCAGTTAAGTGAGCTCGGAAACGACATACGCCATCAAATGATACTCAACTTCAACAGATGATCATGCTACAACTAGAAGTGCAATTTGGATTAGTTCCACTAAGAACCAAGAGCCGATCCTTATAAATTTGGTTTCGATTTTTTGAAACCGGAACGTATCCATGCACCTAAGCCTAAGGTATAGAATTGGATTCGAACCGAATAGTTTGGTTCGGTTCTCAGTTCTAACTTTTACCCGTAATTTTTTGAAACCCAACAAAATGTGTTGACTTTAAACAAATTACATACTCGTGAAAGAAGATGTGTAAAATTAAATAACATGAATTATATAATGGAAGAAGGAAGATGTGGACAAAACAACAAAAGCATAATTGAATAATTGATGCATCAAAACAAGAGAATTTGGCAATATGAATCTTTATGTTCTCACTGAAGGATGAAAAAAATTAAATTGCACAGAAATATAATATGCTGAAATATTTAAAAGATAAATAATTGAATTGTGAGCTGCTATTTATCTTTGAATCACAAATATTAGGGCTCAATCCCGCTACACTGAAGTTGAGAACTATCTGACGCAGGAGGGATCTATAGGTGGCGGGAAACTCGGTGACCTAACCCTACATGCTATGCAAAAGTCCGCCAAAAAAATCACAATTGGATAATAAGTTCTAACATCCCACGCAAATCATTCACAACAAGATAAATATTTTAATTAGAGTGAAACAAACTTAGGCTTTCCTTCGCGTGGAGGGCCAAAGCAAGATCACGCGACGAATAAATCTTTCTTGCAGTTAGAGATTAATCCAGACACAAATAACTATAATAAGATGAACAACCAAACTAACATGTAATAAGCCAACCATAACAATGTCTTACAACTCAATACCAATAAAAAAACATCACAAGAATATTAGGGCTGCTGCCAATGAGATAGATCTGAACGCTGGAGGCCTACAAGTGTGGTTCTAGTGGTGGAGAGACTAATCGGGTAAGGAAAAGACTGGTCGGGTGTTAGGAGGGCTGTATCGGGGTGAGGAATGGCTGGAATCGGGTTAAAATACCCAGATCTGGACAGATTTGGTGTTGGGTGACTATTTCAAGGTGGATCCACATGAAGGGGGGGGGGGGGTGTTGGCAGTAATTTGGGAGAGGTTGGGCGGCTGGATCTGGGCTGGAATGCCCAGATCAGATCTGGTTTGGGAATGGAAACAACCAGGAGGCTGTTTTGTGGGGTGCCAGTGGGTGGCCTGAGAAGAGGGAGTAAGGCCGACAAGTATTTGAAGAGGGGGCGACAACGGGTCAGAACACTTGAGAGGATTTTGAGATGTAGAGAAAGCTCCAAACCTTATATATACTCCTTGAATTAATAATTACAAGTATGAATACATTTATATAGGAGAAGAAGAAAGAGAGAAATCCCAATCCAAGATGTGAGACTAAAACAAATAGAGAAAGAAGAGAGAAGAGAGAGGAATGGGCCCCTAGATGGGCCCTAAAGTAGGCTTTTCTAACACTCCCCCGCAAGCTGGAGCGTACAAGTCGTAGGCACCAAGCTTGGATAAAAACTGGTAGTATAGTGGCCGGGAGTGAACTTTAGTCAAAATGTCAGCAACTTGACTTGCAGCAGGAACATGCTCTAAATCTATCTTCTTTGCCTGTACCTTTTCTCGGATAAAGTGACAGTCAACTTCAATATGCTTTGTGCGTTCGTGAAAGACTGGATTCTTGACAATATGTATTGCCGCTTGACTGTCACAAAATAGGGTCGCTGGTGATGAGATACGAACACCCAAGTCTCTCAGAAGGCTCTCAAGCCAAGTTAACTCGGAAACAACAACAACCATAGCGCGGTACTCAGTTCAGCAGAAGAGCGAGCAACCACATTCTGTTTCTTGCTACGCCAGGTTATGAGATGTCCACCGAAGTAGGTACAAAAACCTGTTGTGGAACGCCTATCATCAATGGACCCGACATAGTCAGCGTCAGAGTATGCGACAAGGGATAAAGATGTGGATGACTTACACACAAGCCCTTGTCCTAGAGCGTTCTTGAGATACCGAAGAATGCGCTCGACAGCTTGAAGGTGAGATGTCCTCGGGGCATGCATAAATCGACTCACGACTCCTACGACAAAGGAGATGTCTGGTCGAGTAACTGTAAGGTAGATCAATTTCCCAACAAGGCGTCTGTAGTATTCTGGATTCGTAAGCAGCTTATCGGAGTCAGAGCTATTGGCCGATAGCCTGTGATTAGCGTCCATTGGAGTATCCGTAGGTTTGCATCCCGAATACCCAGCATCATGAAGAAGGTTCATACAATACTTCCTTTGGGATAATACAAGACCATCAGGCCGTCGTGCAACCTCAAGCCCGAGAAAATACCGTAGGTTACCAAGATCTTTGGTCTGAAAGGCGGAGTTCAACTGTTGCTTGGTATGTTGTATCCCTGTAGTATCGTCGCCAGTAATGAGGATATCGTCAACATAGACAAGAAGAATCACTGTTCCGGTTGGCCGGTGTCGAGTGAAGAGAGAGAAGTCGGCCGAGCTCCTAGTGAAGCCAATATCGCGGACTACTGTGCTAAATTTGTCAAACCAAGCGCGCGGAGACTGTTTGAGACCATAAATAGATTTCCGAAGATGACAAACCCGAAACTCCCCCGTGGTCTCAAACCCGGGAGGTTGATGCATATAAACAGTCTCTTGTAGATCACCATTGAGAAAGACGTTCTTAACATCCAGCTGATAAATAAGCCAATGACGGTGAACAACCAAGGAAAGAAGAACTCGGACCGTGTTCAATTTTGCCACTGGAGAGAAAGTTTCCTCATAATCAAGACCATGTTGCTGAGTAAAACCCCGGGCCACGAGGCGGGCCTTGAGATGCTCAACGGTGCCATCCGCCGCATGTTTAATAACAAAGATCCACTTGCAGCTAACACAAGATTGACCTGCAGGAAGAGGAACCGGATCCCAAGTGCGGTTGGCCCAGAGAGCCCGCATTTCATCTTCCATGGCCGCTCGCCATCCGGGGTGGTGAAGTGCCTCCTGAACAGAATTAGGGGTGGGGATAGAGGATAAAGAGAGAGCACTCTGACGGAGGTCCGGAGAGAGGCGGTGAAAAGAGACAAAGTTGGTCATCGAGTGGGCAGTGAAAGCAGATGTCGGATCCGCAGGTTGCAAAGCATCATTAGAGCATGACAGCTCTCGTAGGGTAGTAGACGAGGGAGGACGTCGAGTGTACACACGAATGACTGGTGGTGTAGGTGGTTTAGGTGGGATGGGTGGGGAAGGTAGAGGTGGGATAGTGGAATGGACAAGGATAACAGGTCGCGGGAGAGGTGGCGAAAGAGGAGGGGCAATAGAGTGAGAGTAATACGGCTGATGCTCGAGGATGATGACATAAGCAGAAGTAACCACCTTGCGATCCGTGGGAGAAAAACAAAGGTAGCCCTTTTGAGTCTGAGAATAGCCCACAAACATATATTTAGTGGCACGGGGAGCAAGTTTGTTAGTGGACGGACCAAAATGATGAACAAAACAAACACACCCAAACACGCGTGGGGTGATTGAGAATGGAGGTTGGGAGGGAAAAAGGAGAGTGACAGGAACCGCAAAATTGAGGCTAGATGAAGACAGGCAGTTAATAAGAGTGCAAGCGGTAGAAACCGCAAAATTCCAATAGTGTTTTGGAACATTCATCTGAATCATAAGGGATCGGGTGACCTCGAGCAGGTGACGATTCTTGCGTTCAGCAATGCCATTTTGTTGGGGGGTATAGACACAGGAGGTATGATGGATGATCCCAAACTCCGCACAGAGGTGAGAGAAGGTATGACTAGTGTATTCCCGAGCATTATCGGTGCGGAGGGTTTTAATGGTGGTGGAGAACTGGTTGCGAGTTTCAATAAAAAAGGTACGGAATACACCAGGTAATTCAGAGCGGTCACGAAGGAGATACATCCAGGTCACCCGAGAGTAGTCATCAACAAATGTGACAAAGTAACGGTATCCAAAAACACTAGGAATTTTGTAATGACCCCAAATATCGGAGTGAACAAGATCAAAGGGAGCAGGACGCCGAGAAGGATGTAGTGGGAACGTAGAACGATGATGTTTTCCATAGATACAGGACTCACATGTGAACTCGTGGAAGGACACGTCTGGGAGAAATTTTTTGAGGATGTTGAGAGGAGCATGACCCAGACGGCGATGCCAGTCAACAGAGCTAATGGACGACAGCACCGTTGGGGGAGACGGGTTAAGGATATAGAGACCATTCGACAGATGCCCTTTTTCAATGATGGTTTGCGTCTTGCGATCCTGCACAACACACGAGTTAGAAGAAAAAATAACAGTACAATCGAAGTCAGCAGTGAGTCGGCCAATAGAGAGAAGGTTGAACGGAGAGCCCGGAACATGAAGAGCCGAGCGAAGAGTAATGAAGGGAGTGAGGTGAATATCTGCAGCACCAGAGACGGGAAGTGTGGCCCCACTAGCAACAGTAATGAACTGGGGATGCACATAGTTCAAATATTTTGGTAGTTTCCGTGATGTAATGTGGTGAGAGGCCCCAGAATCCAAAATCCAGGATGAGCTGTGAGCAAGGCAGGAGGTACCACCATCGGAAACAGACACCACAGAGCCCGGAGGATAGCCGATCATTATGCAAGGAGTAGTCCGTAGCGGTCACGCCAGAGAGTAGGCAGAGCGCGACCAAAATGCGGAAAGGGAAGTCCGCACGCGCACATCGGGAAGCAAGAGACAACCAGCTAGGAACTCGAGCGGTCAGGACACGAGACCGCGAGGAAAAACCAACTCAAAGCAGAACCGCAGCGGACAGGACGAGAGACCGCAGCGGACAAAAGGAGAATCCGCGGCGGATAAGAGAGGTGGGCCCCACGTGTCAGAGCAGAAGATGACTATAAGAAGCCTGAGTAGGGTGGAACCACGGAGAGGGAGACAAGAAGCTGAGGCAGAACGAGCAGGCCGCAAACAAAACCGCGTGGATAAGGGAAGAGCGGTCAGACCCGCAGTCCGCAGAAGAGGAGCCCGCGGAGACAGACGGGTAGACGGGTAGGAGGGAGACCGCAGAGCAAGCTGTGAACAGGAAGGAGAGCGGACTGGGAGACGAAGTCCGCAGCGGGCAGAGACAAGCCGCGCGGACAGAGAAGAGAAGAGCTGGAGGAGACCGCGACCAAGATGCGGGTGGGAGATGAACATCCCGCACGGTCAGGCGGATCACAACAGCGAACTGAGGGGAAGGAAACCGCGGCCAAGATGTGGGTGAGAGAGGAACAACCCGCACGGTCAGGCGGATAGAGAAGGAAACCGCGACCAAGATGCGGGTGAGAGAGGAACAACACGCACGGTCAGGCGGATAGAGAAGGAAGGATGCGGCTAGCTGGAACAAGTCGCAGCGGACTGAAGACAAGCTGCAGCAAGGAGGGAGTACGCAACGGACAGCGGAGAATAAAGGAGAAGGCGGCCACACGGATGGAGGAGGAGAAATGACTATAAGAAGGGAGGGATGGTAGTGGAACCACGGGAGCAGAGAAAGAAGCGGACTGAGATGAGCAAGCCGCAGAAGGAAGCGGCTAGAAACAACCAGCCCGCGGAAGGCAGATCGCTAGAGGCAGGCCGCAGGAGGCCGCGGGAGGCGGACAGAACAGAGGAGACCACGATGCTTTGAACCTGGCTCTGATACCATGTTAGGTTTGACCTAACTCAACCTGAAAAACCGGCTCAACTGGTGATGGTTGCCTTGCCATATAAACAACTCAGAGCGGAGTGGATTGGCAGTGTGAGACTATTATTAACAATGTTAGGTTTGACCTAACTCAACCTGAAAAACTGGCTCAACAGGTGAGGGTTGCCTTGCCATATAAACAGCTCAGAGCGGAGTGGATTGCTAGTGTGGGACTATTATTAACATCCCCCCTCGCCCATAGCATGGATTGACCGGACGGAACCGGGATACAGAGCTCATTGGCTGACCAGACGGAACCAGACAGAAACTGGGTGGAACCTGACTCTGATACCATGTAGAAAAAGCTCCAAACCTTGTATATACTCCTTGAATTAATAATTACAAATATGAATACATTTATATAGGAGAAGAAGAAAGAGAAATCCCAATCCAAGATACGTGACTAAAACAAATAGAGAGAGAAGAGAGAAGAGAGAAGAGAGAAGAATGAGCCCCTAGATGAGCCCTAAAGTAGGCTTTTCTAACATGAGGCAAGGCGGCGCTGGAAAGCAGGCTAGGGTGGGTCCTGGTGGTGGCCAAACAGCTGAATCTGGGGGAAACGGGGAGGGGGAGGGAGTTCCGACGGTGGCTGGGCAAACAGAATGGGCTGATTAAGGGAGGGTGGTGGCTGGGTTTGGGAAAAATAGATGGGGGCTGCTATTTGCAAGGACTGAACAACAAAAATGGAAGGTGGAGGATGGGGGAGGAGGGAGAATAAATCAAAAGATACAAGGCTTACCCAATGAGTCGTCATCTAGGGGTTTCACGGAGTCGGCACCGCAGACAGATCACCAAAAATGAGGAAGAGGACTCCCCAAATTTCAGCAATGAGAATGACGACAACCCTAAACCTCCTATTTATAAGAAATAAAAATTAGGGCACCCAGAATCTACGACTATGATTGACTGTTGGTCTCGGAGCCAAAACTATATGAAATAAAATCTGAAAAGTACAAAACTATATATGAACTTGATTCGCAATGCGAATATGGACGCATCCACGAAGTCAGATCGTCGATCCGGGCACACCATATATGGTAAGTCGCCAAATCAGCTCCGAATGGGCCTAAAGCTCGTCCTCGTCTCTGCTAGCATCAATCTCCCAAGTTCGAAAGAATTCATCTCCCGACGAATAATGATCAAAATTCTCTCACTGTATGTCAGGTAAGAGACCAGAGGTCTTCCAAGTGCCGTTGATGGAAGAGTATCCTCACCAATCAACTCCTCCGGACTAAAAAACTTCCATCTCCACTGAATGGAGATGGTTATATTGAAGTTGAAGTCCAAGGCAGCTCTGCTGGTAGCATCCAGGTGTCGTCGGTGAAGGGTCTTCCGCGCCAGCAAACCAGATAGCGGTACACAAGACTGTCTGTAGAGGAGACAGACTCATGCACAAAGAGCTCAGTGATAATCTCATCTCTCAACACACTAGTAGAAGGATCCAGTGGGATCTGAGGTGCCAATGGTGGAACCGTTGGGGACAGGATCCCGGGTAAGTAGGGGTCAGAAATGGTCTGAGCACAGAGCAATGAATGTGGTGACAAGGGCTTAAGGGTAGACTGAGTGGTTGGTGGTAAAAACGATGGTAAAGGCTCGAGAGGGCCGCCAAGATGTGGGTCTGAATACTCGTGAGGTGCAAAGTATGACATCAGGTCCTCGACATTGGACACAGTATGGGTACCCATGCTCACGGGGATGTCTGACTCATAAGAATTTGCCCTGATGCGTCTCAGGACTGAGTAGGGACCCATTCGCCTAACGCTCAAGCTTTTAGCAAGTCTCTCACGGAGCCTCACAACGCAGATTCTTACCATCACCTGCTCGCCTTCATGAAGTACCTGCACTTGCCAATGAACACCCGCATGTGATTTACAAGATTTATTATCAATATGGATTATTCGTCGGACCGACTCATGACACACATGCAAACGACAAACAAACAACACAACTGACTCATGCAAATGATGATAAATGACTCAACAGACTCATACAAATGATGTAAATGACACATGACCGACACAACATGCTCTTTATGGGAAAATCTAATAATGAGCTGAAAATCTATCAAGGGAGGTGACCTATCAGGAGACTCTCGGTGTAGTGTAGAAAAACTCATCCCGTGTGAGGAGAGTGCTCAGATGACCGCGAGAGACATCCATACTCAAATACGAGCTCGTAAAGAGCCAAATGTCTCTCGGGAAATGTAACACAACAAGGGGCTCATCAGGAGGTGTGTACGAAATGTCATCACAGATAAGACGACTACCTGAGTGAAAGTCGTGTACACCGACTAAAAGACGTGACTCTCGAGTGTGGTGCATGTTCCCGACAAGAAAGAGCTCGTTTGGTGGATCACCAGGTGGTGCATCCCAAAACTCATCGAGGGTGCGATGCAATATAAGGTAGACCCACAAAATATGAGTATGCTCAAGCGTACTCAAGAAAGACCCTACATACGTTATGCTCCACGCAAGATCAACTCTCTGGGGCACGACTATAAATGATAGCAAAAGAGACGCCAATAACTCAAAGCTCATAGACAAACATCTCACCTGAATCACATCCTCACGAGGATGCGGCGGCTCATCAGGAGGCTCAATAGGGGGGTCGTCGTAAAACTCGTCACTAGGGTCATGATCCTCTATGTGAGTGCCATCGTAAGGGGTCGTGTCCCCGTAAATGGGTGATATAGTCACTACGGGATCAACACAAGGTTCTGGGCTCTCAGTCGTGATGTGACTCCGGGTAATGACAATGGAAGAGTGACACAGACCTACACTTAAGAATGGATCCGTGGGTGCGGTGTCAGGAAATGAGTCTTTGGTTGAGGTGCCAACTAATCCGGTGTATGACAGACGAGGATGTGTGGGTGATGGACACAACACTACAGACTTAGTAGGTCGCTCAGACTCACTCTCAGTTGGGGTCACAAGAGACAGGTCAGAAATAAAAGATAGGTCACTCACTGGGCTAAGTACCTCACTGGGGTGAGAGTAATCCACATCAGATATCACTTCTGTCGTGGCTGACAGGACAGTGGTAGGCGTCCTGGTGACCCCAGTATGAGAGGTACTCGTACTGCGGAGGTCAAGGTAAAAATCCCATCGATCAGCTCTTGCAGATCTCAATGACTGTTCATAACGAAGGGCGAACTGATATGTCTGCTCGAGGGACTCCGAGCTATGATAAACTACCTTAGTACAAATGTCAGATCAAAGCCCAGACCAAAATCTGGTAGTTGTCATGGTTGGGTCCTCTCAGATATCGCTCCTCACAACTAACTCATCAAAGCGATCCTTGCACTCAGCGACAAACATTGATCCTTGCTGAAGGGAAAATAATTGGTCGAGCAAGTGACTCCGATACGACGAAGGCAGATACCTCTGACACAATGTAAGCTTCATGTCCACCCAACTAGTGATGCGATGAAGACAGTCTCGTTCGCGGGTCCTCTCAACACTAACTCAATATGCCCTCACCTGATCTAAAAGTCTAAGTTCGCAAACTTGACGCGACGTTCGTCGAATAACTCAAAATGATCAAGATAATATTCCATATCTACGAGCCAATAACTGAAAGACTCGGGACTCGACGAGCCGTCAAAGAAAGGGGAAGCAATACGAAACTGACTCTCAAGATTTCTCTCGGAATGACTATCCTCATAATAATCATCCCTAAGGTAATCGAGTCGTGTCAAAGGATCAATATGATCCGCTCGCGTGTACGAATAAGAACGACGAGAATTATCATACTGATCGTCTCTAGCATAGTGGGGTCGTGTTGGTGGGTCAACACGATCTTTAAAAGTGGTGTGCTACGATTGAGGATAACTGTCGTAGTAATGGGAGGGTCTCCCTGACGGGGCTCTGTGAGAGCGGGTGCAAGAGGACTCGGGACCTCTAAAGTGAGTAGAAGAATAATTGTGACACATAGACATAAAAAAAAAACTTATTGACTCTACGACTGTGTATCAAAAAGTGTGCGCAACCTCGCTCTGACACCAATTGACGCAGGAGGGATCTATAGGCGGCAAGAAACTCAGTGATCTAACCTTACATGCTATGCAAAAGTCCGACAAAAAAATCACAATTAGATAATAAGTTCTAACATCCCACGCAAATCATTCACAACAAGACATATTTTAATTAGAGCGAAACAAGATTAGGGTTTCCTCCGTGTGGAGGGCCAAAGCAAGAGCGTGCGGCGAATAAACTCTTTCTGTAGTTAGAGATTAATCGAAACACACTATAGTAAGATGAACAACCAATCTAACATGTAATAAGCCAACCATAACAATGTCTTACAACTCAATACCAATAAGAAAAGCACCACAAGAATATTAGGGTTGCTGCCAATGAGATAGATCTGAACGTTGGAGGCCTTCAAGTGGGATTCCAGTGGTTGAGTGACTGAATCGGGTAAGGAGAATGCTGGTCGGGTGTTAGGAAGGCTGGATCGGGCTGGGGAATGGCTGGAATCGGGCTAAAATACCCATATCTTGACAGATTTGGTGTTGTGTGGCTATTTCGAGGTGGATCCACGTGAAAGGGGGGGGGGGTTGGCAGCAATTTGGGAGAGGTTGGGCCGCTGGATCTGTGCTTGAATGCCCAGATCAGATCTGGTTTGGGGGATGGAAGCAACCAGGCGACTGCTTTGGGGGTGCCGATGGGTGGCCTGAGAAGAGGGAGTAAGGCCATCGGGTATTTGGAGAGGGGGCGGCAACGAGACAGGACACTTGAGAAGATTTTGAGGCAGGGCGGCGCTGGACAACAGGCTAGAGTGGGTCCTGATGGTGGTCAGACGACTGAATCATGGGGAAACGGGGAGGGGGAGGGAGTTCCGATGGTGGTTCAAAAAATAGAGAAGGCTGATTATGGGAGGGTGGTGGCTGGGTTTGGGAAAACAGATGGGGGTTGCTGTTTGCAAGGACTAGACAACAAAAATGGAAGGTGGAGGATGGGGAGGAGGGAAAAAAATCAAAAGATACAAGACTTACCCAATGAGTCGTCACCTAGGTGTTCCACGGAGTCGGCACCGCAGATAGATCACCGGAAATGAGGAAGAGGACTCTCCAAATTTCAGCAATGAGAATGACGGCAACCCTAAACCTCCTATTTATAAGAATAGAAATTAGGGCACCCAGAATCAACGATTATGATTGACCGTTGGTCTCGGGGCCAAAACTACATGAAATAAAATCCGAAAAGTGCAAAACTATATATGAACTTGATTTGCAATGCGAATTCGGACGCATCCACGGAGTCGGATAGTCGATCTGGGCACACCATATATGATAAGTCGCCAAATTAGCCACGAATGGGTCCAAAGCTCGTCCTCTTCTCTGCTCCGCATCACTACCCACATTAAACTATGCACACCATAGCTTTCTCTCCTAAGCTGTAGTTGTATCTTATCCTTTGGGCACACATGACATTAAATCAATTAATTTGAAGTGCATAACTTCTTAATTGATGCTACTACCTGCTAATTCTTTAGTAAAGATATTGGCCAATTGATGATTTTTCATGACGGACTTAGGTGAAGTGACTTTAATGTATTATGTACATCCATGCAATGAGACAATATATATAGTTGTCTTATTATCACACATCAAAAACCAAGTTTTGAGTTATACCTGAATGCTTTCATTAATTGTTTAAGCAGACTAGCACATATGTCATATGAGCCATTGGCTTGTACTTATATTTTACACTTGTTCTTGCTATACTATGCCATTTCTTGCTCCTCCAATAAACCAAATCACCTTCCAAGAACACATCATATGCTGTAGCTGATCTTCAATCAAAAAGGGAATCTTCCGAATTTATATATGAATACCTTTCTATCTTCACATCACCTTTATCCGTGTACACCAAACCCACTTGTAGAGTTTTCTTTTAAGTATCTCAAAATTCAAATTATTGCATCCATGTGTGGTGTTCTTGAAGTGGCCCATAAGTTGACTCAACTAAAAAAACAACAATGCATGGTCTTGTAATTTCCAATGGTTCAATTTTCTCACTATTCTTCTATATCGAGCTCAGCTTTCAATCAATTCCCTTTCATTCTTTATCAATTTGGTGTTAGACTTACAAGTTTGTTGACATGATTACATCCAGACATTCCTGCTTCAGAAAGAAGATCCGTAACAGACTTTCCAATATGTGAACGAGTACGTAAGTGTAACTTCTATGCTATAAATAGTACTTATGACAATATTGTTAGGAAACCAAACATTTCCACATGCACAATTGAATCACATGGTATGCCAAGAAAACAGACAATCCACACAATTTATTATAAATAAAATAAATTGCAATCGTACAGTACAAATATATGGAGAAATACATTGATTTGATGAAAAACGCTACAAGTGAAATCAAACACCTCCAATCCACCGAGGAATATGAATACTTACTGCAATCCATAAAACAGATTTATCAGGTTCACAAGCAAACCTTCATCATTGTCGGACCACCCATCACCACCACCATTAGAGAAGAAAGACACCAATGGATACGACCTTGCCACACTTATGCATCCCACAATTATCAGTTGTGTGTGCACAACCTCAGTTGTCCGCAAGAGCCCACAATCCATGCCCACGACTTGCCGACCTACAGCTTGAATAGGGTCAAACATGCTACTGGTTGCATTTGACCACCCGCTTACTGCGGTTTCTTGAGTTTACGCTCAAGGGCTCAACCCTGCCGCCTCCTTCCTCTGACCGTACTATCGACACACCTCTAATTGCACCGTCTTCACACCTTGCCACTGAAAGAAGCCTCCTATGCAAGTTTTGCAACCGCAAGAGAGGATGTAAGGCGTAATTGGGGGGAGGTGGTTAATCGTTGTTGCCCTCTAGATCGACCTGGGGATTGTCTGCCGATTCTTCTTCCTTGATCTGGAACATGTCCGCAAGGTCTCAAAGAGACCTAAGATACTAAGGTGTATTTACTCCTTATCAGATCTAGATCTGGTTTGGATCCAGATCCGAACCAACAACTCAACAAATCGTCACCTTTTTTCAGGATTCAAATTCACCGCTTGAGCGAAGCATCATTGACATATAACATTGTTTGTACGTAGCACGAACTGCACAAAGAAATAGCTTTGCGAAACACCACCTCAAGACTTATATGCCAACAAACTTGTTGTAAGCTGACTCCATCTCTATTCCGATTCACCTTTGGGATGTCGGCGTACCATAATCGCAAAAACTAAATCAACAAACTCGAGTCACTGAAGAATGATCCACTACACTTCCTCGACCATCCGCTAATGCACTTGTAGAGATCATGTGCACACTACCTAACACCGTTGTCTCCTTCAATTGGTACAAGCTACCAAACTGCATAGTTCTCATGAGCACGACACACCCACATGTCATCATCAGAACTCCACCTGCTGCTGCAAAGTTAGAGCCACCTGAGTCTAATTTGCCCAATGATATCAAATTTTTGTGCAGCTTGTGTACCATTTCTACCCGCTCAAGCCTGTACACTACTCCATCATGCATCTGGGCGTCCTCTGCCGTAGTCCTCGTGATCTCACATTCAGATCCATCACACAGAAGACTGACCTCGTCGTCACCTCCAGGTCACTAAACATCGAAGCATCTAAGCAAATGTGCTGTGATGCACCCGAATTTAGTAGTAAGCTACAATCAGATATGTCGTGACTCTCAGTGACGGTGAATGTATCATCACTCTCCACTTCCAGATCTAGTGTCACTATACCCGCATTCTAGATGTTTCCAGAACTCTGCATGCTACAAACAATATATTCTGATGTGGCCGCACCGTCTACATCAGTAACAAACAATCCCCCTTTTCGGCGCTGATATGACACGTCCACCTCTTGACCCCTCACTGAACGTTCTCCCTCGTCCTCTTAATATCAACAGATGCTCACTCCTAAGAGTTGAGCCTGTTAGCATCTAAATGAACAATAATGCCAATGTGACCTCTTCCAACTCCACTCTATCCTACCCATACGTGAGTGTGGTCACCATATATTTAAAGGATGATGAGAGCGAGATAAGAAGTAGGAGGACCTTGTCTTCTTCCTTTACCTTCATACCAACCACATGCAATTGGTTGGGAATGCCATTGAGCACATTAAAGCGCTCATGCAGATGCCTACCCTTTTGTATTTTTAGGCCATACAATAGTTGCATCAACAACAACCTCACAATCAACAAATTACCTAGATACAATCTCTCAAGCTTCTTCCAAAGCCTAACTGCAGACTCTTCAATGCCAATGTTGAAAATCGCCTTGTTGTCAATGCACATCATGACGACGCTGGTGGCGCGCTCATCCAAGTTAATCCATTCCACCTCCTTCATTGGGGCGGGCAATTTATTCTGTACCGCGACTCTGCATCAGTCCCTGCTCAATTAACATGTCCTTGACGGGAATCCTCCACATACTGAAATTTATGTTGCCATCGAATTTCTCCACAGAGTATTGAGCTAAAGTTGCATTCTTCCGTGCCGTAGATGCCCTTGGGCACAACTACAAGGCCTTATTAATTCAAAAGTTAGATATGTGAGCATGAGGAGCGGGCCTTGTCGTCACTCAACACACATAAACCCTTCCCTGAATGTCCAATCAGTCACCTACCCGAAACCTTACTCTGATACACCACCTATTACTCTATTAGGAAACCCGACTTTTCCACTAGCACAACTGACACAAGTTGTAACAAGAACACAAGAATTCCCATGCAATTTATTATTTGTCAAATAAATTACAACTGCACGATACAAATATCATATGCAGACAAATACACTGATCTGAGAAAACGCATCACGAGTGGAATCAGACACATTCAACCGCTAAAAAATAATAATACCTACCGCAATCCGTAAAACAGACAAACAATATTCGCAAACAAACATTCATGCGCGCAGAGCTTCCGCAACCCGCTATATCCCGAATCTGTGCCTACAACCTGCAATCTTGCAGCCCAAATAGGTCGAGCTCGTTGCTAGCTGCACTTGATCACCCGCTTACTGCAAGTTTTCAGACCCTTCCCAACTTCTCCTTCCTTCGACCGCATTGTTACCGCACCTCTGACTGCATTGCTGCCGTGCCTTGCCACTGGAGCCAGTCTCCCACCCAAGCTTTGCAGCCATACGAGAGGAAGAGGGGAGGGGCGGGGGGGGGATTAGTTGTTACTTTCATCTAGATCGATCTGGTGATGAGGATGTTTCCCACAAGGTCTCAAAGAGACCCAATAAATACTAAGGAGTTTTTACTCCTTAACTGCACAGATCTGAACCAATAATTCAACAAATATCATCATCAGACGCCAGTAACTCAGCAAGATAACACTCCCTACCTTCTTGCTGTAACACCCCATCCTAGTTAACCAGACATCAACAGTCCGGCCGAGTCCAGCGATAAGTAGTAAACTAAAAATAATATTATAACTAGTACATAACAGATATAAATGAAAAAAAACTAAAATGTAAAGTTACAACGGAAGTAGAATATGGAACTAAGGATAAAAGTGTACCTCATCAAGCTGAATTCACAGATCCAGTAACAAAGAAAATTAATCAACAACTGAATATCCAAAATACTACATAATGTCTGGTACAAAACAAACTCTTAAACATTAATAATACAAGTGTCCAATACTAAATGGTACGGTACTAAAAGTAAAACAACTGAAAGGGAAAACAAACTATAGAAGCAACTCCAATATCACTCTTATCCTAGACGCAATTTCCCACCCGAGTCCCATGTAAAAACATGCCCAAAAATGTGTCAGCCCAAAGGGAGAGTAAGAAAAAATATTGCTCTTAGTTACACTAAAATTTATTTTGAAAGAAATATAGACATGTTTTTAAAAATAATCTTTGTGCTTTTAAAAAATGATATGCTATTGTACTATGCATGATTTTCTAAAATAAAACTAGCAAGGTAAATAACTGTTCTACTTAATCATATTGTGTGCAATTTACTCAAATTCCGAATAATTTGGTTAACTACGAGTTTCTAGGGTTTGGTCTAAACTAGAGTTCTAAAATCACTTAGGATTATTCTTCTTTAAAACCTTAGGCGCAATATTAGTCTAACGATCCGAGTTCTACTAACGAACTCCAGTGTTCTAATGTCTCACAAACACAGACTCGAATATACTAATATTTTAAGACGGGAATAACATCTCCCAACTTTGAAACCCATAAGGTACACTAAACCATATAAGAAATACAATGCGCCTCTATCTTGCACGAGAAGAGGTTTCAGCGTGCTTACTA
Source organism: Platanthera guangdongensis (assembly GCA_039583875.1). Lineage (NCBI taxonomy): Eukaryota > Viridiplantae > Streptophyta > Magnoliopsida > Asparagales > Orchidaceae > Platanthera > Platanthera guangdongensis. The sequence goes on along the minus strand of CM077160.1, from coordinate 162,044,770 downwards.
ATTATATACTATCTGGTGCTACCCTACTTATGTTCTCATCTACATGACTCAAGTAGTGGTTCTTATTTGTTACTCTCTAAAATCAAAAAATCACAAACTTTATAATTACTTGCACTCTAATTGTTTATGCGGTAACACGCTTTCATAATTTTCCTAGGTGATCTAACTTTGCGATGCAAAAATGTTATTTTGGATATATTATTTTGAATAATGAAAAGTATTACTAGGCTACGCTATTTGATATGTCTAACCAAAGGGAATAAAAATTTCTTACAGTGGTATTGCGACGCTCGTACACCTGACGTGACAACATAACTCCTTAGTTTAGCTTGTGTCTCTCGAAACCTTTTCCGATCTATACAAAGTCGAACTATATATCTGGAGAAAAAAAAATAACACTATTTAGTTGATAATCAAAATCCTAGGGTTCAGGAAATTATCACCCCCATCTCTCACAAGTTAACTAAAGAAGAGATTACAAAAATTGTACAAGTACACACCGTTCTTAAACCATCCCCCACCATAATGGGATTCTAAAAATTACATAATTCTCTATTTTATTGAATGAAAATTTATGGCTGCTTACTATGAGGGGAAAAAGAACCTAGTCGGATGGGCTGCCCTTGAATTTGAGGAGAAGGCTTCAAAACCCATGCTAATGCAAAAAGGATACAACAAAACCGAAAAACATCAACCCTCATCGCAACCAAAGTTGTAGATCGGGGACACGTCGGTTTAGGTTTTTCATGTCAGTTTTAATATGTTGGGGGATATATTAGAGATATTCTATATATCGGGTTTTAATATTTAATTATTTTTATGAGTAATTATTTATAAATTTAATCTTTTTTTAATTAATATATAAATATATTAATAATTTTATATTTTTTGAATTTCTAAATTTATCAACAAATATAAAAATTTTGTGTTACATTAGTAATAATAGTATATCACATGAAATAAAACAAGAAGAAACAAAATGTCGGGAAGTTGTCGATGACAGTGAAAGATAAGAAACTTTTAGTTCATAATTCAAAAACCATGTATAATTGAAGTCGATGACGGACTTGAGAAAAGAAGAAAGCCAGAGAAAGGAAAAAATAACCTAAATAATGAAACAATTTTGGTCTATTGTCTATTAGACCATATACATTAATTAAAATAAATTGAAAAAAAAACTAGTCGATAAAATGTCGAGATATATCGGCCGATATATCGACGAATATATCAGTTGATAGCAGACACATCAGAGGATATATTTCAAACTGATGTTTTGCACAAAAAAATCGGAAACACGTAGTTTTGTTCATGAAACCTTTATATTGGCCATGTCGGAGGATATCCACAATAGTGGTCTCAACAATAACTTAAAAGTAAGGAGGGACTACACAGAACAAAGAGAAATTGCTTCTCACCTGACTGAGATAAGAGGAGACAACCGCCAGAAATTGCCGATTGGAAGCCCCTAATGAACGGGCGAAAAGAGCGGAAGGGGGCCGTCCAACCTTCTTAGGAAGAGGCGATGCATGGTCTACAGTTTCTGACGGGAGAGCAAAGCCGGTGCTGGAAAATGAACAAGGTGCTCTCCTGCGCGACACCTTGGGCTTCCGCTCGACTGAGAAGGAGGAAATTTTGGGATCAACGACTTCTGTATCTGTCAAGAAGGATAAAGGAAGGCTACGACGTATAAATCGCGTGAGTTACACCAATAGATAAGGGGCATCAGTTATGTAAAATGGGTTACGCACGACTTTTGGAGGAGTAAAAATCAAGGGCTAAGATTGATTTGATAAGTGAACAACCCCACTATAATTAAATTTGAATGTCATGCTCTTGTACATATACTAAACGCGCCAAAAAGTTTATAGTAACTAAAATTTATCTATTTAACGAGCGATACTCAAACATAAGAGTGTTGTACCTCGACATGAAATTAGCTTGATCAAATTTTCTCACGATTGAGCCCTGAAATTCCAAATTTTATTGTGTATTAAATTACAAATGTTACAAATCTCCCATCCTAATAAAAATTTCGTACTCAAAAATACAAGCATTCCTGAGTCAAAGAGGAAAACATAATCTTCAGTCTTCCGAAGCTCATCTTTTTTTTCCCAAGTATACTTTGGTCGGCCACAGTTCATCTAAAGAACCTTTACAAACGGGATCTCTCTGCTCCCGAGCTTCTGAATCTTTAAGTCCACTATTCTGATTGGTTTAATCCCATACTTAAAATTTGATTCGATTGGTGTTTTCTCGGTACTAATTATTTGATTAGGATCTCTAACTGCCCTCCTCAGATAGTAGACATAAAATACATCATGTAGACTACTCAATTATTTAGGTAATGTCAATCTATAAGCAACTTCACCAATGCGTTCTAATACCTCGAAAGGACCAACAAACTTAGAACTCAATTTCTTCATCCGCTTGATACGAAAGACTTTTCTAACTGGTCTGACCTTCAGATAAACATAATCTTCGACACTGAATTCCACTGACCCGTGTCTCTGGTCATAGTACTTGGCCTGACGGTCCTGAGCTATTTTCATACGTTCCTGGACGAGTTTGATACGATCTATGATCTTATCAATCCAAGCTTCATTGATGAAAGATCTTTATTCACTCTCAACCCAACATAATGGCGTCTGACAGCGTCTGCCGTATAATGCCTCAAAAGGAGTCATCCCAATACTCTCTAGAAAGCTGTTATTGTAGGAGAACTCAAGAAGAATAACATACTTCTACTTTCTCCAAAATCCAAAATATACATCTGAAGTATATCTTTCAAGGTTCTATTATACGCTCAGTCTGTCCATCTGTCCGAGAATGGAAGGCGAAATGTAGATTAGTACTCAGTCGCTCCTGAACATATCTTCACTGCTTAGAAGTAAACCTGTCATCTCTGTCTGAAATTATGGTCTTAGGAACACCGTGAAGACGAACAATCTCATAAACATATAATTACGCCAATCTGGGACCCTGATCAGGCCTCCTATTAGGAACTTTAAAGAGACGGTCAACTAAAACTCATATGAAATCATTCCCACTTTGCGATCTGGGTAGGCCATGAACAAAATCCATCGATATTTCCTCAAACTTCCACTCGGGGATGAGAAGTGACTGCAACTTGCCTCCTGGTCTCTGACACTCAGCTTTAACTAACTTGCAAGTTTTGTACTTCCCAACATACTCTGCAACGTCACTCTTTAGACCTGGCCACCAAACTATCTTCTTCAAATACGCATACATCTTCGTGCTACCTAGATGTATCGAATATCTGGAGTTATGGGCCTCAAACAGTATGTCCTCTCGGAGGTGGCTAACATTCGGAACGCACACCCTACCACCATGCATCAGTAAATCCTCATGTATACTGAACTCCTTCTGGCCTGCCTGTACCAAATCCCAAAACTCAATCATCTTTGGATCTAAGAGTAACACTGTTCTGATCCCATCCATGATGTCACAAGTGATTTCCATCTAATTCAACCTTATATATCCAAAACTTGAGCGCGACACAACACTGATCTCTAGCCTCTCCAAATCTCGCACCAGCTCCTCCTGCTGAGTAAGGAGGAAATAATTCGATTCTCTACGGCTAAGAGCATCTGCTACCACATTCGCGTTCCCCGGGTGACACTGAATGTCCACTTCATAATCTGATAGAAATTCTAACCATCTCCGTTGCCTTATATTGAGCTCTTGTTGGTCAAAGATGTACTTGAGGTTTTTATGATCAGTGAAAATTTTACAACGAACCCCATAGAGATAGTGCCTCCAAATCTTTAGAGCGTGGATGACTGCTGCTAGTTCTAAGTCATATACGAGATAGTCCTTATCATGGACCTTTAATTGTCTAGAGGCAAATGTTATGACCTTTCCATGCTGCATAAGCACACAACCCAAACCTTGACCCGAGACATCGCTATATATCTGAAATCCATCTAACCCTGATGGTAAACTCAAAATCGGGGCGGTCATCAACCTGGTCTTTAACTCTTCAAACGCCAGCTCGCACTCCACTGACCAACAAAAGACTTTACTCTTCCTGGTGAGAGAAGTCAACGATAAAGCTATCTTCGAGAAGTCTTTAATAAACCTCCTGTAATATCTTGCTAAACCCAGAAAGCCGTGAACCTCCGTAATTGCCTTTGGTCTCGACCAATTTTTTATTGCTTCTACCTTCTTCGGGTCAACGAAGAGACCTCTCTGACGGATAACATGTCCCAGAAAAGCAACCTTTAACAACCAAAATTCGCACTTAGAAAATTTGGCATAGAGCTGATTCTTCCTGAGTGTACCCAACACGGTCCTGAGATGAGCAACGTGATCTTCTACACTTTTTGAGTACACCAAAATATAATCTATGAAGACGATAATAAAATGATCCAAGAACTCCTGAAAAACCCTGTTCATCTGATCCATAAAAGCGGATGGGGCATTGGTCAGCCCGAATGACATGACCACTAACTCATAGTGTTTGTATCTGGTACTGAATGTCGTCTTCTGAATGTTTGCTTCCTGAATCTTCAACTGAGGATAGCCTGACCTGAAGTTCAACTTAGAGAACGTGCAAGAACCCTCAAGTTGATCAAACAAGTCGTCAATCCTGGGTATAAGATATTTGTTCTTAACTGCCAACTTATTCAGCTCGCGGTAGTCTGTGCATAATCTTAGACTGTCATCCTTCTTCTTAACAAACAAAACTGGTGCACTACAAGAGGAAGTGCTGGAGCGAATAAAACCCAAGTCGAGCAGCTCCTGCAACTGGACCTTCAACTCAGCAAGTTCTCTGGGAGCCATGCGGTAAGGGGACTTGGCCACTGATGCAACATCAGGTAAAAGATCGATCTGGAAGTCAATCTCTCTAGTAAGAGGGGCATCAGGTAACTACTCTGGGAAGACATCAGGAAATTCCTGAATCACGGGTTTCTTCATCAAATCAGTCTTGGCTTCTACATTCATCAACACAAAGAAGGTTTTACAACCTTTGCTAATGTATCTATCAGCCTTGACTGAGGAGATAATTAGCTTAGTAAGTCCTTTCATGCCCTGGAATGTAACGGTGATCTGGCTGGGTCCTTCGAATTGTATCAGCTTATCCATGCAGTCTATCTTGGCATTTACCGCTAATAACCGGTCCATACCCACAATGAAATCAAAACCCGCAATAAGAAGAAATAGCTTCAATAGTGATTTCCAGTTCTCCAAACTGCACTTGCACCCTACACTTATCTCTGGTCTGCAAAAATGATCCATTAAGCATCATAACCTCTAATGACACTGCCTATGGAAAGACGTCTAAACCCAGCCTACGTACTAAAGATTCTGCTATGAACGAGTGCGAAGCGCCCGTGTCAAAGAGAATCTTAGAGGGTACATTATAAATCATAAGAATGCCTACATGAATTATTGAACACGAAAATTAACAGTGTCATTAAGGAATATTAAATTAAATTATCTATATGACATACACATATCTGTCACCACATCCTCCTAGGGGTGCGAGCGGTTCGGTTTGGGGCGGTTTGGACCCAAACCGAAACCGAACCAACATGCCTCGGTTTTTGGTTTGTCCAAACCGACCCGAACCGAACCCAGTCGGTTCAGTTCAAAGTCGGTTCGGTTTTTAGTCGGTTTTTTGCGGTTCGGTGTCGGTTTTCTACGAACAAACATAATCAAGTGCTATTTGTTTGATTGGTCATCTTCCCTTTAATAATTTCATAATCTTTATCAAGTAAAAGTTTATATTAAATAAATAACATACAATTTTTTTGAGTATTAGTCAGAGAGAATGTTTATTAAATTCACATCACACATACAAACAATTATTATATTCGTGCATTTTTAGACATGCAGAGTTTGGGTATATTGAGGCAAACCTTTTTTATGACATCTCACAATTCTCTATAATAACTTAGACAAATTTAATACTAATAGATCCAACAATAAGCAATCAGAGCAATTGGAGTATCACGATTGATAATTATTGTCGTTATTAAATCAATTTAATATACATAACATCCCAAATAATGAAACTGTTAATAAAACTTTTTTCCAACAGAATTACTTAGGATCTGAAAAACTCTCTAAACCTAAGGAGAAGGGTCAGAAAAATCTCACCAAGCACGGAGATGGAAAAAGTGAACTTGGTTGTAGACCCAAAGATAATCTGAAAGTTGCTCGATCAAATACACCCCAAAACAGTGGTGAAGTGCTCGGTTCGGTTCGGTTTAGTCGGTTTTCACAACTTGAAAACCGACCCGAACCGATAAGCCTTCGGTTTTCAAAAGCTCCAAACCGAACCGACACCGGACCGGGCGGCTCGGTTTCAAAGTCGGTGCGGTTCGGTCGGTTTAGTCGGTTTTCGGTTTTCGTTCCTCACCCCTACATCCTCCTGCTTCTTGCCTTCCTGTTGGGCCGTTGGCCAAGGCCATAGGATCTAGGCTGCACTGATTCTTGTCCCGGAATTGGCCTCGCGCCAACACCCGTGGGTGCTTTCCCCTTGCCAGCTCTACGAGGGCCATCGACCTCAAACTTCTACTACACGAGAGGGTTACACTAAATTAGACTAAGGTGGAAAAAAGTATATAGATAAGTAATAATCAAACACTTAAATTAAATTATCCGATTCCCAGAAGCTCCCTGACAATAACATGCTATGTGTGCTGGTTGCTGACACTTGTAACATACCCCGATACTTGCCAAACACTCTCCTAAATGGTGGCGGTAGCACTTAGGACAGAGAGGGTAATCCTTGATTCTAACCCCAATTTGATCACCTCTCTTAACATTAGAGCTGTCACGGTTCCGGTTCGGTTCCAGTTATATTAAGGTTCTGTTTGATTGGGCTGTTGCTGATGGAAAGCTGCTGATGAGTTGTTGCTGTTAGAAAAAGTGCTGATTCGGGAAAACAGAGTTTTGTTAAAAAACTGTTTGGGTGAAACAGAGTTTACAAAACGGAGTTTACAAAACGGAGTTTTCAAAAAGTTGTTTGGATACAAAACAGAGTTTTGAATAATTTTTTTTTTAAAATATAACACAATAAAATTTCATTCAAGAACAACACACTCACACAAACACAATCACACAAACACACATCACACACATATCAAAAAAAGCAAAAAGACACACATATCATAGTTATTTGCAAAAATTGAAAACTTAAAACTGGGAGTAACACACAGATAATATCAAGTAACTGTGAGAAAACTACAAGTATGTGCAAACCTGAATCTTGGGAGAAAACTGCGAACAATGCCAGTAATCTAAGCCGCAAAAGATGGATGGATCTGAAGAGACAAGCACGTAAAACGCCATTAGCGAAGGGGGATTGAAAGAGACAAGCCTAAACCCTAAACCAGAGAAGAAACCACAAAAACTCACAAGAATTCGAACGGGAAATCTGCGGCGTCACCAGCGATCTGGAGCGTCACCAGCGTTCGAACGGGATCCTCAAGCGGGATCGGTCGCCGGAAATCGAACGGGAGCCGGAGCGTAGGGAGGATCAGTCGCCGGAAATCGAAGGGGAGATTGGGAGCACTCCCGATGGGTAGGGTTACGAGAGCGAAGAAGGGTTACAAGAGCGAAGATGGTTTACGGGAGCGAAGAAGAAGCGGGTCCTGCTTCTGCGGTTGAACGCAAAATAAACCAGCGGACCTGGATAATATAAAAACATCGGAACAATGCAAACGGCGTTTTCAACGTAAGCAGCGCCAAACACAGCTCACTCTCAAAACGCCGGTGCATTTCCACCGCACCGCAGCTAATAAGCTCAACCAAACTCTACCTAAGTATAAATATTATAGATAAAATATAAAATAATAACAATATAATAATAATAATAAACGGGTTGCGGTTCGGTTCTATTTCGGTCCGGTTTAGATCCGGTCTAAAAATCTTGAAACCGCTTGAGATTTTTATGTTGCGGTTCCGATTCCGGTCCGGATAATAAAATGTAAGAACCACACCCGGACCAATGTTGTTCACGGTTCCAAAATTCAAATAAGAACATAATAATTTGCGAACGGTTTGGTCCGGTTTTTTGCCGTTCCGGTTTTAAGTGACAACTCTATTTAACATCCAACCACTGCTTCTTGTTCCAGTTTCTGCCTTGGCTATTCTTACTTTGCTGCTGCTGAGGTGTATCATGAGGTCGCTTTGAACGAAAGTTGTTGTGCTTCTGAACCTTCTGCTGGACAACTTCCAACTTCCTAGCAGTGTCCACTAAACTCTTATAGTCAGCGTTCACCATCGTCATCAACGGTTGTCTCAGAGAATCACACAGTTCGTCCACAAAGCAGCTACACTTCTAGTTCTCGCCCCCTGCATCGTGCTCACATAACGAGAAAGGTGAGTCAGCTCCAGCTCATAAACCACCATTGTCTTTTCCCCCTGAATCAGCCTAAGGTACTTCTCCTGGTGGCTGTGACGCTCGGACGGGGGAACAAATCAGGCAGTCAGTGTTGTCAAGAAGTCATTTTAGTGAACATGTCTGCGGTACGACCTGACAACATTTGTAAACACGTCCCTAAATCCCATACAGCCGGCACAGGAGGTACTGCTGGATTTGTAGCAGACAATGCATTTTTGAATTCCATCATAGCTAAGCCCACCGCTCTAGCAATAATAACGGCCATGTCTGTCGGGTCTAGCACGACTGGTACTGCGGGTGCTCCAGATGCTGGTGGTGCTGGAGGCGCTGCAGTGTATTATTATCATCTATGGTTATCCCATGAGTAGTATTCTGGCGAGAAGGCTCGCCTGCCTCACTTGTATGCGGTGCCTATAAGATGTAAGAAATGAAGTTATTGATGTACTTGACACGAATGAAGAATCTATTATAACAGATATTTTCAAGCATATGCAAAGCTGAGATCTAGCTAAAACTTGATGACTCTATCGTCAAAGGAGTTATTGAGAAGTCTCTGTGAATTTTTTGGGTCTGAGATACTAAACCTCACTTTGTTACCAATTGTAATACCTCATCCTAGTTTAATCACACATCAACATTCCGGCCGGGTCCAACGATAGGTAGTAAACTAAGAAAGAATATTATAACTAATACATAACATGCATAAATGAAAAAAACTGAAATGTAAACTTACAACGGAAGTAAAATATGGAACTAAGGATAAAAGTGTATCTCATCAAGCTGAATTCACAGAGCCCCTAGCAAAGAAAATGAACCAACAAATGAATATCCAAAATACTGCATAATGTCTTGTACAAAGCAAACTCTTAAACATTAATAATACAAGTGTTCAATACTAAACAGTACGGTACTAAAAGTAAAACAACTGAAATGAAAAACAAACTATAGAAACAACTCCAATATCACGCTCATCCTAGGCGCAGTTCTCCACCTGAGTCACCTGTAAAAACATGCCCAAAAATGGGTTAGCCCAAAGAGAGTAAGAAAAATTATTGCTGCTAGTGACACTAAGATTTATTTTGAAAAAAAATGTATGCATGTTTTTAAAAATAATCTGTGTTGTATAAAAACTGTATGCTAATGTACTATGCATGATTTTAAAAATTAAAACTAGCAAGATAAATAATCGTTCTACTAATCATATTATGTGCAATTTACTCAAGTTCCGTATAATTTGGTTAACTAAGAGTTTCTAAGGTTTGGTCTAAACTTGAGGTCTAAAATCACTTAGGGTTGTCATTCATTAAAACCCTAGACAGAGTAGCTTCTATTGCGCAGTACTAGTCTAACGATCTGAGTTCTACTAACGAACTCCAGTGTTCTAGTGCCTCGCGGACACAGACTCGAATCTACTAATCTTCTAAGACGGGCATAACATCTCCCAAATTTGAAACCCATAAGGTACACTAAACCCTATGAGAAAGAAAGTGCGCCTCTATCTAACACGAGAAGAGGTTTCAACGTGCTTACTTATCATATACTATCTGGTGCTACCCTGCTTACGTTCTCATCTACGTGACTTAAGTTGTGGCTCTTATTTGTTACTCTCTAAAATCCAAAATCACAAACCTGATAATTACCCGCACTCTAATTGTTTATGCGGTAACAAGTTTTCATAATTTTCCTGGGTTTTATGAAGGTCTAAATTTGCGAGGCAAAAATGCTATTTTGGATATACTATTTTGAATAATGAAAAGTATTACTAGGCCACACTATCTGATATGTCTAACCAAAGGGAATAAAAACTTCTTACAGTGGTGTTGCGACGCTCGTACACCTGACGTGACAGCATAACTCCTTTAGTTTAACTTGTGTCTCTCAAAATCTTTTCCGATCTACACAAAGTTGAACTATGCATCTGAAGAAAAAAAATAACACTCTATTTAGTTGATAATCAAAATTCTAGGGTTCGTGAAATTGTCACCCCCATATCCCACAAGTTAACTAAAGAAGAGATTACAAAAATTTTACACGCACACACTTGACTGAAACCATCCCCCACCATAATGGGATTCTAAAAATTACATAATTCCCTATTTTATCGAATGAAAGTTTATGGCTGCTTACTATGAGGGGGAAAAAGAACCCAGCCGGATGGGCTGCCCTTGAATTTGAGGAGAAGGCTTCAAAACCCCTGCTAATGCAAAAAGGATACAACAAAATTGGAAAACAATAACCCTCATCTCAACAAAACTTATAAGTACGGAGGGACTAAATAGAACGGAGAGAAATTGCTTCTCACTTGGCTGAAACAAGAGGAGACAACCGCCAGAAATTGCCACCTGGAAGCCCCTATTGAACGTGCGGAAAGAGCGGAAGGGTGGCCGTCCAACCTTCTTAGGAATAGGCTAGGCAAGGTCTAAGGTTTCCGACGGGAGAGCAAAGCCGGCGTTGGAAAATGAACAAGGAGCTCTCTTGTGCCACACGTAGGGTTTCCACTCGACTGAGAAGGAGGAGGAAATTTTGGGATCGACGGTTCCTGTATCTGTCGAGAAGGATAAAGGAAGGCTACGAACAGATAAGGGGAGTCGGTTACGTAAAATGAGTTACACACGGCTTTTGGAGGAGGAATAAAAATCAAGGGATAAAATAGATTTGATAAGTGAACAACCCCACTACAATTAAATTTGAATATTATTCTCTCACGCGCCAAAAAGTTTATAGTAACCAAAACTTATCTATTTAACGAGCGATACTCAAACATAAGAGTGTTGTACCTTGGCATGACATTAGCTTAATCAAAGTTTCTCGCGATCGAGCCCTGAAATTCCAAATTTTTTTTTGTGTATAAAATTACAGATGTTACACCTGTAGTGATAGAATGCGGGCTGAATAATTTTACAAATATGAAGTCCAATTATTTCGCTGTGCTCCGTCTTTCCTAATACCTTGCTCTACACAAACAATATTATTTAAGATTAAACGTGAATTATAACACTTATACCTTTCATAAACTCTAAAATACACCCCAGATATACATTTTGTAGCCTTAAAAGTATAACTTATCTACCTGATTCAATTGGCAAACAAAGCTTGTAATACCAAATGTTTCGCAAGAAGATGAAAGGGTTCTTTATATGAAAATATGGTTTGTAAGGGGTTTTGGGCACGTTCATTTGGGACATCGTAAAGCGTGTCTAACTTCAAGAAAATGAAGCAACATCCCAGATGTATGACATCTTCAGGTTCTGCCAGAGAAGCAACAACAAACAGCGTTTTGTATGTGAGTAGGAAGATTAACAAATCTTGCCAAACCATGGAAAAACCATCAACATACGTAAATAATTGGAGTACAAGCTGTCCTAACAGAGCTGATATAGATGCAAATGGAGCAAATAATCAGTCAGAGAGCTAAACCGTTGGAGCTACGGAGGACGAAGTTAGAGCTGATCTTCGACGAACTGTGGGAACCGGACAAACATGCAGGAGTACAATGTGAGAATAGCAAATTTTCTAATTAAACATTTTGAAAAGGAATTTTATAAACCAATTTGCGTAGTGTTACAGGTCATATACTGTCCCCTTGAGTTCTTTGTTATTTTTGTTTACAGAATTTCTGATATCTTGACTATTGTGTGATTTATTCTCTCATGCAATCTTTGTTAATATATTTTTTTCAGAGTATTTTTGTGTTGTCATCAATATAGCTGAGAGATAAATGTGTTTTTTTTTCTAATGTATAAGTAGAACATTATATGTTTAAATATGAAATGTAGGTAACAAATATCGATTATGAAGAGCACAAAGGGAGAATAGCAATTGGCCGGTTACTTGCTGGTGTATTGGAACGAGGCATGGAAGTCAAGGTGAATTTTCGAACACTTGAAGGTTTTGATTTATTCAAACTATTTATTCTCTTTGCATGAGCATTTTCATTCATACATCAGTCATCACGAATAATGACTGGCTAAAAATTCAATTTTGAGTTTGCAACGGCCACACTGCTTAACAAAGCTGTTAACATCAACATCTCCACCATTTATATTACCTTTAAATCTGCAATGGCCTGTACTGCAAAGGAAGATGGGGATGGGAATGTTTACTTTTATTTTTAAGGTGACATCTCTATAATAATGAGTTAATTTTAAGGAGCTTGGTCAGCAGCATGTCGTACAATCTCTATGCACTAGTGCTTGAATAAGCTTGTGATTGTATATAATTTTTTTCTCAAACAGAGGAAACTTGACAGGCAGATATAGAAATGTATGGATAAGTAGAGGTGTGGTTAGAGAGATGTAAGGAGGGAGGGAGGGGGAGCAGTTGGCACATATGCAGATGTGTTTATTAGTTTGTAATAAGTAGATTGTCAGTGTCTTCTTTGCAATGTTTTTCTCCTTAAACATTTGTTACGTCTTATCCTATTTATTAAACGGCATCAAACTGATTAGCTAGTCCCAATACCGAAGAGGAGTCCAGGTATTCTTTTCTGCTTTATGGTATCAGAGCGTGATTACATTCCTCCTTGTGTAGTTCTGCATTGATCTTAGATCTTTGGTCCAATGCTGCTCCCCCAATGATACTGTACGATGAATTGCAGTCAAAATTTGTAGAGTAGTTGTGAAAACGTTGCAGTGGCTTGATTCACCTTTTGTTGTATAATTGAAGTGTTGAAGAAGATGACTGTATTAGAATTTAGAAGAAATAATCTATCCATTTTCTTAATAAGATACGTTTGCAATTGAATTCTAACCCTAAAAGGTGTAAACAGCACGTCAAAATATAGATGACAAAATAACATTTAATTTTGTAGTTTTAATTTTTCACAATATAGATGACTGTATTAGAAGATATCATGGACAATTTCCGTCTTAGATGGCAGGGTTATCAGCTCCACTAGTCATCTTCTTGTAATTCCTCTTTATGACATCTTTTTTGTATAGGTTTGCACGTCGGATGAAATATGTAGACAAGCAAAAGTTAGTGAACTTTTTGTTTATGAGAATTTCTACAGGGTTCCAGTTGAGAATGTGCAGGCTGGAGATATATGTGCAGTTTGTGGAGTAGATGATATAATGGTATGCTGCCCAACGTTCCCAACCTCCAGTTGAATTTTCTCCATATTATTTTGTGCTTTTTTCTCTTGGGCTGTTTTTCTTTGATCAAGAAACGTTTCCATCGTGATGCTTATGCAGATTGGAGAGACAATAGCTGATAAAAGCTCTGGGAAAGCTCTACCGACCATCAAAGTAGAGGAACCAACAGTGAAGATGTCTTTCTCCATTAACACTTCAGCCTTTGCTGGTCGGGAGGTATATTTCTTCAAGGAGAAGTGATTTTAACAATTCACTTGGCGCAATTTGAATTTGTTAAATCTTCCAATGTATACCTTGTGAAAAATCCTTCCCAATGTAAACCTTGTGTTAGAAGAGGGGAAATTGAAATAGAAGTTGTAATTTCATTCATCGACATAGGGGATTTAAATAGGAAATACATAGACTCATAAAGATGAACCGACAATGTGGGACTAAACCCAAATATACCTACAACTCTAATAGACCGACATTGACTTGATAATTCCAACACTCCCCCTCAAGCTGAAGAGGAGACTTTTCAGCTTGGACACATCAAATAACGACAATGTAGGTAGGCAATGCGGGACAAACATCAGACGAGCCACCAGAGGAAATTCCAAACCGAGGAATCAAGTCGGGGGCATAGTCACACACAAAACTGACCCACGCACGACGCAGGACCCACACACGACATGGACTCGCTGAAAACTGGTCAACCAATATCATCTACACACACAACATGCAAAAAAGAATGAAAGATGCAGAGCAAATCATCAACCGGGCAACTAGGGATAATCCGTCGGGGATAATCCGCACAGGGCGATCCCTCACGACACGGTCCTGCACGACATAGTCTCACACGGTACAACCCGCTGGGATTAGAACAACCAACAAAATCGCGCCCCAACACATGACCAATCAAAAGACAAATTGGGGAGATGCTAACAATATACGACATAAGCCTGAGGCCGTGTAGGACGAAGGGAAAAGATCGGGAAAGATCATCCGTGTCGTTTTCATCCCAATCACTCCCACTCACATGGAAAGCACGTGCATATAGGCATGAAGACTCAAACAAAAGATATAAACATGACACAAATAGAACTACTAAAAACAAACAAACTTCATCATACCCATAATCGACCAGAGAAGCTAACACCGGGATACACATCACCAGTGGGATCAGAAAGGAACCCTTCAGCAGCAGCCGACAGCAAGAAGAGGCCCGGGTTGGGCCGACAACACGCACGTGGCAGATCTGAACAACCATGAGGCCGCAAGGAGATCAGAAGCCGTGGGAGCCATGAACATCACCATAAGCAGAAGAAGGCAACACCAGAGAGGCAAATGCTGAATCTCAGCTACAGGAGGAATGCAACCCGGACAGTGTCGACAACAACAACAGGAGGAATGCAACCCGGACAACGTCGACAACAACAACAAGAGTATCACACAGGATCTCCATCGGCAGATGTGGAAGGAGCACATACAACAATTGTTGGAAGCGAAGAAACCTAAGAAATAGGTAACCCATCATCAATGAGGATATGACAACACAACAAGCTTTCTGACGTAGCAACACTGAACAATAGCAGATGTAATGTCGATGTAAGCAGCCAACAGGAATGACGAAGCCCACAGAAGAAGGCAACCCCGACGGAATCAGGAGATGGACGCACCTGCGACAGAAGTCATCGTCGCACCAACGACAGAACATGATGTCGACAGGGGACGGGATCGACGATCACTGAGGGATCAGAAGCCGCTTGATCTCGCGAAAGGAGGCAGACGCAAGGTGCACAATCTCAGCGAAGGATGAAGACACCGAACTTGCGAACCCAGTGCCGCTCCCGTCGATGGAATGAGACGTCGATTCCATCGACGGGAGTGATGTTGGACGAGAGTGGGAGTACGAAACAACTACTCACAGACGGCGGAAATCATAAAATCGAGAGGCGGAAGCAGAATATACGGAAAAAAATAGGGTTTCAGATCATTGGCTCTGATATTATGTTGGAAGAGGGGAAATGAAATAGAAGTTGTAGCGGCTTTAAATAGAAAATACATAAACTCATAAAGACGAACCGGCAATGTGGGACTAAACCCAAATATACCAACAACTCTAATAGACCGGCATTGACCCGATAATTCCAACACTCTGACATTCAAAATTTGAAATGGTCAAAGAACAGTAGTCTACAAAGTGTATTTTGAGTTGCAGTTGGTATTCAACCACATTGAAAATTTGAAATGGTCAAAGAACAGAAGTCTACGAAGTGTAATTTGAGTTGCAGTTGGTATTCAAGCACATTGACGCTCTTTCTTTTTGTAGCATAGAATGGTAAAAAACTCAAGTAGGACATATACAAGTCGACATGCCAAGTACAGATTATGCATGCACATATGTGCTATCATTCCCTCTCCAGATGCATGCACATATATTCTGAATAACTTTCCCTTTCAAAGGCTTTATGTGGATATATCTGCAAGCTGATTAACACTCTTCTTATCTACTTACAACACATTTGGAAATAATAAATAGTGGCCCAAAAAAGACCTGAAAATTAGTTTACCTCTATTTTGAGGCTTGGTTCCATTCCTTAGGGTGGCCTGTCGAAATAAACTTTCTTGGGCTTCGCCTTGCTCCAAGTGCCCCAGGGTGAAAAGAAATCTCTTTCAGAGAGTAAGTTGGTGGAATTTCCATCTTATCTAAACGCTCGTATGATTTCTAGATGCTGCCAATAGAAGTCTTGGTGGCAAAAGTAGAAGCATACTCTGATTTGCATAAACTTCTAATGTGGAAACTACAAGTGCTGTAAAGTTTTAAAAGTCCTTGATTAAGTATCAATTTAGTATCATTAAAAAGTATCAATACTAGTGCTGAAAAAGGTAAGAAATATATGAACACATTAGATTCTTGCATACTGCCAGTTGAAAAGGAATCATGTTTTATTAGGGCAAACACCATGGCTATTTATTGCCTACAAAATACGCTCAATATTACAACACTCCTCAAGATTGGCGAAAGATATTGACTAAGTCCATCTTGTTGCAACCTCTGATCATATCTTCTAATCCGAGTCCCTTGGTTAAGCAGTTTGCAACTTGACCCTTAGTCGAGACGTGACTCAACTCCAGTAGCCCACTATCAAGCTTCTCCTTTATAAAAATATATCAATCTTTGTATGTTTGGTGCGATCGTGTTGGACTGGATTATTTGTAATACTGATGCCTGACTAACTGTCACACCACATCTTCATCATATCTTCTTGATCCAACTTCAACTCCACAAGCATCCCTTTCAGCCACAGGCGCTCTGCAACCCCTACTGCCATGACTCTGTACTCTGCCTCTGCTGACGATCTAGCCACTACTGACTGTTTCTTGCTCCTCCAGGAGACCAGATTGCCTCCCACAAATATGCAATAACCTGAAGTAGACCTCATATCATCTGCACAACTTGCCCAATTAGAGTCGCAGTAACCCTCAATCTTCACGTGCCCATTCGTTCTGAAGGCCAGCCCCTTTCCAGGAGCACTCTTCAAGTATCACAAAATCTGGTATACTGCATCCATATGATCTTTCCTTGAGTCATGCATGTAGCGGCTCACCATGCTCACAAAAAAAGAGATATCCAGGCGAGTGTGGCTCAAGTAAATCAGCTTCCCAACTAGTCTTTGATACATCTCACGATCTACTGGTTCCCCGACCTTTGCACCCAGTCTATACCTCTGATCTATTGGCGTCGCAGCAGGTTTGCACCCCAACATCCCAGTTTCAGTGTGGAGATCTAACACGTATTTTCTTTGGGAAATGACTATCCCCTCTACCTCATAAGCAAACTTAATACCAAGGAAGTACCTAAGAAGGCCCAGATCCTTCACTTCAAACTCTTTGCCCAAGGTCCCCTTGAGGTGACCAATCTCCTGCTCATCATCCTCCGTAATGATCATGTCGTGCACATACACCGCAAGCATGGTGATGTGACCTTCATTCTGCCCAGAAAAAACTGTGTGATCTGCATTGATCTGGTGATACCCTATCCCAATCATCGCTTTCCTGAACCTGTCGAATAACGTGTGAGGTGACTGCTTCAACCCATAGAGGGATTTCTTGAACCTGCACACTCTGCCTTCTGTCTTGGCCGTACAAACCCCGGTGGTATCTCCATGTACAACTCCTCGGCTAGATCTCCGTGAAGAAATGCATTCTTCACATCTAGTTCGTGCAACATCCATCCACCATTCACCGCCATACTGATAAGAGTCCTAGCAATGCTCATCTTTGCAATGGGTGCAAATATCTTGTTCTTTGGCAGCTGTGCCAGCTTCCAGTTTTTGTTCTTCTCAAGAGTCCTCATCTCTTGTCGGTAGTACTGTTCTAGCTCTGTAAAGTGAACATCCATGCTCACAAAATATCTTTTCTCCACTAGGCTCCAACACATGTACCCCTTTTGAGTACGATAGTAGTCCACAAACATATACTTGACTGCCCTTGCATCAAGTTTACCAACACCCGACCTGTTGTCCTTCACAAAGCACACACATCCAAATACCTTCAAAGGAAGTATCCCCCATTATGTCCCTACAACTAGTGACACGGAGACTTCCACTCCAGAACTTGTGATGACATCCTGTTTATCAATTGTGCCGCTGTTAACACCGCATATCCCCACGGACTCCGAGGAACCTTCATGTTGAGAATCATACTCCTTGGCACCTCTAGAAGATGTTTGTTCTTCCCTTTCACCACTTCGTTCTGTGTAGGTATGTAGGCACAGGTGGTCTGTTGCAATATCCCATGGACTGATAAGTATTACTCCATTGCTTGTTAGTGTATTCTGTTCCAGTATCCGATCATAGTACCTTAATCGCTGCAGTGTATTGTGTCTGAACATGCTTATGGAAATCTCGGAAGCAGGTAAGTACCTCACTCTTAGTTTTCATCAAATATAATCAAGTAACATGAGATGCACAATTAATAAAAGTTACAAAATACTTATAACCATTCAAATAGCTTACAGTACAAGGTCCCCATACATCAGAATGAACAACATAAAAAATAGAAGGGCTCCTTCGTCCCGCACTAGCATACGAACTCCTAGTAAGATTGCCTAAATTACAAACATCATACATCAATTTTGTTTTATTTGTTGTTTCAAAAATAGTAGAAAATAATCTAGCTTCAGTGCTAAAGGAGGGGTGCCCCAATCCGCTGTGATGAAGTATCAACATATCCTCTACACTCATCTTCTATCCCCCAACTTTCATCTTCTCTACTACAGATACAATAGCCACATCCAATCCTTCCCGATCCAGATACCACAGCTCGTCATGCTAAGACCTAGTCCCAAGTATCCGGCTTGTCCCTTTCCCCTGGAAAGTCACCTTAGGAACATCAAAAGTAACAAAACATCTCAGTTGACTGATCCTGGAACTAATGGATAAGAGACTAACCGAATAAAAGGAGCATGCAAAACATTGGATAGTTTTGTTGAACCTGAACAATTAACAATACTCTTACCGACCGCTGACTGGAACGTACCGTCCGTCGTCTGGATGCTATCTGCAGTAGCTAGACGAGTGTAGGAGGAGAATTTGCCTGCATTTCCTGTCACGTGACATAATGCGTCTGAGTCGATGATCCAATATGATTCCCTGAAGGAAGATATGGATGCAAAGACGAGGGATCCATCAGTTGGGTGGGCATACATAGCTTATGAAGCACCGATACTTCAAAATGCCTAGCGTATCAGTGTCGGACTCTCCGACACTCGTCCGACTCTCCGAAACTCGTCCGACTCTCCGATACTCCGACGCTCGTGTCGGAAGTCCGACACACTGGCTCACGCAGGACTCTCGTGTTCCGCTCAATCAGACACACGTGTCCCTAAGCTAGCTACTCATGATGAGGCGGGAGGCAATTTGTCTTGGAAGTGCAATTTTTGTGAAAAATGTTTTATAAGTTCAAATATAAGAGTGAAAGCACATTTGTTAATGATTGGTGAAAAAGAAATTGAAAAGTGTGTAAAAATCTAAATGAGTGATCTATTTGAGGTGGAAAAACTAGAAGAAAAGGTGAATGCTAGAAATAACGAGTCTTGCTCCTAAAAAATGTCTTCGCCTCATTCTAGTATTTCAAGTAGTGAAGGTGAATTTACTAGTGGGGTGAATATTTTCTTTAGAAATAAGAAGATTGAAAGTGGGGGGAAAAGTTTTTTGAGAATTAATTATTTTTCCTGATATATAATGATAATGTGTTAATGTTCTATCATTTTTTGACTTTTTGTTAAATTTAAATTTGGATATTTGATGAGTTATATTTAAACATAACTTAGTTTATTTGAATATTTGTTAATTGTTCATTTTTTTATTTTTTGTTAAATGTTTTAATATTTTATAATTATAAAAAATAAATATTTAATATACGTGTCCCAGCGTGTCAAAATATGGTATTTTTTTGAGAATTGACGAGTCGCGTGTCGTACTGGTTTGCCCACTGCGAGCAGTCTCGCAGCAGCCGGAGACGGCGACAGCCGCTGGATGCGGCGGCGGGAGGGGCGTTCCTACAGCCCTAGAGGAGGAGGTCCTCCGTCGAGCGCCGATATGGAATCCCTAGAGGCGGAGGTCCTCCGTCGAACGTCGATCTGGAAGCCCTAGAGGCGGCAGCCGCTAGATGGGGCGGCGGAAAGAGGGTTCCCGTAGCCCTTTTCGGCGGAGATCCTCCGTTGAAGTCGCCGAAGTCGCGCACAGAATAGACGGATGAGCGGAAGCGGAAGTCGCGGTTGCCGCTCGGTTTTTTTCTCCCCCTGGCTCTGATACCAGGTTGAAAAGGAATCATGCATTATTAGGGCAAACACCATAGCTATTTATAGCCTACAAAATACGTACAATACTGCCAATGTTAATATGTTTTGTCTCTGATATCTAAATAGATAAGGAAGTGCTGATCATGTGTAAAAGATACATATATTGAATCGCAGATCTTCATAAAAATTTCTCAAACACTTTTATGACCGTACAGATTTTATCATATATAATAAAATTAAGGGCATTTACCGGGACCTCCCATTAAGTTTCCTAAATTACAAGTTGCACCCCTCTTACTTTTGAAATTACAAAATATTCTCTTGTAAGTTTAGGGTTTAGGGTTTAGGGTTTAGGGTTTAGGGTTTAGGGTTTAGGGTTTAGGGTTTAGGGTTTAGGGTTTAGGGTTTAGGGTTTAGGGTTTAGGGTTTAGGGTTTAGGGTTTAGGGTTTAGGGTTTAGGGTTTTAGGGTTTAGGGTTTAGGGTTTAGGGTTTAGGGTTTAGAGTTTAGGGTTTAGAGTTTTTTTTTATAATTTCAGAATTAAGAGGGGTGCAGCCAGTAATTATGCTAATTTGCAGAGGAAGTTTTAGTAATTATTCCATAAAAGTAATTTACAAACCAATATATAATTCATGCAATTTTATTAAAATTTAGACTTTAACTTATCGGTGCATGATGATATGCGATTGAAGAGGAAGATAAACAATCAAAGAGGAAGATAAAGAACGAGTCGCCCTAACGGCAATGACGACTAATGATGCAGGACGATCCTATTTGGGAAAAATGGATGATTACTAAAATGCAGACGCAATACCGACAAATTTTACACGCAATAATTATGATTTATAAAAAGAAACGCATGAAAACCTGATGTGGATCGACGTCATACTACGGGTCACTGTTCTGCGGGGCCCACATTTGTCTATTCACACATGAGGCATTGATTGGATCGACGATCTGAGACCACGAGCGCGCCCAAAGCGTCTTTTTTGTATTTATCTGTATTTTGTTTTTTTTTTGGACTTATATTTAGTACTTTAGGACATCGGGCGTAACAACAAATCATAGTTGTTCACATCAGATACCCAACCGCCCCTCTCGTTATAAATAAGGGCGGAGGCTTTCTTTTTATGGCATTATTTATTTTGTGAGTGAATCCAGAATTGGCAATCACTCATGGTGTGACACCGCGTGATCTCGGGTGTGACACACAAGTTAATTAATCCAATTTTCATTTTACTTCCTATTCCTGATGTAGGGGTAGGCTACAAGTGCACAAAACCTATAATGCTAGGTGATAGTGCAATGGTGACATGCTAATCCAAACCTACATGCAATGCAAATGATCGTTCTTTTGACGAATAAATTTAAGCAATGAAAATTCAGCACCACACATATATTAAAATAGAAAAAGAACAAATATTTATTTTGGCAATATTATAATGAGTTTCCTCTGCTCGGAGGGCCAAAGCGAAGCGCGCGGCGAATGTCTCCTCCTGCAAGTTATTAGTGCACCAAAACAAGGTTCTACAAACAGAAATCACAGCAAAATATAATAAATCACCAAATGAAAATACTGAATCAAATAGTACAATACTACAAACGGTCACAAAGTAGAGGGCTGAACCGAGACACTGAAGATTTGGAGGGCCGGATGTGTAGATTGGCGATCGGAGAGGGAACCGACGGTGTGAAAACGAGGGCGGTGGCTGTCCTTGGCGGTAAAGGATGAGATCAGGTGGGAAATGGGTAGATCCGGCCACGTACAAGTAGATCCGGGCCGGGGAGGGTTAGAAAGTATAAGTGGTGGAAACAACGGATTGAGAGCGAAATTCTCAGGTCTAAATGGATCTAGAGAATTAGGGTTGTTTGGAGGTGGTTCCACGAAGGGGGAGCCGGGGAGGTGAGGGGTGGCCGACTAGTGCAAATGGACCTTTGGTGGTGGCCAATTTTGGTAAGGGAGTCGGCGATGGGCTGGGGTTTTGGTACAGAAGCCTACGGCCTGGGCTGAAGAGGGAGGGGGCGGCGAAACCAGGGGAAGAGTGGGAAGGAGGGCTGGGCGGCGGCACAAGGGAGAGAGTTTAGTGGCGGCGGTCGGCAGCGGGAGAGCGGGGTTTAGGATGACTTCCGGTGGTTGGAAACGAGATTTGAGGGGTGGAAAACGAAGATGGGGGTAGGGGTTATCTTGGGGAGGAGTTCAGAGGTGTAGGAGTCGTCACTGGGGAGGGATCGGTTGAATCCGGGGATGAGTGTTCTGTTGGAGTCACCATGATGATCTGGAAGTGATCAAGCATGTAATCTCACTGCCAACGCGATATGAGCCTGCAGGGTCGCACACAAGAGATGTGGAGAAGTTGGTTGACTGACTGTGTTGGTAAAGGTTACCAATCACCGACCTGAATAGGGTTATGGGCAAAGTGTTGCCTTATAGGATCATCGGGTTGGGCAAATGTTGCCTTGAAGGGCTGGTTGGGATTGTCGTCCGAGTGTCGATGACATTAGTCGAGAATCGTCTTCTGATTCCCGCCGATCGGCGAGAATCGTCTCTCTGATTCTCGCCGATCGACAAGAATCGTCGAGAATCAATTGTTGATTCTCGACGATCGACTACTTCGACAATTGTCGTCGACCGCGGCTCGACGATCGTCGAGTATCGTTGTGTATCGTCGAGCGCGGCTCGACGATCGGCGAGAATCGTCGAGTATTGAACTCTGATTCTCGCCGATCCAGTGTGATACTCGTCGAGTGATTCTCGCCGAACCTGCTCAGTGATTCTCGCCGATTGTCGCCGATTCTCACCGATTGATACTCGCCGATTCTGAACACTAGTTCTGGGTGGTCTGCGGATAGCGATTTTCCTGGGTTTATTTATACCTCTAGTATAAATAGAACACTTAGGTTTTATCGGGTGATATCCTTTTGGCTACTGTGCGAATCGACCCGACGGAAACGTTCCGCTCGTTCGCTCCGCCGATCCCGATCCCGCCGCCGGAAGAGTTCCGCCGCCGTGTTCGCTCCGCTGCCACCCTTTCTCCGGCGACTGTCGCTGGTGCTGCTCTTCCTGGAGCGGACCTAGCAGTCCGTGGATTAGCCGAGGTGCGGTCTTCTCCATCCCGATCTTCCGTGCGACGGAAAGCTCGGCGTTCTCCCGCTCGTGTGGACTTCTGCAGAAACGTGGATACTATTCCACGTAGAACTCGCCACCAGCAAGCAGATAAAGTTTGGAGCATCTCCGTTGAGTTGTGACTCAACGCCACCGAGGTAATTTTTGCCTAGTTTTGTTAACTTCTCGATTCAACTGTTCATGGCCCGATCCACATCTCTTTGGGTTTTTCTTGATGTTTTACTTTTCCGCTGCGTGCACAAGCGTTGTGCCAACCCTATAGAGAAACCCAACAGTGGTATCAGAGCGAGGTTACGGCCATGATTGTTGTTTTGGAAGTTTGTTATTCCAGTGCGTGTAAACCTAGGGATTTAGAAGTGTTCTAAATGTCTAGATTTAGTCTTGGTCTCCTCGCCAAGAACGATTGGAATTTCGGTGGATTTCTAAGTGTTAGAAATAGTGTTCTCCTTAGCAGTAACCATCCCTCGATTTTGTTTTGGATTTTGAATCCAACAAAGAGAGATGAGCTTGTCTACTGCTTCAAGTTGAGCTGTCTTTGCCTTTGTCCAATGCATGTAAATCTGAGGATTTGGAAATTTCCGGATGTTCAAATTTAGCCCTTCCTTCTATCAAATGTTGATGGTGTCAGGATGTGCACATAAGGGATGCATGTGGTTTTAGAAGAATTGTTTTTCTTTGGATGTGCATGTCGATCAAATGTTGATCATGGTTAATTGTTAACCTATATTTGAAATCCCTTCATCAAATATTAAGTGTTTGAATGCCTTCCGTTGGATGACACTCTTCCTGCCTCGATCGATGAAGTGTGGGCTTGCCAAAACAAGGTGCATTAATCTATCTTGGTAAGGGTGCGAGCGGATAATTGTGATATCCCACTGTCGACATCGGGTCCAGCTTAACTAGGTGACCTCAAAGGTTGAGTGCCTAGAGGCATAGGTTGACATGCACCATGTGATGGATGCGAATAAGGAGTTATTCACCAACCATACAAGAATTGCATGAGGATGCAATTGGCAAGCGTTGCCTACCTTAATAACCGCATCGTGAGAGGAACGCCAAAGCGGACTCATAGTGTTGGTGAAATACGGATCTTGTCCACTAAGAGAGTAGCTCGCATGAACTCTCCGAATTGTTAGTGAGGGCTATCATTTCGAATAAAATAGTGGGAGTATTTTAATTGAAGTCCTAATTAGAACTAAATTGTAATTGAAATTTAGGTACTGATTTTATTCTGCATAAATTCTTGTAGAATTCCATGGCAAGCGTTGCACACTCCACGTTGTCTCTGAGAGCCATCCTTGAGAAGGATAAGCTCAGTGGGAAATTATATGGACTGGTATAGGAACCTGAGAATTGTTCTCAGGCAAGAGCGAAAGCTCTATGTCTTGGAAGAAGAAGCCCCCGAGGTGCCGACCGGGAACTCTTCCCGTGCTGAGAAAGATACTTATAAGAAGTATACTGACGATGCTTTGGATGTCGAGTGCCTTATGCTTGCCACCATGAACTCTGAGCTTCAGAAGCAACATGAGAACATGGGGTGCAAGGAGATTGACGAGCATCTCAAGAAAATGTTTCAAGGGCAGGCTCGTCAAGAGAGGTTCGACATCACGAAAGCGTTGTTTCAGTGCAAGATGGGAGTTCGAGACTCAGTAGGGACTCACGTACTCAAGATGATTGGGTATATAGAGAACCTTGAAAGGCTGGGTTTTCCTCTTGGTCAAGAGTTGGCCACGGATCTGATCCTGCAATCGTTGCCGGACAGTTATGAGCAGTTTGTCTTGAACTACAACATGAATGAGATAGACAAGACACTGCCCGAACTCCTAGGCATGTTGAGAACTGCCGAAATCAACATGAAGAAGGCCAAGCCTGCCAGCCCCATACTGATGGTGCATAAGGGCAAGGGCAAAGCCAAGGGCTCCAAGAAGACGAAGGTAGGACCTAAGTCACATCTTGAGCCCAAGTCTTCAGCATTGATGAAAAAGAAGAGCACGGTGAAGGAAGGGAAATGCCACCACTGTGGCAAGGCTGGTCATTGGCGGAGGAACTGTCCTTCATACATTGAGGGTCTGCAGAAATTGAGCGGAGGTATGACTTCCGCTTCTAATGTTTACGTTATAGAGATAAACCTTTCTGCTCCTTCATCTTGGGTATTGGATACCGGATGTGGTTCTCACATTTGTACAAATGTGCAGAAACTGGGAAGGAGAAGATTGCTGAGTAAAGGGGAGGTGGACCTCCGCGTCGGCAATGGAGCAAGAGTTGCTGCTGTAGCCGTAGGAGTTTACCGTCTTTCTTTGCCCAGTGGGATTGTAATAGAACTAGATAACTGTTATTTTGTTCCGGCGATAACTAGAAACATTATATCTATTTCATGTTTGGACATGATTGGATTTTCTTTTATAATTAAGAACAATTGTTGTTCTATATTTAAGAATGATGTTTGTTATGCTGTAGCCCAATTGTTTAATGGTCTTTACGTTTTGAACTTGGACCATCTGATCTATAATGTAGAAAATAATAAAAGACTAAGAACAAATGACTCGAACCCTACGTTTCTCTGGCATTGTCGTTTGGGCCATATCAACGAGAAGCGCATATCCAAACTCCATAGAGATGGACTTTTGGACTCATTTGATTATGAATCATTTGAGCGATGCGAATCTTGTTTGTTAGGCAAGATGACTAAAGCTCCTTTCACTGGTTATACTGAGAGGGCTGAGGATCTCTTGGGTGTTATACATAGTGATGTATGCGGACCCATGAGTTCCATGACTAGAGGAGGGTATTTCTACTTTGTTACATTTACTGATGATTTCAGTAGATACTGATATGTGTATCTTATGAAGTGCAAATTCGAGACCTTTGAAAAGTTCAAAGAGTTCAAGAATGAAGTAGAAAACCAGTTGGGTAAAAGGGTTAAAGCACTCCGATCTGATCGAGGTGGCGAATACCTGAGTCATGAGTTCCGTGATCATCTGAAAGAGTGTGGTATTGTATCACAGCTCACTCCACCTAGAACACCACAACATAATGGTGTGTCTGAGAGGAGAAATCGTACTCTGTTAGACATGGTACGTTCGATGATGAGTCATGCAGACTTGCCTGTTTCCTTTTGGGGTTTTGCTTTAGAGACTGCTGCAATGACATTGAATCGCGCTCCAACTAAAACGGTTCTGAAGACACCATATGAGATATGGACTGGGAAGCGTCCTAGTATGTCGTTCATTAAAATTTGGGGCTGTGAGGCATACGTGAGACGTCAAATGCCTGACAAGCTGGAACCCAAATCGGATAAATGTTATCTGGTGGGATATCCTAAGGAAACAAAAGGGTATTACTTTTACCTACCGTCTGAGGGCAAAGTGTTTGTCGCAAGGACTGGTGTCTTCTTGGAGAAAGAGTTCTTATCAAGAAAGACTGAAAAGGTAGAGCTTGAAGAAGTTCAAGAACCACATGTAGTGAATGAACCGGAATTGGATTCTAAGTCAGGACTACAAGATGTTGTAGCTAGAGAACCTGCTCAGGGAACACAAGTCCTACGTAGATCTGGTAGACCGAGGTTTGAGCCTGAGAGATATGGATTTCTCGTGTCTCAAATAGGTAATGTGTTGCTTATGGATCATGATGATGAACCAGCAACCTACCAAGAGGCTATGAATGGACCGGACTCCGACAAATGACTTGAGGCTATGAAATCCGAAATGGACTCCATGTATGCAAACCAAGTTTGGAACTTGGTGGAACCACCTGAAGGGGTACGACCTATAGGGTGCAAGTGGGTCTTCAAGAAGAAGACCGACATGGATGGGAATGTACAGACATTCAAAGGGCGACTGGTGGCTAAGGGTTTCAAGCAAATTCATGGTATTGACTATGATGAGACCTTTTCCCTGTTGCCATGGTAAAGTCCATTAGGATATTGCTTGCTATTGCTGCGTATTATGACTACGAGATCTGGCAGATGGATGTCAAAACGGCTTTCCTTAATGGAAACCTCCTTGAGGAAGTGTATATGACACAACCCGAGGGTTTTGTATCCCCAGATGAAGCCACTAAAATATGCAAGCTGAATAAGTCCATTTATGGACTGAAACAGGCCTCTCGAAGTTGGAATCTTCGTTTTGATGAGAAAATCAAAGAGTTTGGTTTCATCAAGAATGAAGATGAGCCTTGTGTTTACAAGCGAATCAGTGGGAGCATTGTTGTCTTCCTGATATTGTATGTAGATGACATACTGTTAATCGGGAATAACATTCCTACCCTGAAAGTTGTTAAGAACAACCTACGGAACTGCTTTTCAATGAAGGATTTGGGTGAAGCGACTTATATACTCGGTATTAAGATCTATAGAGATAGATCGAAGAAGTTGCTGGGTTTGACCCAGAGTACGTACATCGAAAAGGTGTTGAAGCGGTTCAGCATGCTTGAGTACAAGAAAGGATTTTTGCCCATGTCTCATGGTGTGAATCTCTCTAAGGACCAGTGTCCAAAGTCTTGTGAAGATAAGAACCGCATGAAGTTGATTGCATATGCTTCGGCAATTGGATCAATCATGTACGTGATGTTATGTACTCGACCCGATGTCTCCTTTGCTTTGAGCATGACTAGCAGGTATCAGTCAGACCCCGGTGAGTGTCACTGGATTGCAGTCAAGAATATCCTGAAGTACTTGAGAAGGACTAAGGACGTGTTCTTGGTGTATGGTGGAGAGGAAGAGCTCGTTGTAAGTGGTTACACGGATGCTAGCTTCCAAACTGATCGAGACGACTCCAAGTCTCAGTCAGGTTTTGTGTTTTGCCTGAATGGAGGAGCTGTAAGCTGGAAGAGTTCCAAGCAAGAGACAGTTGCTGATTCTACAACAGAGGCCGAGTATATCGCAGCAGCTAATGCGGCGAAGGAGGCTGTATGGATTAGGAAATTCATCGGCGAGCTTGATGTAGTTCCTAGCATTGTTGGTCCCGTAGTTCTCTACTGTGATAACAATGGTGCAATTGCACAATCTAAGGAACCTAGATCTCATCAGCGCTCCAAGCACATACTCCGGCGTTTTCATCTTATTCGTGAGATTGTCGAACGAGGAGATGTAAACATTTGCAGAGTGCCGACTGAGGAAAATATTGCGGATCCGCTGACAAAGCCTCTCGCGCAGAGAAAGCATGATGGTCATACTAGATCGATGGGTATACGATACCTAAATGATCAACTCTAGCGAGAATCTTGTGGGTTGCATGTAATCTTGTATTTTGTTGGCTGTTTGTTCATATGATGAACTGTGTACCTAGTTTTTCTTTTATAATTAAATGACAAATTCTTTTATTATGAATTTTTCTATATATGATAGTTAAATGTTAACATAATAGATACCCTTAGAATGTTCGCTTCCATGAGACATCAAGTACGTGACTTGAATGTGAGAGCCCATGATTTTTGGAGCTTCATTCTTAAAGGTCCCTGGTCGAGTATCATCATAGAAGCTAAGGGTGATGATGATACATGAAGGCTAGCACGTGTGTTGACTGATGACTGGTTCTCACAGGTCATGATATTGTGATATCAAGTCATCACGTGGGTACTTGTTAGTGAACAAGTTGTACTGGACAGACCCAACCTGAGACTACTCTGTGGATTGTCATCCAATCGTGTCACGAGTAGGTCTCAATTGACAATGATGTTGTGATCCTTTGACCTG
Organism: Platanthera guangdongensis; assembly: GCA_039583875.1. NCBI lineage: Eukaryota > Viridiplantae > Streptophyta > Magnoliopsida > Asparagales > Orchidaceae > Platanthera > Platanthera guangdongensis. Next base: position 162,015,701 of record CM077160.1, on the reverse strand, counting down.
AAATCACAGCATTCATCAAGTGAGGAAGAGCGTGCTTTGATGCCATCTAAAGTCTTCCTTGAGAAAGGTTGATGATAAGGGTGGTTGTTGGGCATGTTACGAATCATTTGGGTGTTTGTGTGTGAGCAGATATGAGATTTGTCCTCCTGTATGACAGGAGTTGCATCCATGGGCCCCTTGATGGATCTGGACTGAGAAATGCATGGCCATGCTTGGTTGAGTCAATATGTGATATTGGACTCACCATTCTCTGGAAGTCCGTCCTGGATCAAGAAACTTGGATTGAGCTATTACGAGGGTGACACGGTCCATGCCTCTAGTTCTTTCTGGATGTAAGGGACAAAGGGACAAAGACAACGCTGATACATTGGTCATATAGGCTTATGATTTATAAACTCTTATTGCTTGGGGAGCAATGATGCATTGCTAGATGCCGCTCATTGTTTGTGAGGTTTTTGTTTTGATACTTTCGAGATCAAGTGGGAGTCTGTTGGAGTCACCATGATGATCTGAAAGTGATCAAGCATGTAATCTCACTGCCAACGCGATATGAGCCTGCAGGGTTGCACACAAGAGATGTGGAGAAGTTGGTTGACTGACTGTGTTGGTAAAGGTTACCAATCACCGACCTGAATAGGGTTATGGGCAAAGTGTTGCCTTATAGGATCATCGGGTTGGTCAAATGTTGCCTTGAAGGGCTGGTTGAGATTGTCGTCCGAGGGTCGATGACATTAGTCGAGAATCGTCTTCTGATTCCCGCCGATCGGCGAGAATCGTCTCTCTGATTCTCGCCGATCGACAAGAATCGTCGAGAATCAATTGTTGATTCTCGACGATCGACTACTTCGACAATTGTCGTCGACCGCGGCTCGACGATCGTCGAGTATCGTTGTGTATCGTCGAGCGCGGCTCGACGATCGGCGAGAATCGTCGAGTATTGAACTCTGATTCTCGCCGATCCAGTGTGATACTCGTCGAGTGATTCTCGCCGAACCTGCTCAGTGATTCTCGCCGATTGTCGCCGATTCTCACCGATTGATACTCGCCGATTCTGAACACTAGTTCTGGGTGGTCTGCGGATAGCGACTTTCCTGGGTTTATTTATACCTCTAGTATAAATAGAACACTTAGGTTTTATCGGGTGATATCCTTTTGGCTACTGTGCGAATCGACCCCGACGGAAACGTTCCGCTCGTTCGCTCCGCCGATCCCGATCCCGCCGCCGGAAGAGTTCCGCCGCCGTGTTCGCTCCGCTGCCACCCTTTTCTCCGGCGACTGTCGCTGGTGCTGCTCTTCCTGGCGCGGACCTAGCAGTCCGTGGATTAGCCGAGGTGCGGTCTTCTCCATCCCGATCTTCCGTGCGACGGAAAGCTCGGCGTTCTCCCGCTCGTGTGGACTTCTGCAGAAACGTGGATACTATTCCACGTAGAACTCGCCACCAGCAAGCAGATAAAGTTTGGAGCATCTCCGTTGAGTTGTGACTCAACGCCACCGAGGTAATTTTTGCCTAGTTTTGTTAACTTCTTGATTCAACTGTTCATGGCCCGATCCACATCTCTTTGGGTTTTTCTTGATGTTTTACTTTTCCGCTGCGTGCACAAGCGTTGTGCCAACCCTATAGAGAAACCCAACATGTTCTCCAAATTCTGCCGTCATGCACGTGTGTTCCACATGAGGGGGATAGCTTGTGACGAATGAGACTCAGATGATCTTTCTCGACTTTTCGCTTTCATTCCACATGGCCTTTAGGCTTTTTGTTGTAGCTTTTTTGTGTCTCCCCATGTTTTCTTTCGATTGGTTGTATATTGGGACACATCAGATATTGGTGTTCTAATCTCAGGAAGTTGTGCTGCATTGGACTGCGTCGTGCAGGACTATGTCGCGTGGAACCGCCCTTTGTGCGGATTATCCCCGACCACCCGTTTGATGATTTGTTCCACATCTTTCGTTCTCTTTCGCATGTGTGTGTATGTGATGTTGGTTGACCGGTTTCCCACAAGTCCACGTCGTGTGTGGATCCTGCATCGTGTGTGGGTCAGCGTCATGTGTGGCTCTGTCCCCGGCATGATTCCACGGTTTGAATTCTCCTGATAGCTCTTTTGATGTTTTTGCCCCTCATCTCCTACCTCCATTGCTGTTATTTTGATGTGTCCAAGCTAAAGGTTCCCCCTTCAGCTTGAGGGGGAGTGTTGAAATTTTCGAGTTAATGTCGGTCTATTAGAGTTTTTGGTATATTTGGGTTTAGTCCCGCATTGCCGGTTCGTCTTTATGAGTTTATGTATTTCCTATTTAAAGCTCCTATGTGGTGAATGATAAACAACTTCTATTTTATTTTTCTTCTTCCAACATGAGGCCTTACTTTGTTCTACACACGTAATAATGTTCTTACCGTATTATAGAACTGATCTCTTAAATCAATCAGATCTTTCCGATTATGGAACATGCACCAGTTTTTAAACTCATCTTGTTAAATAGAAATATTCAGTGCTATTATATATAGTGACACTACACGTTTCATAAATGAAGCAAAATAGAATGAAATTACAGTATAGATAGCATGTTTTCAATTTATTTAGCATCTTGGATCAACTAGTTATATAGCATAATCAGCTTGGACAAGTACTGATTATGAGCACACGTCATGCTTTCATTCTTTAAGCTTGTCTTGTGCCAATCCTCATTTTCTGTTTATTTAATAGTGAGCTTGAGTTTTAAGGATATCTTACTTACGGAAACTTACCCTTTAATTTATCGTTGTCACTGATGCTCATTAATCTCATTTTGTTCTTCAACAACAGGGAAAATATGTGACAAGTCGAAAACTTCGAGACAGACTTTATCGTGAGCTTGAGAGAAATTTAGCAATGAAAGTTGAAGATGGTGAAACCGCTGACACATTTATTATTAGTGGAAGAGGAACATTGCATATTACCATCTTGATAGAGAGCATGTATGAAATGAATTTGTTAAGCTTCTAAAAAGAACCTTTTATGGCCTTCTTAATGTACTAAGCTTTCAGCTGCATTTTTCCAGGCGAAGAGAAGGTTATGAATTTATGGTTGGGCCTCCCAAGGTTATAAACAAAAGGGTAGATGATAAATTGCTAGAGCCTTTTGAGGTGATATGCAATGCATTTTTTGATTATTTGTATAATTTGTTAGGATAGATTACAGATTAATGGCATCTAGTCTTTAAAAAAGAGACATGATATTTGAAATGTAATTTACCTGTCAATCTCGAATATGAAATTACATATCACTCCTATGGTTGTTATGTGCACATTTCAAAACTAAAATGGGGCTATCCTTGGTTTTGATATCACCTGGGTGTTATTTATAATTATCCTAATTTGTTGTCCTTGTACTCATTATTTCTGATAGTTCTTATACCATTATGTCTGCAATGGAAGCTCTCTTATTTTAGGTATAGCAGAAAGTATTTTATCATATGTAGTTTTTCCAGATCGCAACTGTGGAGGTGGCTGAGTTGCATACGGGGCCTGTTGTTGAGCTTCTAGGAAAAAGAAGAGGACAAATGTTTGATATGCAGGAAATTGGGTTTGTATTTTTTCTTAATGGCATGCACTTGGTCTTGTTACAAATAATTCATGGCTATTTACTATTATAAATTGATATGCATTCAAGTATACTGCAGTTTACATTCTAAGCTTCAAATTATCATTGATGTATGTGCATGTTTTTCCCCTTCGTTGTTATTAGGCTTATCATCACCCATGACAACGCTTGTGGATCGATTTCCTTATGTTCATATACATAAAACAACAACAACAACATTCAAGCCTTTATCCCACTATAGTGGGGTCGACTATATGGATCCTTTGTCGCCATTGTACCCTATATTTTGTCATAATCTCACCAATGCCTACGTACATCATGTCTTTCCTTACAGTTTCATTTCAAGTCTTTATTGGTCTACCCCTCCCTCGTTTAACATGCCTAGTGACTAGACTCTCACAACGCCTAACAGGTGCCTCTAATGGTCTCCTTTGTACGTGTCCAAACCATCTAAGACGAGCTTCTCGCATCTTCTCTGCAATTGGTGTTACTCCTGTCTTATCCCTGATACTGTCATTCCTAATTTTATCCAATCTCGTGTGTCCACACATCCACCTAAGCATTCTCATCTCCGCAACTCCCATTTTTTGCTCATGTACACAATTCACTGGCCAACACTCAGAACCATAAAGCATCGCAGGTCTAATTGCAGTACGGTAAAACTTGTCCTTAAGTTTTTGTGGTACTTTACAATCACATAAGATCCCTGACGCGCCTCTCCACTTCAATCAATCTGCTTGGATTCTATGTGTCACATCTTTATCAATACCTCCGTCTTTCTGAACTATCGATCCAAGATATTTAAAACACTCACTACGGAAAATATCTTGATCACCCAACTTAATAACGAAGTTACCTGTCCTTCTTGTACTGCTAAATTTAAGCTCCATTACCTCCATATACTCTGTATTTGCCTTGCTCAACCTAACTCTTTAAATTTTCTTTTCTGTGTATAGGTCGGAGGGAACATCATTAGTAAAGTACAAGATCCCTACACGTGGTCTTCTTGGGCTGCGAAATGCAATCCTAACAGCTTCACGAGGAACAGCAATCCTTAACACAGTTTTTGATAGCTATGGACCATGGGCTGGAGATATTAACACAAGGGATCAAGGGTCCTTGGTATAAACTACTGTCCTCTCAGTTTTTTAATTACTTTATTGTGTGCTAGCATTAACATATATTTCACCTATCTTAAGCGGGACTAAATGCGAAGCCTGGCACATACGATGATGAATTCCCAGTTATAAGAGAGCTCTCCACATCGTCCACCACTCTTCCTTAAACAAAAGATTGTCGATATCATCGAGTACATGCATTGGGGGACCATTCAACTGCGTGGTAACTTCGTGGAAGTCATCAATTCTTGAATCTCGCTCATCATGGAAGAAATATGTCAATGACCCATGAAAGCATTAACTGTGTGGACCCTTGATAACAATTGATTTATTAGCCAAATCAAAAGGAACCAAAGCTGGATCTGATACACCTTTGCATAAATCCATTTTCAACTCAAAAGACTTGTGTGTAGCTATGAGGGCCACTATTTGACATTTATGCACCAAAAGGTTTCAACCTATTTGATGTAGGACTAAACTCAGTATTCTTTAACATAAGGGTTACCTTGCAGGTTGCCTTTGAGGATGGAACTACTACTTCATATGCCTTATGTAGTGCCCAAGAAAGAGGCCAGATGTTTGTTAGCCCTGGAATGGAAGTTTACAAAGGTCAAATTGTTGGAATCCATCAGCGCCCTGGTGATTTATCCCTTAACGTCTGCAAGAAGAAGGCTGCAACAAATGTAAGATCCAACAAGGAAGTGTCAGGTAAAAATCTATTCATCTTCAATGCAAATTGATTTTCTTTTACTTTCAGCATATCTGATTGGCTGGATGGGCCGGATATTTTTTTTTAAAATATGTATATTGAATATGTTTAGCGTTTAGGTTATTGATAAAGATGTGACACATAGAATCCAAGCGGGTTGGTTGAAGTGGAGAGGCGCCTCAGGGATCTTATATGATCGTAAAGTACCACTAAAACTTGAGGAAAAGTTTTACCGTACTGCAATTAGACCCGCAATGCTCTATGATTCTGAGTGTTGGGCAGTGAATTGTGTACATGAGCAAAAATGGGAGTTGCGGAGATGAGAATGCTTAGGTGGATGTGTGGACACACGTGATTGGATAAAATTAGGAATGAAAGTATCAGGGATAAGACAGGAGTAGCACCAATTGCAGTGAAAATGCAAGAAGCTCGTCTAAGATGGTTTGTACACGTACAAAGGAGACCATTAGAGGCACCTGTTAGGCGTTGTGAGAGTCTAGTTACTAGGCATGTTAAACGATGGAGGGGTAGACCAATAAAGACTTGTAATGAAACTATAAGGAAAGACATGATATACTTAGACATTAGTGAGATTATGACAAAAGATAGGGCACAATGGCGACAAAGGATCCATATAGCCGACCCCACTATAGTGGGATTTAGTGGGATAAAGGCTTGAGTGTTGTTGTTGTTATTGAATATGTTTGATGACTTTAATAGGGATGATTGTTCTTTTCTATTATTGATCTTTTCTATTCTTCTCATGACATTTTAATTGCTCATTTTGTTGGTGGCTTCATTGCAGTGGAGTGGCCTAAACATTAATGGAGAAGCCATGGGAAAGATCAAACCTGTTATGGGGATCACGTATCTAGTGCGGGCTTTTACAGAGCCTGCACGAGTGTACATACGCTAGTGGCGGGAATAGGATCATCAGATAAACAATTCGATCTAGTAGTTGTCTTATTTTTAATTATTATTCGAGCAGGGTTGAACTTAGTACCCACACACTTTTTTTTATTAGTTTATTGTTATGGTCCGGATTCTATTCTGTTATTGGTCGCTATTTTATATTTTTATTTAATGTCACATCTTTTATAGTTCGTTAGCGTGTGTCCTTTTATGTAAGTCCAAGTATTGGACTTATTTACTTTTATACCCTATGCAGTCTTATTTAAAGGACCTCTTGGATAATGAGAATGTATAAAGAAGTTCATGTTATTTCCCTTATATTGTTAAGAGATCTTAGTATCTCTCTCCCCCGATCACATCCCACCTAAGCAGCCGCGGTTCCTGCTTCATAACATCCTCCGCCTCCATCATCCCCACCTCCGTGCATCCTCCGACAACTATACTGACATTTTACGGTAAGCCCGTAACAACTTGATATCAAAGATAGGTTTCCTCCATCCACCGCTTCCTCCTACCTCGCAAACAACACATTACATATTTGGACTCGCCACTCTCAAAGCTCTGTCCTGCTACCGTGGCTCTGTTTTTTTTTCTCCCTGTCGATATAGTCGAGCATAGCAAATTCGTTAACTCCAGTAGATTAGTTGTAGGGGACCTTGCTCCTTCTCATACCTCACTCTTCTTCCATATTGAGCAGATATTGTAGCCATGTCAACTGCTCGAGCATCTGCACAACATCCCTGTTGATTGCTCTCCATTTGTCGATACTCGAACCCCTATCAATCATTCTCCATCTTCGAGACTCCCAAGGATGCACGTCTCCCATGTCCTCATCTGATTCATGCGCCAGGCTTCGTTCAGTTCTCCGACTTCCAGTCGTCTTCAATGAAGATCGCCATCTCTACTAATGCATCCTTAGGCTAACGACACTGCCCTGGGCACACACAGAGTGTCATCATCCTCACCTCGCCTAGTCAAGCTACTCACTTTACCTCGAGCCGGCCACCCCTTCTTTTTGTTGGATATTTGCAGAAGAGCAGCTGACATAGATTTTGTCTCGAGTGTGCATCTGTTTTGGGCAAGAATCCAGATTAAAAAAATTGTGGAGGCCTATTCTTGATATAATTCATTAATTATTAGCTGGTTAATTTATTATTTGGTCGATTCCTCACTTGCTCAAATAATTAATCAACTCGATTAATTTACTTAATAATAAAATGCGAGAACTCTAGTCCCAACTATGCAAATTTCAGTACATAATTCACGCTGATATGGCAACTGAAGTCGAAGTTGTAGCCTGACGCCAAGAAACACAAGCACGGCACCAGATTGCCCTGGCCACACTCGCCACCTCATCAATTGTTGTGCATTCGATCTCTACACGGCCATCGAGTTTGATGATTGTGCTGCTGCAATTCATGTCGCCTACAACTCTTATGAGTTTCTCAGGTCACCTCTCATGGGATGCCATTGACGTTTTATGATGAGCCCGGTCCATTTACAACAAGCCTCCTCCAGACACAACTTTGTCCTCCCCATTGTGGATCTCCTTGGTTTTGAACCCCGTACAATCTGTTTTGCCGGGCACATCTATTATGCACCCTCCACTCGAGCCATAGCCTCTGCCGGCTTTTATCTCCTCCCCAATTGCAAGTGCCATCCTACTGGCTCCACCACGTTCGAGCATAGTGGTTCCCGTTCCATAGGATCATTGGTTTGCCTTGATCGTCCACAGCCGCCACACAGTCATCATCTTGAAGCTACATGTTATGCTCCACCATCAGTTATCTAGTTACTTAGTACTTTAGGTATTAAGTCGTATTGAGTCGAGTCGTTATGTATTCCTTTTCATATGTTTAATATTTCGTATTTTAGTTGTATCAGGTATTTCCGCCCGTGTCATTTGGGCCTTATGTAGGGGGCCTTGTCATGTATTTGAGGTTAAGCAATGAAAAATGAAGTTCTCTTTATCTCTCTAAAATTCCTCTCCCTCTTTCTCTAAATTCTTCTCTACTTCCTCCACCCTCTAGTGTTTCTTTCTCTCTCATCTCCTCCACCATTCTAGGGCTTGCCCCTTGTATCTCCGCCTCCAACACCCCCTTCAACGAAGCAAGTCCACAAAAACTTGGTATCACGGCCATCCTTCCTTGGCTCGATTTTTTTTCTTTTTTCGCTGCTCCATCGCCGCTGCCTCCGCTGTTCCCGCAGCTTCTCCCTCGCCTTCTGCGTCTAGCTCAAGCCCGACATCATCTCGGAAAACGCAGGACAGGTTACCCCCCCCCCCCCCCCCAAACATCGCTCCGCGTCCCCACGACGCGGGAGCGCCCATCGCCTCATGTGGCGGGATCGTCCTCACGCCGCAGCTTCGTCAACGACGATGCTTCATCGCTTCGCGCGTCAATCCCGCGACTTCTTCGGATTTGCTTCAATAGCGCAACTGGACCGTTTTTTTTTCAACGCCAGCTTTTTCTGTGAGCCAGTTTGCACACAACATCAACCCATTCCGTCCGCCCCAACTTTTGTAGGGCAGCACACTTCCGCCTGTACCTTTTCAGGCTTGGATTAATTAATGATTTCAGAAATTAATTGGTTACAAAATTAATTCCTCCTGAATTAATTCATTTGATGGAGATTAAACTTAGTACCGCGGAAGAAGCTGTCTTTTGTTCGATGCTGTGGAAAATGGCTGAACCATTTCAGACTTCGATGTCTCGCCTCAACACTACACTCGACAAAGTAGTGACTTCAGGACACATTGCTGTTCAGCCTCTTCCTGTGTCGGGGCCCTCCAAGCCCGCACAGCTTGTGCCGCCATCACCGCCGCTGTCGGTGCCACCACCGACCTCCGCCGTTCATGACACACCGCCGCCGCCTCCGTCGCCACCGTCGCTGCCGTCACCACCGCCGCCACCGCCGTTGTCGCCGCCGCCTCTGTCGGCTCTTGCTCCGCCAGTCCCTGCCACGCCACTCCCATGAGCCGCACTACCACCTCTTCGGCCGGAACCTGCTCCACCGACCCCGACGGATTCATTCCTGCTGCCGCATGTCGGCCCTCCGACATCCGTCTGTCTGGTTGCTGCTCACAGCCCCTCCAACGACACCAACAAAGCCATCACACAGGCCGCCCAATTTCCAGATGGTGCCGCCGCGCCTTGTCGACACCACCGTCGCCGCTACGCGTTATCACGCGTTGTTCTGGAGGGAGGTCAAGGTACCAAATGATCCGGCCACCCGCATGGAGCACAAGCTTGAGGGCAAGCTCGTTTTGAAGGATAGGTGGTGTGTTATGGTCCACCGTCAGTTATCTAGTTACTTAGTACTTTAGGTGTTAAGTTGTATTGAGTCGAGTCGTTATGTAGTCATCTTCATATGTTTAATATTTAGTATTTTACTTGTATCGGGTATTTCCGCCCATGTCATTTGGGCCTTATATAGGGGGCTTTGTCATGTATTTGAGGTTAAGCAATGAAAAATGAAGTTCAGTTTATCTCTCTAAAATTCCTCTCCCTCTCTCTCTCTAAGTTCTTCTCTCCTTCCTCCACCCTCCAGGGTTTCTTCCTCTCTCATCTCCTCCTCCACCATTCTAGGGCTTGCCCCTTGTATCTCCGCCTCCAACACCCCCTTCAACGAAGCAAGTCCACAACACTACCACATGCCGCCCCACTCTAAGCCCTCTGATAGCAGTGTCATCTGTCGTGACATCTATGAGCATGACACAAGCTCTCATCCCACCGATCGGGCCAAGCTTGAGCTTTGAGAGCAAGCTCAATTTCAAGGAATAAGGGGCTGTTATGGTCCTGATCCCGTTCCGTTAAGTATCAACACCACCTGCACATTTCTTCTTGTTTTTACAGGCACAAATTCTTTTAAGTCTGTTTTTTCATCTTTAGATTTCCGTCTTTATACTTTAAGATTGTTCTTTAGATTTCTTAGTTCTTAATGAATTTCTTGTAAAGTATTTGTTCAATTTCCTGAAAGACTGTTGGGAAGTTCACTTAGGATCCGTTCGTTTCACAGACATTAATATTGAAGTGTTAGTTTTGAGAATATGAATGTCAATTTTCTTGTTCGGACCAACAATTTCAAAGTGGAATTGGTTTTCTGTTGGAAAGTCGTGGAAATTCACCATAACCTAAAAACTCATAAATCCAATGTCTATCTCCAAGGGAGGATATTGAGATCACCCACTATGGTTTTCTAAAAGGAGCTTTTTTTTCGGCATGAACATGTTTTTTTTCACCCGGACTCAATGTTTCGCCAGGATGCAATTTTTTTGCCCGGACAAGCTTATTTGCAAGGGCGCGATTTTTTCGCCAAAATGCAATTTTTTCTCCCAGACACGTTTATTTCGCTCGGAACGCGTTTTTTTCGCCCTAATGCGATTTTTCTGTCCGGGAACGATTTTTCTCCATAACGCAATTTTTTCGCACAAACGCGTTTTTTTTGCCTAGCCTAATTTTTTTCTGCCCGGTCGCGAATTTTTCGCCGGGGCTCAATTTTTTTTTGTCCAAATGCGTTTTTTTGTTCCGGACGCGTTTTTTCACCCGGATGCATTTTTTTCGCCCGGATGTAATTTTTTCTCCCGGACGCGATTTATTCGCCCGGACGCAATTTTTTCGCCCGAAAGCGGTTTTTTCTCTTGGCTGTGATTTTTTCTCCCGAACACGATTTTTAGCGCGAACGTGATTTTTTCGCCTGGACACAATTTTTTCGCCCGGACGGCTTTTTTCGCTCGGTCGCCTTTTTTGCCCGGACGCCTTTGTTTCGCCCGGAAGCATTATTTTTGCGCGGACGCGATTTTTTCGGCTAAACGCCTTCTTTTTTCGCCTAAATGCCTTTTTTTCACCGCGACATGATTTTTTCGCCCGGACGCGTTTTTTTTCGCCCGGACGGATTTTTTCGCTCGGACGCGTGTTTTCGCTAGGATGCGTTTTTTTCAACAGGACGGGTTTTTTTCGCCTGTAAGTGTTTTTTTCGCTTGGACGCATTTTTTGGACCGGACGTGATCGTTTCACCCGCACGTGATTTTTCCACCCGCACGAGATTTTTTCGTCATCACGTGATTTTTTAGTCCACACGCCACTTTTTTGTCAGGATGCGATTTTTGTGGCCAGATGCGATTTTTTCGCTCGGACACAATTTTTCCGCTCGAACTTGATTTTTCGCATCCAGACGAAAGTTTTACGTCGTTCAAAAATTTCTCATCCGGACAAAAAAATTCGAGTCCGGGCAAGAAAATCGCGTTTGGACGAAAAGATCGCGTCCCTGAGATAATGTCGCGTTCAGGACAAAAAATTGAGTCATGGAGAAAATATCGCATCCGGACGAAAAAATCGCATCCGAGCGAAAAAATCGCGTCTAGGCGAAAATATTGCGCCCAGGCTTAAAAAATCACGCCCGGGTGAAAAAATTGCCTCCGGACAACAATTTCGCTTCCATGAGAAAAAACCATGATCAGACGAAAAAATCACGTTCAGGCGAAAAAATCGCATACGGGTGAAAAATTTGCGTTCATACGAAAATTTTGCATTTGGGCCAAAAAAATCGAATGAGTGAAAAAATCCCGTCATGACGAAAAAATCGCGTCCGGGCGAAAATAACACGTTCGGAAAAAAATTTCGCGCCCGAACAAAAAAATCACGTACAGACAAAAATCTCGGTCGGGCGAAAAATTCGCGTTTGTGATTTTTAATTATGATCATTCAGAGCATTGATCAATATCAATTTCTATGACAGAAAGTCTTTTTACAAACGAATAATAAAAAGTGATCAATGTCAATTCATATGACAGAAAGTCATCATGCGAACGAACAAAAAAATTGGATTTAAACTCAATGTCATTTCTTATATTTATTAATATTGGATTAAAAGTCAATACTTCAATATCAATGTCGTTGAAACTGTTAGAGATATTAATATTTTAGTCTTAATGTTTAGTCCCACACCGCCTATCGGTGTTATGAGTTCTGTTGTAGTTCCTATATAAAGCCCCTTTGTGGAAGAATAAAATCGCACTTTATATTTTCCCATTCCTTTCTACATGGTATCAGAGCCTAAATATTCTGAGACCTAAAATTTTTCTCCTCGGTACTGTTCCCCCGCTCCCGTCCCGACCTAAATCCCGCCTCCCCGACGCGTGATTTCATTTTTCCTCTCCAGCGCATCTGCTCGGGCTCCCGTCGAGCGGAATCCCGCCTCCTCCCGTCGACGGAATGGCCTCCTGCCTCCTCGACGGGAGTGGCCCTTTTTCCCTAACGGCGGCGTCGTTCCCTCCGCTCCTCCTCGACCATCGCTACTGCTTCCGCTCGCCGACATCGACGACTCCCCTCTGCGTCGTCGCCGCCCTGGGCTGCTTCCTGTGCGACATCGACGACGTCGACGCCTCTCTCTCCTTCTCTTGATGGCTTCGCTGCTACTCGACGACGATCCCGCCGTTTCCTTCTCCCGCAGTCTTCCTCGTCTGGTTCCTGTGCATCTGCGACATCACCGACATTCCCGTCGGCTCTCTGCTTCCTCTGCGCCATCAATGGCCCCGACGGCTTCTCCGATTTCTTCTTCTCCGGCCTGCTGCGCTGCAGCTGCTTCTTCCCCGGGCCTGCTTCTTCTCTGGATTGCACCCGCTGCAGCTCTCTTCTTCTCCGGCATGGCTGCTACTCAGCGCAGCTTCGTCTACGGCCCCGTTTAGGGTTTAATGTTCCTGTTTTTCTCTTTCAGTTTTCTTGTTGTTGTGGTGTGTTAGTGTGGTCTCTTTACGATTTTCGCCTTCGTGCACGTGATCTACGTGAGGGGGAGTGTACGTCACGGCCCCTAGGCGTAGTCTATACCTTCATGCACGTATTCCACGTGAGGGGGAGTGTTTGTGATCATGGCGACTCGGATACTTTTTTCCCGACTCCTGCCTTAGTCACACATGGCCCCTAGGTTGATTTCATATGTTGTTTGTGTCTCCTCGTCGTTTTCTCTGGATTTGGTAGGGTTGGTTTGGTCTTGCGTGGTTGACCTTGTTTCCGCTCCGAGTGTATCCAGCGTTGTCATGGTCGGTTTGCGGACCAACGTCGTGTGGCTCTTGCCCGGTTGAAGTATCCCCGGTGACACGCGGTTGGGCCTCGGTGGCTGTTGCTTTGTCCCACGCTGCCGTCCTTCTTTTACCCTCTATTTTATGTTGTGTCCAAGCTGTAGGCTTCCCCTTCAGCTTGAGGGGGAGTGTTAGAGATATTAATATTTTAGTCTTAATGTTTAGTCCCACACCGCCTATCGGTGTTATGAGTCCTGTTGTAGTTCCTATATAAAGCCCCTTTGTGGAAGAATAAAATCGCACTCTATATTTTCCCATTCCTTTCTACAGAAACGAACGTACCCTTACGGTTCATATTCATAAGTCTTCTAGTCAAAATCCCCCATGCAATCATTTATTTGTTCTTCAAGTGCGCCTTAAAATGTTGGATCCATATTTCAGGATAATAGACGATGATGTTGAACATGATAAGGTTAAGAGGTTAATATGGTTTCATAGATAGCTCTCAATTTCAAGATGGTAGGGTTCATCCTTCTCTTTAGCAAATCGAATTGTCGTCCCCATTTCTTGATTCTCGTAAATAGAGGGTCAGCAAAGTTGATTTTATTATACATATATTTGATACGTTCATAAACAACGATAGTTTGGTGCACAAATTTGGGACATGTAAAACATTCTTAGGGAATTTATAATGAAAGATTTATGTCCCCTCAACCAATGGTAATAGCAGATCCTTCAACATTATTAATTTTCTTATTTATAGATGATGGTTTAGGTCTCAAAGCAGAGCCAAGAATTACAAGTTATATAAGGAGCCCTAAAGCTGATGCTGCTCTGGGGGGGGGGGGGGGGGGGTAATGAGAACGAGAGGGGGAGAGGAGAGAGAGAGAGAGAGGAAGAGAGAACTTGAGAGGGGAATAGGGTTAGAGATTAGAGGAAGAGAAAAAACATACATTTATCCAAGATGGTTCAAACGAATACAAGCGCTTTCCCATTATAGTACCTGAGTGCGAACAGAGGCGAATATTTCGCCGAAAATAAATGCTGCAAATAAAATACAAATGCCAGAATATAAGTGCTGAAATAAAAAGATATGACGCGATCTCCTCCGAGGACTCGATGGAGACATACGACGAACGCGCCCGACGCGTGTACACTTGCCATTTGGGCTCGTCATCGTGTAGTTTCGTAACAATGCCACCGTCTGGAAAATGTGTCTTGTCCTCAAGGCAGTAATCAACGAACTAGTGACGAAAATCATCCCTGGGAAGCGACGTCGCGTCTGAGTCGGGGCGACCGGTCCAAGCCACAAGAACCTTCTCTGATGTCTGGTCCCCCGGAATGCAGCATCGGCGATCGAGGATTGAGGAGGGGTAGCAGGGCGCCTCTCCGGAAAGATCGAGGTCGGCCGGGAGGTGATCCGCGGTGGCGTGCTCGCCCACCACACGCCATAGCTGCGAGACATGGAATATCGGGTGGATCGGCTCCCTCTTGGGAGGCAAAGACGATAAGTGACCGTCCTAATGCGGGCGAGGACCTCAAATGACCCGATTCTATGGCCCGAAGAATCGGGGAGCCAATTTTGGGCACAGACGGCGGGCCACTGAGAGCTGACGATAGGGGGGGGAGCTTCACGAAGACCTTCTCTCCTACTTCGAAGGAAAGGTCTTGTCGTTTCTTGTTGGCGAAGGAAACCATCGTCTGTTGGGCCTGTTGGAGGTGGTGCTTCAAGTGATCCAGAATGGTGTCCCTGTCGCGAAGAGTGGTGATCAGACTCTCCACCTGACATTCCCCCGAAAGGTGGCAAACGATGGACGAAGGATGTCGGTCGTAGACAACCTCAAACGGAATAGTGTCGGCCGCATGGTGATGGTCGGTGTTGTACGAGCATTCGGCCCACCCGAGCCACTTGGCCCAGCTACACGGCTGCTCCCCCACGTTGCAACGAAGGTAAATCTCCAAGCACCGACTGAGTACCTCTGACTGGCCGTCGGTCTGGGGATTGTACGTTGTACTCATGCGAAGCCGGGTGCCCTTTACACGGAACTGTGTCGTCTAGAAGGTACTCAGGAAGAGCGGGTCCCGGTCGCTTATGATTGATCGGGGAAACCCGTGGAGGCGCACGACCCCTTGGATGAAGTTGTTGGCGACTGTGGCTGTAGTGTATGGATGACGGAGGGGAATGAAATGAGCATACTTCGAGAGCCGGTCTACCACGACCAGGATGCAGTTGTGACCCTGAGAGCGGGACAGTCGTGTGATGAAGTCCATGGTGATGTCATCCCACACGCGGTCGGGAATCTGGAGGGGCTAAAGTAGACCACCCAAAAAACGAAGGCTTTGAGACAAGCGGTCACGAAGGCTTCGTACTTGGCCTTCTGGCAGATGAGGCAGACGGTCACGAAGGCTTTGACATGTTAGAACATGTGAGGCCAATAGAGTGAGGCTGCCAGCCGTCGGTATGTCTGGTAAGCACCGGCGTGTCCCCCCGTCGGGGAGGCATGAAACTGTGCCAATAACTGGGGAATGCTGGAGGAGAAGGGGGCGAGTACGAGGCGGCCCTTGAAGAGCAGACGACCGTCCACCAAGGAGTAAGGTGGGTGGGCTGTGGCGTCCGCGATGAGTGCTATCCGGATCCCGTTGAGCATTGGGTCCGCTTCCACCTCCCGCTGTAGGGTGTTTGCATCCTCCCAGACCGGGCGAGAGATGGCTGCAAGTATGGTGTTGCGAGAAAGTGCGTCGGCCGCGCGATTCGCCTTCTCCGGGCGGAACTCGATGCTTGGCCACCCACACTTGCTGGGCGGGTGTAGCAATCTTCTACTGCAGGAGGTAACAGAGGCTATGGTGGTCGGTACGGACCACGAATCGTCGGCCCAGGAGGTAGGGCCGCCAATGCTGCACTGCGAGGACAAGGCCCATGGGCTCGTTCTCGTATGATGATCGGTTGCGGATGGTATCCGAGAACGTGCGACTGAAATAGGCCACCGGGCGGCCGACTTGCATGAGTACGACCCCCACGCCGATGCCCGATTCGTCGCACTCCACAAGGAAGGGCTGAGAGAAGTCCGACATAACTAACACTGATGAACGAACCGGGGCTTGCTGGAGAGTGACAAAAACGGCGGTGGCCGCCACCGAGCACTCGAAGGAGCCCTCGACCGACTTCTTCAAGAGCTGGGTGAGGGGCCGGGCAATCATGTCGTAGACTTGGATGAACCGCCGGTAGTCCCCTGTCAGGCCCAGGAACCCGCGAACATCGCGAAGGGATGATGGGGTTGTCCACTGGAGGACCGTCTCAATCTTGTTGCTGTCCATCGCGACTCCTGCGGTGGAAATGGTGTGCCCTAAGTAACACACCTCCATATCCCCAAAGGATCACTTTGTCGGGTGGAACTTAAGGTGGTGGTGTCGGAGAGTATCCAATGTCTGGCGGATGTGATGTAGATGCTCCTGCCAAGAAGAACTGTAGACCAAGATGTCATAAAAAACAAGTACATGCTGACGAATTACCGGGCGAAAGATGTCGTTCATCGTGGACTGGAAGGTGGTCGGCGCGTTGGTCAGGCCGAATGGCATAACCAAGAACTCGTAGTGGCCACCATGGGTCCGAAAAGCCGTCTTGGCGATGTCGGCCGACCAGACGCGAATTTGGTGGTAGCCCGCACGGAGGTCCAGCTTGGTGAAAACGTTGGCGTCGTGGAGCTCGTACAAAAGCTTCTGGATCATCGGGATCGGGTACTTGTCTGGAACTGTGGACTTGTTGAGCTCCCGATAGTCCACGCAGAAGCGCCAGCTGTCGTCCTTCTTTCTGACCAAAAGGACCGGGCTGAAGAAAAGGATTGTACTGGGGAGGATGAGGTCCCCCATCAACATGCCACTTACCAGCCTCTCGATCTCGTCCTTTTGTACGTATCTGTAGCGGTATGGTCAGACCAAGACTGCTGACAGCATGGCTGAAGAGGTATGACATGATCGTGCGGCCGAGCCGGCGATAACCTGGATGGTGCAGTAAAGAGATCTGCAAATTCAGATAGGAGGGCCTGAAGGTCCAGAGGTGTTGCTGAGGCCAGTGGCACGACGCCCGAGATGGACCAGAGCCAAACCAAAAAATCGACGCCTGCAGTCCGCTGAATCGTGCGGACGGAGACAGGGAAGCCAATTAGATCGGCATCTCCCACAAGACAGCACTCCCGACCTTCCTGGAGGAAACACATCGTCATAGTCCCCCAGTTGACTTGCACGTCGCCCAACGTGCAGAGTCACAACTCCCAAAATGGCATTGATCCCGCTAAGGCCGAAAACGTAGAAGTCCGTCGTCACCGAGTAAAGGGCCCACTGAAAGCGAGATGACCGAACAACGGCGCTGGATCGAGCGGCGACGACCATCGCCCAAACTAATAGTGAAATCTGGAGAAGGTTCCATCAGAAGACGTAGCTGCTGGGCCAAATGAGAGGAAAGAAAATTATGACTCGCCCCGCTGTCCACCATGATGACAATGTGACGGTTGCCCAACTTGCCAGCCAGCTTCATGGTCTGGGGGCCTGAAATGCCGCCCACGGAAAAGCATGGAAGGTCCAAATGGTGGATGCCTGCGTCAGCGGCGACCTCTGTGGTGTTCTCCATCGCGATCTCGAAGCCAGCGTCAGCTACGACATGATTGCCCGGAACATGAGTGATGAGGGCCACGAACTCATCGATGTAGTCATCCAGCGCACCGGATTGTCATACCCCACACTGTCTTTCGATGGCGGAGCCGGAATAACGACTGTCATAGTGACCCTTTGATAACTTCGCACAGTGAAGTTATCTTGTGCGTCAATTCGCCGCATTTTGACTGATTTATTAGGAAAATATTGGTTAAAAGTATATGAAAACGAGCAAATCATTATTTGTGAGAAAATTCATATATTGTTAATTTATTTTTTTGATAGGGAATCATGAAGAATTAACTTGCGTGGCTGATGTTAAGCGTAGAGAGCATTCACGAAATGTTGCAGAAAAATTTACAGGATCTTTGGTCATTTTGGAGAAGAAAGGTGATTGCGGATATAGTTTTTGGGCTAAAGAACCTGCGTTTCAACCATTTGAAAGGGTAGATCCGAATTTCTGACGCCATGTACTGTAAGATCTCTCTAGTTTTGCGGCGTTTTATCTCCGTTATGAACTAAACTCTCCTAGTCTTGTATGGAGAGAGTATTATGTGTGTTTTGGTGGTGAATTTTTCTTATATTTGAATTTGTTTGATGATTTATCTTGGTGAACTTTTGAATTTGATATTGAAACCTTTAAGTTATGTTTTCATCTTCTATTGCTTTACGAGAATCGAGAGATGAACGACGTATTATTAGTTTGAAGACTATCTTATCGCACCACAAGAATCGAGAGACGAGTGGTGTGAATTTTTAACTAAAAATTTCTACTTTTATACTACGCTTCAAGAATCGAGAGAGGAGAAGTGTAAATGCTCTTAAGTTCACTACGGTTTAGGGAGAATAAAGAGATTTTCATTTCTTACTAGCAACTCCGATTTTTATTTTTCGCGGTATCCTTCATTCTATCTAAGTTACAGATGACTAGAGGAAGATAGGATATGAAGATTTTCGAGATTCGAGAGATGATAATTTCTTCTATAAAAAAAATCTTTGCAAGATAATTTGATCAAACATTTTTAAAAGATATTATTTTCATTCATCACCTCAACGCACATAGGAAATAAAAAATACAAGACTTTCTTTTCAACTGATAAAAGGTCTCTCTTTGATTAGTATATTTAGTTTAAATCATTGTTAGAATTTTTCTTACTTTTCAAAAATCATCTCATTAAATCTGTTTGAATTTGAAGAAGCGGTGTAACTAGTAATTGTAAGCACTAAATTAATCACTTCTCCCTGAGAAGTGTAAGTGCTCTTAAGTTCACTACGGTTTAGGGAGAAGAAAGAGATTTTCCTTTCTTACTAGCAACTCCGATTTTTATTTTTCGCGGTATCCTTCATTCTATCTAAGTTGTAGATGACTAGAGGAAGATAGGATATCAAGATTTCTGAGATTCGAGAGATGATAATTTCTTTTATAAAAAAATCTTTGCAAGATAATTTGATCAAACATTTTTAAAAGATATTATTTTCATTCATCACCTCAACGCACATAGGAAATCAAAAATACAAGACTTTCTCTTCAACTGATAAAAGGTCTCTCTTTGATTAGTATATTTAGTTTAAATCATTGTTAGAATTTTTCTTACTTTTCAAAAATCATCTCATTAAATCTGCTTGAATTTGAAGAAGCGGTGTAGCTAGTAATTGTAAGCACTAAATTAAACACTTCTCCGTGAGAACGATCTCACTCACAATTTATTACTTGAACGACACGTGCACTTGCGCTTAAGCCTTTTTACCGCGTATCACCTTTCTTCGAGTCCCACGACGGCGGTAGAGACCTCCTGCTCGGGTGTGTGGTGGAGATCAAAGTACTGTTCTGTCTTGGCTATTCACCCAATCGGGTCTACTCCGGCGAAGGTGGGAAGGTCCAAGGCAAGGGTCGGGGGGGGGGGGGGAGAGCGGGTGCGGCGTCCCCGATGTGCGGAAGTGGTTCCGCCCCCAGGATTGACGTGGCGGTGGACGGGCACGCGGATCCCTGGCGGAAGAGGCAGCGAGAGGTTGTAACGCATTAAGCTTTGCGTGGATGACGAGCAAGGAGGCCACAATGGACTCCAGGGTGTTGACGCGGTGCAGGAGGGCCTCGTTGGCGTCCTCCGATGGAGCCTGGACGATGGATCGAGTGTTCGGCACCATGGCAATGGAAGGAAGGGCGGCAGTCGCGGCGAGACGCGAGCTGTCCGGGCGTGGACGACATGGCGCGGCAGAGGTAGTGCGGCCTGATGCTGTTGCGGACGGGGCTGGTGTGGGCAGGGGTGTCGCAGCAGACGTGGCGTTGAGCGGCGCGGGATGCGGACAGACCCGACGGGGCGGCGCGCGTGAGGAATGAGGGCTTTTATATCAGATTGTTGCATGTCTTGCCATAATGCATCAGAAACTTTACCAAAGAGGTGGTCGAAGGTGGATATGGAACTTTATCGAGAGGGGTATGCTCATGTGGAGAGAGCTACCACAATCTCACAATAGTGATAACGAGAGATTTCAAATACTACGCATTTCAAACATCTCATGCTTTTAAATAGTCTCACATGACAAAAAAACTCAACAAACTATTAATGACTTAACCAACAATCTATTAATGACCATGAAAGCTACCATAACCATTAATAACAAATAACTGACATAATGATTAAAAGGACTCAAACGATAACTTGGCAGTTGGCGCGATGTCTTGTAGCACTCTTCCACATCATTTATGAATTCCCAAGCATGATTATCAAATTTATAGGAATTGAAATATTCAATGTTTGATTTTTCACACCTTATTGGAGTTTGTCTCCAATTTCATCCTCCTCGATCACAACCTCTCCTTTGATTGTAATCTTGGACTTCATTATCTTTTAGTTGGATGAAATGATGTGGCTGCCTCTTCCTCTCCACATCCATGCCTATGTCCTCTTACCAAACACACTCAAAATAATACCATTTTGTTAGAAATTTGGAGAGCAAATACACACTCGAAGTACTCAAAATACACAGCAGGAAGATGAAGTGGAGGAGAACATGTGTTGCTTTTATCTCATCTGATATTACCACTTCCCAACTCTTTGGAGCTTATTACAGCCAACAGTTGCATAGAAATAGAAAGGCAACTGTTGCACAGAACAACTTTCACAGTAAAAGCTAAAAATAAGCATGAATAAATTCATAGAACTAAAATAAACCTGCAAAACGTTTTTTTAATGTTCTTCTGCTTTTCTTCCAGCTTCCTCGATTTTGCTTTCCTTCTTCATTTATAAAATCATTTTAATTTCTCAACCCTAGCTCGTGATTCAAAAATTATGGCTGATGATGGTGATCCGATAGTGGCCGTGACCTATGATTGCTATTATCTTACATCCCTTTGTTTTTTTATTTGCTTCAATCATACTCTAAACAAATCTAATACTCCCAATTATTAACCTTTTTCTGCATTTATTTACGATGCAGTGGTTCTCGATTCACCGTTATCTTATAGTTTGGATGACTGTATAGAATACATTCAAGAAGATGAACTTGTAGAAGTTACTCCCCAGAGCATCCGCATGTCCAAAAATCCAAAATTTGCTAAGAAGAGGTAGACCGGCTCTCAATTCTGATGATTTTATCGGGCCTTCACTATCACCGGGACCTCCCCTCTAATTTTGAAAAATTTCAAATTGCACCCCTCTTATTATTGAAATTACAAAAATCTCTCCCAAATGTTACAAAACACAGCATTTACTTCCCTCAAAGTTCACATTTCATAAGATCCATGCACAAAAATACCCCCCTTGTAGTACATTTTCAACGGGGGTAAATGTTATGTTTTGTAACATTCACGGGAGATTTTTGTAATTTCAATAATAAGGGGGGTGCAATCTGTAATTATGATAACTTCCGGGGGTAATTGTTCCTATATATATAAACATGCATTAGTCTTTCAGGATTGAGGAACCACAGCTATACCCGTAGTGTTTGAGTGTTGTATAGTACTCTTGAGACCTCACCTCTCAATTGATATAATGATACTTGTGATGATATATTTGGACTTTATTTTTTAATAATGAAAAATAAATGTGTAGGCTATGTTTGATAAGTATATTGAAATCATGCATGGGTTTCAGAGTTTGCTGCTTTCTTAGGCTGGAGAAGGGAAGCTGTTGATTGATCGCCTTTTGTTGTGTGTTTCATTTGAGGAATGTTTTAAGCAATTTTTTTTATGATGTATAGCTTAAATGATATCAAGTTGGCTCATCATTTAGGCTCTGTTTGGCATGGTGGTGGCAATCATGAACATGAAGGTTAAATTGTCATTTAGGCTCCGTTTTAACACTCGCTACGGAACTTCATCCACTTTTATGTTCAAATGGATGGTGTTTGCTAGGTGATCCTTAACCAATGACGGTTTAACTCATGCGTTTACGACCGCCACCACTATGCCAAACAGAGCCTTACTCTTTCATATAAAGAAAAGTGGAGAAAGGAGAGCTGGCGGGGATCACGTGTATAATTACTAGTTAGTGCTGTTTACCGGGACCTCCCCTCTAAGTTTGTTAAATTATAGGTTGCAGCTCTCTTACTTTCTTTTGAAATTACAAAAACCCCTCTCCTCTTACTTTAATTACAAAGATCTTCCCTTTAAGAATAAATTTCATTACTTTTGTGATAACTTTCAGAGAGTTTTGGTAATTTTTCTTTATTAGTTCTATGTAAAGGAGGCTTGGGCGGCGAGGTGTGCAGCATAATTACAGAGGAGGTTAAACCGTCATTCATTCGTTTGAGCATAAAAGTTAGCATAATTATCATTACTGATTTTTGTAATCCACCCATTCCAAAGTAATTATCATCTAGATTACACCATTTGTTTTTTGTAATTTCAATAATAAGAGGGGTGCAATATATAATTATGCCTCCATTTGGAACCACTGATTTTCTAAAACATTGTTTTATGTCTGCTTTCAATCTTCCGGAGGGAGTTCCATTCAAAAAAATTATTTTATCTCTCTCGAACTGCTCTATCTCCAGCTGCAACTGTCCACCTAAACAAGATTTGGATTATTTGAGTCATGCACTTTTTTATATCATTATATTCGAAATAATGACAGTTTAAAATGCTGCTTTTGGGGGCAAAATGAATGAAATGTTATCTATTTAAATGATCATTTAGGCTCTGTTTGGTGAGACTTATTTTCACCGATCAAGCGGTTACAACCGCATGAATTGGACCTTAATTAAGATCCGGTTCATGTGGACGTAACTGCTTGACCGGTGAAAATAAATCCCCCCAAACGAAGCCTTAATGCTTGATTTCAAGTGAAAGAGGTAAAATGTTCATGAATTTGTCGTTAGGGTCGTGTTAGTGTATATGAAATTTACTTATTTTATTCTTGGGATTAGGGTTACCACATTATTGTAACCGTTGAATGCAGCTTTATATTCCTTACCCATAATTTCTCTACAAACAGCAGCCGCATTAATGCACGTGTGATCACATAATAAATAATTTGCTTCCTTCTATATTATATTGGATATTATAAAGTACAATCCACGAAGCCCAATCTTGCCTTCATTCTTAGGTTCCGTTTGGGGGGATTTATTTTCACCGGTCAAGCGGTTACGATCCGATTCATGCGGTCGTAACCGCTTGACCGGTGAAAATAAGTCCCCCCCAAACATTTTGTAATTTAAAAACAATGACAAAATGTTTGTTTGGCGTGCAACGGTTATGGCTGCCGCCAAGAAAAAAAACTAGTTTTGAATATAAAAATAGTTGAAGTTTCTTAGGTGAGGTTAAGAGTTCACGAACGACAGTTTATAATCAGTGTTCACAGCCCCAACCACCACGTCAAACAGAGCGTAAGTTGTGGTGCCTTGAACCAGAAAATCGTAAAATAACGCCTTCTCGCCTAACAGCCACTCGGCAAACCTAACTCGCTCGCGAACACACACTCGCGAGAGCCTACGCCTGCGAGACCGCCGCAGCCGGCGAAAGCTCTCTCGCCCGGCGAGAAGGAACAGACCGCGCGACTACACCCTTAGTCGCCCGGCTCAACTCTCACTCCCTCTAGCGCTGCTGCGCTTCACACTCAAAAAACGAAAATAACTTAGGGAGAAACTTTTCTCTTCTCTTCAACAACTTTAAAAAGAACTACAAATGAACTATTTATAGGCAACGGAAAAACTCTCTAACTACCCTCACATAAATGCAATCTCTCTCTCCTATTGAATACAACCTCTCTCTCTCCTTATTAAATGCATACAACTATATAACATTAAAATAAACTCAAAATAGATTAAAAACTTGTTGACCAAGTCAACGAAGTCAAAGCCAACAAATACAAATTTCATCTATTATCATACAAATAATTACAACTACCAAACAATTTGATTACAATACTCTAGCACTCGTTATTCAAACTTCTTCACAGAACTGAGAGCACAAGCTGCAGCAGAGACCACCATTTCAGGCTTTCAGCACAGTCATAATACTTCCTGATGGTGCAGCACCACAGCTCAATTGTGTTCTGAAAAAAATGACTAAAATGTTGTACTGACAAAATTACAGCTCAAACTGATACATCGAGCATCACCCCGGCGGCATCGAAGGCGGCTTCTAAACAGGATTCTCTTGAATGGAAAAAGTTCTTGCAGCTGCAGTAAGGATCATAAAAGTATCAATACATAGAACAATAATCCTGGAATAGAGAAGAAATTCATAATCAAATACTACTAATTTGATGGAAGAGATGGGCATCACATTTTGAAAAAACAGGAAAACATTCAGGAAATGGTAACTGATGATCTAAAGAAAGCTAGAGGGGAAGTACGAATCTACGCCGCAGCATCACTTCGTCGCAAATAAATACGGCATATTAACGATTTCTATGAAACTTGAGAAGGAAACCGTTGGAGCGGTGGAATTTCGAAACAATCCACATAAACTTTAAGCAATCAGGGATGGACACAGACAGCCTGTTCAGTATCTACAGCAAGTATGAGAATTAGAAATTGTTGATTCAAAAAAATTACTTTCATGCGCGTGATCATGTAATGTCACTCTTCTTCTAGAGAAATAAAAAAAACTCTTGTTTGTTACAATACTGTAGCTATTTAGCTAAACAATATTAATTGAGAAAAAGACGAATACAACAAAATACAAATCATAGCCCATACTGTTTTGGTGTCCGAATGTGAGCCTGAATTGTCAATATTTTCCTTAGGCTATGTTTGGTTGGGCGGAATTGAGGCTTCGGAATTAAAATTTGAGGCTAAATTCAATTGAAAACGACATCTAATTCTAATTCCAAGTCTCCAATTCCGTCTAAGCGAACTTAATATTTCTTTATCTACCAATTTACCGTCGCAATCTTCGTTCCTTGCAAAAAAACAAAACAAAATAGAGCTGCTGCATCCCCATAGGCCAGTGCCCGGCACTGATCTTCATGTCCTTGATGTTGTAAGCTAAACCAACCTACTCGGGTCGGAGAGGAGCCTGCCGACATTGACATGGCCGGGTGTGGAAGACGTCGAGCGTATCCCCAAACTTCTTGAGGGAATAGATGCGAGGACCATTGTGGTGAACTAGGGAAAATTGCCGACAAAAGGCTGATGACAAAGGCGGCGGCGACTGGGGCGATGGAGACAACACCGGTTATTATTCATGTAACGACATGGATGGATGTGTTAATCTTCGAAGCTAAGGAGCACTCGCCATCATTCACACCCATGTAGTCGCTGACATTCTCGGTGGGTACCTCATGGGCCTCCATGCCAACATGAGCGCCTTGTCGGCCGTGTCCCCTCAAGAAGGTTGAAGAAAAGTTCGCCATCTTCCACTAGTTATGCCGTCGCCGACATTCCCGGCGGTCACCTCACGGGCCTTCTCCCAACCCGAATTACATTGGCATAGATCAAGAACCGGTGGACCGTGCTGGGATCCTTTTTTGATTAAAATTTAAACACAATGAAGATTACTGGGAATTGACAGAGCGAAATATCAAAAGGGAAATATCACCAAACAACTCTCTAATAGTATGGAAGAAAATCATTTATAAACCAAAGAAAAACAAAAGAAGAGTAATTTATAGCTCAATAAAAGAACATCCACACATGAAACCTAGTAAAAAATAGTGTCTTGTAAAACTATATGGTAATTCATGTTTGACTAAGTTTGTTCATTTTTTTATTTGAGTGATTATGTATTAAAAGGTGTTGTTTTTAAGAGTTGTGTCATGAAAAAGGTGTGTTGTGTAAAAGTGTGATGTTTGTGTAGAGTTTGAATTAAAACTATGTTGTTTAGATGTCCATTTGGTGAAAGGATGCCCCAAAGTGATATCTTGATGTCATCCTTTTTACAATAAAAAACAAAATAAAAGAGAAAACATCAATCAATTATTATTCTACTCATATGACTCAGATATCAAAAGAATGATGTATATAATTATGATTAATTTATAAATTATATTTAAAAATATTATAATTAATCATGTTTACAAAGCAAAATGAAATAGAATTCGACTCACATATGCACCCGCAGTCAATTACTCCGCTCTACGTCATCTATTCTGTATTCCGGGGAACAAAAATTTTTAGGGGAACGGCAAGGGAGGAACCGTGCATGAATGTCTGAGTGTGTGCGTGAGGGATGGATTAGTGAGATTATGACAAAAGATAGGGCACAATGACGACGAAGGATCCATATAGCCAACCCCACTATAGTGTGATAAAGGCTTGAGTGTTGTTGTTGTATGGAAAAAAGAGAGGATAAGATTACTTAACCCGTCGAATTAAAGAAGAATCAATTAGAGCTGTGAAATGGACAGTATCCATTTGACTCAAATGGAGAGGATTCTAATTTGTGCGCGAGTGTGTGTGTGTGTGCGGTTAAGAGTTTAAGTAAAAAGTAGAACGGTAGGAATAAATGTGAGTGTTTAGAGACTCTATTGAAAATCAAGAAAAGATTTGCCCAATTACTTCCTCTTTTTTATAATTATTGTCTGAGTCACTTTTGCTAACAATTCTCTTTAGTAAAACTAAATGCAATCCAAGTTCATTTTTTTTCCACAACGATTTCAAATACCCCGCCTACCAGAATAAAAGTATGAAGAATTTACAGCACAGCAGACATGTTGAAAAATGGCAAAACTTGCAGGAGAAAGCAGTCACCTTTGGAAGATGCCAGAACCACGACGACGCTCAAGTCAGCTTTGTTGGGAGGAAGATGAAGACGAAGTGGATAGAGCTTCCCGTTCACAGGGTTCCTTGAGCAAACTATTATGTGATCCAGCTCTGTTTCTTTCTCCAGTTTCTGAGTCAATTCCTCGACACTCTTCCCGTGAAAGCTGAACGCGAATTCCTCCGCACCATCTTCAGCATAGCCATCACTATTTGCGATGGTATAGTGAATAGTCCTGCTGTCTGTTTTGTAAAGAGAAGTGCTAGAAGCGGAAGAGAGAGTCTTTTGAGGCGAACTGCTGCTGCTGCTGGAGGATGAGAAAGACTGCAATCCGTCCGGAAAAGTGAAAGACAAAATCATACAATCAGTAGATGTGATATGATGAAATTTAAAAAGAAAAAAAAAGATTTTGTGAACTAAAAGCCCAAAAAAAGAACAACAAGATTCAGGTCTGGTTTTATTGGTTCTCTCCACTTCATAAAAAAATGGCTTAAAGGCTGAACCGCTATCAAAATTTATTCTAAAAGTAGCTTTTTGTAACCATTAAAAAAAGCTACTTTTATCCGTGATGGCCTGGTAGCAACCCATCTGTAATTGGCTAGTAATTTTTCGCGCTTTTTCAAAATACGCATAGTACATGCAATTTTAGAAAAAATGCTCAACACGAAAGTTGCAGTTAACAATCACCTTAGCGCAGCAATCAATCAGTATCCAAAAGATCTGAACTTGCTTTAGGTAGAAAGCTCGGTCTCACTAAAATCAGAGTATGTATATATATATATATATATATATATATATATATATATATATATATATATAATTAGCAAATCAAATTTGACCATCTGTTAACTGCAAACTAAATATTTTGAAAAATATCCGGTACGAATCAAAATGTTAATTACAAATTAATATGATAAACAACAAACTAATAATACCAATTACATAAACCCATTTTCTAAAAAAAAGGAGTAAAAAAAAGTCCACCGTTGAACGCTAAAAAGAAAATGGGCTATAGAAAATTATCCTGCAATTAAATTTAAGCGAAATTAAAGAATAAAATTAGAATTGCCAAATTCCAAATTCCAATTCCTCTCATCCTCTGTTCTGTTCTGCCGTCTAAAAAATAAAAATATCATCAAAAATCCAACAAATGAGTAAAAAGTCCCATGATAATAATGAGTAAAAAGTCCCGGGTAGAACTAAAAAGCAACCTCTTGTTTCGAAAAACTCGCCGAGGACTCCACGGACTCGGCTGACTCGGAGTGCTTGGAAGAAAAGCTCAGCGATGACTCCACTGATTCGGCAGGCGCCACCACGGCGGCGGCGGGCGTCGTATACGGCCGAACCTCGACGATGTCGACCTCCCAAAGCACCCACTCATGGTGTATATGCGGGATATCATGCGTCACGGTATTGCGCCAAGGCGGCATCCCGCCGTTAGCGCGCAGGAAGTTTCCATAGCGGGTCCTGAGCTTCACCTGGAAGCCGTCGCGGATGGGCTCCCACTCGAGGGAGGAATCGAGGCGGCGGCCGGCGGCGACCTGGAGAACCTTGCGGCCGGTGAGGCCGAGGAGGAAGGGCTCGTTGGAGGCGGAGAGGTACTTTCCGAAGCAGCTCTTGAGGCGGACATAGGTCTCGCCGTCGTCGACGAGCTCCACCTCCCAGCGCGCCTTGCGCCGGGATCCGTTTCGGTCCTGGTAGACGCGCTCCTCGTCTTCTTCGGCAAGGAGGTACTTGTCGTTGTGGCTGCGGAGACGGACGGCCTTGGCCCGCCGGAGGAGATCCATGCGGGAGAGACGAGCGAGAGGGAAGAGAGTATTATAATAATAAAGGGATTTTAAGAAGAAGGAAAACAAAGGATTGGGATTAAATATAAATTTCAGGGATCTGAGGTTAAGACGGGAGGAACAGAGGAGGAACAGGGGAGAAACAGGGGAGAAACAGGGGAGGAAGAATTTAACGCTGAAACTTTGGTGAAATGCCTGTTGAATGAGTAATACTGGCGGCCTCGTCTTTTGCGTGTGTTAGTGTTATGTGTATTATTATATTTATTATTTAATATCTCCTCCCCAGTCCCCGCTCTATATTTATATTAGAAGAAAATTCACTTTTTTATTGCTAACATTTTGGGGAGGGGAATAAGGATCGGAGTGTTTAAGTAAATATAATAAGCAAATCATTTTTAGTTATTAGCAAGTCATTTGTTTTTTGGGAAATAACTAGGGTTGAGCTTATTATTCGAAACTCGAAAGTCACTCGAAAATCGTTCGAAAATTGAGCCGAATCGAAATCGGTTAAAATTGATTTGACTCAATTTGAGTCGATTCAATTTGACTCGAATCTGATTTCGAGTCGATTTCGAGTCAGCTCTGAATCGCTCGAAATATGATTTGAATCAACTCGAATAAATTAAAAAAATTAAGTATTTATTAATATATTCTTATATTACGATTAAAAATAACAAAATTTAAAACTAAATAAAAAAAATAAAGGTTTTAAGTGTTTCATTTGCTAAATTTATAGGTTGCCCAATTTAATTTTAAGCAAATTAGGAATAAAATGAAAAATTTCTCAATTTCGAGCCGACTTGATTCATTTTCGAGCCAACCCGATTCGATTTCGAGCCGGCTCGATTCGATTTCGAGCCGGCTCGATTCGATTTCGAGCCGGCTTGATTCGATTTCAAGCCGACTCGGAATCGAGTCATTTCGAGTCAATCCAGCTTGACTCGAAATCAATTTCGATTTCGAGCCGAGTTCGAGTCGAAAATTTTGATTTCGAGCTTACGGCTCGAAATCGAATCGGGTTGGCTCAAAATCGAATCAACTCGGCTGAGGCGAAAAAATTCTGGGTTCGGTAAACTCTTTTTCTGGTGCTTATTCATAGTTTGCTCAAAATTAAATGAGTCAACCTGTAAATTTAGCAAATGAAACATTTCTTTTGAAAGCCTCCATTCTTTTTATTTTGATTGCTAAATTTTGCTAAATAAGTTTTGCTTAAAATAAGAACTATATTAATAAATACAAGGATATATTTTTCAATTCTGAATTCGAGTTGATTTGAATCATATTTCGAGCGATTCAGGGCTGCCTCAAAATCGACTCGAAATAAGATTCGAGTCAAATTGAATAACGCTTTAGTCAAATTGAGTCGAATCAATTTTAACCGAAAATTCCGATTCGACTCAATTTTCGAACGATTTTCAAGCGACTTTCGAGTTTCGAATAATATGCCCTAAGCGGGGAGATATTGCGACCAAAAAAACATTGTGAATGAGGAGGCTACACTCCAATGACGGAAATACACTACGATGCACATCAGGAATCACTATAATATATAATTAAAAACTCCAAAACTAATATCCAAATATTTCTATTTTATTCATAATTTAAAATTTACTCTCTCTCTCTCTCTCTCAAAATAGAGAGAGAAAGAAAAAAAAAACGTAACATATAACCGGTAAACGTAGTAACGTACAGCTGCCGGTGTTTTACTAATAAAAGTGACTGGTGTAGAAAGATTAGTGGCCCATTAGCAATATATTAATATATAGGAAGCGGTAATAAAAATTAGTACGGAAATTGACGGTAACTTTACAATGTTCTCGGACGCGTTCAGAAAGCATAACGTCACTCGGGTCCACCGGTTCGTTCTTAGTTTCGTAGGGGCTAAGTTTGGTGATAGTGACAGGCGTGTTTGTTTATGCTAGTATTCGTGCGTTTGGAGAATTACTCGGTCAACATCTTCAACCTTGATTTAAGTTTGGCATTGTGTTGACGATTGTGGGAGGCGGTCGATAAATGATTGTACGATGACATGATCATATGCGATCATAAAAGTGATCCGACATGACCGAAAAATATCAAATGGGATTAGCATGAACGTGTCGCTCTGTGTTAGAACTAATAACATGTGAATCAAATATATTAAGGCTGTGTTTGGCATGGCTTATCACTCCTTATTTGTTTCAGTGAGATTGGACAAAAACTTCATTGTCATAGAATGTATGTTTGACATCACAAATGTTACAAAAAAGAAACTAGTTTGAGGCATACGATTTTGGCGTAACCATGATATTTTTGTCCAATCACACCAGAGCAAATAAACTGCGATAAGCCGCGTCAAACACAACCTAATTATTTTAATTATGCACGCTTTTTTATCTCCCTGAAAAAAGTGCTTCGCTGAACATCAGGTATTAGCAGTTCAATTTAGAAAACAAAGTGATCAAGCAAATTGTTTTGAGTCGAAATAGTGAAGCAAAGTCAAAATAAATCTTACCTTAAACCAACAATTTTTATTTGCAACAACTATGAAGCCATATTAAGAAACGATTAAGCCAAAGTTCGATTTTTTTTGGAGCGGATTAGGGGATTAAGGCTCCCTTTGGCATGGTGGTGGCGGTCATGAACATGAGGGGTTAAATTGTCATTAGTTAACCTCCACCTAAGGAACTTCATCCACGTTTATATTCAAATGAATGATGTTTGTTAGGTGATCCTTAACGAATGATGATTTAACTCATGCGTTTACGATCGTCATCACCGTGCCAAACGGAGCCTAATTGGAGTTTGCCATGGAGGATTGACTGGCTTATAATTAAGAGATGTGAGGGTCTGTTTGACTAAGCTGTGACGGTGGAGGAAGCAGTAGTGGGAAACAGTGGTGGAGGAATCAGCTGTTTTGCAGTGGTGAAGAAACTATTTGAAAAACTGTTACATTATGAGTAATAATTAAATCACCAGTTGAAATGCTCGATATTAATTTTATTTAATTATAAAAGTAAATATATTAATATTGATGGAGTTCCCCAAAATATGTTCGGAGGAGCTCAACTCGAGTGACTCGCTCCGCTCGACTCACGTAGGCGCGCTCGACTCACTCACGAGCTAAGACGATTCATTTTTGACTGATTTACGAACACCTCGAGTGACCAACAACAAAAATTATTAAACATTAAAACATTAATTAATTACTGTATATAAGTTTTATTTATTAAATGATGAGGCTCTCTAAAGATTTTCAAACCAAGCATGCTCCGACTCGGGGTTACGACGATCTGATTTTCAAGTCGGGCGTCCATCAACATTAATAATAAAATATTAATATATATTAATTAAAATGTTAATACATAAAGCGTTTAATTATAGAATTTAATTATGATTATTACTTAAATATTAATATTTAAATTAATTAGCGTTAATAATTGGGCGTTGAAATCCGCACCGCAGTTTTGGCTAATCGCAGTACACTTTCTACTAATTTTTCGCTCCTTTTGAAAATACGCCTTGTACATGCAATGTGCACAATCTCGCACAATTTTGAGGCCGTTCAATCTTTCAAAGGACATTAAAACGCACAAATTTGTGCGAGTCGTTCCCGAGCTAGGATATATATTTTTAATGTTAATAATATATTAATTTTGCCACTCATAATATATTATTAATTTATTAATTATATATATTAATTATATAATTTTAATATAATATATTAATTATATATATATATTATAAATTAAAATATTAATTTTTTTTAAAAAATTGCAGCGCTGCAGCCTTTTCAATGGGAGCAAGCAGTGCGAGCGGTGGCAAGAAATCTTGTCTTGCCACCGCCCGTACGCCCTTTCTGTTTGGCGGGGTGGCAGCAAAATCAGTGGCATGCCGCTGTGCCGCCGCTCCGCCAAACAGGCCCTAGGGAGATATTAATGGGCCTTCATGAAGTGCTTTATTATGAGTGTTGTGTAGACAAGTATTTTATTCAACAATCCAAAAAATAACAGTGTCAACTGCCATCGCAACTTCATTTTCTCAGTCTACATTACATCTGTCGATCCATGTTGTTCCAGGTAACACGTCTTTCTGTTTGTGTCCGTCGCAGGGAGCAAAGTTTAGGGCCTGTTTGGGAAATCTTTTCAGAAAGGAAAATGAGTGGTGACAAAAGGATGGTAGAAAAAGGAGCTTTTGGAAAATGTCTATTAGAAAAGGAGAACTGTTTGGGTAAACTCAATTTATAGAACTTTTCAGAAAGAGAAGCATTTTATAAACTTTGACAAATCTCCGCGGTAATTTTTTTATTAAAAAAATGCGTCCGCGGGCCGAAAATAGGCGGAAAATGTGCACCCGACCAAAAATATGCAATTTTTTCGACACGTTTTTTTCAAGCGAGAATGTTTTTCCGCCCAGGCGCGGTTTTTTAGCCTAAACGGGCGCGATTTTTTCGCCCGGGCGCGATTTTTTCCTGGACCGGTTTTTTGGCTCGGAACCCAGTCACCCGTTTTTTCGCCCAGCCCGGGTCTCCTTTTTCGCCCGAGCGCCAATGGGGGGCGCGATAACACTTTTTAATTAGCCTATCTGCATAGTTGAAATAGCATCCGGGTGAAAAAATATCGGGGAAAAAAATTCAACCCAGGCAAAAAAATTTTTCTGCCACAGGGGCTACAAAATCTCGGTCGCAAAAAAACGGGTCCAGACAAAAAAATATCGACTCACGGGCGAAAAATCGCGTGTCGAAAAATTCACGATCGGGCGAAAAAAGCGCTCCCGGGCAAAAATTTGTTCCCAGGCGAAAAAACCGTGCTCGGGCGAAAAATTACGTTCGGGAGAAAAAACCGCTCACCGGCGAAAAAAACAAGCTCCGATGAAAAAATATCGCCCTTGGGCGAAAAATTCGAGCCCGGGCGAAAAATTCGCTCTTCCGCGCAAAAAAACCCGCCCGAACGATCGCGCCCGATAAAAAAATCTCGCCCGGGCGAAAAATCACGCCCCGACAAAAAAATGTCGCCCGCGCGAAAAATTCGCGCCGGTGCAAAAAAATCACGCCCGGAAGAAAAAATCGGCCCGGGCGAATAAAATGCATCCGGGCGAAAAAAAATTGTGCATAGCAAAAAAAAAACGCACTCGGGCGAAAGTAGCCCGGAGTAAATAAATCTGCTATTGAAAAATTCGCGTCCGGGCGAAAAATCATTGCGCCCGGAAAAAAATTCGGTTGGGTGAAAAAACCCGCCCGGGCGAAAAAGATCTGCACGGGCAAAAAAACCGCACTCGGACGAAAAAAACACACCCGGGCGAAAAACCCCGCACTTGGGCTAAAAATGCCAGCCAGAGCGAAAATTTCGTGCTCGGGCGA
Organism: Platanthera guangdongensis; assembly: GCA_039583875.1. Classification (NCBI taxonomy): domain Eukaryota; kingdom Viridiplantae; phylum Streptophyta; class Magnoliopsida; order Asparagales; family Orchidaceae; genus Platanthera; species Platanthera guangdongensis. Next base: position 161,981,455 of record CM077160.1, on the reverse strand, counting down.
AAAATTCGAGCCCAGGCGTAAAATTTGTGTTCAGTTGAAAAATTCGCGGCCAGACAAAAAAACATGCCTTGGTAAAAAAATTACGCCTGCGAAAAATCATGGACAAAAAAATCAAATTTGAAATTTTGTTATCCGCCACCGATTTTTTATGACTGAAGAAGTGCTTTTCAAAAAGGGAAAAGTTGGTGACAAGTGACTTTTTCAAAAGATGAGAAAATGGAGTTTTTCGCGGTAGCTTTTCCCACCAGTAGACAATCCAAACGGTTTCTTAAGTGTGCTACCGTTTTCCAGAAAATGAAAAGGAGATAAAATGCCCCCCAAACAGGCCCTGAATCCTTCTCCGTTGAGCTCGGAACTCATCTTCTCCGTGCTGTGCTGCCCATCTGCGCATGAACAACTTGAACAAAAAGGAATTTAAAATCTAATAGAGCAGCCCACTAGCAGATTTCAAACACAAATTTATCAATCAAAGAACAAATATCATGGGGCAAACTGGAATTCTATAGTTCTGCTTGAATTAGGAATTCTATGTTGTTATCGTTTTCACTTATAAAGCAATCAAGAAAACCTGACTAACCTAGAATAAGGAACAGCGCCCAGGACGGGAAATCATTATATCTGGGGAATATAACGTTAATAACCTGGACAAATGGAGAGGGAAAAGGAGGGAAGACCTAACCGTAGGGCTCCGTTTGTGGGGACTTATTTTCACCGGTCAAGCGGTCATGACCGCATGAACCGGGACTAGGCATGTTAAACCCGCTGGTAAAGCTTCCAAGCCACCGTCAAAAAATCCTTCCTAACCAGATTGGGTTTAGTTGCCAAGTTCACCTGAACTCCTGTTGCACTTGAAAAATAGGTAGGCATGGTGATACACTATTTTTTTTTACTGTGCATTACTCATTTAATCGTCCAAAGCCAAATCCCACTGTCCAAGAATGTCCTCGAATATCAGGCCGTTTTTTTTAAATAAAATGCATTGAATTAGAAATCGAAAAAGGACAAATGAACGGTCGATTTCGTCCCACGTGATAAAAAAAAAATTTCTTGAAAATTTAGGTCCTGTTTGGGACGACTTTTTAGCTCCGTTTTCGTTTTCTTGAAAAAGCCACCTCACTCTCATAGCTGCCTGTTAAGTCTACCAATGACAATTCAAAAAGGCGTTTTAGGGTCTTTTGGAAAAGTCAGCTGATCCCGCAACGTGTCTCCTCTTTCCGCTCCTCTTGATCCCGCAAATAGCGTGTTACCTCTTCCTGTCACCCTCATTCCAATCGCTTCCCGTCGCCATTGCTCCAGCCTCTTCCCCTCGCTTAGGGCCTCTTCCCATCCCCCTCCTCTGGCCTCTTCCCGCCAATCTCGCTGTCTTCTGGTTGCCACTGCAGTAGGAAAGAAGAATATTGCTCTATCTTCGACCTCCTACCCCTGACCCTTGCTGCCGCCACTTCCGTTCTTTCCGAGGTAACCATCTCCATGCAATCTCAGTCCTAGGCTCCGTTTAGGGGGCTTATTTTCTCCGGTCAAGCGGTTATGACTGCATGAATCGGGACTTAATTGGACTTAATTAAGATGGCGTTTGGTTCGGCTTATCGCCTGCGGTGCGGTGCAAACTCACCGCCATTTTGTCATAGATCGCATTTGGTTCGTCTTATTTTAAAAACTCCTCTTTTTGGCATCCGCTTTTTATTACCTAATTCCAGCCGCTATTTTATTTCGCGTTCCTCCGCAATCGCCAAATCCCGTAACCCTTCTTCCCGAGTCCTTCCCAACGGCGACCACCGGCCCTTCTTCCCGATTCCTTCCCAGCGGCGACCACCGGCCCTTCTTCCCGATTCCTTCCCAGCGGCGACCACCGGCCCTTATTCCCGATTCCTTCCCAGCGGCGACCACCGACCCTTCTCCCCGCTTCCTTCCCTGCGCCGATCTACAAGGTATCCTCCCCAACCCGCGCCTCTTCCATTTCTTTTTACGCATCGCAAAAATCTCGTAACCCTAATCCTCCTTTTCTTCTCTTCTTCCCGATTCCTTCCCAGCGGCGACCACCGGCTCATGCCGTTCCTTCCCTGCGACGCATACCAGATCCGACAGGCATCACACCGCCGTTCCTTCCAGGACCAGCAAGGTATCCTCCACCGATTCTTTTTGCTTTCTGCTCTCTTGCATTTTGAGTTTTTGATATATGTGTATGTGATTGTGTGTGTGTAAGTTGTATGTGTGTATGTGTGTGTGAGTTGTATGTGTGTGTGAGTTGTATGTGTGTGTGTTTGTGTATGCGTGTGTGTGAGTTATATGTTTGTGTGTATATGTGTGTGTGTGCGATTGTGTGTGTATGTGTTTGTGTGTGTGTGTGTGTGTGTGTATTTGTGTGTGTATATGTGTACGTGATCATGTGTGTGTGTGTGAGTTGTATGTGTGTGTGTTTGTGTGCGTGTTTGTGAGTTATATGTTTGTGTTTATCTTGTTTAGATTTAGATTTAAATCCCAATCATATATTGTTTTGATTTACATTTATAATGTTTTTGAATGTTGTTTGTCTATGCGTGTGTTTGCCTTATAAAGATGGGCAAAACAAAAGAAGGTGATGTTGCCGCAATGTGGGATAATGCCGATGTACTGTCTCTGGAGGAGAAATGTGGCTTCCAAGGATCTCGAAGAACTGCATCAAGGGAAATCTTAGCATTGACGGTAAACATATTGTCACATAATGAATCAATGAGAAAAACGTGCGAGCGATTTCAACATTCAACAGAGACAATTAGCAGATTTTTTTCTCGTGGTCTTCGCACACTGATGCAGTTATCGAAGGAAGTGATACAACCATCAGATAGAAATTTCAGTGGAACACCACCAGAGATTCTATATGACAGACGTTACATGCCTTTTTTTAGAAATTGCATTAGAGCGATAGATAGGACACATGTTCACGCGTGTGTGCCAGTTGGAAGTCAAGTACCATACATTGCGAGGCGTGGTAGTCCAACTCAAAATGTCATGGCAGCTTGTGATTTTAATGTGTTTTACTTTTGTTATGGCTGGTTGGGAAGGATCAACACACGATAGCCGTATATTCAATTTTGCCCGAAGTGATCCACGTTATAATTTCTCTCATCCACCTCTGGGTAACTATTAAATTTGTTTTATCTATTTATTCCTAATAATATTTGAGCAACTAAATAATTATTATTAATGTGGAGGAAAATATTACTTGTTTGACTCTGGCTATCCACTGCAAAAGAGTTACTTTAAACCTTATCAGGACACGCGATATCATCTACCAGACTTTGCTCGTGGTGTTCATCGAGCAGAAGGACGTCGGGAGATGTTCAATCATGCACACTCATCGCTTAGAAGTGTGTAGAGCTGTCACGGTTTAAGTTCGGTTCCGGTTCTACTAAAATCATGAACCGAACCACTAAGATAACAGTTCATCAAATTAGAACCAAAACCTTATTTGATTTGACCGGTTCTGGTTCTTGTTCCGGTTCCAGCTTAATTTTTGGAACCGTCGTGTCAACGGTTCCGGTTACGGTTCAACATGAACCAACAAAACCAAACCGACCACTATCGGTTTGGTCCGGTTCCATGCGGTTCGGTCCGGTTCCAATCGGTTCCAACTAAAATCAAAATCAAACTTGGCAGTATGAAATAAAAGCGGGTTGCAAATAGTAAAACACAAAAGAACATCGAATTAGAAATAATTATGTTGCGCAACTTCTCGACGGCCTTTTCCACGATCGGTGAGATAGTATCAATTGTTTTCCTACGCGTGTAGACTTTCCACAAATTCTAGTTGGCTTGCGCACGTCTCGTCTGCATGCTCAACCGTGACAACCGCCTACAATTAGTTGTCTTTCATAATTACTAATAAATAGTACTTATATATCTTCTATATTTTTTTAATAAAATATTTCAAAAAAATATGTAAGTAAAATTGAAAATATATTATATAATTGTATAAAAATAAAAAATGCACAACAAAAATTGACTCCAAACCGCAACAATGTCAAACCATACCATACGGTTTTTATGCGGTGAAGTTTTGTTCGGTCCAAAATCGATCGCCTTTAGTGCGATTGCGGTTCGGGTTCAAACTGCATCAGCTTCACTCGTGATAGTAATTATAAATATTATAGATAAATTATAAAATAATAACAATATAATAATAATAATAATAAACGGGTTCTGGTTCGGTTCTACTTCGATTCGGTTCGGATCGGGTTTAAAAATCTTGAAACCGCTTGAGACTTGTATGTTGCGGTTCCGATTCCGGTTCCGGTTCCGGTCCGGATAATAATATGTAAGAACCACACCCGGACCAATGTTGTTCACGGTTGCAAAATTCAAACCGGAACCCGAATAATTTGCGAACAGTTCGGTCCGGTTCTTTACGGTTCCGGTTCGGTTTGCGGTTTTCGGTTTTAAGTGACAGCTATAGAAGTGTGATGGAGCGCTCATTCGGTGTTTGGAAGAAGTGGGTCATACTACGGGACATGCCAAGCTATAACTTCGACAAACAAGCACGTATAATGATCGCCACGATGACACTGCATAATTTCATTCGTCGCCACTCTTCGCGTGTCGATATAGATTTCATTGAGTCTGAGCAAAGGGATCCATATCTTGGGATGACCTCTCAAAGGCGGCAAGAAGATTGCTCTGACACTATGGCTGATATAGAGGAGAAGATCGCACTGCGTGATATTATAGCAGATCAGGTGTTTGAAGCTAGAGCATAGACCTAAAAATTGTCTGGATGAAAAAAAGATTTTTTGCGTTGAGTGTTACGTTATATAGAATATGTTAATAATTGAAAAATATATATTATGATTGAAAAAAAATTTATTTGAAAAAAATGTATGAATGAAATTTTATTTTGTGTTATATTTGAAAAAAAAAAATTATTCAAAACTCCGTTTTGTATCCAAACAACTTTTTGAAAACTCCGTTTTGTAAACTCTGTTTCACTCAAACAGTTTTTTAACAAAACTCTGTCTTCCAGAATCAACATTTTTTCTATCAGCAACAGTTCATCAGCAACTTTCCATTAGCAACGACCCAACCAAACAGAGTTTAAATGAGTAATGCACAGTTAAAAAAAATAGTGTATCACCATGCCTATCGATTTTTCAAGTGCAACAGGAGTTCAGGTGAACTTGGCAACTAATCCCAATCTGGTTAGGAAGGATTTTTTGACGGTGGCTTGGAAGCTTTACGAGCGGGTTTAACATGCCTAGTGACTAAACTCTCACAATGACTAACAGGTGCTTCTAATGGTTTCCTTTGTACGTGTTCGAACCATCTTAGTCGATCTTCTCGCAATTCTCTGCAATTGGCGCCTCTCCATTCTCATCTCTAATACATTCATTCCTAATTTTATTTAGTCCACACAAAAATAAGCCTATGCCGGTCCCAACCGCGGATGAAAAATGGTGAGGGTTGTGTTAGGTAGATGGCTAACGTAAAATTTAGTCATACTTATGAATATGGATCATTTGAAAAATTTCGACTAAGATGGTTTGGACACGTACAAAGAGACCATTAGAGACACCTGTTAGGCATTGTGAGAGTCTAGTCACTAGGCATGTTAAACGAGGGAGGGATAGACCAATGGACTTGGAATGAAACTAAGGAAAGACATGATGTACTTGGGCATTAGTGAGATTATGACAAAAGATAGGGCACAATGCCGACAAAAGATCCATATAGCCGACCCCACTATAGTAAGGTAAAAGCTTGAATGTTGTTGTGTGTCCACACATCCACGTAGTATATTCATCTCCACAACTCTTATTTTTTGCTCATATACGCAATTCACTATCCAACACTTAGAATCATGTAGCATTGCTGGTCTAATTGAAATACGATAAAATTTGCCTTAATGTTTTAATGGTACTTTACGATCACATAATATCCCTGACGCGCCACTTCACTTCAACCAACCTGCTTGGACTATGTATCACATCTTTATCTACACCTCCATCGTTTTGACCTATAGATCCAAGATATTTAAAGCACTCACTACGAGAAATATCTTGATCATCTAACTTAATAACAAAGTCATTCGTACAGTACAACCCATATTTAGTGAGCCCCACCCAAACCGCATCCAGAAGAGGTTGGGTGAACTCAAGTGTGGCGACCAATAAGGGGGCGGTCCAAATTAGGCGAGTAGAGTCTTGCGAGTTCGGGCCTGGGAGAGTTCAAACTCGCGCAAGCCCAGGGAAAGGAGCGGTGAGTCCCTGACCATTCTGGTCAAGGTACTTGCCTAAAGGAAGGAAATTACAAGACTATAAGCCTTCAGCTATTCGCAGACCACCGTGGTATGCCGAGAACATCCCTAAACAACAGGATTCCGCTGTCCACTGGCCAATTTGGGCTGCTAATAATACCAACCAAAAGGCGGAGGTCGCTATTGGCAGACCAAAAGACTATTTTACCCTCGGTCAAGAGTTGCCTATAAATAGACCCCCAAAGCACCTTGGAAAGGCAGACACAACCACCTAAAGCTCCTTCCTTCGTGAGTTCTAGCTCCGCACCATCCGAGGTGCCGAGCTCAGTTTTTGGCTTTAGGAGGGGAAGTATCGAGTAACACTTCTGAGTGCGTGGTATGACCTCGTTGCAGCTCAAGGGTCTGAGCGTAGGCAACCATGTTTCATTCGGCGAAGGCCGACGCCTAGCTCAGAATATCTCGGTCTAGAGCGCTCGACAACGAGTCAATTAGCTCGAACTGCTCCATCTTAGTCCGAACTACGTTGAACCGGTATCCGAGATTCAACACGTACTTCTTGCACTGCTAAATTTAAGCTTCATATACTCCATATTTGCCCTGCTCAACCTAAAACCCATCTTTCCTAAAGTGCCTCATTAAGATTCAAGTTTCGCGTTTACACTCATGAGCGTCGCATCGACCAAACCAATATCATCCACAAACAATAAACATCATTGCTTGTTGGATATGTCTGGTGAGGTCATCTAAGATAAAAGTAAAGAGATATAAGGGTTTATAACTGACTTTTGATGTAAGCCAACAATGATAGAAAATGCATGTGTTAATCCTTCAAATGCCTAATCCTTCAAATGTCTTTACCCTCTTTGTTGAATTTTTATACATATCTTTGACTATATCAAATGTATGATACATTTACACATTTCTTTTCTACGACTCTTCATAAGATCTCTCTTCTATTTTTATCAATGTTTTATTTCTTGATAGTTGTCAATGATCCTCCTCAAAAGATGCATAGCTTCTATGGTCGATCTTCTTGACATGAATCCAAATTAATTCTCTGAGATGTTTGTCTTCCGTTTTTACTCTTCTTTATATTACTTGTTCTCATGGTTTCGTGATATGACTCATTAATATAATAATCTGTAATTAACACAATTTTGCATATCACTTTTTGTTTTTACACAAATGTACCAAAATAATTTTTCCATTGCTCTGACATCATCTTTGACTTCAGTATTTTATTGAAGAAATATATAAGTCAGGATTTTTTTTTTATTCCTACACATTTTCATACTTCGATAGACATATCGTCTGATCCAACCGTCCTTTTTATTTTCATCTTCTTTAGAATATCATTTACCTCTGATACTTCAATTTTACGATATAACATTATATTCTTATACTCATAAGATTTACCTAACACTTTCAAATTCAGTTCATTGTATTCTATTTCATTGTAGAGTTGATACATTATCTTTTTCATCGCTCTTTAATAGGCACATCATCCGTCAAAACTATATTTATTTAATATTTTATGCATTTAACTTGCCTTAAATTATTCTCTTACTCTCTCTCTATCTCAAACAGTTTTATATATGTCACACTCAATATCTTTGGTATCGACTATAAAATATTTCATAAACTTAACTTCTTGCTTTACATATTGCATATTTAGCTTCTTTCTTAGCGACTTTATACCTTACCAAATATTTATCATTCCAATAATTATAGTGTTTTATAACTATCTTTGTCGTCACTTTGTCTGTCATTTTCTTTTTCCACCAAGAAAATTATTTATTTGGGGGTGCACAGTTTTTTTATTTTCTAAGACTATTCTTTCCACTTATTCTCAAATATGAAGACACGACTTTCATGAAACAGTAGAATCAATATAAGGGTCTGTTGAGAAAACTGCAAACCTTGTATATATTTCTTCAATGCTTAATTACAAGAATGAATACATTTATATAGAGGAAGAAGGGAGAGAGAAATCTCAATCCAAGATGTGAGACTAATACAAATAGAGAGAGAGAGAGAAGAAAGAAGAATGGGCCCCTAGATGGGCCCTAAAGTAGGCTTTTTTAACACTCCCCCGCAAGCTGGAGCGTACAAGTCGTAGGCACCAAGCTTGGATAAAAACTGGTAGTATAGAGGCCGGGAGAGAGCTTTAGTCAGGATGTCAGCAACTTGGCTTGCAGCAGGAACATGCTCTAAATCTATCTTCTTTGCCTGTACCTTTTCGCGGATGAAATGACAGTCAACTTCAATATGCTTTGTGCGTTCATGAAAGACTGGATTCTTGACAATATGGATTGCTGCTTGACTGTCACAAAAGAGGATCGCTGGTGATGAGAGACGAACACCCAAGTCTCTCAGAAGGCTCTCAAGCCAAGTTAACTCCGAAACAACGGCAGCCATAGCGCGGTACTCAGCTTCAGCAGAAGAGCGAGCAACCACATTCTGTTTCTTGCTACGCCAGGTTATTAGATGTCCACCGAAGTAGGTACAAAAACCTGTTGTAGAACGCCTATCATCAATGGACCAGGCATAGTCAACGTCAGAGTATGCGACAAGGGATAAAGAAGTGGATGGCTTGTACACAAGCCCTTGTCCTGGAGCGTTCTTGATATACCGAAGAATTCGCTCGACAGCTTGAAGATGAGAAGTCCTCGGAGCATGCATAAATCGACTCACGACTCCTACGACAAAGGAGATGTCTGGTCGAGTCACTGTAAGGTAGATCAGTTTTCCAACCAGGCGTCTGTATTATTCCGGATTCGTAAGCAGCTTATCGGAGTCAGAGCTATGAGCCGATAGTCTGTGATTAGCGTCCAATGGAGTATCCGTAGGTTTGCATCCTGAATAGCCAGCATCATGAAGGAGGTCCATACAATACTTCCTTTGGGATAATACAAGACCACCAGGCCGTCGTGCAACCTCAAGCCCGAGAAAATACCGTAGGTTGCCGAGATCTTTGGTCTGAAACGCGGAGTTCAGTTGTTGCTTGGTATGTTGTATCCCTGTAGTATCGTCGCCAGTAATGAGGATGTAGTCAACATAGACAAGGAGAATCACTGTTCCGGTTGGCCGGTGTCGAGTGAAGAGAGAGAAGTCTGCCGAGCTCCTCGTGAAGCCAATATTGCGGACAACCGTGCTGAATTTGTCAAACCAAGCTCGCGGGGACTGTTTGAGACCATAAATAGATTTCCGAAGAAGACAAACCCGAGACTCCCCCGTGGTTTCAAACCCGGGAGGTTGATGCATATAAACAGTCTCCTGGAGATCACCATTGAGGAAGGCGTTCTTAACATCCAGCTGATACAGAGGCCAATGACGGTGAACAACCAAGGAAATAAGAACCCGTACCGTGTTCAATTTGGCCACAGGAGAGAAAGTTTCCTCATAGTCAAGTCCAGGTTGCTGAGTAAAACCCCAGGCCACGAGGCGGGCCTTTAGGCGCTCAACGGTGCCATCCGCCGCATGTTTAATAACAAAGATCCACTTGCAGCTAACACAGGATTGACCTGCAGGAAGAGGAACCAGATCCCAAGTGCGGTTGGCCCAGAGAGCCCGCATTTCATCTTCCATGGCCGTCCGCCATCCGGGGTGGTTAAGAGCCTCCTGAACAGAATTAGGGGTGGAGATAGAGGATAAAGAGAGAGCACTCTGACGGAGGTTCGAAGAGAGGCGGTGAAAAGAGACAAAGTTGGCCATCGAGTGGGCAGTGGAAGCAGATGTGGGATCCGCAGGTTGCAAAACATCAGTAGAGCGGGGCAGCTCTCGTAGGGTAGTAGACGAGGGAGGACGTCGAGTGTACACACGAATGACTGGTGGTGTAGGTGGTTTAGACGGGATAGGTGGAGAAGGTAGAGGTGGGACGGTGGAATTGGCGGGGATAACAGGTCGTGGGAGGGGTGGCAGAAGAGGAGGGTCAGTAGATTGAGAGAAATACGGCTGATGTTCGAGGAAAGTGACATCAGCAGAAGTAATCACCTTGCGATCCGTGAGAGAAAAACAAATGTAGCCCTTCTGAGTTCAAGAATAGCCCACAAATATATATTTAGTGGCACATGGAGCAAGTTTGTCAGTGGACGGACCAATATGATGAACAAAACATACACATCCAAACTCACGTGGGGTGATGGAGAATGGATGTTGAGAGGGAAAGAGGAGATTGAAGGGAACTGCAAAATTGAGGACAGATGAAGGCAGACGGTTAATAAGAGTGCAGACAGTTGAAACCGCAAAATTCCAATATTGTTTTTGAACATGCATCTGAATCATAAGGGAGCGGGTGACCTCGAGCAGATGTCGATTCTTGCATTCAACAACACCATTTTGTTTGGGGGTATAAACACAAGAGGTCTGATGGATGACCCCAAACTCCGCACAGAGTTGGGAGAAGGTATGACTAGTGTATTCGCGGGCATTATCAGTGCGGAGGGTTTTAATGGTGGTGGAGAATTGGTTGCGAGTTTCAATAAAAAAGGTGCGGAATACACCGGGTAATTCAGAGCGGTCACAAAGGAGATACACCCAGGTCACCCGAGAGTAGTCATCGACAAATGTGACAAAATAGCGGTATCCAAAAACACTTGGAATTTTGTAAGGGCCCCAAATGTCGGAGTGCACAAGATCAAAGGGAGCAGGACGCCGAGAAGGATGTGGTGAGAACGTAGAGCAATGATGTTTGCCATAGATACAGGACTCACATGTGAACTCGTGGAAGGACACGTCTGGGAGAGATTTTTTAAGGATGTTGAGAGGGGCATGACCCAGACGACGGTGCCAGTCAACAGAGCTAAGAGATGACAACACCGTTGGAGAAGACGGATTAAGGATATAGAGACCATTCGACAAATGCCCTTTTCCAATGATGGTTTGCGTCTTGCGATCCTGCACAATACATGAGTTAGAAGAAAATATAACCGCACAATCAAGGTCAGCAGTGAGTCGGCCAATAGAGAGAAGGTTGAACGGAGAGCCCAGAACATGAAGAGCAGAGCGAAGAGTAATGAAGGGAGTGAGGTGGATATCTGTAGCACCAGAGACGGGAAGTGCGTCCCCACTAGCAACAGTAATGAACTGGGGATGCACGGAGGTCAAATATGTCGGTGGTTTCCGTGATGTAATGTGGTGAGAGGCCCCAGAATTTAAAATCCAAGAGGAGCTGTGAGCAAGGCAGGAGGTACCATCATCGGAAACAGACACCACAGAGCCCGAAGGATAGCCGATCATTGTGCAAGGAGCAGGCCGCAGCAGACAGGAGCAGACCGCACAAAGAGAAGGAGAGGCCGGCGGATAAGAGCAATCCGCAAGAGAGGATAACCGGCGCGAGTAGAGCAGAGACCACCCGGTCAAGGGGAGAACACACAAGCGGGTAGAGGAGGCCACGATCAAAGGCGAAGCGGGCTGGGAGAAGAAGTCCGCAGCGGGCAGAGACACGTCGCGTGGACGGAGAAGAGGAGCAGGAGACCGCGACCAAGATGCGGGTGAGTTAAGAACAGCCCGCACGGTCAGGCGGATCACAGCAGCGAACTGAGAAACAGGATGCAGCGAGCAGGAACAGGCCGCCAGAGAGGCAGCGGTCTGGAGGAGAGGTAGGGAGAGGTGGAACCACGGAGAAGAAGAAGAAAGACCGCGAGTAGTAACTCGAGCGGTTAGAAAAGAGAGACCGCGAGTAGGAGCGGCAAGAAGAGAGACCGCGAGTAGGATCTCGAGCGGTTAGAAGAGAGAGACCGCGAGTAGGAACTCGAGCGGTTAGAAGAGAGAGACCGCGAGTAGAACTCGAGCGGTTAGAAGAGAGAGACCGCGAGTAGGAACTCGAGCGGCAAGAAGAGAGGCCGCGAGTAGGAACTCGAGCGGTTAGAAGAGAGAGACCGCGAGTAGGAACTCGAGCGGTTAGAAGAGAGAGTCCGCGAGTAGGAACTCGAGCGGTTAGAAGAGAGAGACCGCGAGTAGGAACTCGAGCGGTTAGAAGAGAGAGACCGCGAGTAGGAACTCGAGCGGTTAGAAGAGAGAGTCCGCGAGTAGGAACTCGAGCGGTTAGAAGAGAGAGTCCGCGAGTAGGAACTCGAGCGGTTAGAATAGAGAGTCCGCGAGTAGGAACTCGAGTGGTAAGAAGAGAGAGACCGCGAGTAGGAACTCGAGCGGCAAGAAGAGAGAGACCGCGAGTAGGAACTCGAGCGGCAAGAAGAGAGAGACCGCGAGTAGGAACTCGAGCGGCTAGGGAGAGAGGCCGCGAGTAGGAACTCGAGCGGCTAGGGAGAGAGGCCGCGAGTAGGAACTCGAGCGGCTAGGGAGAGAGGCCGCGAGTAGGAACTCGAGCGGCGAGGGGAGAGAGGCCGCGAGTAGAAACTCGAGCGGCTAGGGAGAGAGGCCGCGAGTAGGAACTCCAGCGGCTAGGGAGAGAGGCCGCGAGTAGGAACTCGAGCGGCTAGGGGAGAGAAGCCGCGAGTAGAAACTCTAGCGGCTAGGGGAGCGAGGCCGCGAGTAGAAACTCGAGCAGCTAGGGAAGAGCTGGGAGGCTAGAAGCAAACAAACCGCAAGCGACAAGAGAAGTCGCAGAGAGAAGGGGGGCCCACGGGGAAAGATGAGAGGTTATAAAAGTGACGGAGGGGTGGATCCACGGGAGGAAGAGAAGAAGAGGAGAGGGGAGTGGTTTAGCAAGGGAGAAGCCGCTGAGAGAAGGGATGTGAAGAACAGTCCGCTACCCGGTGCGAGTAGAGTACAAGGTCGCAGAGGAAGAGCGGACATGAAAAGGAGACAAGCCGGGCGGTTAGAGAAAGGGAGACCGCGAGGTCGGAATCGCTGGCTCTGATACCATGTTGAGAAAACTGCAAACCTTGTATATATTTCTTCAATGCTTAATTACAAGAATGAATACATTTATATACAGGAAGAAGGGAGAGAGAAATCCCAATCCAAGATGTGGGACTAATACAAATAGATAGAGAGAGAAGAGAGAAGAATGGGCCCCTAGATGGGCCCTAAAATAGGCTTTTCTAACAGGGTCAACTAGTTGTTCCATAACTAATGTCTTGAGAACAAACTATTTTTCAAACTTTAGGTTTTACCACAGATTTTTTGACAACATTTTTGTTCTTGCATTATTTAATTTGCACGTCGAACACCACTAACCTATGTTGAATTGTCAAACTTTCTTCTGATATAACTTTGCAATACTTAAAAAACATTTTATTTATCTTGCAAGTCATAAAATAATTAATTGATGACTTATTTAGTCCTCTTTTAAATATAATTAAATGTTCATACAAATTAACTAAGAAAAAAAATAATATTTAGGAAAAAACATACAAATTAAAGAAAAAAAATAGTACCCACGGGGTAAAAAATCTCTCATTCAACAGACTCCACAGATCTTCCAAGAGGTTTGACCTTGCGTTTATGGCCCATGCTGTTGACAAGGTCCTTTCTGGTGCATACTGGAAACATGTTCATATTAGGGATCCTGAGACGTCGGAGAACGTAGGGGAAGCTGAGCTGATCTCTGGACGTGAATCGAACAACCTCGTTGAACCAAAGGCACATGAAGAGATTTGTCAGCAGCGTGTGCTCCCGCACGATGATGGATGCCTCCGCCAGGGCTGCAACAACACACAGCGACGTCAATCCATCAGTTCAGCGCGCATGATTACGAAACCAAGTTGGTTCAATCAACTGAAAATAGAATCGAGCTCTGGCACCGATCAAATTCAACTAGCAAGTCGAATGTGGCTCGTAGCGAATATCAATGATATGTATGCTCAATTACAGTAATATTCCCAGCCACTTTTCGCAATCAGGACCTTCCCTCAGAGTTCAATCTTCAACTAGCTCAATCCAACAAATGGACTTCAAAGCAATCCATACCTTTCTTCCCATGGTATCTACGATCATTGGGTATGCCATCATAGCGGTATTGCTTGATTTGTTCATCCACTTCTTCGGGTGTCGCTTTGTGCTTCTTAACAACGGCCTTTGCCTCGTCGTATAGGTTAGTGCGTGCGCCATGCTCGGAAATGGCAAAAACGGAACCTGTGCGCCAAAGAAGTGCTTCTAGCACACCTAATGGGTCTCTCCGGAGCTGCGACTTTGAATCCACCCAAATTGAAAATCTAGCTTTAGGAAATAATCTGTGGCTCAGCATCTGAACAAGTATCAATTCATCAAAGCTCAACTGTTAAAATGAAGCATGCAATTTTGAAATTTGCATAAAAATATAGCAATTTTTAAAGAAATGCAGAATAGAGACAATTCAAATTGTTCACCTAAGGAGTATGAATAGCATTTTTTTTACAAATTATGCATGAAAGCATCTTTTACAATCACAGATATAAACATTCTTTAAAGGATACTCAAAACAAAATATTATAAAATAGTCAAATTCTCTAAATAAGCAATCACTTACAGGTGAAGTGCACACGATCTATATTAAAGGCACAAAATCACATGACTATGCTCGACACGACTACTCTTGTATAGGGTTCTTAGACCTCTAACATGGAACTCATTTAATAATAAATTGGAGTGAAATGAAATGTTAGACCAAGCATTTGAGCTTTCCTATCCAATCTAAAACTAGTCGGTTATTGATGAAAGGCATAGAAAAGACCATGATCTATATTAAGTGAAGAATGCTACATAAGTTTTCGGACATGAAATTAAGGTAGCGTTTGGTTGGGCTGATTGCCTCTGGTGCGCTTGCGCCGAAATGAAGTTTTTGTTATAAGTAGCGTTTGTTTTAGCTTTCAGGCAAAACACAGGTTATTAACAACCGCAGGTTATAGAGGAAATGGAGACGCGCTATATTTCTTCGGTTCACCGCAACCGCTGCAACACTTCTCCTTCCCGAAAAATATCCCGATCCTCCTCCATTCGCTCTCATCGCCGCAAAATCTCGGAAGCTGCTCGCAGTTCTGGCGCGGGATATGCGTCTCGAATCTGACTGGGGAAGAGAAGGCGATCGACGTGTGCTCTCTTGGAAGCTGCTCGCGGTTCTGGCGCGGGATATGCGTCTCAGATCTGTTATGGATGCGTCTCGCCAAGAGAAGGTGGCCGATGCTTTTCTCGGACGCCGATCCACGAGGTTCCTCCAGATTCTAGGGTTTTTTTACGGGCTTGGCGATGAAATCTCTCAGAATCCCCGTCCCCTTGTTTTACCATCACAGGTTCATAATTTTATCACCTTCTCGTGCCTTTCTCTACTTTTTTTACTATAATTCTCGATTCTATGAACATATGTTATTCTTCAGCGAATTGGTAAGTTAGTTTCCGATAGAATTGTAGTTTCTTTGGACCCTATAACTATTTTGACATGGAAAGAGTAAACAAAAATCATGATGCATAGGCCAGAATTACTGGAATTGAGTATAAGTTGTGATTTCCTTTCAAACTGTAATGACCTAACTCCACTGTAATGACCCAACCAAGCTCATGTTAAGCTGAACCGAAGCGACCTACAACTCTAGGAGTACTTTTGGAGGACGCATGTGATTCTTGTATCCAACTTTTTAGTTAAATGAAGTAGTTTTTTCCCCCAACTTTAATATGAGATTCAGTTCATTCATGTACCTCTTCCCACAAAAAAGTCTATTAACTTACAAATCTGCCAAGCGCCGTCATTTTTTTGGGTTTCATTGCCTAAAGACGTTTTTTTCCTCATCGAATTCAGGTTGAGTGACCTACACAATTGGAGAGGCTTCTTGGAAAGGTAGAGAATGCAACACAAAAGCTGTTGCATGTGGCCAACTATCCAGATTGTTGTATGAATGAAATTTTATTTTGTTATATTTGAAAAAAAAAATATTCAAAACTCCGTTTTGTATCCAAACAACTTTTTGAAAACTCCGTTTTGTAGACTCTGTTTCATCCAAACAGTTTTTTAACAAAACTCTATTTTCCAGAATCAACACATTTTCTATCAGTTAGTTCATCAACAGCTTTCCATCAGCAACAACCCAACCAAACAGAGCCTAAATTCTCACCAATAGGCAATACCTCAAGAGCTTCTCTCAATTTTGAATAATGGTACCACATCATATCCTAACTTATTATTTTGTTAGTCCTAGGTGGCGTTTGGTTGGGCTTTTTGCCTGTTGTGCGGTGGAAATGCACTGGAGTTATGCGAATAATCTGCGTTTGACGCGGCTTATGTTGAAAACTCCGTTTTTCGAATTCCGCCGTTTCCTTTTTATCCTGATCCACTGTTCATTTCCCCGTTCAACCGCAGAAGCAGGCTTGCTCCCGTAACCCTACCCATCGCGCGTCTCGTCTTTTCCCTTTCTTCCGGAGCGGTGACTGCTCGCGGCAATCCTGTTGGCAACGTTCTTTTCCGACGACTATCCTGATCATTTCCGGTGACTGATCGTGCTCGCGGAATGGCTTCTTACTTCTCATTTTCCGGCGACTGATTGTGCTCGCGGCTCCCGTTCGATTTCCGGTGACCGTTTCGGCTCACGGCTCCCGTTCGATTATTGTCTTTGCTCGTCGTTTTCTCCCGGATTCAGGTTCGATTTTTCAACTCGTTTTCTCCAAGATTTTACAGGTCTTGCCCTTTTTCTGTACTTCCTTTCTTCCGCTGTTTTCTGCAACTCTTGTACAGCTGTTTTATGTGTGTATGTGTTGTTGTTGTTGTGTGTGTGTGTGTGCATGTGTTGTATGTGTGTGTGTTTTATATGTGTGTATGTGTTTCTGTTGGTGTGTGTGTGTGTGTGTATGTGTTGTATGTGTGTGTGTTATATGTATGTATGTGTGTGTGTTATATGTATGTATGTGTGTGTTTGTGTTGTTGTTGTTGTGTGTGTGTGTGTGTGTTGTATGTGTGCGTGTGTGTTTATGTGTTGTATGTGTGTGTGTGTGTGTTATATGTGTTGTGTGTGTTGTTATATGTCTGTGTTATATGTGTGTGTTGTTATGTGTGTGTTATATATATGTGTGTGTGTTATTATATATATGTGTGGGTGTGTTGTTATTTGAGTGTGTTATATATGTGTGTACGTGTGTGTTTGTTGTTATGTGTGTGTGTGTTGTTTTATGTGTGTGTGTTTTCATAAAAATTTAACTTATTTTATTTTTTAAAGATGGGCAAATCAAAAAATGTATGAATGAATTTTTATTTGGTGTTATTTCAATGAAAAATTTTAATTTTTCATAATTTAAATGGTTGGTACTTAAAAATTTGAAATTTTTTTTACTAAAAACTCTGTTTTGTATCCAAACAACTTTTCGAAAACTCCGTTATGTTTTACCCAAGCAGTTTTTAACAAAACCGTGTTTTCCAAAATCAGCATTTTTTCAATCAGCAACAGTTCATCAGTAGCTTTCCATCAACAACAGCCCAACCAAACAGAGCCCTAATCTCATAATCTCCTTTAACTCTATTTTACAAACAAGAAGCGCTAAAGGATCACAATTTAGACCAATTTTACAAAATGTTACATGGGATATGCAAATGTAATTTGAAAAACAATGATGCTATCATCTAAGAAGTGTAGAAATGGAGAAAGCCAACCTTGTATATATGTCCACTTGATACAAATACAAAGAATGAGTACATATATATAGATGAGAGAAAGAGAGAGAAAAGTCCTATACACAATGTGGGACTAAAGAGAGGAGAGAAAAAGCAATAAATGCTATACAAATGGGCCTAATGTTAAGTGGGCTTTTCCAACACTCCCCCGCAAGCTGGAGCGTATAGGTCATATGCACCCAGCTTGGACAAACATTGGTAGAACAGAGTGCTTGATAAGGCCTTTGTGAGGATGTCGGCAACTTGATCAGTTCCTGGAACATGCTTTAATTCAAGTTTCTTCAGTTGAACCTTTTCACGAACAAAGTGACAGTCAACCTCGATATGTTTTGTGCGCTCATGAAAGACCGGATTCTTTGCGATGTGTATGGCGGCTTGACTATCACAAAATAGAACAGCAGAGGAGGGGAGTTTTACTCCCAGGTCAGTGAGGAGACTTTCAAGCCATGTGAGTTCTGAAACAACTGAGGCCATCGATCTGTATTCAGCCTCTGCAGAGGAACGAGCCACCACAGCTTGTTTCTTACTCTTCCAAGTAATAAGATGCCCACCAAAATACGTACAGAACCCACTAGTTGACCTTCGATCGTCCAGGGAACCCGCATGTCGGCATCAGAATAGGCAACCAATGCGGGAGCAGAGTCGGAGGTTTTGTAAACCAGCCCTTGGCCTGGAGCTCCCTTAAGGTATCGGAGAATCCGTTCAACCGCTTGGAGATGAGAAGCCCGGGGGGCATGCATGAACCTACTGACAACCCCAACTGCAAATGATATATCTGGCCTTGTGACTGTTAGATAGATCAACTTGCCCACAAGGCGTCGATAGTATTCCGGGTTCGGAAGTAGCAAATCGTCATCCGAAGCACGAGCGCATAATTTGTGATTTGCCTCCATCGGGGTACATGCTGGCTTGCAACCAGACTGACCAGCATCTTTGAGAAGATCGAGACAGTACTTTCGTTGGGAGAGTACCAACCCGTCCGGCCGCCGGGCGATCTCGAGACCAAGGAAGTAGCGAAGTTTCCCCAGATCTTTAGTCTGAAAAACAGTGCTCAGGTGTTGTTTGACGTCTTGAATCCCCTTTGAGTCATCCCCAGTGAGAAGGATGTCGTCAACATAAACCAACAGAAGAACGGTGCCAGTGGCCCGGTGTCGGGTAAAGAGGGAGAAATCTGCAGAGCTCCGAGTGAACCCCATGTCCCGAACCACCTTGCTAAACTTGTCAAACCACGCCCGTGGGGACTGTTTGAGACCATAAATTGACTTTTTGAGAAGACAGACCCGAGACTCCCCCGTGGTCTCAAACCCGGGCGGTTGGCGCATGTAGACAGTTTCCTGAAGGTCGCCATTCAAAAAGGCGTTCTTGATATCAAGTTGATGAAGAGGCCAGCGGCGGTGTACCGCGACGGAGAGAAGAACGCGGACAGTGTTAAGCTTGGCCACCGGAGAGAATGTTTCCTCATAGTCGAGGCCCTCCTGTTGTGTGAAGCCCCGGGCCACAAGACGGGCCTTCAGACGGGCAATAGTGCCATCCGGAGCATGCTTGATAACGAAGACCCATTTGCATCCAACCGGGTGCTGACCGGGAGGTAAGGGAACCAGGACCCAGGTCTGGTTGGCCCAAAGGGCCGTCATTTCTTCGTCCATGGCAGCCCGCCAGCCAGGATGGTGAAGCGCCTCCTGCAAAGAGTTAGGGACTGAAACAGAAGATAAGGAGGTGGCAAGGTGAAGAAGAGAGGGGGAGAGGCGATGGAGCGAGACGTAGTTCGCCATCGGATGAGCGGTGGAGACGGGAGCCGGAGCAGCAGGGAGCAGAGCACCAGAGGGCGAAGCCGACTGCAGAGGAGCCACAGAATGAGGAGAGCGACGAGAATAGACCCGGATAACCGGGGGTGGTGGACGGACCGGAGGTGGTGAAGGGAGAGAGGCTGAGGAGTGAGGAGGAACTGCCGTACCGACGGAGTCTGCAGAGGTAGACATGGAGGCCGCAGCGAGCTTGAAGGAGGCCGCAGCGAGCTGGAAGGAGGCCGCAGCGAGTTGGATGAGACCGCAGCGGGCTGGAGGCCGCAACGAGCTGGAGAAGACCGCAGCGGTCTGGAGGCCGCAGCGAGCTGGAGAAGACCGCAGCGGGCTGGAGGCCGCAGCGAGCTGAAGGAGGCTGCAGCGAGTGGGAGGAGGTCGCAGCGAGCTGGAGGAGACCGCAGCGGACTGGAGGCAGCAGCTAGAGGAAGCAAACAGAGAGCGGATTGGGAGAGGACGCGGCGACCTGGATGAGGTCGCGGCGAGCTGGAGGATGATGCGGGCTGGTTCAGGTCGCGGCGGTCTGGGTCAGACCGCGGCGGACAGGAGAGAACTGATAAGAGAGGACAGGAGAGAACTGATAAGACCGCGGCGGATGAAGGAGACCAAGGAGAGAGGTCGCCGAGGTCGCGGCGGACAGGAGGAGGCCGCAGCGGACAAGAGGAAGCAGTGGACCCCACAGGATGGCTATAAAAGGAGGGGGCCTGAGGAGAAAGGGAGAGGGGGGGGACGAAGTGGATCCACGGGAGAGGAAGCGGACAGGAAAAGTGAGGCCGCAGGAGAGATGCGACTAGAGGGTGCGGACTGGACAAGGGAGGCCGCAGAGACCGCAGGCTGCTGGGCGGACAGTAGAGGGAGTCCGCAGGAGAGTCGAACCTGCCTCTGATACCATGTAGAAATGGAGAAAGCCAACCTTGTATATATGTCCACTTGATACAAATACAAAGAATGAGTACATATATATAGATGAGAGAAAGAGAGAGAAAAGTCCTATACACAATGTGGGACTAAAGAGAGGAGAGAAAAAGCAATAAATGCTATACAAATGGGCCTAATGTTAAGTGGGCTTTTCCAACAAGAAGCATGAATATTTGCAGTGGCCTTGCGTATCATATTTAAAATATTTCAGAGCTGGAAAATCTCAAAAACCCATTGACAAAACTGTAGGTAACTTTTTCTTTTAATTTAAATAAAGATGCGTCAGATATGCTCAAGTATGCTTGAAAATGCTTAAGAAAAAAAATAGTGCGATGATATTGAGAAAGATATGTGAAAGAGAAAATGTTGGATGATAAGTTGTCAGAGTCAACTGATTACATGTTCAATCTAAGCTCCTGCCTATGATATGACTAAGTTTTGTGATACAGATATGTCTTATTTTTATTTAATATATAATATGCGAAATATAATATTTGAAAAAAATAAAAAGGGCATGAGTGCCACACATGCCATCATCATAATTTGTAAATTAAACATTTGAAAAAAATCACGAATCATGTATAAATTTCATATTGTATCTTGTATCTCATCCATGCAAGTAGGCTATCATCACCCGTTCCAGAATATAAAACAAAAATTAAGTATTACCTTCGGAATTTTTCCATTCAAACGTTGATCTGAGAAAGGTAGATCTCTAACAACAACAACACGCCATTTACCGATCATGCTATCATTGCCAATTTTATTTCCGTCTCCTTCCTGAGAAACACGAGTGATTTCATCCCAAAAAGCCACATAGCAAACCTGAAAAGTATATCAATTCTAAAATATAAAAGAAGCATGGCGGTGACAATAAGCACATTCTTATATGAGTGTTATCATGCAACCTTAGAAAGAGAAGATTCACTCAACCCAACTGGCTGATAAAGTTCATCACCCCCACCAAATGCACATGTAGATACCACTGCTTTGCAATCTTGCATGTACCTTTTGTCTTCATCAGAAATTCGAAAGCCTCCATTATCACTATAGAAACCGCAATGCACCTCAGCATTGTTCTTCACCTGAAAAAATCTACAATTGTCACAATCATATTTACAGAAGTATAGAATATTGCAGAAATCATAGCAGAGGAAACTCGAATACAAAATCAGATTCTGAAAACAGCGAAACAGTGAGCACGAAAATATTACGTGGAAGCTTTCTTCTCTTTCTTCAAGTGTTTGGTATCCACTGAACAAGTTGAATCTAAGAGTTCTATTTTGGTGCCTTAATGTTGTGTCGCCTTCAAGAGGATAGCGGCCAGAATCAGATCTGTATATCACACTCTTGACTGGAGAACTGTGCACGACATTCTCAGGGAACACCAGCTTCTTCAGTTCTTCTGGTTCAAGCATCTTTAGGCAAACTGGTTAAATCCATAGTTAGATCTGTAAGTACAAAGCATTATGTGAATATCACATAAAATGTTAGAGAGAAGTACAAAAAGGAGAATGACACCAAGTTTTTGTAAGAAGTCATGCAGAAAAAGAAAAGAAAATAGAATACAATTATTTAGAATGTGTAAATTTGATGGAATAGTTGACTAAAATTAATAGTCGAGAAAAAAATCAAGAAGAGCCGAGAAAGTAGAATATTTAGTACAAGCTTGAACATTTCTATAATGCATATCATGTGAGACTTTGAAGCAAAATCTCCTTTGGGAAAACATAATTTAAATTTAAAATATTCCAAATTTCATTTTTAAATTAAAATATTTACATAAAAGAACTATTTTTTGAGTATTGCATCTGGTGTTATGGGACCGATAGAATCATAAAACTTCTACATGGTCATGGAAGAGTCCTATCTTGAAAGTTAGTTTCCATGGTGGGGGAAGCAAGATTGGTATAGAAAGTTTTGTATTTTATAAATGAAGAACAAAAAGGGTAGGAGAAGGCCTAGTAAACGAGAATTGAATTATTATTACTAAACAATTAGGCATATGGGTTAGGATGAGCAGATAGACAGTTCACATAAAATGTCACTACATAAAAATATAAACTAATATAAACTTGAGACTTCTATTCAACTCTTCCCCTTAAGTCGGGAAAAGATATCGAACATTCCCAACTTGAATGTGTCATCCATATGAGAACTCCAGATCTTTGGTGAAGACATAGGACAACTCCAGATCTTTGATGAAGACATAGGATAACTGATCTTTGAGATTAACAAAAGGGGAAACAAATACTTATTTTGTCTAGATGATCTTTGGTTAAGTGTCAATCCACTTCCACATGCTTAATCCTATCATGTTGATTTGATTGTGGGGCATACTAATGGCAAATTTATTATCACAGCATAATAAGATAGACTTACATTCAAGAATTCCTAGATCCTTAGAATGGATGTCAGCTATTGCTTCATCGAGACCTTATGACATGGCCCTATATTTTGCTTATGCATTTAATCTTGCCACCAAATTTTTTTTTTGCTTCTTCATGTCATCAATTTTCCTCCCACAAAAGTACAATAGCCCAAGATTGACTTTCTATCAACTTGACTCTCAGCCAAATCAATGTCGGTAAACACCTCGATCTTCCAAGGCCAGGAGCCTTTTTTAAGATACCTCAGATCAATTGGCAACCACTTGATGACGAACTATAGGTGCATGCATATATTTGCTCAGTATGCCCGCAACATATGTAATATGGGTTGTGTGAGTGATGAGTGAGTTTTCCAACCAATCTCTGATAGTTGGACACATCAACCCTATCACCATCTTTGGCCACATTGATCATGTGATTAACTTCAATGAGAGTATCCACAAAAGCACAACCAAACATCTCAGTTTCTTTCAAAAGGTCTAAAACATATTTTTGTTGAGAAATAAAGATTTCCATTTTAGATCTCGCAACAACTTCTCTAGATCTTTAACCTCAAATTCCTTGAATAGACGAGTTTTAAGCGCAACAATCTCCTCAATGTTATTTCCTACAATAACAATGTCATCCATATATACAATGGGAACAAAAAATTTCTAACTTACCTTTTAACGAGCATGGCATGGCATGATCGTAATACCCTTGCATATAACTAAACTTAATCATGGCCTTATAAAATCTTCCAAATCAGACCGTAGGAGACTAATTCAATTCTTATAGGGATTTCCATAAAATTGTTCCTTAATCCAGTAGGAAATTTCATAAACGTATCTACCTCCAACTCCCCACAGAGAAAAACATTCTTAACATCGAGTTGTTAAAGTTACCAACCTAAATAGGATGCACAAGATAATAGAATTCAAATAAAATCAACCTTTTGCAACAACTGTAATGTCTCTTGATATTCCACCCTAAGCTTGAATATATATCTGAACTACCAACCTTGCTTTACAATATTCCACTGCACCATTTAGGTTCTGTTTCACAGAAAACACCCACCTTGATCCAACAATTCTCTTATCAAATGGGAGTAGAGAGATTTCTCATGTATGATTCTTGAGGAGTCAACATTTCTTGCTCCATAATTTCCTTCCATTCTGATATATCGAGTGAACCCACCAATTCTAGGGAACAACAATCAAGGATAAAGAGATTGTTAGAAAAAGAACATGGAAAGGCCCATTAAATGGTCCATCATAGGCCTTCTTCCTCTTTATGCAATAATCCCACATCTTGAAAAAGGGACTCTTCCCTCTCTTCTCTCCCTATATATATGTACTTATACTTGTATTTACATACACAAGTAGGATATACACAGTTTTACAGTTTTTCCCAAGTGTTCGTGCACTTTTTTACAAGGTATCAGAGCTACTCGATCTCTCTGGGCGGTCTCTGATTTTTTTAACAGCAACCCCCTCAGCGGTCTCCTATCTTTAGGCGGTTAGAGGTTCTGTCTAACCGCACCCCTCCTGCAGTCACTTTCTCTAAAAACTTTGGCGGACAGACCCTTTCTGTCTGCAGGGTACTCGGCGTGTTGTTCCCTCCTTCTATTTTTGGATTTCCTCTTGCATTTATAGACTTTGTTGCTGGGTCCCACCGTTCTGCCACCCTGCGGTCTGCTCTGTGTCTGTCGCGGACTGCCCGGTTCGGCCTCATCTTGCCTGCTGCTCTTCCTTGATCGCGTAGCCTGTCTCTTTAACTGCTGCGGTCTGGTCTTTGACCTCACCATTGCTGGTCGTTGATCCTTTTTTTCTTCGTTGTGGTCTACTCGTTACCCGTTGCGGTCTGCTTGCTGTTTACGACGGTTTTCCCTTGCCGCGTGGTTTAGTCTGTGCTGCTACTAACTGTGGTTCTCCTTCGTGTCTTGGCACTAGATTGTGTTCTCCGCGACCTGCGGTTTGCTCTCTGTGTTCGCCTGAAGTCCTCTCTTTGCTATGCTTGCTGGCTTTTGAGTCTTAACCGCAACCCTCTGTTCCTGACCGCGGCCTCTCCTCAGTCCACACTCAGTGCTTGTTGTTTAGCCGCACTTCGTGCTGACTGCTTACTTCGACCGGGCTCTTGTTTTCTCTCAGTCTGCCGCGGTCTCTTCTCAGTCCGTTGCTCCTCAGTCCGCCGTGGCCTCGCCGGTTAGCCTGCTTCAAACCACGACGTCGTGTTATCTGCTCGTTGTGGTCTTATCTCCTGCTCGCGGCTTCTCAGTCTGCTGCTCGCTGCGGTCTTGCCTAGCCGCTGTTGGATTTGGCTCAGCTGCAATCTTGCCGCACCTTCTATCCGCCATATCTTGCGATCTTGCCGAGCCGTTGTTGCTCTTGCCGCCTGTGTATTGCTAGTCAGCCAGATTTGTTGATGCTACCTATTTGTCCCTGTCCGCGGCGGTCTGTCCGTTGTGCATGCTTAGCCGCTTCACCTAGCCGCCTGGTCGTGTGGTCAGGGACTCCTTTACTGATTCTTCTCCTTCTACACCTACTGATGACTGACTGCGTGACGATGGTCGTGTTCAGACTTGGCTTCTCAACTTTCTTGATTGTGAACCTTACCGCATGGTCATATATCATGAGACAGCCAAGACGATGTGCGATGAGCTCCATTCCGTGTACTCTGGCAAGGATAGTCTCCAACACATGTACGACATCATCACCGATCTTCAGTCTCTTGACTCAGGCAGTGCTGCTGACTTAACCTCCTTTGTTGCTCGGTCCAAGACGCTAGTTGAGGCCTGGATTCAGCATCATCCCCTGACTATGGATCTAGCTGCCCAATGCGCTCAAAAGGAAGCTGCTGGTATTGCCATGATGATGACTCGTGTTCCGCCTCATCTTCATAGTATTCGGGCTCGGATCCAATCATCTGTCACTATTCCCTCATTCTCTAATGTGCGCTCCACGTTGTTAAAGGTTTCACCGCCTCCTGATGCTATCGACGCTCCTTCACTGACTCTGCTCCAACAATCTTCTGCACCATTTGATGCGGAGCATAGACGAGCACTTACAGTGGGTGACGAATTTTGGGCCCATTCGGGGCTGATTTGGTGACTTTCCATATATGGCGTGCCCAGATCGACGATCAGACTCCGCAGATGTGTTCGGATTCGTGTTGCGAATCGATTTGATAAATTACTTTACTATTTTGTATTTTATTTTGATGTATTTATGTGGCCCACCTTCGGCCAATCATAGCCATCGATGGTGGGATGCCCTAATCCACCTTTTATTATAAATAGATGGTTTGTGAGCTGGTTGAAGGCATGACCGATTTTGGTGAAAGAATTCCCAGAATCCCGTGATCCCGCCACGGTGCCGACTCCGTGGAACCCTAGGTGACGACTCTTAGACTTGTATCTCCCTCCCCAAGGTACCCCCTAACCCTAGCCCTCATTCTCCCCCTCCGAAACCAGCATACGCAACCCCTACAACCCCCAAACAGTCGGCTTCCCTACTGCCCAGAACTCCCTTCTCTATTCATATCTACTATTGCATAATGAAATTTACTATTCCTAGGCTATAGTTTTAAAACAACCACAGTTGGTTGTTCTCCTCCCCCAGCCGCCGGCCTACAGCCCATACCACTGCCTGTCATCACCAGTTCCAACACCCTCCACAGCAGTCGAACCCCTCTTCCAGTATATCCACTGTTGCCGCCCCTTTGCTTCCCTCCCAGCAGTCCACCGCCAGGCCCCCCTCCTTCCTCAGTCGCCCCTCAAACCCTAGAGGCCTAGACCCTCCTTGTCGCCAACCCCTTCCACCCCATGGAACCACTCCCAACAGCCTCCCCATCCGGATTTGTCCAGATCTGGACAAATCAGTCCCAGATCCGCCAATTTGACATCTAGTTGTAGGCGATCTTGAAGTCCGACTGTGAAGATGGTGACTTGCATCGCTAGAGGAAGCGTGACGTGTGCCAGGAGGAGCTGAAGCTGTTCTAAGTAAACATTCATTGTGCCTGTTTGACGGAGTATTGTAAGAGCATCGAGGGCGTTGTTTCGGATGGTAGGGCTGAAACGCAAGTTGCAATGCCGCTTGAAGTCGTCCCATGTCAGGTCTGGTTGGTCGGTGAGGAGACGAGTGGCCCAAAGCAGAGCTGAGTCGAGTCGATGAAAAGAGGCTAGAGAAAGTCGATCAGCGATTGAAGTTTGTTGGTGGATGAAGAATTGCTCACATCTGGTGAGCCAGGCCAATGGATTTGTTTTGCCGTCGTAGGTGGGGAAATCCAACCTAGTGTAGGCTGTGTAGCCTGATGATATAAACACTTTTTGGGCGGATGAAGGCCGGTGGCTCGTGGCGGATTACGGCGCCTGGCTGCTGTTGGCATGATTGGTAGGTGGGGCAGTAACAACGGGAAAGGCGGCGGTCAGATTATTAAGCTTGATTGTGATGGCGGCTACGTCATGTTGATGACATGTTTCGGCTTCCCGAAGGCGGGCCTTTATGGACGTCATGAATCCTTGGAATGTAGTCATGAAATCTTGTGTCGCCCATATTAGGGCTTGAAATAGCATGCGAGGCGGACTAGGTGACTGGACGAGAAGATTCCTCTGAAGAGGCTGGTTGGGAGTTGTCGCGAGAGTCGTGTCGTCGCAAAATGGTGACACAAATATATATGCTCCAAGCCTTCGCTCTCCCTTGCCTTGGAGGCACTGGAATAAAAGAAGTCCAAAATAGTGGCGTGAGAAGGCAGTCGGTTATAGGAAAATAAAATAAATAAAAATATATGGTTAGGAGGTTGGTGGGCTCGAGAAAGGGGCGGTAAAGTTGGTCGGGATTAGGCAGCGGGGAAAAAAGCGTGAGGACTGGGGAGTGAATTATTAATAGATTAATCAAAAAATAAATATAAATAAATTAGAAGTCAATGGGGTGTAGGACTTTGCGGGGCTCGAGTGATGAAAAAGGGGGCATGCGTGTTGTGTGGGGGGACTCAAGGAGAGGGAGCTCGACTGCCAGCGGTTGGCGTGTGATGCTAAGTGCTGCGTCTGGAACATTGCGCTGGAGGAGACCGGGCTCGACGTTAGAGACGCAGACGGGCTCGACGGAGGTGCGATTGTTCTCGATGGTTGGGTATGACGGAAGACGTAGAGGAACATCAGCTGAAGTAGTTCAATGAAGATGCAGACGTCGATGTTAGCATGGCTGTGTTGGACGTTGTCTGCAGAGACGATGCAGGTGGGGAGGGATGTCGTCGGGAGAAAGTTGCGTCGGAGTAGGGCCTGACAGACGCAGAGGAGGCAGTGGTTGTGGTTTTGCTTGTGGTTTTTAGCGTCGATGGCGCTGAAGCAGTCGATCAGAGGGAACTGGGATCTGTGAGGCGCCGATCGATGGAGATAAGCTGGCACAGGAAGAGTCGCGGTGTTGGTGTGTCGGCGTCAGCGAAGGAGGATCGAGTGGACTCTGATACCAAAGTTGTTACGGGCTTACTTCCGTAAAAACGGTAACTTGCCGGAGTAGTGGCCGGAGTCGGAGAAAACGGCGATGGTGGAAGATACCGTGGAGCCAGAACCACAGCTGCATATGTGGGGCTTGCTCGTTGGAGAGAACTACCAATATCTCATAATAAGAGGACAAGAATACTATACTTTTCATTCATACCATAAACAAGACCCCAGGGTCCCTTAAATAGAAACATACAGGGGCATTAACGTAATTAGACTGACATCTACTAATAATATCATCATACGACTCGATATAATAAGAAAACTTTATAAGAACCAGAATAAATTTAAATATTACCTCAGAATATATTAAACTATAGGCTAATTATCGAGATCTCCCATGGGAATTTGCATAATTGCTGGTTTTATCACTGTCCATCCATCGATGGAGATAAGCTGGTCGGATGGATGGACAGTGATAAAACCAACAAAAATGTTTTTGGTTTTCCAAAGTTATCCTTTGTGACAACTCGAATTTGTAAAAGATGAGACATACAAAGGGTAAACTTGTAAAAATTAAAGTCAATATAAAGGGTAAACTTGAAAAATCAAAAACATATTAGCTAACTTTATCATTTCTCACCAAAATTCTAATGGAATGGGTGGTCCTGCGAATAAGAAAAATTATAGAGGACGTTTTTTGAAATGTTGAAATATATAGGGGAGGTCCTTGTAATCCCCCCAAACTCCCGGAGGAGATCACTGCAATTAACCCTATATAAACTTACTATTTTGTCAAACATATCTAAGAACTTAAAATAAGTAATAAATCATCTTTAGTTTATGTCTCTAGCAAAAGCCAGGATGTCATTTTGTGGCTCAATTTTTAAACCAAAAGTATTGAACAACTATGATAATTTTTTTTTTCTTTTCAGTTCATAAGTTTGCTTGACATAGTTTCATTAAGATCTAGCAAAGCATCAAAAAAATAAATAGAATGAAGTTCCTCAAACAAGTTTCTTCTCCAGTTTTCAATAGTAGAGAGGAAGAAAGTCTTATGAAAATGGATAAATTAAAATAATGGAATATAGATCTTTAGCAGTCTAACGTCTTGATGTAAGCACCTTCCTGGAAACCAAAAATAGGACTTTCATCAGAAAAATAGAAATATACATATTAATCGACCTCAAAGAATTTGCAGCACCAATCAATAATTACAGATTCTATTTGCCCCAAATGATATCTCCAAAGAAAATAACAAAATATAAGATCACAGATTAGGCATGCAAAGAATTAAAGCAGTGAAAAGCAAATATATAAATCATCAGTCATTTCTTAATACAAAAAATCTAATGAGATAAACACCTTATTCATAGATTTCATAGAACACTTGAAAATCTGCAAAGATATCTCAAAAAGAGTCATAAAAGGATGACCAAAATAGGACAAGTAATCGATTTATTAAAAAAACTAACCTGCTCTAACGCCATTGACGACCCTGGTTGTGTGATCAAGACGGTTCAAGTTGGTTTTCTTATCATGAAAATCCCCGGAGTGAGGTTGGTCCACCTTCACCGCCTCACTTCTCTTCCGCCCAAGCTTCGAGAACTCATATACGAGTAGTGTCATTGCCAAAACAAGGACAACCAATGGCCACCATCTCGCCAGCAACCTCAAGGCTCGATCGAAGAAACCCCTGTTCGAGCGATAAAACAGCTTCTTTCGCCTCCAACGACCACGCACCTTCGTCCTTCCAGTGTCAGATTCATCATCAGAGATGGATATGGAGATGTTGCTTAGCATTGAAGAAGACATCCGGGAATTCAATCACATGAATTGGAGTTGGAAATTCGGCTGTTCAGTTGTAGGGAGAAAATCAGTGACAATTGAAATTAGAATCCATGCATTAACTATATTTAAGATACATTCACTATTGTGGATATCCCCCGACATGGCCGACATAAAGGTTTTATGGACAAATCGACACGTTTCCGATATTTTTTTTACAAAATATCCTTTGGGAATACATCCTCTGATATGTTTGCTATTGACTGATATATTCGCCGATATATCAGCTGATATATCCCGATATTTTATTGACTGTTTTTTTTCAATTTATTTTAATTAGTGTCTATGATCCAAAAGATAATAGACAATATTGTTTCATTGTTTATGATATTTTCTCCCTTCCTCTGACTTTCTTCCTTGCTCAAGTCTGTCATCGACTTCAATTATGCATGAATTATGAATTATGGACTAAAGGTTCTTTATCTTCCATTGTCAACGACAACGTCACGACATTCTGCTTGCTGCTGTTTTATTTCACGCGTTATACCATTATTATTGGTGTAACACAAAATGTTTATATTAGTTTGATAAATTTAAGAGTTCAATAAATATCAAATTATTTATACATTAATATATATAAATTAAAAAAGTATTAAATTTATTGGAAAAGCCATGTAAAGGGCCCATTATTGGGCCCTCTTTCTTTATTTCCTTCTCCTCCTTCTTTAGTCCCACATCATGTATAAGATTTATTCTTCTCTCCTCTTTCCTATATATTTGTATTCTCCCATTGTATTTTGATACGGAAATAATATATACAAGCTTTTGGCCCGTTCTCTACATGGTATCAGAGCCACTCGGTGCCTAATGCGGATTCAGACGTCTATCCGCTCGGCGGCCTGCGATTTCCGCAGCCTGACAATTTGTGTCCGCACCTCCTTGTCGCCTAGCCTCTGCGGCCTGCTCTTCTCCTATCCGCTCCCTCTCCTTCTTCCGTGGAACCACTCCTCTTCTGATCCTTTTATAGCCCTCTCTCTCTGATCTGTGGGGTCCACCGCTTCCCATAGTCCGCTGCGACCTCTCTCTGTCCGCTGCGAGCTCGGCGATCTCGCTCCCCAGCTCTGCGGTCTCCTTCTGCCCGCTGCGAGCTCGGCGAACTCGCTTCCTCTTCTTGCTCTTTAGTCCGCTACGAGCTCGGCGGTCTCCTTCTGTCCATTGCCTGTTGCTGTTGCGAGCTCCCTTCTGTCCGCACGTTTTCTCTGACCGCTGCTCTTCTCCTCCCTCTTCTGGCGGGCACGTTCTTTCCCCTGCCCGCCGCGGACTCGCTCCTCTCTGATTTCCGTCGTGCGGACTGGTCCAGCCCGCTGAGGTCGCCCTCTAGTCGCCGCACATCGTCGCGACTTGCCGAGCTCTCTCCGCTTGTCTTCTCCTTCTCCATCTCGCCGCGGCCTACCCTCTCTTCTCGACGAGCTGTTGTGCTCTACTCGCCGCGGCCTCCCTCAGCTCGCGCCTTGCCTCGTACTTCTGTACTCGACGCGGCCTGCCGCGACCTGCCCTCTCTTCTCGTCGTCCGCTCAGCAGTCGCCGCTTCTTGCGGCCTGTTCCAATCCGCTGCGGCCTCCAATAGCTCGTGCCTTGCCTAGCACGTCTGTACTCGCCGCGGCTTGCCTTCTCCTCTGCTCCGGTCCGCTGTTTCTGCTCGCTTCCTCTCCTCCCGGTCTCCATGTCTTCTAGCGACTCCACTACAGCTACCCCCACAGCACAACGCGCGGCTCCTGCTCCTGAACTCCGCGATGAGCTTCAGATTACTACTATTTCCCTCTCTGGGAAGTCGAACTTCATCCTGTGGGTTCACTCCGTTCGGAGTGTCCTGCAAGCCAAGGACCTTGCACGTCACCTTACCCAGGGACCTCCTTCTCCTAGTACTGATGAATGGCTACGAAATGACAGTCGCGTCCATACCTGGATCCTGAACTCTCTGGAGGGTGAGCCCTACCAGATGATCATGTATCATGAGACCGCCAAAGCAATGTGGGATGAACTTCACTCCTTGTACTCGGGCAAGGACAGCCTCCATCACCTCTTTGACATCATCACCGATCTTCAAGCTTTGGATGTTGGCAAAGCTATGGACATGACATCCTTTGTGGCTCGTGCTAAGACTCTCACGGAGGCCTGGATTCAGCACCAGCCCTCTACTACTGATCTCGCTGCTCAGCGTGCCCAGAAGGAGGCTGTCTGTATTGCTATGATTATGGCTCGCGTCCCGCCACACCTTCACAGTATCCAGGCCCAGGTTCTGGCATCACCTGCTACCCCCTCCTTCTCAGATGTTTGCTCTATGCTACTTCGAGTACCACCTCCCCTGGAGACGTCTGCACCACCATCGTCGGCCCTTCTTCAGCAGGTCCTTCCTCCCTTACTTCCCCCACCATCTTCTACTCGGGGTGGCCGTACGGGCTCCCGCGGAAGGGGTTGTGGTGGTCGCGGTCGCCCAAAGTGCTCATACTGCGGCCGGGATGGACACACTGAAGCAGTCTGTCACAAGAAACATGGCTACCCTGCTCGCCCGCCTACTGCTGCTACAACTGATAGCTCTCCACCCATCGGTACGGACCTTGAGGCTCTTCGGCTTCAGCTGCAACAACTCCAGGGGGTACTCAACCCTCCGTTTGCTTCGGTTGCCTCCACCTCTACTGCAGGTATTGCATCCACCACTACAAGTACTGCCTGTCTTTCCTCCAGTTCCCGTTGGATCCTGGACTCGGGAGCCACCCACCATATCACCTCACTGTTGCCTCCAAGGTTCTCAGATGCTCCTCATCCCACGTCTATTACTGTGGCCAACAATGCAACTATTCCGGCCTCCAGATGTGCTGATCTCTTGATCCACCCCTCCATCTCTCTTCGCTCAGCTCTTTATGTGTCGGCATCATCATTTAATTTACTATTTGTTGGTCGGCTCACTACTGATATGAACTGCTATATTACCTTCACCTCTTCTGGTTTTTTGATACAGGATCGGCAGACGCAGATTACCATTGGTAGGGGACGACTGCAGAACGGGCTCTACCTCCTTGATGTCTCTTCTACCGCCCTTTCCTTTGTATCATCTAGTGATTGGCATTGCCGTCTTGGGCATGCTCCTTTACCTATCCTCCAGAAGGCACTTCCTGACGTATCCCTTCCTGCTTTTAAATGTGATTCCTGTATTCTTGGCAAACAACCACGTTCTTCTTTTCCTGCAAATTGTACTCGGAGCTCTGCTCTTTTTGATTTAATACATTCTGATATTTGGGGTTTGTAGAAGGTTGTTAGTGTCTCTGGTTATCGTTACTTTATAACGTTTATTGACGATTACTCTCGCACCACATGGTTGTATTTAATTCGTGATCGCTCAGAGCTTACTCGTGTCTTTTGGGCTTTTGTGTTAGAGACTCGTACGCAATTATCTACTACTATCAAAACATTCCGCTCTGATAATGCCCGTGAGTACACTAGCCGCGAGTTTGCACATTTACGCGCAGACTTCGGTATTGTTCATCAGACATCTTGTCCCTACACCCCTCAACAAAACGGGGTCGCCGAACGAAAGAACCGCCACCTTCTTGGTGTCGCTCGTTCCCTCATGCTTCACATGCATGTTCCCAAAGTCTACTGGAACTTTGCGGTCTCCACTGTGTGTTTTCTCATCAACCGTCTCCCCTCTTCGGTTCTCCAAAATGCTACCCCATTCAGCCTCCTCTTCCCATCCGCACCAGCCTTTCCTCTCACACCCAGGGTCTTTGGCTGTACTTGTTTCGTCCATACCCTGGGTCCCACTCTCGACAAACTGGATCCCCGAGCAGCGAAACATATTTTCGTCAGCTACCGCAGCACCCAAAAGGGTTATGTGTGTTATTCTCCGGCTAACCAGGTCTCTGTGTCCGCTGATGTTACTTTCTGGGAGGATCAACCCTTATTCCCTCCTCCTTTACCACCTCTTCTACCACCAACCACTCTACAACCTTTCATTCCACGGCCGGTTATCCCCGTCAACTCGCCTCCACCAGCCTTTCCTCCCCTTATTGCTCCTCCTAGGCCGCCCGTCATTCGGGTTTATACTCGCCGCCCTCTTCCCTCCGTTGCCCCTATGCAGTCGGCTTCGACCTCAGCTTCTCCGAGTTCTGCTGCTCTGGTGCCCGCCTCTACAGCTCATCTGATGGCCAACTATGTTTCTCTACATCGTCTCTCTCCATCTCTTCAGATATAGACTACTTCACTATCCTTGGACTCTATTCCTAACTTCGTACAGGAGGCTCTTCAACATCCTGGGAGGCGCGTTGCCATGGAAGAGAGATGACTGCTCTTTGGGCAAACCAGACTTGGACCCTGGTGCCTCTTCCTCCCGGCCAGAAACCACTTGGGTGCAAATGGGTATTTGTCATGAAACATGCTCTTGATGGGACTATTGACAGACTCAAAGCTCGTTTGGTCGCTCGTGGCTTCACCCGCAAGAAGGTCTCGACTATGACGAGACTTTCTCTCTGGTCGACAAGCTTAACACTGTCCGCGTTCTCATCTCGGTGGCTGTCCATCGCCAATGGCTCTTACTTCAACTGGACGTCAAGAATGCTTTTCTGAATGACGACCTCCACGAAACGGTTTACATGCAACAACCTCCCAAGTTTGAGACCACGGGGGAGTCTCGGGTGTGTCACCTTCTCAAATCGCTCTATGGTCTCAAACAATCCCCTCGGGCATGGTTCGACAAGTTCAACAAAGTTCTCCGGGAAATTGGCTTCAATCGGAGCTCGGCTAACTTCTCATTGTTTACTCGCCACCAGGCAACGGGTACGGTTCTCCTATTGGTATATGTCGACAACATCATCATTACTGGAGACGACTCGAACGGCATACAGCCCGTTAAGCAACATCTGAGCTCCTTCTTCCAAATTAAAGATCTCGGACATCTTCGGTACTTCCTAGGTCTGGAGGTTGCTAGACGATCAAATGATCTGGTTCTCTCTCAGCGAAAATACTGCCTAGATCTTCTTCATGATGCAGGCTACTCCGGCTGCAATTATGCAAACCTGTGAACACTCACATGGATGTCAATCACAAACTATGTGCTCAGGCCTCGGATTCTGATACTCTTCTACAAAATCCAAAATATTACCGCCGTCTAGTTGAGAAACTAATCTACCTAAAGGTAACAAAACCTGATATATCCTTCGTTGTGGGGCTCGTTAGTCGGTATATGCACTCTCCTCGAAGCTCTCATCTTCAGACAGTGGAACGGATTCTCAGATACCTCAAGACAGCTCCTGGTCAAGGACTTGTATACAAAACCTCATCTTCAATCCCAACATTGGTGGCATACTCTGATGCCGACTACGCTGGCTCTCTTGATGATCGACAATCTACTAGCGGGTTCTGCACATATTTTGGAGGACATCTGATTACTTGGCGGAGCAAGAAACAAGCAGTGGTTGCTCGATCCTCGGCAGAAGCAGAATATCGGGCAATGACTTCTGTGGTCTCGGAAATCACATGCATTGAGAGTCTCCTTGCCGACCTTGGTGTAAGGCTATCTTCACCAGCTCTCCTCCTATGTGACAGTCAAGCTGCTATACATATTGCCAAGAACTCGGTCTTCCAGGAAAGAACGAAGCATATTGAGGTAGATTGTCATTTCATCCGAGAGAAAGTCCACATGAAGAAGATTGAGCTCAAGCATGTTCCGGGTACTGAACAGGTCGCGGACGTCCTCACAAAAGCTCTACCAAGTACCATCTTCTATCAGTGCCTATCCAAGCTTGGCGCATACGACTTGTACGCTTCAGCTTGCGGGGGAGCATTGGAAAAGCTCATGTAAAGGGCCCATTATTGGGCCCTCTTTCTTTATTTCTTTCTCCTCCTTCTTTAGTCCCACATCATGTATATGATTTATTCTTCTCTCCTCTTTCCTATATATTTGTATTCTCCCCTTGTATTTTAATACGGAAATAATATATACAAGCTTTTGGGTCATTCTCTACAAAATTTATAAATAATTACACATAAATAAAAAATATTAAAACCCGATATATAAAATATCCCCGACATATTAAAACCGACATGAAAAATCTAAACCGACGTGTCCCCTATATCCGACATCCACAACCTTGGATACATTTATAGAAGTTCTATACAACCAGGACTACAAATGACTTGTTTCATTCCTAAATTTAGTTTCTTCATGAACCCTGCACTTTCATTGGAGTTAGAAATAGAACAAAGCAGCAACCTAAATCAACTTTTACTTGCAACTATACGATAGTTGAAGTTTCAACAATTCCATCAAAGATTGACGATCATACTTCGATTTAGCACTAAAAAATTTTTACTTATACGGTTATAACATACCTTCCAAGTGCAGATGCTCCGTGTCTAAACGAAAAGCAAATTCAAACTTCATCTAAGTATGTGCAGAATCAGAACCAGAGTTAACAGTGAACAGGAAGAAAATGTAATACTGTAACCACAAATCGGCAACAACAAAGAAACAGGGAATGTATGCTCATGATGGATTGGAGACATCCTCATGGCTTGTACATCTGCATTCACTATCCAAAACCCACACCATCCAGGGAACACCCAAGCATTTTCTGAAACACCATCCAGGGAACACCCAAGCATTCTGGAGTTAGGTGATGTAACCCGGGATTAGGAGTTTTGATTTTAAATTATAAATTTGAGCTCTTTTTAAAGTAAGAGACAAATTAGACTTTCACAAATAACATCATTTCATAATCGACCTAGGGTTCGAATGATGATTAACGAAACTTAAAGTAGAGAAAGACGCAAGTGAAAGAAAATCACATAGAATTTTTATTATTATGTAAATACAGGAGTACATACACTTAATATAGAGAGAAAGAGGGAAAGCCTTCTACATCTACAATGTGAGACTAAATAGAATATACATGGGCTCCTCCTAATGAGCTTTTTCATTATATCTCAACACTCCCCCGCAAGCTGGAGCGTACAAGTTGTAGGCACCAAGCTTGGATAAGAACTGATGATATAATGTCCGAGAGAGAGCTTTCGTGAATATATCAGCAACTTGTCCTGACGCAGCGACATGCTCTAACTCCAACTTCTTCGATGAACTTTTTCCCGAATGAAGTGACATTCAATTTCAATATGCTTTGTTTGCTCATGGAATACGGGATTCTTGATAAAGTGTATGGCTGCTTGACTGTAACAGAAAAGAGTGGCCGGAGAGGAGAGTTTGAGACCCAAGTCACCGAGAAGCCCCTCAAGCCAGGTGAGCTCAGAGACAATTGCTGGCATAGCACGGTACTCGGCCTCAGCAGAGGAGCGAGCAACAACCGACTG
This sequence comes from Platanthera guangdongensis, assembly GCA_039583875.1. Taxonomy (NCBI): domain Eukaryota; kingdom Viridiplantae; phylum Streptophyta; class Magnoliopsida; order Asparagales; family Orchidaceae; genus Platanthera; species Platanthera guangdongensis. Next base: position 161,944,020 of record CM077160.1, on the reverse strand, counting down.
TTTCTTGCTACACCAGGTTATAAGGTGTCTACCAAGGTAAGTGCAAAAACCAATAGTGGAACGCCTATCATCAAGGGAACCTGCGTAGTCGGCATAAAAATACACAACAAGAGACAGAGAGGACGGTTTGTAAAAAAGTTCTTGTCCTGGAGAAGTTTTCAAGTATCTGAGAATCCTCTCGACGGCTTGGAGATGAGATGTCTAAGGAGCATGCATAAATCGGCTCACAACCCCAATAGCGAATGAGATATCAGGTTGTGTAACCGTAAGATAGATTGGTTTTTCTACCAAGCGTTGGTAGTACTCTGGATTTGTCAGAACAGGATCAATCCCAAATCCATGTGCAGACAGCTTGTGATTCACATCCATAAAAGTGTCTGTAGGTTTGCATCCAGAGTAGCCCGCATCTTGCAAGAGATCAGTGCAGTACTTCCGTTGGGATAGAACAAGTCCATCAGATTTCCTTGCAACCTCAAGCCCAATAAAGTATCGAATATTGCCCAGATCTTTTGTCTGAAACGCTGAGTTTAAATGTTGCTTGATGTTCCGTAACTCGTTGGTGTCGTCGCCCGTTATTAAAATATCATCAACATACACAAGGAGACTTACAGTGCCTGTTGGTTGATGACGAGTGAAGAGAGAGAGAAGTCAGCAGAACTCCGTGTGAAACCAACCTCGCGAACCACTTTACTGAATTTGTCAAACCAAGCGCGAGAAGATTGCTTGAGACCATATATAGATTTTCGGAGATGACATACACGAGACTCCCCCGTGGTCTCAAACCCGGGCAGTTGGTGCATGTAAACAGTCTCTTGGAGATCACCAATGAGCCATTTTTGATGTCCAACTGATGTATGGGGCACTGTCGATGCACAACAAGGGAGAACAGAACGCGAACAGTATTCAACTTGACAACCAGAGTGAAGGTTTCATCGTAATCAATGTCATGTTGTTGAGTGAAACCCCTGGCCACCAGGAGGGCTTTGAGACGGTCAACAGTAACATCTGGAGCATGCTTGACAGCAAAGACCCATTTGCAGCTATCACAAGACTGGCCTGGAGGGAGAGGAACTAGGTCCCAAGTCTGGTTAGCCCAGAGGGCTGTCATTTCTTCGTCCATGACCGCACGCCACACCGGGTGCTGAAGAGCTTCCTGCAAAGAGTGAGGAATATAAATGGTGGAGAGAGAAGTGGCAAATTTGAGAAGAGGCGGAGAAAAGCGATGTAGGGAGACATAATTTGTCATTGGATGAGCTGTAGAGGGTGTTGCCGAATCATCAAGCTGCGGGATAACATCGGTAGAAGGGAGCAGTTGTAGAGCATTTGTCCGGGATGAGCGACGAGTATAGATACGGAAAAGTGGAGGAGGAGGTGGTGGAGGTAATGCTGGCACAAGGAGTGGAGAAAGAGGAGGAGGAGGTGTATGTGGCAAAGTCATGACGGGGACAGTCGGACGAGGAGTAGTGGAAGGTGGAGGCAGTGTGGAAGAGGTGGAGTAGAAGGGTTGTGCCTCAAGAAAGGTGACATCAGCGGAGACACACTTTTTCCTCCGCAGGAGAGTAGCAGACATATCCTTTCTGAGTGCGAGAGTAGCCAACAAACATACATTTCGTGGCTCGAGGGGCAAGTTTGTCATGTCGTGATACAAGAGAGTGGACATAACAGATACAACCAAAGACACGGGGAGTGAGGGAAAATGAAGACTTGGAAGGAAACAAGAGCCCAAACGGAGAAGCGAAGTCAAGCACGGAGGAGGGCATGCGATTGATGAAATGACAAACAATAGAGACAATAAAGTTCTAATATTTAATGGGCACCTGCATTTGCAACATAAGTGATCGAGTGACATCAAGAAGATGTCGATTCTTCCGCTCGGCCACACCGTTTTGCTGGGGGGGTATAAGCACAGGAGGTCTGACGGACAATCCCAAACTCGGTGCATAAATTTGTGAAGGTGCGGCTAGTATACTCACGAGCATTATCGGTGCGAATTATTTTTAAGGTAACAGAGAATTGCATACATGTCTCAATAATAAAGACACGAAAGACAGATGTTAGTTCAGCACGATCACATAGTAGATAAAGTCATGTCAGACGCGAATAATCATCAATAAAGGTAACAAAATATCGATACCCTAAAACACTGGGGATTTTATAGGTCCCCCAAATATGAAAATGTACTAAAGAGAACGGAGTAGTACTCTAATTACAGGTAGGTGAAAAAGAAACACGATGCTGCTTTCCAGGGATACATGACTCACAGGAAAACTCATGTAAGGAGACACCAGGAAGAGCCTTCTTGAGAATCGGGAGAGGAGCATGGACAAGACGACGATGTCAATCAACGGTGGGGACTGCAGAGAGGGTAATAGGGGGAACATCCAAGAGATAAAGCCCATCTGACAACCATCCTTACCAATGATGTTTCGTGTTCGACGATCCTGCACAACAAAAGACGAATGAGAGAAGATTAGGCAGCAATCAAGATCCCGAGCTAGCCTACTAACAGAGAGTAGATTGAAGGGTGATCCTGAAACATGAAAAACTGAGGACAAGGAGAGAGTAGGAGTGAGACACAAGTCAACAGCTCCAAACACCGGAGGTGTGTCATCATTGGCCACAATGATGAACTTGAGATAATCATAGTGCATGTATTGAGGTGGCTTCTATGAGGTAATGTGATGAGTAACACCAGAGTCCACGATCCAGTGAGAGCTATGAGGGAGACAGGAGATACTTTCGGTGGAGAAAGAAGCAACTGAGCCAGAGGAGAAATTAACAACGCCTTGGAGCTGTTGAAGTTGTGGGCGAAGGTCGTTGATATCTTGTTGGGTAGACAAGTGTGACCCAGTAGGAGTAGAGCCTGGGTGAGGAGGAGCAGCAGCAGTTGTAGAAGTAAGATGAGGCGACAGACCATGTGATGCATTCTGCAACGCATCATAAATTTCATATATTTATTTATGCATTTTTGTTTTCCTGCTCTTGTTTTATTTCTTGTACTCATTTCAATATTTTATACTCGTGTTATTTTTTGGCTCATCGGTTCGACATGCCGTTTGGGACCAAAATAAAGAGGTCTGGTATTATTAGTAGTAGGACGTAAAGACAAGCCTAACTTATTCAATAAAGCATAAACTTAAAAATTCAAAATACATTATCTCAAAGATCAAGCAAGCAAGGTTGGAAAGAGTCAAAATCAGAAATTTATTATTGGGTAAAGATATCTTTTATTTGCTGCCAAAGAATCCATGAAGAAGGAAGGCAATAGGAAAGAAATCTTTGGGCACATTATAGCTACATCTATTTAACCCTCGGTGAGGAAGGCAAAGAAAATAATCGGACAGAACGGGAAGAATTATTTCTTCTTCCTGTTCCATGCCAAGCACTCCTTCCCGAGCCCTAATCCGCCAGGTTGACGACGCTGAACCAGTAAGGTCGTTGTTCCTCCTTCTGTCGCTACGATTCAGCCCACGACGGGAGCCGCGTCCGGCGCCTGAGACGCTCCGCTTAACCATCTTTGTCAAGCCCCAGCTCCGTCTCCCTCTTCGTTAGCGGAATCATCAGGCATCGTCGACCACGGAAACCTTGTCCGACGCCCGGCCTTAAAGCAGCGCCGTCGACCCCGATTTCTCCCATCCGGTTGCTGTTCCTGTTGTACCCCGCTGCGTGGAAGGATTGGAAGGATCTACGGCCCGCAACAGCACTTGGGTATAAGTGTTTGCTCCCATTGAATTAGTATTAAGTTTATGCATTTTTGAAAATAATTGTTGGGCTTGCTTTTGCGTTCTTACCACTCTAATATCATAGTCATAAATTATTGTCTACTAATTTCGCTTGTGGCCGTAAAACTCGTGGAAGATTCGAACCAAACGGATACTTGAGAGGTTCCACCCGAACGAACTTAACGAACCCCGTAAAGTTCAAAGTGATGAGTTTGTTTGCGCGCGTAAATTCATTTGGCAGCTCGGCCCCGCTCTTGAAATTAAAATTTTGATGAGTTTTCAAAACCTCAATTTGAGCTTAAGACTTAAATTATTTTGCTAAAAATAATTATTTAGACTTCAAACCCTAACCCGGTTTACATCAGTTTGGTATCAGAGGAGTCGATTCACTTCTACCGTGGATCGGTCTATCCGTCGATTTTAATTTTTCCTTAAATAAAAAGAAAAAAATTAATATTATTTTTATTTTTATCCTTATTTTTATAAAAAATACATCTATTTTTTCCCTCATAAAAATCACTTTTCTCCCGCTCGGGAACGCTCTTTTTTCTAAAAAAAAAAATTTATCAACCAAAAAATATTTTAAACTTTTCAATGGAAAAATGGACCGATCAACTAGAAAACAACGGAAGAGAATTGACCAGACGCATGAGTGATTTAATGAAAACGGTCGAAACTCTCACCACCGGAATGGGTAGTGTCACACATATCATGAACGGGTTGCGCACTTCGGTTAATAATATCGAAGCAACCTTGCACGTCAACCGAACACTTGCCCCGTTGGTCGAAAACGACCCGGACACTTGCCCCGTTGGTCGAAAACGACCCGGAGCAAAGGCCTTGGGAGCTCGCACACCCCGACCCGGAAGCACATAACGAACCACGTCACCAACCCCGTTGGAATATGAGAATCAAGCTGGACGTGGGTGATTTCGAAGAGCGAATAGATCCCGAGAGTTGCCTAGAGTGGTGTGAAAGGATAGATCGTTTCCTGGCTTGTAAGCAATTGTCCCAAGCTAGGCAAGTTGAGTATGCCACGCTTAGACTTAAAGGATCCGCGTTAGTTTGGTGGGGACAGTTAGAACGGTTTAGGTTCAATTTAGGTATGCCCCGATCACAACATGAACGGGTTGCGCACTTCGGTTAATAATATCGAAGCAACCTTGCATGTCAACCGAACACTTGCCCCGTTGGTCGAAAACGAACCTGACCATAGGCCTCGGGAGCTCGCACACCCCGACCCGGAAGCACATAACGAACCACGTCACCAACCCCGTTGGGATATGGTAATCAAGCTGGACGTGGGTGATTTCGAAGAGCGAATAGAGCCCGAGAGTTGCCTAGAGTGGTGTGAAAGGATAGATCATTTCCTGGCTTGGAAGCAATTGTCCCAAGCTAGGCAAGTTGAGTATGCCACGCTTAGACTTAAAGGATCCGCGTTAGTTTGGTGGGGACAGTTATAACGGTTTAGGTTCAATTTAGGTATGCCCCGATCACAACATGGAATGACTTCAAAACTCAACTGCGTAAGAGATACGTTCAGTCTGATCGCGTAAGAGATACGTTCCGTCTGATCGCGTAAGAGATCTGTTTCGTCTGATTATATGCAAACCCTGTGATGTGACCCGAAATCTAGAGCTGTAGTTTTCCAAATATAAAAATGCGATCTTTAAAAATAAATTGGCGTGAGGGGACTTTCGCGGGCTATTTTAACGAACTAAACGACCTAGGTGCCGCACACAAACGTAAACGTTGTCGCACGAACATACAAACGCTACGAGCCACAATTCCACAGGCACAAAATTTAATAAATTGCATGCACGTGTAACAAAAAAACGGTAATCAGGAGACTGAATTAGTCGGGCAAGCTCTATTAATTAACCATTTATATTTGAGCATGAAAATAACTAAAGTGCTGTGAGCGAGCGAGGTAGAGAGACATACCCAGGGTGGAGATGACAGCGGCAGACGGGTCTCCTGGAAGGTAGTGACTGGCTGAAGGCAGTGTGGAGGAGGTCTGGTGCCTTGGGAGAGATCTGGCAGCAAAAACGGAGGTCGACTGAGGTTCACTGAAGGTCACCGGGAAACAGAACGGTGTTGGAGATGACGTCGAGGGCTGGAGAAGAGGAAACGGGAGGCCGGGAGAAGAGGCAAGCCCGCACAAACGCTGAATCTGCCGGAGGAAGATGTTGGTGGGTCGCCGGAGCCTAGGAAGAATTCTGGCAACCACCACGGCGACTGGTGGGGCCTCAGGTAGCAGGAACGGTGGATGGGAGGGCTTCTCTGGTGATTCCGACAGAGGGGAGAGGCGCGGGACGGGAGCAGTGACTTCAGAGGATTGCTCGACTGGAGGAGATGAGGGCGCGGGGGACGACCGTGGAGTGGTAACTCCGGCGTGGCTGACAGCAGCGAGAAAGGAGGCTTCATCAAATTCCGTCGGGAGATTTGGGCGGTGCGGGTATGGTGAACCGGAGGAAATCAAGCGATTCCTTTAGTTCAAAACCCAACCATAGTTAACATTGGGGAGGGTTAGTTTATATCGGGAGGAATTAAGGTTTATATGGTTGTTGGCAAACATTCAGGATATTTTATAATGGTAGATCAAAATATGGAGGATTTGAAGACAATGTGGAGGGGCTTTAAGACGGCGTCAGCCGAAGGCATATGTGTCAATTAATAAAATAATTAATTATTTTAAGCTTATCCTAAACTAATCTATCTCCTAAATTACCAGACCTATATATTTAGGGTCTCGCTGGCCGGTCATACCAACAAGTCAAAAAAAAATTGCGCGAAAACGTGCACGATACAAATTTACATCAAAAATGCTAATAACGTGCGCTACAATAATAAAAGACACGTGCGATAAAAATAATAAAACGAGGAGACGCGGGCTGAATCAACTCTCCCGGGGTTGAAAGAGCTCGACGCCGACAAGACTCGATGTAACCTGCAAGTAGAAAGTCCAAGCGTCGATCGAAGAGATGCTGCATACTATTTTGCTGATGCCATGGCTGTGACCCAAAACCTGCAAGTAACCTCTCATACCAAAAGCTCGCAATCCATTAGTCAAATTTCATGCCAAATATTTAAATAACAGTAATTATTAGAGATTTCAGAGGATGATAGGGGCGGTGTGTGGTGAAAACATGTGGCAGTATGGAGAACAGGACGCAAGTGGAAACAACCCGTGAATCAGTAACTCATAACGCAGCATACTCTCGTCTGATAGACACCTACGAACATCTGCTAGACCCGGATCGAATATCGTCCTAATTTCACCCGATGAAATTCCGCTCGAGTCACAAAATTTTAAACATATCCCAAATTTAGCGTATAAAATTTTCCATAAAAATCACTTGAAACGGTGTCCCGATGGGGAGTGAAGTATCGAAGTATCGTCTCGACTCTCTCGAGACTACTAAACCTAGAAGTGTCAGGACGCAAACGGTAGTGATGTGGTGGTGCGACATGTTGTCCTATATCCATAAAGAAGTGATGCGAACAAAACGCGTGCTCGCCAAAAACGAAATCAATATAGGGTGGTGACTCGAGGGCCACAGGTGAGGGACCACCAAACACAGTGTCCGTGAGCTCAAGGGTTTGTGACGGTAGTGTGCTAAGAAAGTCAGGACATAAGACGCACGAGTCTGTGTCACCCAAAATGAGGGCCTCATCACTAACCAACTCCTCTGAAAGAAGAGAAAGCGCTAATGTGTCATCTGAGGTGAGTGACACATCACTAGCAAGTCCTCGCTGGAGTGGGGCCTCATGAAAAAACTCGGCGATTGAAGGATGTGAGTCAGTAGGGAAAATGGACACACCATGTCAATCGGGAGGAAGGGATAAGGAGGAAACTCACCTTCCTGGAGCAGGGGCTCAGGAAGAACATCCTCGATCAGTAATGACATCAGTCGGGGTGATAAAGATTGGAGGGAACTTTTCTTCCAGGAGCAGGGGCTCCGGAAGAATCTCCTCGACTAAAGTGAAGGTCACAGTGGGGATGGGTGGCGCTAAAGTGCTCGTCGTGAAACTGAGGTGATGTGGAGGACTCAGGAAACACCTAACCTCGGGTTCCAGTACGTGAGAAGTGGGAAGGTATGCAGGAGCAGCATAATACGTGCGCATTGTCACCTCCAGGTTGTGAACAGAGGTGCACAACCCACACAAATTTTGTCGGACGTCAGCAGTGACGCACTCAACATCTTTCATCAAAGCTCTAATTCGCGCATATAAATCACTCATCATTTTTTTAACGAAAACAAAAATCTAAACATAGAATTTGAAAACGACCGGTGCTCGGCTATCCCACGATAGGAGTGAGATATCGCAGCAGCCACACCAAACTGATGTGAGCCGAAATCTAGGGTTGTAGTTTTCTAAATATAAAAATGCGATCTTTTAAAATAAATCGGCGAGAGGGGACTTTCGCGGGCTATTTTAACGAACTAAACGACCTAGGTGTCGCTCGCTAACGTAGGACTACCGCACGTGCGTAGAAATGCTAGGAGTCACAATTCCACAAGCACGAAATATTATGGTGGCATTCACGTGTTGGAGAATAACGATAATTAGGAAATGCGATTAATCGGGCAAGCTCTAATTAATTAACTTTTCATTTAAATATTAAAACACAAAATAAAGACTGTGTAGGAGCAAAGAGGGGTAGAGAGGTATACCAAAGGGGAAGGAGGAAATGGCCGACCAGATGTTGCTGGAAATAAAGGAGGCTGGTCGTGGAAGAGTCACTGGGAGCAGGTGGTTGATCGGACGGCTGTAGCGAGCACTTGAACAGGGGAGAGCCGACTGGAGTTGTCGGAGGTTGTCGTCGGGGAAGGGGAGAATGGCTGGAGTTGTCGTCGGCCCTTGGAGGGGACTCCAGAGGTGGCGTCGGAGCTGGACGGGGAGGGGAAAAAGGATGGAAGGTCGGCGTCAGCTTGCATAGGCGGTGCTGGGTGAGAAATCGAACGATACCTAAACGGTTCGTTCAATCTCTTCTTCCAGCTGGCTCTCCCCTGTTCCAGTGCTCACTACAGCCGCCCGATCAACCAACTGCTCCCAGTGACTCTTCCACGACCAGCCTCCTTTATTTCTGGCAACTTCTGGCCGGCCATTGCCTCCTTCCCCTTTGGTATACCTCTCTACCCCTCCTTGCTCCTCCATAGTCTTTATTTTGTGTTTTAATATTTAAATGGAAAGTTAATTCATTAGAGCTTGCCCGATTAATCGCATTTCCTAATTATCGTTATTCTCCAACATGTGAATGCCACCATAATATTTCGTGCATGTGGAATTGTGACTCGTAGCGTTTCGACGCACGTGCGATAGTCCTACGTTTGCGAGCGACACTTGGGTCGTTTAGTTCGTTAAAATAGCCCGCGAAAGTCCTCTCGTGCCAATTTATTTTAAAAGATCGCATTTTTATATTTGGAAAACTACAGCCCTAGATTTCGAATCACATCAGCTTGTATCATAAATTCCATAATCAACGTCAGGATAAATTATCTGTCGATGAGTACACAAACGAGTTCCTAGTCCCGCAGTCTCGCCTCAACCTCCGAGAGGACGATGACATCACCGTATCCCGTTACCTGAACGGGTTACGTTATTCCATCAGAGATCAATCAAAACTCCTTGATTATAAAGACTTAGGAGGGGTGTCGAGTCGCGCACGTAGAGTAGAAGCACTGCAAACACAAACATCTGGGAACAAGTCAACTGATAGGTCCCACTCAACTCACACTTCCACTCCTGTCGGGCCCCCATGACCAGCAGCGTCCACGAGCACCCCGCACTCCCTGTCCCTCCCAGCAAGGGCAAGGAGATTGTAGGCACTAGACCTCAGCCTGGGACGTTTAGATGTTTTAAGTGTATGGAGCCGGACCATAAGTCTTCTGAGTGTCCGCGACGCCACTTCGTCGCATCATCGATTCTGAAAGTGGGTCAGAACCTGAGTATGAAGTATTCCTTAGTGATTCCCAGACTGACCCGACCCCTGAGACTGAGTTAGAAAGTGAGTACGAAGTTGAGGGAGAACAACTTGAGCAGTTAGTGTGTGTTCTCCAACATAGTCACCTAACTCTCAATACCCCTACTGACGACGACTGGTTGAGAAATTAACATCTTTCATACCACCGTCCGCATACAAGGACAGTTCTGATCTATCATTATAGACAGCAGTAGTATGAAGAACTTTGTTTCTTAACGCATGGTGGATAAGCTGAAATTAAAAACGCAACCCTTAGGAAAACCCTACAGTCTGTCATGGGTCATTAGTATCCCTCTCGTTCCTATCACGCACCAGTGTCTTGTAGAGTTTTCCATAGACAGTACGTATCAGGATGTTGTATAGTGTCATGTAGCTACTATTGAGGTCTGTGACATCCTGCTAGGAGGACCTAGTACGATAGGCACGTAGTGCATGATGGTTTAAAGAACTCTCACTCCTTCGAGCGCAATGGTCGCAAGATCGTTCTTCTCCCCTGGAAGAATGGTCTTGTTCCCAGAGCCCCAGAAAGGACTTCACCCTATTCTATCACTGTTTTCGTGATATCCTTCCCCTCCGCCACCATGTTGATGACACGATCTCAATTCCAAGAGGAGATGAGGGATAGTGAGGTCGTCTATATGTTATCTGGTATCGACACCACCCACGCTACATTAGACATCCCTAGTACGGTGCGACCTCTCATTGACGAATTCTCTGATATCATGTCGGAGGAGCTGCCCGATCAGCTACCCCTGATGAGAGACATACAACACTGCATATACCTCATCACAGGAGTTAGCTTACCTCATTTGCCTCATTATCACATGAGTCTGAAAGAGCATGAGGAGCTACATAGACAGATGACCAATCTGATTTCAAAGGGTCACGTTAGAGAGAGTATGAGTCCGTGTGCCGTCAACGCACTCCTAGTTCCTAAGATAGATGGGACATGGCGCATGCGTGAAGACAGTCGAGCAATAAATAAGATTACCATCAAATATCGCTTTTCGATTCTCCGATTGGATGACATGCTAGATATGCTTAGTGAATCCCGTGTATTTTCAAAGATTGACTTAAAAAATAGGTACCACCAAATTAGAATTTGACCTGGGGACGAATGGAAGACTGCGTTTAAAACTAAGGAAAGATTATACGAGTGGCTGGTGATGCCTTTTGGGCTCTCCAATGCTCTCAGCACATTTATGCGAGTGATGAATGAAGTGCTTAGGCCACTCATAGAGGTTTGCGTAGTGGTGTACTTTGACGATATTTTGATTTATAGCCTTGATCAAAATCAGCACATGATTCATCTTAGACAAGTATAAGAGATTCTACGAGAAAATAAACTATATGTAAATTTGAAGAAATGCATGTTTTTGACGGATAGTCTGACCTTCTTAGGATATATCATTTCTTCTAAGGGTATTAAAACTGATAGAGAGAAGGTCAAAGCGATAGAATCATAGCCTATCCCTAAGACGATTACTGAGGCTCGAGGATTTCATGGGCTAGCATCTTTTTATCGACGGTTTATTTGAAACTTTAGCACCATTATAGCACCAGTAACTGATTGTCTGAAGAAGGGATTGTCCATGTAGACTAAGGAAGCCGAACGAACATTTCTTTTGCTTAAAGAGAGACACACGAGTGCACCTGTGTTAGCGCTGCCTGATTTTGAGAAAATTTTTGATGTTGACTGTGACGCATCGATCGTAGGCATTGGCGGAGTTTTGAGTCAGTAGGGTCGACCCATCGCTTTCTTTTGTGAGAAGTTGAATGAGGCAAAGACTAGACATTCCACCTATGAGTTAGAGTTTTACGCTATCGTTCAGGCTCTCCGACATTGGAGACACTACCGGATTCAGCGCGAGTTTGTGCTGAACACTGATTATGAGGCTCTGAAGCATCTGAACTCCCAGAAGGAGATCAGACGTCATGTCAAGTGGGCTGCCTACCTGCAAGAGTTCACGTTTCACTTAAAGCACAAACCCGGTGTCACGAATCGAGTTGCAGACGCACTTAGTCGACGCCTAAGTTATCAAAGGCGCAAGGCGCACCAAGGCGCAAAGGGCCCCTGGAGCTTAGGCGCAAGGCGCAGGAGCGTGCATGAGGCACGTGAGGCGCAAAATTGGGGGAAAAAGGAAATTAAGCGAATTGGGCGCCCAATTCGCTCAAATTGAGCGCCCAATTCGCTCAAATTGAGCGCCCAATTCGCTGAAATTCAGCGAATTGGGCGTCCAAGTGCGCCTACAGGGTGTCTCGGGTGCGTTTAAGATCATGTTTTTGCCCATATTAAAAAATTTTTTTTAAAAAAATGCCTTGAAAGGCCCTGGCGCGCCACGCGCCGGGAGCCTGTAAGGCACGCGCCTGGGCGCGCCTGAGGTGCGCCTGGGGCACATCGCCAGCCTCAGCTGTGCTGAGGCGCGACGGGCTGCACCTGGTGCGCCCGGCGCCTCAAGCGCGTCTAGGCGCGCGCCTTGACAACTATGGTCGACGCATTCATCTGGTAGTCACGCTACAGCCATGCATCACTGACTTGGACACACAGCGAGACTTATACTCCACTGATCCTTTGTTCGCGACCTTTGGATTTCATGTCCGCATAGTGGGACAGATCCAACCGCACAGTACGTCGTGAGTGAGGGTTACTTGTTTAAGGGCACTCGCCTTTGCATTTGCGAATGACCACTTCGAGAGACACTACTTAGAGAGCTCCACTCGTCTGAGTTAGATGGACACGTAGGCCAGTCCAAATTATTAGATCTCGCCAGCGCACGTTATTATTGGCCAAATATGAAGCGTGATGTCATCGAATTCATTAGGCTCTACACCACATGTCAGTTGTATAAGGGGCATGCTCGAAACACAGGATTATACACCCCCTTACTGATACCTGAGCGGCTATGGGATGACATCTCGATGGACTTCGTGATAGGACTTCCTCGCACTCAGAGGAACGTTGATTCCATTTTTGTCATCGTAGATCGATTTTCAAAAATGGCGCATTTCATTCCGTGTAGAAAAACCTCTAGTGTTGTACACATTGCCAAATATGTTTTTAAAAGAAATAGTTAGACTGCACAGAATTCCTAGGTCGATCACTTCTGATAGGGATACTCGATTCATGGGGTATTTTTGGAAAACATTGTGAGCCCGATTAGGTACCAAACTCGAATTTAGCAACGCATATCACCCTTAGACTGATGGGCAGACTGAGCTAGTTAATCGGAGTTTGGGGGACCTTCTTAGGTGTTTGACTGGGGAGAATCCGAAACAATGAGATCTTATACTGTCACAAACTGAATTTGCATTCAATAATTCTACTAATCGCGCCACAGCTAAATCTCCTTTTGAGATTGTTTATGGATTCCCTATACCACATTTACTTGATCGTCACTCCCTCCCGAATCATAAACGTATTTCCTTTGATGCGCAGACCCATGTTGATTATTTAAAAAAATTGCATAAATCTAATACTAATAAATTACGAGCGACTTCTGAAAAATATAAAGCCCTGGCTGATCGACATCGCCGGGAGGTATACTTTTCAGAAGGAGATCAAGTTTTTGCTTATTTCAGGAAGCAGAGATTCACTCTAAGTACATACCACAAGTTACAGCATAGGAAGTATGGTCCTTTCCGAGTCCGGAAGCACATCGTGGATAATGCCTATCTCCTAGATTTGCTCGCTGAATTCGGTACTTCGCCGATATTTAACGTGGCAGATCTGACATCTTTCTATGAAGATCCACCTAGTTCCAGCCCGAGTCTACCGACGACAACTCCAGAGATCCCACCAGACTTAGCTCCAGTGCTGACACTCATTACTGAGGAGATAGACCACGCTCTTGATGTACGAAAGTTTTGTACTCGCCACGGGACTTACCAGCATTATTTGGACTCCTGGAGGGGACGAGACATCACAGACAGCTCTTGAATCAACACTGACGAGGTACGCCGACGACGCCCAGATCTCTCTATTGCGAGTTTTTGCGAGTCCTCGCTGGGGTCGAGCTCTTTCAACCCCGGGGGAATTGATGCATTCCGCAGCGCATCATAATTTTCATATATTTATTTATGCATTTTATTTTCTTGCACTTGTTTTATTTCTTGTACTCGTTTCAATATTTTGTACTCGTGTTATTTTTCGGCTCATCGGTTCGACAGGCCGTTTGGGATCATTAATAAAGAGGTCCGGTATTATTAGTAGTAGGAAGTATAGGCAAGCCTAACTTATTCAAGAAAGCAAAAACTTAAAAATTCAAAATACATTATCCCAAAGATCAAGCAAGGAAGGTTAGAAAGAGTCAAAATCAGAAATTTATTATTAGGTAAAGAGATCTTTTATTTGCTGCCAAAGAATCCATGAAGAAGGAAGACAATAGGAAAGAAATCTTTGGGCACATTATAGCTCCATCTATTTAACCCTCAATGAGGAAGGCAAAGAAAATAATCGGACAGAACGGGAAGAATTATTTCTTCTTCCTGTTCATTGTCGAGCACTCCTTCCTGAGCCCTAATCCGCCAGGTTGACGACGTCGAACAAGTAAGGCCGCTGTTCCTCCTTCCGCCGCTACGATTCAGCCCACGACGGGAGTCGCGTCCGCCGCCAGAGACGCTCCGCTTCACCATCTCTGTCAAGCCCCAGCTCTGTCGCCCTCTCCGTTGGAGGAATCGCCGGGCGTCGTCGACCTTGGAAACCTCGTCCGACGCCCGGCCTTAAAGCAGCGTCGTCGACCCCGATTTCTCCCTCCCGGCTGCTGTTCCTGCTGTACCCCACTGCGTGGAAGGATTGGAAGGATCTACGGCCTGCAACTGCACTTGGGTATAGCCGCTTGCTCCCATTGAATTAGTATTTAGTTTATGCAGTTTCTGAAAATAATTGTTGGGCTTGCTTTTGCGTTCTTACCACTTTAATATCGTAGTCATAAATTATTGTCTGCTAATTTTGCTTGTAGCCGTAAAACTCGTGGAAGAATCAAACCAAACGGATACTTGAGAGGTTGCGCCCGAACGAACTTAACGAACCTCGTAAAGTTCAAAGCAATGAGTTTGTTTGCGCGCGTAAATTCATTTGGCCGCTCGACCCTGCTCTTGAAATTAAAATTTTGATAAGTTTTCAAAACCTCAATTCGAGCTTAAGAGTTAACTTAAATTATTTTGCTAAAAAAAATTATTTAGACTTCAAACCCTAACATGGTTTACATCACAATGTTTGCGGTAGCAGGTGGCTTCAAGATGATCATCCCGACCACAGTGGGTACACTTGAGAGTAGAGCGCCCTGCACGTCCTTGACCTCGAGACGTGAAGCGACCTCCCCGATTAAAAGAACCACGAGCTGGAGGAACAAGAGTAGGTAAAAGGGCTACTGGAGCAGAGCCGGAGAGAAGCTGACAGGAACCTCAGGTGGCGGTGTAACCTTGAGCAGCATGGAACAAACATCAGATAAGGAGGGCGTAGTAGAAGAGGGAAGAATCTGAGCCCTAACGCTGTGAAGATGACTGGGAACACGGGTCATCATCATAGCGATCCCAACAGCTTCCTTATGTGCATGTTGAGTAACAAGATCAATGGAAGGGGACTAATGTTGTATCCAGGCTTCTACCAGAGTTTTAGCCTTAACAACAAAGTCAAGTCGCCCGTGACTCCAGGGTCCAGTGATTGAAGAGCAAATATAATGCCAAACAGGTGTTGTAAGCTGTCCTTGCCGGAGTAGAGAGAATGCAGCTCATCCCACATTTCGTTGGTCGTTTCATAGTACATGGTCATGTGGTATGTCTCAGTGTCCATGGAATTAAGCATCCAGGATTGGACTCGGACGTCATCATGGAGCCCATCATCGGTAGGGTCAGCAGGTTTGGCTCGAGTGAGATGGTGGAGAAGACCCTTGGTCTGTAGAACACGACGAACTGAATGGACCCATTTGACAAAATTAGCCTTCCCGATAAGAGAGATGGTGGTTATGCGAATCTCATCACGAACTTCAGAAGGCTGGGCAACAGCACGTGTGGGAAGGGAGGGAGGTGTTGTAGAGCCCATGGCGGCTAGAAAAGAGCGACCTGGCAACTAGGAGGAGGTCGGGCGGCTAGAAGAAATCGATCAGGCGGCTAAAGAAAATAGCCTGGCGGAGAAGAGACCGGCTTGGCGGCTAGGAGAGATTGTCTGGGCGACTAGAAGAAACCGACCTGGCGGCTAAGAGAGAGTGGCCCGATAGTTAGAAGTAAACCGGCCTACCGGTTAGAAGAAGGCGGCCTGGCGACTAGAAGAGGGCAAGCCGCAGATAAGAGAATTAGGCCGAGAAAAAGAGCGGCTAGGAGAGCTCGCAGCGGTTTGAAAAGAAGGGCTCGTCATTGGTGGAAGGCGGAGGTTAGAGAAGAAGAAGACCGCATCGAAGCCGTAACGAGTAGAAGAGCAAGCAGGAGAAAGGAGCGACGAACAGAGAAGTTAGTCGGCGGCGAGAAGAGCAAAAGCAAACAGGTCGCAGCGAACAAGAAACCAATCCACAGCGAACCGAGCAGCAGAGAGCCCGGTGGGTCCCACGAGAAGGGATAAAAGCCACAAGAGTGGGGGGTTGGTAGTAGTGGATCCACGGGGAGGACGGGGCAAGCCTGCAGGTAGAAGAATAGAGACCGTAGTAGAGGAGCGGATTGTGGACTGCGGTTAGAGAAAGAAGAGACCGCGTTAGAAGGCAGACACTGCAGGAGCGGTTAGAGAAGAGGGACCGCGGTTAGCAAAAACACTAACCGCCTAGAGTAAGACCGATGTCTCCGATACCATGTAGAGAAAGAGGCAAGTGAGAGAAAATCACACAGAATTTTTATTATTATGTAAATACAGGAGTACATACACTTATATAGAGAGAAAGAGAGGGAGAGCCTTCTACATCTACAATGTGGGACTAAAAAGAATATACATGAGCTCCTCCTAATGCGCTTTTTCGTTAAATCTTAACACTTAACATTGCGCAAATGTAAAATAATGAAATGAAAATTATTGGCAAGTACCGAAATTACAAAGATTAATACAAAAAAGCAACATCGTAATCTAATGAGAAAGAAAGAGATCGGTGAGAAGTAAACTTACAGCTCACTAGTGCACTGTGATCCAACCATTGTCACGTCGATTTGAGGCTCAAAGGACTGTGGAGTTTAGATATAGGCCTGATGTAAACCGGAGTCTCGGGATAATTTTAAATAAAATAAATTTGAGTTTTCTTTTAAATTTGCGGAACAAGAGAAATTTTCTCACATAATCGCACGTGACAATTGATCTCGGGTTCACATACGCACAAAAATGCTTGACATTTAAACGTTGAATGAATATAAAATAATGTTCCACAATCAAACAAGTAGAGAAAAAAAATTAAAGACAAATAAGTTCGATATGAATTAAGGCAAGCTCTGATTTTTAAAAAAAATCAAATAAATATCACACATATCGTTATCGTTAGGCTAACATGCAATGAGCAAGAGATAAATTTAGGGGAGTTACCAAAGGCTCACGATTGGAAGGATGCAGGTTAACATGAAGAGAATGATGAATCTGGCATCAGATCAGATGGTGCACGAGACTGGCGGGTTCTAGCTGCTGGCGACGGGAAGAACAACTGGACTTCGATTCTGAGTGGCCGGTAGTATACTCGCGTGTCGACGACAACCCTAGAACAGGAGTCACATCTGCAGAAGGGAGCGGTCGGCGGCGTTATAGTGAGTCACGGGTGTGGTGGCTCCGATCATCGAATGGACATATCAATGTCGACGGTGACAGGAAGGCTCGACGAGGTCAGCGCTACAAACTGGCGGGCGTCACTTCCAGCGGAGGTAAGTGCGGGAAGCCTCGTCGGAGCCTTAGGATGGACGGCGGTGCAACAAGGGTGGCATGGTCGAAGCAGGTGGCGTGTGAGGGGAGGGAATCGGGCTGGCTCCCGACAAAACATAGGAAACTCTGTTTCGTCGATGTTGCCCAAATCTGCCCGGAAGGAGTATTGTATTGTCTTTAAAGGATGGGCCCAAGCTAATAAAGGAAGGTGATTTCATTTGGTATCATTAACCATTAGGGACGACAATTCTTTTAGTGACTGACATTTATTCAAATAATGGGATATGAAATTTATTATGAGAATATGCAGAGTTTTATATTCTCATTATATAATTTCTAAAAATAATATAGGTCTTCTTATCCCTTTTTGATTTGATTA
Organism: Platanthera guangdongensis; assembly: GCA_039583875.1. Taxonomy (NCBI): domain Eukaryota; kingdom Viridiplantae; phylum Streptophyta; class Magnoliopsida; order Asparagales; family Orchidaceae; genus Platanthera; species Platanthera guangdongensis. Next base: position 161,926,111 of record CM077160.1, on the reverse strand, counting down.
CGTAATATTTAGTAAAATCTTGCTTGCTTTAATTATTACTTTACCTAATTTGACGGATCTTTTTATTTAGGGACTTATTAGACGATCACCCCCATTAAGCTGTTACAATGAGTGCGAACAATGTGCGTGAAAACAAAATAAACAAGTACATGCATGGAAAATAAATGTGCACGAAGGCATGCGCTACACAAAAAATGCAAGAAATGACAATAAAATAAAGATGCGCAAAAATACGACGCAGGTTGCATCAATTCTCCCGGGGTAGAAAAACTTCGACCCCGTCGAGAGTGTAATGTAGTCTACGACAATAAAATCCAACGTACAGTCGGTTTGAACGTACTCCGCTGCTGTCATGCTCTGGATGGTGGTGCATTGTGAGATAAACTAAGGATCCTTTGTTGCAGTTTAGGACCTGTAGGCCCTTTGCTGGAAAAAGCAAGAAACCAATCTCCTTCGAAAAAATATAATTCTCGATGATAGAATCAACCATGGAATTATAGATTTTCAAATGTGCTCGCAAACAGTTTGTTTAAATTTTATGCAAGATATTTAAATGATCAGAAAAAATCAGAACATTCAAAATAATGATATTACAAAGTGTGCGAGAGCGGGGATCAAAGAAATGGGGTGGGAAGCAAATAGACCCGACTTGTCGAATCATTAAATCGCATCATACGCTCTCTTGTCAGACACATACGAGCATCCACTAGAAGAAAATCAACTATCTCAAACATATCACCCGATTGAATCTGACTAACGTTACAAAATTTAAAAATTAATCCCAAATTTAGCATTTAAAATTTTTCAGAGAAATCCTTTAAATCGTGTATCTTTTTTGGTGTAAAATTTTTTGGAGTCCTCATTATCCTTAAAACAGAATATCTCTTAAATACATCGACAAATTGATAATAAATTTTTTGGGACACATTTATATTTAGGGGAAAAGGTAAAGATATAAAATGATGTTTTCCAAATATAAAATCAATATTGGATAGTGACTCTAATGTGCGTGATAAGTGTTCATCAAACAACATGCTTTCAGGCTCTGGGATAAACTTGAGGGCTATGGGTTGTGAGTCAATGTGAGCACGTGGAAACACCTCTTCAGTCGGGATGGGGGGATGAGGAGGATGAACTTCCTCTTCTTAGAGTTGGGGCTCAGGAAGAAACTCCTCGACTGAAGGGAGTGCTATAGTGGAGACTAGTGGGGTCAAGATGATCGTGGGGGAAAGAGGACTATTAATAATTCGAAGTCCCGATTTCATTAGTTGATAAGTAGTTGGGACGCAATCCAGAAAAACATATTGCTTGCACATTGTCGTTTCAAGGTTGTACACATCAGTGGACAACTCATTCAGATTTTGCTTGAATTCTGCAGCGACGAGCTCAATATTTTTCATTAGAGTTTTCATGCGCTCTTCAAAATTCTCCATCTTAATTATTTTTTTTAAAGAAAAACTTATATAAATTTTCAAATGAGAAATTTTATTATTATTATTATTTTAAAGAATTGTTTGAAACACATTTTTTATTCTTTTTTTAAAAAAAAGAAGGATCGTGTGATTCGTGATAGGAGCGGATTACAGTGCTATGATACCAAATTGATGTAAACCGGAGTCTCGGGATAATTTTAAATAAAATAAATTTGAGTTCTCTTTTAAATTTGCGGTGCAAGAGAAATTTTCTAGCATAATCGTAAGTCACAATTGATCTCGGGTTCGCATACGGGCATAATGCTTGACATTTAAACGCTGAATGAATATGAAATAATCTTCCACAATCAAACAAGTAGAGAAAGAAAATTAACGACAAATAAGTTCAATATTAATTAAGGCAAGCTCTGATTTTAAAAAAAATCAAATAAATATCATGCATATCGTTATCGTTAGGCTAACATGCAATGAACAAGAAATAAATTTAGGGGAGTTACCAAAGGCTCACAATTGGAAGCATGCAGGTTCACATGAAGAAAATGATGAATCTGGCATCAGATCAGATGGTGCACGAGATTGGTGGGTTTCAGCTGCTGGCGCATGGGAAGAACTGGCCTTCGGTTCTGGGTGGCCGGTAGTATACTCGCGTGTCGACGGCAACCTTAGAACGGGAGTCATATCCATAGTTGTCAAGGCGCGCGCCTAGGCGCGCCTGAGGCGCCGGGCGCACCAGGCGCAGCCCACCGCGCCTCAGCACAGCTGAGGCGGGCGATGTGCCCCAGGCGCGCCTCAGGGCGCCCAGGCGCGCCTAGGCGCGCCTCGGCGCGCGCCTTTCAGGCTCCCAGGCGCACCAAAGGCGCGCCCGGGCCTTTCAAGGTAGTTTTTAAAAAATTTTTTGATAAGAGCAAAAACATGATCTTAGACGCACCCGAGGCTCCCCCTAGGCGCACTGGCGCCCAATTCGCTGAAATTGAGCGAATTGGGCGCCCAATTAGCTGAAATGCGCGAATTGTATCGAATTGTTCGCTGAAATTCCGCGAATTGGGCGCCCAATTCGCTGAAATTCCGCGAATTGGGCGCCCAATTCGCTGAAATTCCGCGAATTGGGCGCCCAATTCGCTGAAATTCCGCGAATTGGGCGCCCAGCTGAAATTCCGCGAATTGGGCGCCCAATTCGCTGAAATTCCGCGAATTGGGCGCCCAATTCGCTGAAATTCTGGCGCCCAATTCACTGAAATTCCGCGAATTTGCTCAATTTCAGCGAATTGGGAGCCCAATTCGCTCAATTTCAGCGAATTGGGCGCCCAATTCGCTCAATTTCCTTTTCCCCCCATTTCTGCGCCACACGTGCCTCAGGCGCGCGCCTGCGCCTTGCGCCTTGCGCCTAGGCTCCAGAGGCCCTTTGCGCCTTGGTGCGCCTTGCGCCTTTGATAACTTAGGTCATATCTGCAGAAGGGAGCGGTCGGAGGGCCGGCGACGTTATAGTGAGTCCCGGGTGTGGCGCCTCTGATCACCAGATGGATGTATCGACGTCGACGGTGACAGGAATGTTCGACGAGGGTGGCAACAGGGACCAAGGTCGGCGTTGCAAACTGGTAGGGCGTCATTTCCAGCAGAGGTAAGCGCGGGAAGTCTCGTTGGAGCCTTAGGATTGACGGATGGCGGTGCAACAAGGGTGGCATGGTCGAAGCAGGTAGCGTGTGAGGGGAGGGAATCGGGCTGGCTCCCGACAAAACAGAGGAAACTCTGTTTCGTCAATGTTGACCAGCTCTGCCCTGAAGGAGTACTATTTTGGCTTTAAAGGAGGGGCCCAAGCTAATAAAGGAAAGTGATTTCATTTGGTATCATTAGCCATTAGGGACGGCAATTACTTTACTCGCATTTATTCAAATAATGGGATATGAAATTTATTATGAGAATATGCAGTTTTATATTCTCATTATATAATTTATAAAAATAATATAGATCTCCTTAAAATATCCTTGTTTGATTTGATTACGCAAGATTTAGTAAAATCGTGCCAGCCTAAATTATTATTTTACCTAATTTGACGGATCTTTTTATTAGGGACTTATTGGACGATCACCTCATTACGCCGTTACAACGAGCGCGAACAATTAGCGCGAAAACAAAACAAACAAGTACATGCGTGGAAAATAAATGTGCGCGAAGGCATGCACTACACAGAAAATGCAGGAAATGACAATAAAATAAAGATGAGCGAAAATGTGACGCAGGTTGCATCAAGGACTCTGGAGGTTTAGGAGGGAGGTTACAGAGAAGCGGTGGTATGACTCGAGCGAAGGAGGAGGTGGATGGGGGGGGGGGCTTGAGTTGGGAATGTCGAGGGAGACTACTGGAATACTGCAAGGTGGCTGTCAGAATAGTCAGCGGCTGGAAACACCAGATCCTACGAGGAGTGCGCCTACTCCACAAGCAGAAGGCGAATGAGGGGGCACCAGGAACAAGGAAGGCTTTTGGTGGAAGTATAGAGGGATGGGAGGTGTTTATCCATCGCAGAGCTCGTCGTTGGGGGAATGATGAGGGAGAGGTCGTCGGGGACCGTGAGGTATGGAGGCAATGGCAGCATCGAGGCCAGGTAAGGTGACGCCGGCGGCTGAAAGCGGGACTAGGGCTTGTCGAGAGGAAGGAGGGGTCGGAAAGGACGAGATCGAAAGGAAGTGGCCCAGCAGCACGCACAAAGGATTGAGGTAGTAATGAGATTAATTAAGCTTTTTAGTCTACTCTCTGGGTGTGTGAATAATACGAATTAAAATGCTAATATAATCTAATTTTAATTTACCTCTACTTCATGTTTTTGCGAGCTTATACACTAATTTACTTTTTTATATACGAGTGGAAGTGCACGGGGGGCTCCTCGTGCCCCGCGTGACAGTACTCTATCCGCAAAAGGGCGGGCTCCACCTGCCTCTGCCCTCCTCAATCAACAAGGAGATGAGGAAGGATATCCCAACTGAAGAGCAATCTCAATTCCTCCTTCCATCCCCAACCCGATTCCTCATCATATATCTCGACACAGGTGAACGCCCAACACATTATGGGAAATAGGAAACATAGAACCTACAGAGTGAGATACTACCAAGCGCTGGTGGGATGCCCCTCTAAAACTTGACACCCAAAGAAGTAGGAGATAGTTGGAATTTTTAATCAATGGTAAGAAAAGTACAAAAAAATTGTTCTTAGTTACACAATATGATAAAACCGGTTTTCTAGTTAATATTCTTCATAGTAGCAAATTTGTAGACTGCCATGCATTCTTTATAAGCATAAAACATGTGCACACTTCTAAGTCGATGGAGTTGCTACGCCTATCTAGAAAAAATCACAAAAATAGTTGATGGATTTGGAACTATATCGTAAAAAATGTCAAATTTTGGGAGTCTGAAGAAACAATGCAAGTATATTAAAAAAGTGGTAAGAGGATCCTGCACCTCTAAAATGGTAAATGATAACTATTTTAAAAATTACATGATAGATGATGCACAACAAAATGTAGACAACCTGAAATTTTAGAACACACATCAAAAGAACTGCGAGAGAAGACACATCTTTCTAAATTATTAAACTTTATCGAATTAATAGAAAGCATAAATGGTTATCAAGCATTTTACACATGAGCGGTTGAAACTAAAACGACATCAATAGAACATTGCTCAAGTTTTTTTCATCTGTAATTGATTTACCAGAACAATGTGCCACAGTTCTTTTTCATCTGTAGTTAATCACTTAGATAATAACTGCATGTAAGAAATCAATCTAATGTGGCATGAAATCTAATAATTCGTAAAGGTAACAAACTACTCTTAATACAACTGTAAATACATAACTACAAACGTAAATATATTTTGAAGGGGGTAAGAAACAATTGATACGATGATTATACTTACTTCATGAACATGCATCTCAAGAGAAGCAAGTTTCTAGTCTTCTTCGCTCTGTTGATGATCACGAATGAAATTGTCCTATCGATCGTTCGAGTTTCAAGTAATATAGCTCCAACTGAGTCAGCTTTCCCTTATCCCTGCAAGATTCTTGTAAAGGTTGTCAGCATATTTTTTCATGAACTTATCAGCAGCAAATATCACATCTATAAAAAAATTCCTCATGTAGTTCATAGATATCTGCAATGAAGAAGCACAACAGAGTGCATGTGTCAATGATAAAATTATGAACTATATGAAGAAACTAACACGCCATCAATAGATCGATGTTAGGGCGAAATCCTGGGCCCATCCTACGGCCTCAGATAAACCAGCCAAATCCAACGGACTCAGCCGGGACAGCTTGCCCAAAGAATCAACGGCCCCCGCATATCAGGAATTAATCAACGAGGATCCAAGCACCAGCGCATTAAGCATCGGAGGGCCCTCAATCCTCATCGGCCAGCTGGGGGAATCACAGACCTCAGAACCATCAACAATGACGATCGAGCCCATCTTCCCAGCAGGAATCTCAACCACCCATCTTAATTTTATTTAAAGTAATTTTATCATTTATATATGTAACGGTCAGATGGGGACACGTACCCCAAGGTTTTGTGTAATGGTCTGATGACCGTGGGTTATATATATAGCCCGGTTTGTAATCTTTTATTTTCAAGTAATGAAGTATTAGTTTCCTCTTCATCTCCTCCTCCCCTGTATTCTTCTCTTCTACCGCGGCCAACCCCCTCCTGGGCTTCCTCCGGCGTCGTTGCCTTCCCTCTCCCCGGCGGGATCATTACATCTTTGGTGCTCTCGTTGAGAGAATCTTCGATTCCGCCAGAACAATATGGGAGAAGGATTACGATCCATGGCGGACTTCAAAACCGCACTTCAAACCGAGCAGGCAACCAGAGCAAGCCAGATGGAAGAGATCCATCAAAGTATGTTGACGGAACTCGCATAACAAGCGCAGCAAATTCGGCAGACTTTCACTACCGAGCTGCAAACTAAGGAGAACCTTCTCGCTCGTAAAATTTTGGAGACCAAAGAACACTCAGCAGACCAAATTGTTGATCAAATTAACGCGCTACGCAAGGACATAATGTTACAGTTTGAAGGTTTACTCAAAAGAGGAGCTCAGCCTGATCCAAGACCGATCATTATAGAGGAGGCACTAAGCAATCCACAGCGACGTCAGGAATTCTTTCCCGCCCAATTAGCAAACGGGATCCCGGGATCCAGCCCGACTCTCCATAAAAATCAGGTCGATTCTAACCGCCCCGGTAATTTAGAAATATCTTGTCCGCGCTTTTCAGACGGAGACCCAACCGACTGGCTCTATGAACTAAAACAATATTTTAAGTACAACGACATTAGGACGCAGGAGTACCTATTAATTGCCTCTTTCCACCTAGATAAACTGGAATCCAAATGGTATCAAGCCACCCTTAAAGACCACCCCGCCTTAACTTTCTAAATGTTTGTCCACAAAATTCAAAAGAGGTTCGGACCTTCATTATATGTAAAACCCGTCGTACTACTAACCAAACTGCAACAAAGCACCACGGTACTTGCGTACAAACGGGCATTTGAAGAATTAATTACCAAGGTACGTGGCCTGGCACCCTAATTTGTATCAGACATGTTTGTTTCGGGACTTGGGGAAAGCATTAAAAGATCAATGATGCTGGCCTGACCCACTGAAATCTAGGATGCTTTCGCTATTGCGCGGATGCATGAAGACCAACAAAACTTAAACTATAAAAAACACCAACAATTCACTACCACAAACCACTATGGGGCAAACAAAACGACCCAAACGTACAACAACAAACCAAAACTCTGACACATTAAGCGCTTATCACCCGCAGAACTTCAAGCCCGGAGGGACAAGGGGTTGTGCCACAACTGCGACGAACGTTACCACGTACGACACAAGTGTAAAGGAAGAGGGGTCCTGCCATACTTAGGGGGAATAGAAGAATCTGACGACGAGTTAGAAGAACCACCCGACGAGCTGGGTGAGGATGGAGAACCTACCACCCCAATCAGCCTACAAGCCCTAACCGGGGCCATTCTCAATCACGGGTTAAGAATGACGGGACATATTAACAACCAACCCTTGGAAGTATTTGTCGATGGAGGAAGTACACATAATTTTGTTTCCTTCCGCATGGCGAAATTCCTTAAACTACCAATCCTCAAGATCGCAGAGTTCTCAGTGTTCATGGGCAATGGGTCAACCGAGACATGCAACGGAAAATGCAAGGATGTCCAACTGCTCATTCAGGCCAACCAATATAAAGTTCACTTATATGTCCTCGAAATTGAAGGCACGAATCTTATATTGGGTCAAAGGTGGCTCAGAACGCGTGGCCCTGTCACAACGGACTACAAGAAGCTCACCCTGACTTACGAAGGCAATAGGGGACAAGTGACATTAGTGGGCCACCAACAGGGAACCCAGGTTGGCCCAGTTTTATCATCGCAGCTCCTTATAATGATAGCCCTCAAACCCTCAGCAATATGCCTACTACTAGCAAAAGCTTCTCCACCCTTAAAGACTAAGACGCTAGCAGACTTTAAAAATACTGTATCACCCCTTTTCCGGTTGCTCAAATCTTACGCAATCGTGTTCGAGGAACCTAGCTCTCTTCCACCCTCAAGAGAGATCGACCACAAGATCATGCTTCTACTGAATGTCATGACTCCTAACTTAAGGCCACTCTGATACCCTTACCACCAAAAAAACGAAATCGAGAGGATGGTGGCTGAAATGCTCATTCATGGTCAAATCCGACCCTCAACCTCAGCCTTCAGTTCCCCAGTCATCCTGGTTAAGAAGAAAGATGAGACATGGCGGTTCTGCGTCGACTATAGAACCCTGAATAAAATAACGATCAAAGATAAATTCCCAACTCCCACCATCAATGAACGACTCGACGAACTCAATATCGCCCGATATTTTTCAAAAGTTGACCTTAGGGCCGGTTATCATCAAATTTGGGTGGCTGAGGAGGATGTTAAAAAGACAGCTTTTAGGACACACCAAGGGCACTATGAATTTGTCGTAATGTCATTCGGCTTGACCAACACACCCTCCACCTTCTAGGCCCTGATGAACACCATCTTCCAACCCAATCTAAGAAAATTCGTAGTGATTTTTTTTGATGATATACTAGTCTTTAACCCAACAGAAACCGACCACCTGGAGCATTTAAGAAAAACCTTAGGCCCCGTTCGTTTCGCATATTTTGATATGTGGATTTTGATTTTACTTAAATGAAAATCAAAAATCACGTTTGTTTAGGCATTTTGAGCCAAGTTTTTGGTTTTATTTGAAAACCTGCCGGTTTTCACCGGGATAAAAATACCCTAGCACAAAAACTCACCTCATTCGGTCGGTTTTCACCCACCTCTATCTTCTCCCCCCTCCCGATCGAGCGAAGACCTGCGGGGTCATTCTTCGATCTTCGGCTCCAGCGGTAAGCAGAGGAGGGAGGCTAACTTCCGATGCCTCTGGCGACAGAGAGATGAGTTGCTGCAGTGAGTGGAAAGGACATTGACAAATAATCGTGCGGTATAAAATGTTTCCTCTCATTTTTTATCAAGATTGTTTTAACTTTGTGATATATAAAAATCATTATTATCGGAGTTCCGTCGAAATTTCTGCAGTTCTCATTTCTCTGGCAATCAAGAGGTGTCCGTCGGAATTTTTGCAGCTCGTCGGAGTTTGTGTAGCCTATCCGAGTTCCCGATGCTTTAGGGTTTGGTATTTTTTGCAGATTTACTTCAATCGACTGTAGTTGGAGCTCCTGCAGTCTTTACGAGCAATTTTTCCGGAGATCTTCATTCTACTGAAGGTATAAAATTTTGTATATTTTTTTATGAAATCAGTGAATGTGTGTGTTTTTTATTTTTTAATTTCCTTATGAAATCGGTGAATGTCCTAAAATTGTTAGCTTGTTTTTATATTGTTTTTACAAAGTTGTTTTGTATTTTTTTTAGTTTCTAAAGAAATGTCATTTTGTAAAGATGTTAAATGATATGTATTGTTATTTGATCTGTCTTTTTGAACCTGTTTAAGTTTAAATATTTTGGATATGTATGCTATTTGACTTTGCATTTTTATTAAGATGATGATGAATATGTATGTTAAATTTTTAGTAAGATGGTAAATTTTTAGTAAGATGATCATGAATATGTATGTTAGGTGTGTGTAATAAATTATGTTTTGTGTGTAATAAATTGATTTGTTTATTTTCGTAGATGGATTCGATTAATGAGTTACGTAGGAAAAAAAGGTTGTTTAGGCGGAAAAGAAAGATCGTAGTTGTGCTTGTTGCGGCTTTCGTTGTTTGGACTCAACCGAGCTTACATGGTTCCCGATCTCAGATGATTTGCTTAGTTGTATATACTTTGTATGGTTGGAGTCAACCGAGCTTGCCACGGGAAGAAAATGTGAAAGTAGATCAACTGGCCAAGTTAGGACCACGTGCGGGAGGAACCCTCCCTAACTTATTCTGCCCTTCTATCGAGGAGGGGGAACTGATGGAAGTGAGTCAACGCCCCTCCTGGATGGATCCCTTGGTAGTTTTCTTGTTCACAGGGGAGTTCCCGGAAGGCATGGACAAAAAACGCTTCAAGCACAAGTCGGCATATTATCTAATGTGAGACGGGAGACTATACAGGAAAACCCTCTCGGGACTGCTAGCACGTTGTGTGGCTGAGGAGGAGGTTCCGAGAATCTTAGAGGAAATCCATGCAGGGAAGTGTGGGAGCCATTCAGGGAGCAGGACTCTGGAGGGGAGAATAGTCAGGCAAGGGTACTTTTGGCCGACCCTGAGCCGGGAAGCCACCGAGTTGGCCAAGAAATGCCAGAAATGCCAGAAGTGTCAGCTGTTCGCCCCGCTCCAACTGCTACCAGCTCAGAGGCTCAGAAGCATCACCGCACTCTGACCCTTCGCTATTTGGGGAATGGATCTAGTAGGACTCTTCCCCCAGGCTAGCGAGCAGAAAAGGTTCTTATTGGTCATGATCAACTATTTTTCTAAGTGGTTGGAGGTCAGGGCACTGGCCAAGGTGACCTCCCAGACAATTCAACTATTTTTCCCGCGGCAAGCTCGGTTGACTCCAACATACATTTTCATCATGATTATGTCAACTGTGTGATGTTTTTTGTACTTACCCTCTTAGTTGTTGATGATTTGCTTAGTTGTATATACTTTGTATAGTTGTACATTATATTTACTGGGTAATGTTTTTTTCGTACAGTGCAACAAATGACCAATGGTAAGGAGCAAGCTGGGAAAGAGAAACAAAAAATGTACATTCATTGGACAACCGAGATGGATACCGCACTATCTTCCACTCTGTTGGAGCAACTTAATTTGGGTAATAAATGGGCAAATGGATGGAAGGGAGTTGCCTTCACAGCTGGGATTACTGCATTGTGGGAAGAGTGTCATGTTAGAATGACAAAAGAAAAATTATGGCATGGCAAAAAACTTGGAATAAGTATTTTCAAGAGATTTTTGCAATGCTAGACGCATCTGGCTTTGGATGGGACTGGGAAAGACACATGGTGAAAGTAGACAGTGATGAGGTCTGGGTGGATTATATTAGGGTAAGTTCTTTCTTTCATTTTTAATCATAAATTTTGACACATAAATTGATATTATTTTTTAAATAATGTAGGCGCATCCTTCCCTTAGGCATTACAAGGACTAAGTCATTGTAAACTGGAGTAATCTTGCGGCGCTATGTGGAACCGATAGGGCCATTGGAGTCAACTCATCGACTAGTGTGGAATCAACTAATCAAATTCATGTTGAAGATAATGAAGATGATGATGTTGGTAATGGACCAATGCGCTCAAGGAAGAAGAAGACAAAGAAAGCATCAAATTTGGATATGATTACAGAGGCCGTCACGCATATTGCATATAACTTAGATGACTCGACTGAAGTAGCACCTGTAGTTCAGCCACGTAGGGAGATGACTCGGATTGAGATGATGTATGCAGCACTGGCGCCTATGACAGACCTTTCAGAGGCTAATATGATCAGGTCTATAAATATGCTTGCCGCCGACGAAATTAAATGCGAGTGCTTTGTGGTTATGTCAGAGATTCTTAGGAGGGATTGATTGCGCGTGCACTTGGGCGATTATTTTTTTTGTTGCGTAAAAACTATGGTGGATTGTATCTTTTTTATGTGTAAAACTTGTATCATGATGATTGTATCTTTTTTTATGCGCAAACAGTATGGTGGTTTTAACTTTTTGATATGTGAAAACTTATCATGGATGATTACCTCTTTAATGATGTTTAAAATATTTGTTTATTTAAGTGTAATGTCTTTTATTAATTTAAAAATTAATTCATATGTCTGAAAACCTATAGCCGAACAAAAAATTTGACATTTATCAAGTTTTGGGCCTGAAAACCTTCCTGTAAACGAACAGAAGAATTGAGTTTTGACAGAAAACTAAAACCTTCTACTTTTTAGTTTTCGACCAAAATCAATTCCTGTCAAACAAAACCTGTGAAACGAACAGGGCCTTAGAGATTTTAAAGGAAAACAACTTGTATGTCAAATTATCAAAATGTTACTTTGCTTCCCCAGAAATTGAGTTTTTAGGTCAAATTATCAAGATGTTACTTTCCATGAAATATCTGTCTTTACCCCGAAAAATTGGTCATAGTACAAAACTGAATTCTATGGAATTGGACCAATTCTAATTCCGAGGGAATTCCTAACACCCGAACACTGGAATTGGAATTCTGTTACCCTAACTCCAATTCCCAATTCTAATTCCAGGGGGCCGAACGGACCGTTAAGAGCCTTTTAGGACTCACCGGATATTACCGAAAATTCATCAGGACTACGCTAAGATTGCATTTCCTCTTATAGAAATGCTCAAACACAATGCGTTTTCATGGCATAACAAGGCCCAAGAAGCCTTTGAAGTACACAAAATTAAATTAATCTCCTACCCCATTTTAGTTTTACCTGATTTCCAAGAGGTTTTTATCTTAGAGACAGATGCATCAAGTACCGGCATCAGAGCGGTTTTTAAGCAAGGCAGCAAGACCATAGCATACTTTAGTAAAAAATTGACCCCAGCCATGCAAAAAAAATCAAATTATATCCGAGAGATGTATGTCGTTACGGAAGCTGTCAGCAAATGGCGCCAATACCTTCTTGGACAACAGTTTTCAATTCTAACTGACCACCAAAATTTGCACCATTTGCTGACACAGCAAATTCAAACCCCGGAGCAGCAAGTATTTCTTTCTAAACTATTAGGCTATGACTTTATCATCAAATACAAAGCAAGAAAAAGTAATCAAGCGGCAGACACATTATCTAGGATGCTTGAGATCACAGTTGACCCGTCCCTAGCAAGCCTCAATATCCTCGCAGTCCCCTCCTCCTCGCTCCTGGAGGGACTGGAACTCGACTATGAAAAGGATGACTTAGCCTAGCAAATCGAAAAGAACCCACATTCCTACCCTAATTGGACAAAAAAAGGAAATTACATCATGCACCACAACAGGATTTACATTCCATAACATTCCAATATCAAACACAAGATACTCACTGAAGCTCACTCGAGCTTGTTAGGGGGTCATTCGGGAATCCGGGGCGCCCTGCATAGAATACAACCATAGAATATAACCGCAATTTTTCTGGAAGAACATGAAAAAAGAAATCACAGCATACATAAACCAATGTGATATATGTCAAAAAGCTAAAGCCAGCAACCATCTACCTTATGGATTATTGCAGCCCCTCCCAATCCCCAACCGACTGTGGGCTGACATTACTATCGATTTTATTACCCAACTGCCGAATTCACACGACTACGCAATAATCTTTGTCGTAGTTGATAGATTTTCAAAGGCTGCCCACTTTGCGCACCCCATTTCAGGACCTATTATGGCCAAGGAATTTTGGGGAATTGTGGGCAAACTACACGGGCTCCCAGAATCGATAATTTACGACCGAGACACTGTTTCTAAGCAATTTTTGGGTTGAACAGTTTAGGTTACAAGGGACTCGCCTTAAGTATAGTTCATCATATCACCCTCAGACGGGCGGCCTAACCGAGAGAATTAACCGTTGTTTAGAACAATACCTTAAGATTTTTTTGCACGAGCACCCACAGAAGTGATCGGATTACCTTAATTCTGCAGAATACCACTATAATACCACATTTAACTTGTCGACCAACATGACCCCATTTGAGGTCATGTATGGTCGACTGTCGCATGGTCTTCTTCCTTATATTGTAGGGGGGCCACCAGCAATGAAGCAGTCGATGAGACACTACAATCCCGGGACGAGTTACTACACTGCCTGAAGCAGAATCTGAGCAAAGCTCAACACAGGATGAAAGCACATGCCGATAAAAAGAGGAAGGAATTGAAATTAGAGAAGGGCGACTTGGTCCTACTCAAGCTACATCTATACCGACAGCTATCCATAACGCGGCCAAGGGGAAGAAAATTAAGTCTTAAGTACTATGGACCCTTCCAGGTTATCGAGGTCATTGGAGCCGCGGCATAAAATTTCTCCTCCCACCGGAATCCAGGATCCATCCTGTCTTCCACGCATCCATGCTAAAGCCCTATACAGGTGATCCAAAAATACAGATCGTGGACTTACCCGCCAGTATCTGGAAGAATAGCCCCTTACATCAACCTTTGGCGGTCATCAACACCCGTGATATAGTTCGAAAGGGGAAAGGAGTGACTCAAGCCCTAATATAGTGGAAAGGACTTTCACCTGCCGACAGTACTTGGGAGGACATCTCAACCCTAGAAGATTTCATACAGCTAACCGCGACACAAGGTAAAGGCGCCAACAACATTCCCGAACCCACCTGGTCAAAGAAACAACGTCGAACCCTAAGACGACGACCACAACACCTAGATCTAACACTACCAGAATCATGGGAAAGAAAGCAACAATGAACAAAACACAAAGAGAAAAAACGTCGTGACACCATTCCTAGCACAGATCCACCACAGAGAGGTAACTTACCCTACAGTCCCAGAACCATGGCACGAACAACGAGTTGCAGCTACCTCCTTCAAACTGGTTTTCCGCACCTAGAAAACGAGTCTGCCCTCTCTGAAGTTCCCACCGCAGCTCAAAAAGACAACGCCAATACCTGCCCCACTCCTCTCGACGGCGAACCCAGCGCTCCTTTCACCAAAACAGTACGAAAACCAGAATGACAAAGACAAAGACACTGAGGACAACATATTAAATAAGGAAGCAAATGATAGGGTGAAATCAGAGCAGGGCCGCCGGGTGTGTGAAGCCGGGTGTGTGAAATCAGAACAGGGCAAGAAGAAGAAGCCGGGTGTGAAGAGGAAGAAGAAGAGTACCGTCGGGTCACAGGTGAAGGATCAGCAGCGGGCATAGTTGTCAAGGCGCGCGCTTGAGGCGTCGGGCGCACCAGGCGCAGCCCGCCGAGCCTCAGCACAGCTGAGGCGGGCGATGTGCCCCTGGCGCGCCTAGGCGCGCGCCTTACAGGCTCCCAGGCACACCCGGACCTTTCAAGGTATTTTTTTAAAATATTTTTGATATGGGCAAAAACATGATCTTAGACACACCCGAGGCAACCCCTAGGCGCACTTGGGCGCCCAATTCGCTGAAATTGAGCGAATTTGGCGCCAAATTCGCTCAAATTCCCCGAATTCGCACAATTTCAGCGAATTGGGCGCCCAATTCGCACAATTTCAGCGAATTGGCCGCCCAATTCGCTCAATTTCCTTTTTTCCCTCATTTTTGCGCCTCACGTGCCTCAGGCGAGCGCCTGCGCCTTGCGCCTAGGCTCCAGGGGCCCTTTGCGCCTCGGTGCGCCTTGCGCCTTTGATAACTTAGGCAGCGGGAATGCGGGATAGGGAACAGCGGCGGCTAGGTTAGCCCAAAATATGATTTTGTTTCAAGCATCATATTATCATATATTTCCCTGATTAAAGCCTGATATGCTACCAATATCAAAGAACTGATTAGAGCCTGATATGCTACCAATATCAAAGAAATTTGTATAAATTATAAAAGCCTAATTGTGAATTCAAAAAAGTAATCAATAAAATAGACGCAACAGAAAGATAGAAATCTTCAAGAGCATCATATTTTGGAATGTTTTTGCACTATTGTATAAGCTGAGTGTATCTAATCTCACAATAAAAAAGAAGTCCCATGTGTTACAGGGAAATAAATAGAGAAGTGTGCCTACGTCTGAATGCAAGGCGGTATCCTCAATTTGGCCTCAAAAGTTCAGGAAGATGAGCTGTGGAGGATAAGCAAGAAATTTAAGATGAAGATTAACGGCGGTTTGCACTCAAATGTGGAATCCGAAAATATTTCTGGAACCTGATTTTTTTGACAGGCGAAGTAGAGGGTTGATTAGACCGGCGCAGCAGCGACGAGGGTTGATCATTGGGAAAATCGCAGAGGCAAGAATGGAAGCAGATGTTAGAATGGGATGAAAGCAAACCTTATGGAAGAACGCAGAGGCAGACGGAGGATGTCCGGTGGAGGCGAGAAGAGGATGTCCTGGGCTTGCGGGGGCGCGGAGAGGAGGTCCGGTGGAGGCGCGCAGAGCCTGGCCGGAGGATGGAAGAACGCAGAGGCAGACGGAGGATGTCCGGTGGACGCGAGAAGAGGATGTCCTGGGCTTGCGGGGGCGCGGAGAGGATGTCCGGTGGAGGAGAGAAGAGGATGTCCTGGGGTTGCGGGGGCGCGGAGAGGAGGTCCGGTGGAGGAGCGCAGAGCGTGGCCGGAGGAGATGCTCTCGTCGGACGGTTAGGGTTGGGAAGCGAGGGGCTGAGGGGTTTTTAATTGTGCGGGATGCAGCGGAGAAATAAAGGGTCGGAATTTTCAAATGTGCACTCCTACTGATTTTTAGATATTGAGTCTGTAATTTTTTTGACTTTTTGGTAGCGTGATTATGATTATTTTTGGCGATTGTTATTAGCACTACATTTTTGGATATTCGCACAACTTTTACTATTAATTTTCTGTGTCTTTTGAAAATACTCCTTGTACATGCATTTTTAGGAAAAGTGTTCAACACGAAAGTTGTATATCTCGTCAAGATATACAACTTTCGTGTTGAACAATTTTCCTAAAAATGCATATACAAGACGTAAATTAGGAAATACGCTCAGATTTCGCTCCTTTTAGAAATACGCCTTATACATGCATTTTTAGGAAAAGTGTTCAACACGAAAGTTGTAGATCTCGACGAGATCTACAACTTTCGTGTTGAACACTTTTCCTAAAAATGCATGTACAAGGAATATTTTCAAAAGGCGCAGAAAATTAGGAGTAAAAGTTGTGCGAATATCCAAAAGCGTAGTGCTAATAACAATCGCCTTATTTTTTTAGAGGAGGACACGTGACCCAGAGAGGAGTTGTAGATTTATCAGGACTGAATCTCTAAGTTTGCTAATTTATATGTTGCCCCTTCTTACTTTTGAAATTATAAAAAACATTCTCTTTAACTTTACATTTTATAACAACAATGTACAAAAATTTTTTCCCTAAAAATTAACTTGAGGTATATTTTTGTGCATGAAGGCTATGAAATGTAGACTTGCAAAGAAGATTTACAGAGATAGGCGTTGAAGTACGAGTCACCAGTCAGCCGGGCATAACCATGTTTTCTTATAACACATTACAAAGCTTTTAGACATTTCAACCCATTTATTAGTAAGTTATTTTTATGTTAGTAATATATATTTATTAAATTTGAAAAAACTTATAATCAATAAAAGGAATTTAATTTTTAATTCTTTTTTATTTGTTATAAATAATTACTGTGATTAAGAAAAATTAAAATATAACATACAATACATTTTAGAATTTATTTGTTTGTATTTATCAATTTAATGTTCAGATTATTTTTTATTATTTTTGAGATAATTTTCAAATTTATTTTAAGATATTCAAGACACATTACTCATCAAGTTATTATGTCACATTTTTTCTGTTAAAACATATGATCATATTTATTATACATAAAAATAAATTTTATTATTAATAAGATTTAGAAATATGATATTTTAAGATATACTACTGAGCATTGATCTTACTAGTTACAAGAAGGTCAGTATAATTAATCCTTCCATACATTATTCGTGAATGACATCAAAGTGGCACATTCAAGATTTCAAGGTCGGGTTCATGCGGTGACCGATGAAAATAAATTCCCCCAAACGGAATTTTAAAATGCTAGGCAACGCTGATGACTTAGCTCCGTTTTAGAGGACTTATTTTCACCGGTCAAGCGGTTACAATCGCATGAACCAGACCGTAATTATGGTTCGATTCATGTGGTCATAACCGCTTGACCGGTGAAAATAAGTCCGCCCTGAGAGGAGAAACCCATTAATATTGCATGAAATTGCATTTACATTACCGAATTTAGTATATCAATATTAATTTAATTTCAAGTCAAATAAGTGAAGCATATGTTATTGTAGAAATACCATGTGCCTATAAAATCAGATCTCCGTCCATCTGTGCGCCACATCAAGATGTGTGCACAACACGCATAGATGATATTACGTTGCGGGCTCAACACGCGATTGAGAGGAGCATTACAAAATCATAAGGCATGATGCAATAGATTAATAAAGCTAGTCGATGCAAAATCGAACTTCTATAGAGCATGCTAAGAACAACAAGGATTTGTGCTCGGGCTTGTTTTATGGGAGTTATATAAGCAAAGGATCCGCGCATGCCTAACACAATAATAAGTCACCGATGCGTAGAATCAGTGAGTATATTCATGTAGTTTGACGCTGCCGGCTGACGCCTGATTCGCCGCACGGTTGCTTCCAAAGTTCCTTCGATTTGATTCTCTAGCTATTCTCGAACCAAACTGGAAAATTATTCAAAGGATCAAGCTTTAGTTTCCATGCAGTAAAACTTTCACCCCCATGCAGTAAAAAAACATTACCCTCAATAAATGAGAGTATTAGGTAATCATGCATTCTTGTTTGTGTGGGCGCGGGCGTTTATTTCTTCATGGGATTGTGGTTTAGTTAATAAGTGTATATGTGTAATGATCAAGCACCACAATATCTGAGATATTATCAACTTTGATCGAGTCTATCCATACAAATTGAGCATCACAATTGATAAATTTTTACAGGTAAGCTACGCGTATTTTCTAGAAAGTCACGCATCCTAGAACTACTCCAACAAGAGCAGACTTAACTATAAAGTTCATAACGCAACTCCACCATTTACTCTGAAAAGGCATCTCTGATATTTGAGAATCTAAATTATCGACCAAGTCCAACAATTTTTCCTCTAATTTCGTGATGAGATTCAGTACATTCTTGCACCTCCTTTCATCAATGTTACCGAACTGCAGGACGGCGAGCCGCCGTGGAGGGTGTACGCACGACGACCACGCACGAAGGTGGGCGGTGATGGCGCCGCGGTGGAACCGGGTGATGTTGATCGCATTGCCGCCCGCGATAGCGCACCCGTAGGAGACCCGGCAGCGGGATAAGAGAGGAGCTTAAGAGTGTTTTGGGCCTAAGGGCTTTCTAGTCTTTTTGTTTGGTTGTGCCTCATTATATAAGAGGACTATTGTAACCCTAATGTTTTATTTTTGGATCATCTAACAAGAAAAGGGGGTTGCTCCCTCTTCTCTCTCTAGCTCTCATCTCTCTCTCTCTCTCTAACCGGCACCCCTCTACCGCCGGCCTCCCTCTCTCTTTCCCTTAGCGGTAACATTTGGTCCGACCTGCCGATCCGCCCGCCGCCGGATATCCTCATCATGCCGGTCTCCACTCGGAATGCTGTCGCTGCCGCCTCCTCCTCCGACAACCCGGACGATCTCCGCGCCCGGGCCGACGCCCACGAAGCCGGCCTCGCCGATCTGCGGGCCTCCGTGTCCGCCCTCCAAGCCACGGCCCTTACCACCTCCAACACCATCGCCGCCATTCTCGCCCGCCTGGAGCTTCTCCTACCCGTGCCTCACACGCCGGCCGCCAATTCATCCACCTCCCTTCTCGGCCAGCCCCCCGTTCCGCCGCTCGTGGCGGCCGAGCCGCGACCAACGGTGGTGCTACACCCTGTGGGCCGACCCCCCCCCCTCGCACTGGAGTTGTCGTCATTCTCGGGCGTCGATCCAATGGGGTGGATTGCGCGAGCCGAACAATTCTTCGATCTCCACTTCATCGCCGACGAGAACAAGGGGAGCACCGCCGTAGTCGGCCTCTCCGGTTCCAACTTGCATTGGGCGCGTTGGCTACGCCAGATTCAGCCCCAAATTTCTTGGCCGGATTTGAAGAACGAAATGATTCAACGCTATGACGCGCGGTACTCCGGCTCCGCCATTGAGTGTCTCTGCAACGTTCGCCAATCGGCCAACCTTGATAGCTATAACGACGAGTTCGTGGCATTGGTTTCCCACGTGCCCGGGCTACCTCCAGATCACTATTTGGGATTCTTCCTCCAGGGTCTACGCCCATCCATTCGCTCCCGCCTCCGCACGCATCAACCCCACACCGTCTCGGCCGCCATTGACCTCGCACGCGCCGTGGAGGTGGATTTGGGCATCCGGCCTGCTTCATCGGCCACCTCTGTTCCTCCGGCCCACTATATCCCGCCGCGGCCGACCGCACCGTGGGAGGGAGGCCCTCGCACTCCTCACCCAGGGGGGCCTCGCCAGGGGCGCGGACCGCCGCACCATTTCTCGGACGCGGAATACAACGACCTCCGCAAGCGGGGTTTGTGCTTTCGTTGTCGCCAACCGTACTCGCCCAACCATGTTTGTTCGGTGAAAGAATTTCACGCCTTGTTCAGCGACGACTATCTCGAGGAAACGACAACGGAGGTCGATGACACGACCACGTTATCGACCACCGATCCTCCCATTCCGTAGGGGGACGGCCTCCACTGCTTGGAGCTCCCGTACTTTTTGGTTGGTGGCATCACGGGCCCGCTCACGATGAAGCTCCGCGGACGCCTCCAGAACCGCGACCTCATTCTCATGATAGACAGCGGCGCCAGTCATAACTTCATTTCGGAAGATCTAGCGCGCGAGTTGGCGCTACCCTTCCAACCGTCCCCGGCTGTCACAGTGTGTTTGGGTGACGGTCGTCGCCGCCCGACGCAGGGCCTCTGTCAGGCGATGACGATTGCTCTCGGTACCTGCGCCGTGACGGCCGACTTCTACATCTTTGGGTTGGGCGGCCTTGGCGCCATTTTAGGAGTAGCTTGTCTCCAAACACTTGGCGACGTCCGGGTCAATTGGGCCACAATGACTATGCATTTCCAGCAGGGGCTCACGTCCCACTGTCTTACGGGCGACTCGACCCTCCTCCGGACGCCGGTATCGTTCTGCGCCTTTCAGCGTACCTCGGAGGTGGATTTCTCTGCGTGGCTTTGGCCGCTTCAGGGCGCCAAGGCCGAACCTCCCACACCTCCCGAGGATTTCCGCCACCTCCTACATGAGTTCCACGATCTTTTCGAGGCACCGACCGATTTACCCCTGGTCCGCCACACCGACCACGCCATAGTTCTCCGACCGGAGACGTCCGCGGTGTCCGTTCAGCCCTACCGATATGGGCATGTTCAGAAGGACGAGATTGAACGGCCTGTACGGGAAATGCTATCGGGAGGCATTATTCGGCCAAGTGCAAGCCCTTTTTCCAGCCCGGTCCCTCTCGTACGCAAGAAGGACGGTAGTTGGCGTTTTTGCGTCGACTATCGGGAACTCAACAAAGCAACCGTCGCCGACAAGTACCCGATCCCCGTCATTCAAGAGCTTTTGGACGAACTCCACGGCGCCACCTTCTTCACTAAGCTGGACCTTCGGGTCGGCTATCATCAGATTCAGGTCCGGCCAGAAGACGTGCCAAAAACAGCTTTTCGGACTCATGACGGTCACTTCGAGTTTTTGGTGATGCGTTCGGGCTGACTAACGCCCCGACCACCTTTCAGGCTACCATGAACGACATCTTCCGGCCGGTACTCCGTAAACATGTTCTTGTTTTTTTTTTGATATCTTGGTATACAGTTCTACTTGGCAGGCGCACCTCCAACACGTTCGGGCCACCCTCCTCACTTTTCGCCACCACCGCCTAGTTCTGAACAAAACAAAATGCACCTTCGGCTCCACGAAGGTTAGCTACTTGGGCCATACTATTGCGGCCCATGGGGTGGCCATGGACGAAGACAAAATTAGGGTGGTGCTCCACTGGCCGACGCCTACTTCGGTCCGTGAGGTGCGGGCCTTCTTGGGCCTCACCGACTATTACCGGCGGTTCATTCAGGCATATGACACTTTGGCCCGTCCGCTTACGCAGCTGCTGAAATCCTCGGAGGAGGGTCCCTTCGGGTGGTCCGCCGCAACCTGGGCCGCTTTACAGCCCTGAAGTCAGCTCTTGTGCACGGGCCGGTTCTGGCCACGCCCGATTTTCACCAACCGTTCATAGTGGAGTGCGACGCCTCGGGCAGCGGGGTCGGCACGGTCCTCATGCAAGCCGGCCGCCCCATTGCTTACTACAGCCGCGGGTTCTCGACCTCCATTCGAAGCCGCTCGGCGTACGAAAACGAACTCATGGCTCTCGTCCTCGCCGTCCAACATTGGCGCCCGTATCTCTTGGGTCGGTCGTTCGTACTCCGGACAGACCATCATAGTCTCCGCTACCTCCTCCAGTAGAAAATTGCCACACCCGCACAACAACTGTGGGTCGTCAAACTTCTGGGTTACGACTTCTCGATTGAGTTCCACTCCGACAAGACTAATCGGGCAGCCAACGCTCTCTCCCGCCAGCCGCACACACCTGAGCTCGCGGCCCTTACTCGGCCAGTATGGGAAGAGGGCGCGGCTATCCAGGAAGGAGTCGAACGGGATCCCATGCTTGGCCCCATTCGTACAGCTCTCATCGTCGACCCGGCCGCACACCCGCCATACTCGCTCATCGGTGGACGATTGTTCTACCGCGGCCGCCTCGTTCTCTCCGCCAGTTCCGGTTGTATTCCACGGTTGTTGGAGGAATTCCACGCATCCCCGACCGGCGGCCATGCCGGCGCGTTCCGCACCTATCGCCACCTCGCCGCTTCATTATTTTGGCTGCATATGTTTCGCCAGATCAAGGCGTATGTCGCCGCCTGCCTTCCTTGCCAGACGGCCAAATACGCGTCCTTATTTCCCGGGGGCCTACTGCAGCCCCTGCCAGTGCCCGAACGCATTTGGGAGGACATCGCTATGGATTTCATCACCCGGTTACCGTATTCGGCCGGGTTCGACTGCATTTTGATGGTCGTCGACCGCCTCTCGAAGTACGACCACTTTATTCTCCTACGCCACCCCTACACAGCCTCCACCGTGGCGGACGGTTTTATTGTCTAGATCGTGGGGCTTCACGGGTTCCCGCGCTCCATCGTCAGCGATCGGGACCCGCTCTTCTTGAGCAGTTTTTGGACCACTCTTTTCCGCCTGCAGGGCACTCGCCTACGGATGAGCACCGCCTACCACCCTCAAACGGACGGGCAGTCTGAAGTCCTCAATCAGTGCCTCGAAACCTACCTTCGATGCTTTATTGGCGAACGGCCGGGCACCTGGGCAAAATGGCTCCCATGGGTCGAATATTCATACAACACGGCTTATCATCACGCCGCCAACACCTCCCCCTTTGAAGCAGTCTACGGCCGATCTCCTCCTTCTATCATCCGGCACCTTTCGGGCGAGTGCCCCGTGGCCGGCCTCGCAGCTCACCTCCACGATCGCGAAACCATTCTAGACAGCCTGAAGCAGCACCTCCGCCGTGCCCAGGCCAAAATGACGTCATTCGCCAACCGGAAACGCCGGGACTTGCAGTTCGCCCAGGGCGAGAGGGTGTTCATTAAGCTCCATCCTTACCTCCAGCTCACAGTCGCCCTCCGCGCTTGCCCCAAGCTGGCACCACGTTTCTTTGGTCCTTTCGAGATACTCAGTCGGATTGGGGCTGTGGCCTACCGCCTCCGCTTACCGGACGGCAGCCGGATTCACCCCGTGTTCCATGTTTCACAGCTTCGCCGGGTCATCGGCGATCACCCCACCTTGGACCACATTCCCGCTGACCTTGATTTCTCCGGTTCGGCACCTTTGTACCCGGCGGCGATTCTGGAAAGTCGGTCCCCCCACCCAGACACCGGTGCTCCCGCGTTAGTCCAGGTGGCCTGGCGACACCGACCTCCTTCGGCAAGCATGTGGCTCCTCCGCAAGGATTTTCGACGCAAATTTCCGTACTTCTGCCTTGAGGACAAGGCGAATTTTCCAGACGGAGGTATTGTTACCGAACTGCAGGACGGCGAGCCGCCGTGGAGGGTGTACGTACGACGACCACGCACGCAGGTGGGCGGTGATGGCGCCGCGGTGGAACCGGGCGATGTTGATCGCATAGCCGCCCGCGATAGCGCAGCCGTAGGAGACCCGGCAGCGGGATAAGAAAGGAGCTTAAGAGTGTTTTGGGCCTAAGGGCTTTCTAGTCTTTTTGTTTGGTTGTGCCTCATTATATAAGAGGACTATTGTAACCCTAATGTTTTATCTTTGGATCATCTAACAAGAAAAGGGGGCTGCTCCCTCTTCTCTCTCTAGCTCCCATCTCTCTCTCTCTCTAACCGGCACCCCTCTACCGCCGGCCTCCCTCTCTCTTTCCCTTATCCCTCTCTCTTTCCCTTAGCGGTAACAATCAATAAATTCTTTCATCCTACAAGATCACCAGGAGATGTCTTTCTTTATGTTTCTTTACCTCAAAGACACACCTCACCCTCATCGGACTCCCCTCTTCAAATTAGGGATGCTATAGAAATTGCTCTAGGTATTTACCTGTTCGTTCTCAATAAAATTCCAAAATAGCCAGGGATTTTTCAATACAGGTCCCAACAATAATTAAGTTGAGCTAGGAATATGAATGTGACGATGAATGTGTGACAAAACAACAAAGGACAGTTGACACAAGATTATATTAGAAAAACTATGGGAGCAACACTCTAGAACATAGTTCCATGGAAAATCATAGACCAACACAAAATAGTCTGTGTACAACAAATAATAGAAGAAGCGCCGGTAAAACGACGACTGAATATAATTTAAGTAGGAAGAAAAAAGACAACTAATAATCTAAAAATTATGGTGAAAGAATAAAATTAGCACAAAATAACTGCAGCAAGGCTAAAGATGATTATGATAATGATGATGATTAATTTCTTGTAAACTACAGAGCGAAAATACAGATAAAATGCATCGCATTATCTCATAATGCGATAAAGAGAAAGAAGATCGATTTTGTAGTTCGCTGGAGAGACACGATACCTGAATGGCTCTCTTTGGCATAGCAGCAGCATCTTCTAGGCCTAGTAATCGAGCAACCTTCAACATATAGAAATATTAATTTGTTAGAATATGCTCAATAACACTACCAACAAATCTTTTTTTTTGTCCAAGTTTCTTACTGGTTTAAAATTCTGCATCAAAAGGAGTGATAGAATCAAACATTTCATAACAAGCATGCACAAGAATACCCCCTAAAGTGTATGTTACGAAAAAAAAACTCACATGGGAGATTTTTGTAATTTCAAAAGATAGGAGTGGAATATGTAATTCTGCAAACTCACCGGGGAGATCCCAATAAATGACTATATATATATATATAATTGCTCCTTAAATCAAACCTATGAAATCAATAAATTCAAACTATAGTTCAACAAAGAGTAATTGACGCACGGATTTTGCATTTTGACAGAAGATGGATGAAGCTTGGTCACCCGATGATTGATCGACAAAAGTTTGAATCTATACTCAAGGAGAGATTGACGGTTGTCACAAAGAGTAAGACCAAAATTAGGTATACAATCCTAAGATCGCTATATAATTTGGGCATAAAGCACAAAATACAAATGGATCCTTCTAGGAAATAAATTTACAACATATTAAAGACTTGAAATAAAAAAAATTAAACATTCAGGGCTGGGTGGCTATGCCCTCTCGAAGGGGATAAATACTCCATGTTCCATTGAAATGCAGGAATGGAAAGGCATGCTCTTCTCATCTTGACCGTTGAAAAGTTGCTCGGAGGTCTTTTTTTTCTATCTGCGCGCGGCCCTAGCGCATAGAAGGTATCTGTCCTACAGATGTATATGAGCAGGTCTTACAGGAAATACTAATTAATTAATACATTCATATTAAAGATGAAGAAAAATAAAAATGCCCAAACATAAAATCATTGAATGACCATTAACTGAAATCATTGATAGGGCCCTGGAAATTTTCTTCATTTTTATAGAACTAGAAGAAACTGTAATGACCATTAACTGAAATGCTTAATTGCTTATTAATAATTGTTAGCTAATGCAAGCAATTAATTGAAGGATTAATTATGCTTAACAAGCTTATTGGAAGAAAGCATCAATAAAACATTGATGATCTTAGGGCCTGCTTGGCTCAGAGGTCATGAACGATGCGGAAACAGGAAAAGCCAAAACTCGACTATAGTCCTCCATTTGAAGTTGCGCTTGGGGAGAAAATGATGTTTCTATGCTTAGGGTGTTCCGCAAAAACCCTGAAAAACGATGCCCAAATGATTAAGCTCGCCATTGCCGATCGAAGAAAATATTGACCACCAAAAATGCCTCTTAAATGCGAAATTTTGGGGCACGGGCCTTATCTTCAAAATAAGGAGAGGGGCCGTCATGATAGTGACATGCGTCCTATTTATTTTTAAGTTGTGCAATATAAATCAAGTGGCAAAAGAACATGGGCAAGCATTCAGAGATCTTTTAAGATCTAATCGGAGATCATTTATGATCTCGCATCAAGCAAAAAACGATCTCCTTGGAGATTGTGATTAATCTACCAAAATTAATCTAATAGGTGATCAATTATGATCTACCATGAGATCATTTATGATCTTCCATCGAGCAGGAATGATCTCCTAGGAGATTGTAATGATCTACCAGGGAAAATTTTTCTACTCCTGGAAGATCGTTGGAAGATCATCTTTGTTCTTTCGCGGAAGATCCATGGATATTAATACATGTTTAAGACATCACTATTCTAGTGAATGTACATAAAACAGTACATCACGGGAGTCTTGAGTGTAAGAAATGATATAGCTCTTCCATTCCCGAGCTTTCAAAATTATCCTGGCCTAGTAGCTTGCAAGGAGTATTTTCAGTTTGTCATGGAAGATGAACTGCTAGAATCCTAAAAGGAGGTTCAATGAGGAAGAAGAAACGATTTGGCTGTTGCAATTTGAATAAAGTTAAGTGGACCGAAAAATTTGAAGGCAGGCGGTGCTAAAACAAGGGAGCGGTGCTACTTAAAAATAAACAGGACTCAAGTCGCGATCATGATGGCCCGTCTCCTGACTCTGGGGATGGCGCTGGTGCCCAAAAATTTTGCCTTTCAAACGGGCCATAATGAAAGCCCTACTTTCTTCTAATTATCGCAACCAAATAGTTAAATATTGATCACTCTGATCAATTATGAGTTGATCAATTATGCCAGGCTTAATAACCATAATTTAGTAGTATTGCAATATTACTGATCTAAAATAAAATTTAATAGACAAAAATTAATCAATTATCAAATACAAGTATTAATAAGTTTAGAAATTAAACAATAATTCCATTCTTACTATTTAACTCTAATTAAAAATTTAATTTATTAGTCTAGGGATAATTATCACGAATTAAACAATAAGAATTTCATGATTTTAAATGTCCCTAATAAATATCTATTTATCCTTAATATACGTAATGATAAATTGGTAAATACTTAATAAATCTAACTAATTACTTAATTAGACACAAATAAATTTCAGCAATTTAAATGAACATTATGTAATCCTAAACAGATAAGATTTGATGATATTACAGTTTCATATAAGTAGTTACCTCTCTCAGAATCTTCTTGTCACCTTTTCCAACTGGTTCATCCAGATTAGCAATGCCCCATAAGGGGATTTCCAATAAGGTTTGAATAACTTCCTCGTCGAGGAAAGGAAATCGAGCCTGAAAGTTGCATATGCGTGATTGTAAACACTTGCAATATTTGGTACACATTAATTTTAAGAAAATACCTCCTTTCCATTATCAGAGATCAATCTATCATCTCGGCCCAAATTTCTTTTCCAGATTCTGTGCATATCCAGTCTCATTTCCTCATGCAGTGCAAGCCATCTGCCAGAAGTTAATTTTAAACATAGCAAGCAGAGCAAAAGAAAGAGATGTATTCATGCATGGATGTCAACAACTGCTTTAGTATTAGGACCCGTTTGGGAGAGCAGTGGGAGAGCTTGACAGTTGTGAACTGTTACGCCCCGGACGCTATTTTGGAGTCAGTACACGAGACGGCGGGGGAGATACGGAGGCGATAATGGGGCTGAACCAACTGGTTCAGCCCACACTCTCTGAAGAACCGGCCCTCGGGGGCTGAACCAACCCGGTTCAGCCCCTATTGGGGCCGGCCGGCCCCCTTGGGTCCGGGTATAAATATACCCGGAACCCCCCCCTTGGTTGGCAGGCAAGAATAATTCCAGGTTTTTCTCTTCTCTATCTTCCTCAACCCTAGTTTTCTAATCTTCTCTTAGATCTCTATCTCTCCCATTCATCTCCTAACAATTGGTATCAGAGGCTCTTTTCTCCACCATGGTAACCAATCGAACGCAAGAGGAAATCGATCGTTTGGAAACCCCAGAGGAAAATCTCGTGGGATTGACGGATTCGGTGTCCGCAATAGAGGAGAACGTGAAAACTTTCACCCAAAGGCTAGAAGAACGGATCGACACCCGAATGAAGGAGATCATGACGTTGTTGGCACAAAATCTGAAGGGTAAGGCAGTGTTGGAGGAGGATCCGGGCGGATCTTCCGCTGCACGGGCCGATCCGCACTGGATCGGCGCCAACGGAGGGCAGGCCGGCTCGACAAGGGGAGCGGGCATCGTGCAGAGGGCTGGATCGAGCACGGGAGGCATCGGTGCAGGCGAGATCGGCTCCAGCGGGGTCGGCGCGGGCGGGATTGGGCCCGGCGGGTTCGGGGGAGGCGAGGGTGGCCCCGGCGGGGTCGGACCAGCCAGGATTGGCTCTGGCGGGTTCGGAGCGGGCGAGGGTGGCTCCGGCGGGTTCGGAGCAGCCGGGACTGGCTCCGGCGGGTTCGGTACAGCCGATTTCGGCACCGATGGGGGCGGTTTGGGTGCTAAAGGTGGACGGTGGTCGATTCCCCCATATGGAGGGGGGGGGAGGGGCTGTTACCTCACCTGACAAGAGGAGGCATGCAATGGGGTGGTGCTACGGCGGCGAGACCGTTTCGCCATGGCTTCCCGGGCATGCCTTTTGAACACGAAAAACCAAGAAGGCCGGCGGGATATGGACAGGAGGCGGGATGGCGCGGACAGGTTGGCCAGCGGCCGTACATGCCGCCAAAATTGACACGCATGAATTTTCTGAAGTTCCATGGCGGCGACGCTTTGGAGTGGTTGCAGAAGGCAGAACTGTTCTTCAGTTATCTGGAGGTCCCCGAAGGACAGTGGGTGCAGTTAGCGTCGTTCCATCTGGAAGACGATGCTTTCCAGTGGGTGCGGTGGTTTTTGAGGGGCAAGGATTATGTGCCCTGGACGGAATTTGTGGACGGGTTCACCGCTCGCTTTGGGCCGTTGGAGTACGAGGACTTTGAGGCACTCCTGCAGAAGCTTCGTCAGAAGGGTACCATGACGGAATACCGTACTGAGTTTGAAAAGTTGGCGAACTGAGTACAGTGGGAAGAAAAGACGCTGCTCAGTTGTTTTGTATCGGGTCTCAAGGACTATTTGCGGGATGAGATCCAGTTTTACATGCCCCGCAGCTTGAACCATGCGATCAGTCTCGCTCGGATATAGGAAGAACGCAACAACAGACAACATACCCGCAACACAGCACGTACTACGACCACGACCACCACGGCTATGGTCAGGTAGGAACCACAAGGTCCAAGCAAGCCGATTGTCACTCGGCTGACTTGGGCGGAGCTTCAGGCGCGGAAGGACAAAGGGTTGTGTTTCAACTATGACGAGAAGTTCGTTCCTGAGCACAAATGTCAGAAGGTTCAGGTGTTCATGCTACATGAGGATGGGGAAGAGGAGTTGGACGAGGGTCCTGAGCCGGAGCTGACAGAGGAGTTGGCAGTGACCGAGTTCGGAGTTTCGCTACAGGCGATGGAGGGCTGCACGACCCCCCTCACTATGCGCATGGCAGGCAAGATCCGGAGGGAAAACGTGACGATCTTGATAGACAGTGGGAGTACCCACAATTTCATCCATCCTGAGGTGGCACG
This sequence comes from Platanthera guangdongensis, assembly GCA_039583875.1. Lineage (NCBI taxonomy): Eukaryota > Viridiplantae > Streptophyta > Magnoliopsida > Asparagales > Orchidaceae > Platanthera > Platanthera guangdongensis. The sequence goes on along the minus strand of CM077160.1, from coordinate 161,896,392 downwards.
CGGAGTGGGACACGTGGTTGATCAAGGGGCGTCCTTTCAGGTTATGGTGGCCGATGGTAGCAAGCTGCAGTGTGAGGGAGTATTGAGGCAGGTGAAGCTCAACATACAGGGCTACACGGGACGAACCGATGTTTACCTTCTTCCGATCATAGGTTCCAATATGGTGTTGGGAGTGCATTGGTTGCGTCAGCTACGGGGAGTCACTTTTGACAGGGATCACATGACCAAGGAGTTCTCACAGCACGGGAAGCAGTTCTGTTTGAAGGACATCAAAGCATCTCCAGTTAAGGAGATATTTGTTCGAAGTCTTCAGCGGATTGACGAGGAAGGAAACATGATGGTGGTGCTGTTGGGAATAAAGGCGGCCGACACGGGGGGATCTGAGGTACCCGTCCAGATGCAGTCTCTTCTCGATCGGTATACTGACATATTTCAGGAGCCCCGTGCTCTCCAACCACCGCGTTTTCGGGACCATCAGATCGTGCTCAGGGGGAAGAGGAGCCTACCAACGTCTGGCCATACAGATATCCACACATGCAGAAGGCTGAGATCGAGCGCAGTGTCCGGGAAATATTAGCTGCAGGGATCATCCGCCTCAGTACGAGTTCTTTCTCCGCCCCGATTATCTTGGTTAAGAAGAAGGATGGTTCGTGGCGGTTTTGTGTCGACTACCGCGCACTGAACCGTGCTACCGTGAAGGATAAGTTCCTCATTCCTCTGATTGAAGAATTGTTAGATGAGCTACACGGCGCACAACGGTTCACCAAGCTTGATTTACGATCTGGCTATTATCAGATCCTGATGCGGGAGGAAGATATCCACAAAACGGCCTTCCGAACACACGACGGTCACTACGAGTTCCTGGTGATGGCCAACGGACTGACCGGGGGGCCGTCCACTTTTCAAGGCAACATGAACGAGATCTTTTGGGAGCTTCTACGACGTTTTGTGCTAATCTTTTTTGATGACATTCTCATCTACAGCGCCAGTTGGGAGGAGCACTTGGCCCATGTCGAAGAAGTCTTTTCTATTCTCCGTCAGAATCAGCTTTATGCCAAACGGTCCAAGTGTTCCTTTGGTCAATAGGAGGTGGAGTACTTGAGACATCTCGTTTCAGCTCAAGGCGTCAAGGCTGACCCTCAGAAGATTGAGAGTGTACAACCTCGTATTCGCAGAATAGGGTCCCCTCGGCAGGCGCAAGACCAGCTTTGTATTTTTAAGCTTTTGGAGTGGTTTGGCACTCTTGGTGACCAATTTAGGCCTACCTCTTATAATATACTAATAGGGGGAGGAAAAATCTGCCTCTCCCCCCTCTTTTTTTTAGGGGGGCGGGTGCGGCAAGTTGGCCGACACCCGCCCCAGGTTGCTAAGTGCGAAGTAGGGGCAGCGAGACCCGGCCGACGGCCTGGCTCTCGCCCAGGCGGCCTGCCTGGCGGGTGAGACGGGCCGGCGGCGGGCTCTCGCCCAGGCGGCCTGCGGCTGCTCTCGCCCGGGCAAGACGGGCCGGCGGCCTAGCTCTCGCCCTGGCGGCCTGCCTGGCGGGCGAGACGGGTCGGCAGCCTAGCTCTCGCCCGGGCGGCCTGCCTGGAGGGCGAGACGGGCCGGCGGCCTAGCTCTCGCTCGGGCGGCCTGCCTGGCGGGCGAGACGGGCCGGCGGCCTAGCTCTCGCCCGGGCGGCCTGCCTGGCGAGCGAGACCGGTCGGCAGCCTGGCTCTCGCCCCCAACTTTTGGTTCATCCGCAAGGTTTACCCGTTCGCCTCGGGTGTGCGGAGGGGTAGGGGGGATGTCTTAGCCTCCGTTCATCCCTGGACCCCTTCTGGTCATGCTTTACCATTATACCCTCAGCGGTGGAATTACCCCTTTACCCTCCGGTGTAGATGTTTTCTATTGGCTCAAAGTCTATTTGTCGTAGGGGTATTGCTGACCTTTTCACCCCTAGTCTTGGGAAACCTATAAATAGACCCTTGAGGGTGCCTTGGAGAGTATTGCTTCTCAGCCACTTAAATCCCTCTACTTTCTTCCTCCAAGGCACCTAGCTCAAGCATTGGCTAGGGAGGGGGAGACCTCAAAGGTCTTCCGGGTGTGAGGTGGGACCTCTACGCTAGAGCCGAGAGTCTGTTCCTAGTTTCCTTAGCCTTTGATCCGTGACATCCCCCTGAGTGCAGTAAGTGTGAGGTCACCACTTTCAAGGGACCCCGAACTCCACAGAGACCGATTTATCGGTTTCAACATCTTGGTGCAGTGAGCGTGGAGAGTGACCAGCACAGAAGATCTCAGAAGAGTGTCATGGCTGGAGATCAGGGAGGTAGCAATGACTTCCGCGAAACCCCCAACCCAGGACCCTCTGTGGGAAGAGAAGAGTTCATAACATCCATCCAAGGCATCATGGAGATGCTGCGAAGTATTGTTCCTCGTGGTGGCAGCTCCACTCAAACCCCCCCGGAGCAAGCTCCCCCCCTCTCGATGAGTCGACTCCCAGGGGTCTAGGCGAGGTGACCCCAGCAGGGGGAGAAGGAAGTGTGTCAGGAAGACGGCCCAGGAAGGAGAGGATGGGAGATGGGACCAAGCGAGACCTCACCGGCCGGGAGTCGTTCTCCAGCCCGGCGAGTATCAGCCTTCCAGACGAGCAGGTCACGCGAGTAGAGGCTGCGAGACCACCCCTCAGGGGGTCACCCTTTAGCAAACTGATCATCTCAGCTCCCGTTCCCGAGGGATTCAGAGAGCCAGACATGGCTTACTATACCGGGAAGGATGACCCCGTCCAGCACCTGCAGTGGTTTGAGGATGTTGTCTCCATCAGGCCGATGACGGATGCCTTCAAGTGTCGTCTCTTCGCGATCACGTTAAAGGACAAGACAAGGGACTGCTTCCACCAACTCCCACCGAGATCAATTTATGGGTTTGAGGACTTGAGCCGGAGCTTTCAGCTTCGCTTCTCCACCTCCAAGAAGAGCAAGAAGAGTCCCGAGTCCATCTTCCTGATAAGGCAGGGGGCCGAGGAGTCGTTGGCTCATTACGTTGACAGGTTCCAATAAGAGATCCTCGAGGTCCAAGAGATGCCGGGGTATGCCCTCCAGATGGCGTTCACGGTGGGGTTGCGCGAGGGGTTCTTCAAGATGAGCCTGACCCGAAGGGACCCCCTTTCCTTCGAGGAGCTGATGGAAAGGGCGGCAGAGGAGATAGCAACCGAGGCGGCAAACCCGGCATTTGTCAAGAAGTTGGCAAGGTTGACAGAGGCAGAGTCGAAGGAGCAAGGTGGCTCGAGGCATCAGGAGGGGAGAAGGAGAGAGGAGCAGAGAGCTCAGGGGCTCCAGGGACCTCAGGAAGGTCCGGAGCCAGGTTGGAGGCAACAGGGAGGACCCGTTCAGGGTCCAGGAAGAGGTCACATCCAAGGTGGGGGGGATTTTCATGGAGGCAAAGGGAGGTTCAACTTTCAAAGGCAAGCCCCTAGGCAGCTCCTACCCCCACAGCAGCAAGCGATGGAGATTGGTCGAAGGGAGAGGAGGAACCGCCCGGGAAGGAGAAGAGTCAGAGTAGAGTTACCCCATTGTGAGTTCCACCAGGAGGACGGCCATGCAACAGCTACTTGCCCATAATTTCTGGAGTTGAGAAGGGCAAGAGCTCCGGCATCACAGCCCCATCAGCCTCAACAAGCGCAAGATCCGGTGCGGATTGAAGAAGTCCAACCCGAGGCGATAGGGGAGAGATGTGAGGACAGGGTTGATGTGGGCACCCGGGGAGGGATCCGATAATTCACGAGGGAAGAGGGATGTAGGAAAGAAGTGAATCATCTCTTGTAATGAACTTTGCTTGCATTGTATCAACTATGAATGAAGACAGAGACCGTCGAAAAATATTTGTGATCCATGAAAGATCTCACCCCGGGATGATTCCGCTACCAGACTCCCACTAGCTGGCAGGGCTGGTTGATCTCTCGGAGGGGAGAGTAGGTCTCACCTCGAGATGATTCCGCTGTCAGGCTCCCACTAGCTGACAGGGCTGGTTGATCTCTCGGAGGGGTGAGTAGGTCTCACCTCGGGATGATTCCGCTGTCAGGCTCCCACTAGCTGGCAGGGCTGGTTGATCTTTTGGAGGGGTGAGTAGGTCTCACCTCGGGATGATTCCACTGTCAGGCTCCCACTAGCTGACAGGGCTGGTTGATCTTTCGGAGGGGTGAGTAGGTCTCACCTCGGGATGATTCCATTGTCAGGCTCCCACTAGCTGGCAGGGCTGGTTGATTTCTCGGAGGGGTGCGTAGGTCTCACCTCAGGATGATTCCGCTGCCAGCTCTCACTAGCTGGCAGGGCTGGTTGATCTCTCGAGGGGTGAGTAGGTCTCACCTCGGGATGATTTCGCTGCCAGGGTCCCACTAGCTGACAGGGCTGTTTGATCTCTCGAGGGGGGAGTAGGTCTCACCTCAGGATGATTGCGCTGTCAGGATCCCACTAGCTGGCAGGGCTGGTTGATCTCTCGGAGGGGGGAGTAGGTCTCACATCGGGATGATTCCGATGCAAGGCTCCCACTAGCTGGCAGAGCTCGTTGATCACTCGGAGGGGTGAGTAGGTCTCACCTCGGGATGATTCCGCTGTCAGGCACCCACTAGCTGGCAGGGCACGTTGATCTCTCGGAGGGGTGAGTAGGTCTCACCTCGGGATGATTCCGCTGTCAGGCTCTCATTAGCTGACAGGGCTGGTTGATCTCTTGGAGGGGTGAGTAGGTCTCACCTCGGGATGATTCCGCTGCCAGACTCTCACTAGCTGGCAGGGCTGGTTGATCTCTCGAAGGGTGAGTAGGTCTCACCTCGGGATGATTCCGCTGTCAGGCTCCCACTAGCTGGCAGGGCTGGTTGATCTCTCGGAGGGGGGAGTAGGTATCACCTCGGGATGATTCCGCTGTCAGGCTCCCACTAGCTGGCAGGGCTGGTTGATCTCTCGAGGGGTGAGTAGGTCTCACCTCGGGATGATTCCGATGCAAGGATCCCACTAGCTGGCAGGGCTGGTTGATCTCTCGGAGGGAGGAGTAGGTCTCACCTCGGGATGATTCCGCTGTCAGGCTCCCACTAGCTGGCAGGGCTGGTTGATCTCTCGGAGGGGTGAGTAGGTCTCACCTCGGGATGATTCTGCTGCCAGGCTCCCACTAGCTGGCAGGGCTGGTTGATCTCTCGGAGGGGGGAGTAGGTCTCACCTCGGGATGATTCCGCTGCCAGGCTCCCACTAGCTGGCAGGGCTGGTTGATCTCTCGGAGGGGGGAGTAGGTCTCACCTCGGGATGATTCCGCTGTCAGGCTCCCACTAGCTGACAGGGCTGATTGATCTCTCGGAGGAGTGAGTAGGTCTCACCTTGGGATGATTCCGTTGTCAGGCTCCCACTACCTGGCAGGACTGGTTGATCTCTCGAGGGGTGAGTAGGTCTCACCTCGGGATGATTCCGCTGTCAGGCTCCCACTAGCTGGCAGGGCTGGTTGATCTCTCGGAGGGGGGAGTAGGTCTCACCTCGGGATGATTCCGCTGTCAGGCTCCCACTAGCTGGCAGGGCTGGTTGATCTCTCGGAGGGGTGAGTAGGTCTCACCTCGGGATGATTCCGCTGCCAGGCTCCCACTAGCTGGCAGGGCTGGTTGATCTCTCGGAGGGGGGAGTAGGTCTCACCTCGGGATGATTCCGCTGTCAGGCTCTCACTAGCTGGCAGGGCTGGTTGATCTCTCGGAGGGGGGAGTAGGTCTCACCTCGGGATGATTCCGCTGCCAGGCTCCCACTAGCTGGCAGGGCTGGTTGATCTCTCGGAGGGGTGAGTAGGTCTCACCTCGGGATGATTCCGTTGTCAGGCTCCCACTACCTGACAGGGCTGGTTGATCTCTCGAGGGGTGAGTAGGTCTCACCTCGGGATGATTCCGCTGCCAGGCTCCCACTAGCTGGCAGGGTTGGTTGATCTCTCGGAGGGATGAGTAGGTCTCACCTCGGGACGATTCCGCTGTCAGGCTCCCACTAGCTGGCAGGGCTGGTTGATATCTCGGAGGGGGAGTAGGTCTCACCTCGGGATGATTTCGCTGTCAGGCTCCCACTAGCTGGTAGAGCTGGTTGATCTCTCGGAGGGGTGAGTAGGTCTCACCTCGGGATGATTTCGCTGTCAGGCTCTCACTAGCTGACAGGACTGGTTGATCTCTCGGAGGGGGGAGTAGAGCTCACCTCGAGATGATTCCGCTGACAGGCTCCCATTAGCTGGCAGGGCCGGTTGATCTCTCGGGGAGGCCAAGTGTTTTTTACCCCGATGCCGTCTCGTCACCCAGGCTCTCATTAGCTGACATGACAGGTTGACCCCTCGGGGAGGCCAAGTGTTTTTTACCCCGAGGCCGTCTCGTCACCCAGGCTCCCATTAGCTGGCATGACAGGTTGACCCCTCGGGGAGGCCAAGTGTTTTTTACCCCGAGACCGTCTCGTCACCCAGGCTCCCATTAGCTGGCATGACAGGTTGACCCCTCGGGGAGGCCAAGTGTTTTTTACCCCGAGACCGTCTCGTCACTCAGGCTCCCATTAGCTGGCATGACAGGTTGATTCCTCTGGGAGGGGCCAAGTATTTTCGGCTCTAAGAAGGTCACTCAGCGAATACGTTGTGTTGGATGTTTCTTTCCAAGCTTGTGCCAACCTCGAAAAGAGCGGGGATTGTGTACAACCCCGTATTCGCAGAATTGGGTCCCCTCGGCAGGCGCAAGACCAGCTTTGTATTTTTAAGCTTTTGGAGTGGTTTTGCACTGTTGGTGGCCAATTTAGGTCTAGCCCTTGTAATATACTAATAGGGGGAGGAAAAATCTGCCTCCCCATCTCGTTTTTTAGGGGGCGGGTGCGGCAAGTTGGCCGACACCCGCCCCAGCTTGCTAAGTGCGAAGTAGGGGCAGCGAGACCCGGCCGGCGGCCTGGCTCTCGCCTAGGCGGCCTGCTTGGCGGGCGAGACGGGCCGGCGGCTAAGCTCTCGCCCGAGCGGCCTTCCTGGCGGGCGAGACGGGTCGGCGGCCTAACTCTCGCTCGGGCGGCCTAGCTCTCGCCCGGGCGGCCTGCCTGGCGGGCGAGACGGGACCGCGGCCTCGCTCTCGCCCGGGCGGCCTGCCTAGCGGTCGAGACGGGCCCGCGGCCTAGCTCTCGACCGGGCGGCCTGCCTGGCGGGCGAGACGGGCCGGCGGCCTAGCTCTCGCCCGGGTGGCCTGCCTGGCGGGCGAGACCGGCCGGCGGCCTAGCTCTCGCCCGGGCGGCCTGCCTGGCGGGCGAGACCGGCCGGCGGCCTAGCTCTCGCCCGGGCGGCCTGCCTGGCGGGCGAGACCGGCTGGCGGCCTGTCTCTCACCCCCAGCTTTGGTTCATCCGCAGGGTTTACCCGTTTGCCTCGGGTGTCCAGAGGGGTAGGGGGATGGCTTAGCCTCCGTTCATCCCTGAACCCCTTTTGGTCATGCTTTTACCATTATACCCCCAGCGGTGGAATTACCCATTTACCCTCCGGTGTAGATGTTTTTTATTGGCCCAAGGCCTATTTGTCGTGTAGGGGTATTGCTGACCTTTTGGCCCCTAGTCTTGGGAAAACTATAAATAGACCCTTGAAGGTGCCTTGGAGAGTATTGCTTCTCAGCCACTTAAATCCCTCTACTTTCTTCCTCCAAGGCACCTAGCTCAAGCATTGGCTAGGGAGGGGGAGACCTCAAAGGTCTTCCGGGTGTGAGGTGGGACCTCCACGCTAGAGCCGAGGGTCTGTTCCTAGTTTCCTGAGTCTTTGGTCCGTGACATCCCCCTGAGTGCAGTAAGTGTGAGGTCACCACTTTCAAGGGACCCCGAACTCCACAGAGACCGATTTCTCGGTTTTAACAGAGAGTATGCTTACCTGGCCACGACCCTAGACTATTCGGGCACTGCGGGGCTTCTTAAGCCTCACGGGCTACTATCGTCGCTTTGTGAGAGACTATGGAAAGATTGTCAGGTCTCTTACTCAACTGCTGCAAAAAGACGCCTTCCTCTGACAGGAGGAGGCTGAGGAGGCCTTCCAGACGCTCAAGAGGGCGATGACGACAACGTCGGTCCTTGCACTTCCAGATTTCAACAAGGAGTTTGTAGTGGAGACTGATCCTTCCGGAGTGGGGCTCGAGGCTGTGTTGATGCAGGAGGGGCGGCCCATAGCCTTCTACAGCAAGGCGTTAGCCCCCTTGACGCTAGGTTTGTCCACATATGAGAAAAGATGTTAGCGGTGATTCATGCGGTGGCGATGTGGCGGCCTTGCCTGTTGGGACGACACTTCAAGATCCGGACGGATCATCAGTCTCAAACACTTCTTGGAGCAGCGGGTCTCTTCACCTCTCCAACAGAAGTGGATGACCAAGCTTCTGGGCTATGATTACGAGATTGTCTACCGGCAAGGGAAGGACAACCGGGTTGCTGATGCGTTGTCCCGCTTGCCTGAGGCGGCCTTACCCAGATTTCTACATCATTGTTAGATTCCATTGACGAGATCCAGGATGAAGTGCAGCGTGATCGCGAGTTGCAGACTATTGTGGAGGATCTGTGCCAAGCGCGTGCGACAGCTCTGGGCTACCATCTCCAGACTGACAGGCTGTTCTATCGGGGTCGCGTGCTCATCCCCTCACAGTCTGCTTGGCGGACGGTCATGATGCATGAGTTCCATTCATCGCTGATGGGTGGTCACGTCAGTGTTCTCCGCACTCTTCAGCGCGCGCGGGCCAATGTGTTTTGGAAAGGGATGCATAGGGATATCCAGCTATTTATTCAGCAGTGCGACACTTGCCAACGCCAGAAATATGAGACCACTTCCCCAGCCGAGTTACTTACGCCCTTGGAGATTCCGCATCAGATTTGGGATACTGTCTCCATTGATTTCATTGATGGTCTGCCCAAGTCTAAAGGCAAGTCTGTCATCTTAGTGGTGGTCGATAAGTTGTCCAAATACAGACATTCCCTCATGCTGAGCCATCCGTACACCGGCGAATTTGTCGCCGCTCTTTTTCCCCGCGAGATTGTCCGCCTTCATGGCATACCTAGGGCAATCATCTCGGATCGTGATTCAACGTTCGTTGGCAACTTTTGGAATGAGCTGTTTCGCTTACAAGGGACCTCTTTACGTTTCAGCACGGCTCACCATTCACGGACAGATGGCCAGAGAGAGGTACTCAATGGAGACATACCTCCGCTGCTTCGTTATGAATGAGCCGCGCACTTGGACGAGTTGGTTGCATTGGGCTGAGTACTGTTACAACACTTCCTAGCATTCGGCCAGCAAGTTAACCCCCTTTGAGGTTGTGTACGGTCGTCCTCCTCCTTCACTGAGCAGTTATGAGCCGGGTAGTACGGCGTTGGCCGCGGTTGACCGTGCACTCCGTGATCGTGACCGCACACTCGCCATTTTGCGCGAGAATCTCCGGACTGCGCAGGATCGCATGAAGGCACAGGCTGGCAAGCATCAGACGAATCGAGAGTTTCAGGTGGGGGATGAGGTCTTTCTCAAGCTCCGCCCCTTCCGGCAGTTGTTTATGGCACAGCGGACGAACCGGAAGCTGGCACCCCGTTACTATGGTCCCTTCCGGATCACCCGACGGGTTGGGCCGGTTGCTTATACGTTGGCATTGCCCGAAGGATCGAGGATACATCCGACTTTTCACGTCTCCTTGCTGAAGCAGAAGATCGGAAACACTATTCAGCCCAGTCCTCTCTTGCCCGAGGCTACCAGCGCGTGCGAGCTACGCCCGATCCCTGAAGACATCCTGTTGATCAAGTGGAAGCGCCGAGGCACGACGTACTGTCCTGAGTTACTAGTCAAGTGGAAGAATCTGACAGCAAAGCACAACACCTGGGTCGACTTGTTGGAGTTTCGGGAGCTCTACCCCGATTACTACCTTGAGGACAAGCGGGTTCTTGATGGGGACGGGAATGTTACGCCGCCGGACGGAGCACGGCTATTTGGGTGTCCGTACACGAGACGGCGGGGGAGATACGGAGGCGACAACGGGGCTGAACCAACTGGTTCAGCCCCGACTCTCTGAAGAACCGGCCCTCGGGGGCTGAACCAACCCGGTTCAGCCCCTATAGGGGCCGGCCGGCCTTGGGTCCGGGTATAAATATACCCGGAACCCCCCCTTGGTTGACAAGCAAGAATAATTCCAGGTTTTTCTCTTCTCTATCTTTCTCAACCCTAGTTTTCTATGATGATTTCTCTTAGATCTCTATCTCTCTCCCCTTCATCTCCTAACATGAACACAACTATGAATAATGTGGGTGGTGTCTGGGGAGTTGTGGTCACAACTATCATGAAAATTCAAAAAACAGGTAAATCATCAGTCACCACCACTATTTTATTACCACAATATGGCCATCATTAACATTATACTAACTTTTAGGGTCAGGTTTAGGATCGTATTCACCACGTTTATGTTAAGTATTACATGACGTCTTAACCTCTTGGCAGAAATTTTACATAACTTCTAGCCATATTATCTTGAGTCTACCAATATCTCTTCATAATCCTCCCACATTAATTTTATACGTGCCTTTATTTGGTACATCTTCTACCTCCAGTCTGCATGCTCAGATCACCTTAGTAAATTTTCAAATTGCATGCTCAAATCACCTTAGTAAATTTTCACTGCCTTACCTTCACTAGGGGCTACTATTACAATATTGCAGGCAATTTGAACAAATATAATTCTCAACTTTGGACCTAAGTTTACGAGCATGTTGTTCGCCTTAAAAAGTTTTTTGCAATGGATGTAACCTCTGTTGCAAATATGTTGCTATTTTTCCTCAGTTGCAAATCCTATTTACGACTAGGGATTTTTAGACCAGCATTTTGCATTGGACGGTAAGTCACAAAGACCGATTTGCAACCAAATTGTAGAGTTTTGCAGCTGAAGAACATGCAAAAAAACTGTAATAAAAAAATAGTGATATGCCCTCTACTATAATTAAATTCCTCATTTTTCAATCCATCTTAACATTCTCATTTCTACCACAATCAAATATAGGATCTGTTTGTTTGGGCGGTGGGAATGGGAGAAATAAGATATGGAGGGAGGTGACCATGATCTCAAAAAAAGGCCAAAACATAGTTTTTGAGTGATAGCATTGAGAACAGGAGTTTACCAAATGGCTTTAAAGGAGCGATGACGTTTATATCCCAATGGAGATGGAGCAAAAATGCCCAAACAAACAGACCCATAGTTGAATAACAACAAATTCTTTAAGACCCGTATTGGATCACAAATAAATCTATAATATTATCTTACTACGTAATATTCCTGAGGAATCTTTCTGTTTTAATTATCCAATTTTATTTCTAGAAGTTATATCATCATCCATGTTCTCATTCTTTGAATTATACATCAAAAATATTTATCACATTTATTTTCACATCAATGCATCAAAAGAAGTTCCAACAATATTACCTGGTAAATAAACTATCGCACACACTTTCTACATAAGCAAGTGTGTGTGTTTGATTTTAGTTATCAAAGATTTGTGAGAAAAGTATTTGTCGGTAGAATTTCAAGGTGAAGAAAGAGATCACAAAATTGACACCAACTCCTTACAATATACTGGTCAAGTGAAGAAAAAAAATGGCTAGTAAAGAAAAAAACTGATGATTTTGTTAATTGATCCCAAGTGGGAACACCAAATCCATGGATAAATAGATCCTACCGACCCATTATGTCCTGATTTAAAAGACACCAAACTTTTGTTTCATGAATAATAATAATAATAATAACTTTTGAAAGGTGGGGCCCATAGGGAAATCACGCCACCAGCCCGACTGCAAGCAGAGCATCCCAATCAAATCTTCACACGGGGGCTTGTTGGCCATTTAATCTCGTGGATAGATTGTTGAGACTAGAAATCGATCCTCGAATCTCCTTTATAATAGGGCGCTAAGCACAACTCTTATACCCAACTGCGTTCTTAACACCCTCTTATAAAAGAAGTTCCGGGATCGATCCCCCTCTTATAAAGGAGGTTCTGGTATCGACCCCGGCCTAAAGAACCTATACATGGGATTAAATGGCCAACAAGCCCCTGTGTTAAGATTTGGTTGGGATGCTCCGACAACAGTCGGGTTTGTCGGGTTGGTGGCATGATTACCTTGCGGGGCCCCATCTTTCAACAATAATAATAAGAAGAAGAAGAATATACCCTCCATGCTTATACTTAGTTCTATGCCTGCCATAACCAGCACATTGTTCATCTGCACCAGAGCCAACGAGGAGTACACGAGCTTTCGATTTATACTTGTAACGTTCTTGATCCTCTTGAAGAAAATTACAGATTTTCCCATCCACCCAGCCATCTCCACCGGCAGCCAACCATAATGCAATACCAATGTTTAAATCCTGTGATAGACTTATGTCAAACTTCTGTTTTATCACTATAAATACAGTTCCATGAATACTAATGAAAAACTATCATGTTATTTTGCATAATTACAGATAACTCTCGTTTAATTTTTAAAAATATTTAGACCCCTTTGACTTTGCATTGCCACAAGTTTTTTTAAATAGGACAACTGCCGAAGGTCGCCTCATATATTCATATTACAAATAAGTTGAGAAAAATAATTTTCAAGCCTTCTTAGATTCATTATTATGGATAAATTTTGCATTATTTCTATATTTTATTAAAATTAAGTATAAAACAGGAGTCACTGTATGAACTTAGGGGAAAGTGATGTAGGATAGGCTAAGGGGTGCTGTTACGACCCTTGCTCTTGGATCGTGTCACCGGCGGAGGAGCTATGGTGGCGGAAGGAGGCGCTGAGCGATCGGCGACAGTGGCGAAGTGCGGTGTCGGCTAGGGCAACACGGTAAGGAGAACCCGTGGGGTTTAGAGAGAGAGAGATGAAGAGGGAAAGTAAGAGAGAGAGAGAGAGAGAAATTTGTTCTAATTTTCTTGTTAACCAAACACAAAACAAGCGGCAGCTTAAGTAGGTTCCACGTGCCCCCCATTTGGGCTTACTACATATGGGTAAAATATTACTAAAAATTAACATAACATAAACAACAAAAGTTTAAGATAACTGACGTCGTCGCGCCTCATAACATCGCCGCCCCCGTTCGAAGACAACTTGTCCTCAAGCTGGCTCGAAGGGAAATGCAGTGGCCTCTCCTCCTGTCGCGTCATCATCTGGAGGATCATCCACTTCGAGCCAGAATAAGCGTTTGCATCGATGTCCCGACATGAAATGATCATCACAATTGTAGCACAAGCCTTTCTCGCGACGCTCTGCCATCTCAGTGGGGGATAGACGGCGGCGAACCGTAGGCCGCGGTGTATCATCCCGGGATGGAGGCCTATCCAGCAAGCTGGCCGGAGCAGGGGCGCTGGCACTGGCCGGAGCAAGGGCGCTGGCGCTGGCTGACTGGCCGGTGAGCGGGTTGGGGTGGTTGTGGCTTGCCGATGGAGTGGAGGAGTGATCCCGTGTGCAGGAGGAGAAACCGGCGGAATCGGCGGAACGTGCGATCGGCGGAATCGGCGGAATCGGCAGAACGACCCAGTCGCGCGATTGCGGGGGCTGGAGAGAGGAGAGTGGCTCTGATACCAAGTTGTTACGACCCTTGCTCTTGGATCGTGTCACCGGCGGAGGAGCTATGGTGGCGGAGGGAGGCGCTGAGCGATCGGCGACAGTGGAGATGTGCGGTGTCGGCTAGGGCAACACGGTAAGGAGAACCCGTGGGGTTTAGAGAGAGAGAGAGAGAGAGAGAGAGGAAGAGGGAAAGTAAGAGAAAGAGAGGGAAATTTGTTCTAATTTTCTTGTTAACCAAACACAAAACAGGCGGCAGCTTAAGTAGGTTCCACGTGCCCTCCATTTGGGCTTACTACATATGGGTAAAATATTACTAAAAATTAACATAACATAAACAACAGAAGTTTAATATAACTGGCGTCGTCGCGCCTCATAACAGGTGCACAAACCCAAGACCTCTAGGGATGAAGATGAAAACTAGACACGCTAATCCCTAGTCTATATGCAATGTGCACGTCGATGACGGTGAAAAATTAATACGATCAATAAATATTCAACACATGCACAATATTTATAAGAAGAAAAGAGCATTCAGTTTAGCAAACACTGATGACTTTTCTGCGCTCGGAGGCCAAGGCAAAATGCTCAACGAATGAGTCTCACATGCAATTCACAAGCGATTCGAGACGATCTTTTCACAGGCAAATATATCCAAACAAATATAATATTCAATCCAATAATAAAATGCTGAAAATAATCGTCCAATACAACAAAAGACTCACCAAATAGAGGGTTGTCCAAGGCAATTGAGATTTCGGAGCCGGAAGGGCTTTGACGACGATCCGAGGTGGAACCGACGGCGGGGATGACAATGTAGGCGGCTGGATTTGGCGGAGGGATGCGGAATCAGGCTGGAAATGAATAGATCTGGCTATATAGAGGTGGATCCGGGTGACGGGGGAAGGGATCCGGTAATTTGAAGCGGATCCTGGCTATAGGATGTGGGGCAGGCAGGGAAGAGGACTGGATCTGGGCTGGATTGCCCATATCTGGGAGGATTTTGGGAGCGGCTGTGAGGGTGGCTCCATGGGATGGGGGAAACCGGCGGCAAGGAGGTAGGGCTGTTGGTGAGGGGGTTGCTGTGGGGGAGGCGGAACCAGCGAACAGCCGGCACAGTAGAGGGATTTGGGGTGGCAGTAGAGGGATTGGAGAAGGGGAGAAGGTGCTTAGGACTTGGGAATACCATGGGAAGAGAGATACACTCCTAGGAGTCGTCACCTAGAGTTCCACGGAGTCAACACCGTGAGAGGATCGCGGGATTCCGGGAATCAACTCACCAAAATCTGCAATGCCCTAATCAGCCCTTAAACACTATATTTATAATAAAAGGAGACTAGGGCAGCACACCATCGACGGCTATGATTGGTCAGAGGTGGGGCTACCCAATTACATCAAAATTAATGCAAAAAATAATAAAGTAATATATGAAATCAATTCGCAACAGGATCCGGACACATCCGTGGAGTCGGATCATCGATCCGAGCACGCCATATATGGTAAGTTGCCAATCGGCACCAAACAGACCCCAAACTCATCCTTCGTTGCGGGTCCACATCTCCGCTCCGCATCATTCTCCCCAGCTTAAAAGAATTCATCTCCTGATGAATAAAGATCGGAATTCTCTCGATGTATGTCGGGTAAGACCGTAAGACTCAATGAGGTCCACCAAAAGTCGTCCAAGTGTCCCTTCCCAAAAATCAAAAATTTTAGGCAATATTTGTCTATAGGTCTTGTAATTATTTAAAATATCATGTGCATTATATAAAAGTGGCGAGATCAGCCCAAATTGACCCAAATCTTGGGTGGTGAGTCTATTATGTCATAATGAGACTCTAGTGCAAATTTGAGACTACTTAAACCTCTGTATGTTTGGGTATTCCACTTGCATGTCAATGTAAATTAAGTAATGTGGTGTGCTCATAGCACAAGGGTGTATTTTGTGAATTTACCACAAATGACTTGATGAATGTCGATGTTTTTTTTGGACATGCACTTAATTTGATGAAGGGTACCACCTCCGCCAAAATTAAAATTTTTGGAGTTAAAAATCCTATGCATTTAATTAAAATAATTATGTCACACAATTATATTAATGAAATAAATGTGACCAGATGACCTCGAAAAAATCTGATTTTCTGTCACAGGACTTTTTTGGTCATATTACACCTCTGGTACTTTAATCATAATTTTTGGGAATTATTTATCCTGAATAAAATCAGTAAATTCATTTGTCAAAATGATGTATTATTGAAATATTTATGATGCAAAGACTTGAAAAATTATGAATATCTGGCTAGACACTTATTATGAATTTATGACATGTTGAACCTTGGGTAATTTTATTAGAATTTTTGGGAGTCATATACAATGAATAATATCAATAATTTCATTTTTCACAATTATCTGTTGTTGCAATATTTAGAATGAATATAACTTGGAAAATTATAAATCTCTACCGTGGGGGTGGGGGTGGGAGGGCATTTAAAGAGGAATTAATTGCAGATTTCCTGAAATATTTCTCAGTTTTGGTTGTTGAAATTATTCCTGAAAAAAAAAATTCTTAACTCACCCGCCCTACCAATCTTTCTTTCAATTAATTGCAAATTTTACTTCCTAAACTAATCCCCCTGTAAATAGAGAATATTTCAATTTGATTTTATTCTCATTTGATTTTATATTTTCATAATTAAAATAAACTTGTCTCTTTCGTCCTACCTACTAAAATTATCGGACCATTTATTTAGGGTCTCACCGGGTGGTCAAATCGATAAGCCAAAAAATTCAAATAATTAAAAAAACAGGCGCACAAAAATAAATACATGCCCCTAAATAAATGCATAATAATAAAAGGTCCACGACGCATGATGACGTCATGCATACTTGAATGTGACGGATAATGCATCAATTCCCCTAGAGTTAATAGAACTTGACCCCTACGAGAATTTGCAAAGACCGACAATAGCGAGATATGACGTCATTGTTGGTGCTAGATCGGGTGGTATATTTGGGGCCTTGACGGGCGGCTCAACTTGTGACCCCATGCGCTGCTGAACATGAACTGGACCAAACCTCCTGCAATAAGCAATTATCTGACCTCCCTTTGAAAAGTACAACTCATGGCGATAAGTCGATAACGATCAACCGTGAGTTTGTAATGTTCAAAGGTTGCTCGTAAAATATTATCAGAAATTTTATGCAATTCTTTTAAATAATTAATATGAGCTTGCGCATCGAACGAAATACGTTCATGAAACGAGAGATGATGGCGGTCAGGTGGGCGGATCAACGCATGGAAAATCTCAGAAGGAGATATAATAAGAGGGAGGCCTTCAAAGTTATTACATGTGAATTTGACCTATGGAGGTACAATGTCTCATTACTTTAGATTCTCCAATATTAAACGTCAAAGAGAGTTCTTCAAACTCTTATTAATGATTTCAATCAGTTTATCAATCAGAGAGTGATAAACGCTATTAAACCCGAGTGTGGTGTACCCTCAAGCCTCTAGTATGTTCAAAAAATTTGATATAAAATATTTAATATATTGTTGCAATTCCACAAATCCGCTTATATCTAACTTAATACTACAAAATTTAAAATTGATTCCAATTTTATTTTTTAAAAGTTTCTAGAGAAATCCTTTAAAACATGTGTCCTTATTGGGAGTGAATTTTTGAAGTTCTTATTATCCTTAAAACACGAGTTCTCTTAAATATATCAATAATTTGATAATAATAATTTTCAGACACATTTATATTTATGGGACAATGTAATGACATAAAATGATGTTCCCCAAATTCGAATTCAATTTATAGTGGCGACAATAGTGTTGTTAAAGCTAGGAAAATCTCTACTCCAAAATTTAGATCAATGCAGTATAAAGTTACTGGTCTAGCGATCGGGCTCGACGGTTAAACGGACTAGAATATAGAAATATGGGAACAACAAAAGGACCTCAGGTGTTACAGCAGAGAGGTCTCATCACGTACCTGGATGCTTAGAAGAAGCTTCCCCTCCACAAGCAAAGATGGCCGAGCAAGGTACAAGGGGGACAGTAGCTGGGAACGTGACTCTTCGGAGAAATGATCTAAAAGCTCAACAAAAAGTCCAAGAAAATAGGTGGTCAATATCTTTTTCAAGATTTTAAAACACATTCTTGTACCTTTGGGATCCTATTTATACACAAATCCTAAGGGGAGTGGGTCTCTAGGCGAGGAGATCCAGCCCTGCGATCACCGGCTCCATTGTTCTGGCGAACTGGCGAGCATAGGTTGGCAATCATTTGTGATGCTCGGCACGCTTGGTGTAGTGACTAGTCGGAAGTCGCCTGTTAGGCGAGTATTGTTGTTGCTCACTACTATTACTGCTTGGAGCTCACTTGGATAAAAAGGTCTTTGAAGCTTGCCCGTGCTTTTGGGTGATCGTGCGACTTGGCAAGTATGATCCTCACTTGTGTTTAAGGGTCCCCTTGCACCCCTACTGGCCATTAAATGCTGATCGGGCCTTCATGTACTGGTGTTGCTTGTTGACTGCTGATTGTTGACCGTTGACCCTTGTCGAATAGGGGTTGTACACAACTCCCGTTCTTTTCGGGCGATCTTGGAGCACGTAAAGAAGCATCCAACCCGGTATCGACAAGGCTTTTAGCGAGTTCTCATCCCTACGATGCTCTACAGACACCCCCTCCAACCTCTATAAATAGCGGGGGAGGGGATGACCCGCAGGCGCCGCTTTCTGACTGTTGCAAGATGGTCTTCTCCGCTGAAGAGGTCGCCAAGAAGTTCGACGCTCTGGGGGCCTTTCTCGGTACTCGGCTTCAACAGCCTACTAATAAGAGCGAACGGGAAGGTCATGACGAGGAAGGGAATCGTCGAAGGAAGAAGAAGAAGTCGAATAAGGATCCTCCCGCTGAAGAGGAGTCCTTCGTACCAAACGAAGAGCTTGCCAACCCCGCAGTCTTCCCTCACCCCGGGCACTACAAAGGATCTGCTGAACAAGATGGGTTTAGGCGAGTATACTGATGCCCCGAGGGATGACTCTGCTTGCAAAGAAGACCGGGCGAGTAATCCTGTTGTTACACCTCTGGAGGCCACCCCGTATAGTGTTGCCGAGTTGCCCGCCTCTTCTTCTGCGCCCTCCGAGGTTGATCGCACCTCTGGAGCGACGACTACCCAACTTGGTACGGTAACTACTCGCAAAAGATGGTTCTCATGATCTCGCCTCTCGGTTCTTTCTCCTAACAAACTTCAGTGCCTTTGTAGATAGTGTGTCGTTGGTGGATCCCGACCGTACGAGCAGCGGGCAAATGAGTGAGGGCTCTCCTCCTAGTACCCCGCTCCATCACACTGTGCGACTTCATCTTGGTTCTGGTCGGTTAACCTATGATTTGCACACCAGCCACCCGACCAAGAATCTTCCAACTCCTACGCCTCCTCGCTCTGACGCTCCACCATCCCAGGGAGCTGTTGGGAACATGTCGCCTCCCTCTCCAGCCCGATCTGGCGGGAACGGGCGAGGTCAGCTCTCCGAGCCGCCTGCCCCTGCTGATTGTCGGCATTTGGACCCTGGGGGAAGGGCCTAGCTGAAATACACGACTGTCATGGTCGGGCGACCATCAAACATAATGTCAATAGGATCAAGTGTTGGTGATTGTAGTGAGCTAGGAGAATCAGGACATACGTAGATTGATCCCATGTCACCTAAGATGAGGGGTTCATCACTAGCTAACTCCATCTCCGGGAGCGGTGAGATCAAAAGTGTGTCATCCAAGGTGAGTGACACTCCACTAGAAAGTTCTTTTCCCTGGAGCAGGGTCTCTGCAGTAAATTTGATGACTAAAGGTTGTGGTTCAGTGTGAGCAAGTGGAAACACTTTTTCAGTCGAGAAGAGGGGATGAGGAGAATGAAACTCCTCTACCTGAAGCTGGGCCCAGGAGAAAACTCCTCTACTGATGGAAGTGTTATAGTGGAGATACGTGGAACCAATATGCTCGCATGAGTAATAAGATAAGGGGAATCTAAGATCATACTAGTGGGGGAAATGATGGAACTAGAACGAGGTCTATAAGTAGACCAAAGTTTAGACTCTACTCTAAGGGCCTTACAAGAAACTTCTAGATTGCGGCAAGGGTGCAACTCTAGTTAATCCCTAATTGAGTAGTGTAACCCGTGCAAGTAACGAGATACAGTCATTTCATCGCTCTCCGGAATATCTAGTCTCGATTGAAGGACTATAAATTCATTAGTGTACTCATCGACCGACAAACTTCTTTGTTGTAGATTTTGAAATCTAGGATATAAAGTTTGGAGATAACCATGAGAGACATAGTGTTTGCGCAGCTCTGATTTGAACCCAACACAAGTAGTGATTGGAGGCAACCACAACTTATCTCTCATGCATTAAAGTTGTTTCTACCAATTTAAGGCGGGTATCTTAAGTCTATAAGTCACATACTCGATGTGTCTACTCAAAGGTACTTAACTTTGACTCATAAACAATTCTATGTTATGACACAAATCTAAGCATTCATCAGGTCCTAGTCATCCGTAAAAATCACTCAAATGTGTGTGCTCAAAGCCTTTAGGACTAGTGTTCTCTCATTGCAATAAGTGATTTATGTTAGTGAGTGACGCTATCTTGTCAGATAATTGTTTAATTCGAACATTTAAATCTTCCATATTACTCTCCAACCCTATCTTAGTTTCTAAATAATTGACCATTTTCTCCTTTGAATTTGTTTGTCTCTCAAAAATTATATTGATTGATTTTTAAAATCCCCCTTTTTTCAATAAAGAGAACTCTCTTTAAAAAATATATTATTAATAACAATAACTCAAATATTTTAAAGTTTTTTTTAATGCGAGATTACACAAATGGGTAGATCTATAACATCATTTTTTAAAAAAATTCAAGCACAAACAAAATTTGCTTTTTTATAACGATTTAAATTAGAAAGTAAATTTAATAAGCATTTAAAAATATATATATATTTTTTAAATTTGTAAATCCGGATCGTTGATTCGAGATAGGAGCGAATCAAGGACCCTATGATACCAGACTGATGTAGGCCACTATTAGGGTTTGAAATATACAGTTATTTTTCTTCTATGCGGCTGAGAAGTAATATTTAAAAGACAAAGAGACTCGAGCAGCCAAATCAAATTTGCGCGCGCAAGTCAAACTCGTCGCTTTGTTCTTTAAGAAATTCGTTAATATTGCTCGGATAGAACTCTCAAGCGCTACACGAGTCAAACCCTCCACGAGATGGTTACGGTCACAAGCAGAAGTCACACACTTAATTTATGAAACACGGTAATAGAAGCAAATAGAACGCACAAGGCAACCTCAAGATTATTTTTAGGAGGGCATAAAAAAAAAGTGATTGGAACGAGAGTACCCAAAACAACTGCCGAGGGAATATGGTTCCAGTCCAAATCAGGTCGAGCAAGGGTGAAAACAGTCGGCGAGTCGATCAACAATGAGAGTGTCGGAATAGGGCGTTAAGGAAATTAGCTCGAATCAAATCCTTGTGCATAGAAACGCCACGTTCGCAGATAAGTCGCCCACAGACGAGCCGGATAGAACGGGGAGCAAGACCACCTCTCGTCCCCCCTGTAATACCGGACAAGGCCTCTATCGTCACCATTTCCGATAGGACGCCAACTTCAGAGACCACCTGCACCCTCACCTTCTTTGGTCAAGTCATCGCAAGACCCCCTGTCATCGTCGTCATCCCCGCCCAATTCTCACCCGCTAGATCGTCGTTGACGTCGGACATCCCTAACCTGACAATCCAGAACAGCGACCGAGTCGTCGACATCTCTGTCCATTCCGGCTCATCCGTGGGCGACTTATCTGCAGGCTTGGTGTTTTCGAGCCAATTTCCATCACGATCGCCTCGACCTCAGCACCCTATTTTAGCACTCTCACTGCTGATCAACTCGCCAGCAGCTCTCTCACCTGCTCGACCTGATTTAGACTGGAACCATATTCCCTCGACAGTAGTTTTGGGTACTCTCGTACCAATCACTTAGTTTATTTTTATGTGCTCCTAAAAATAATCTTGAGCTTGCCCTGTACGTTCTATTTGCTTCTAACCTGAAGATTTCGAGCCTGACTACTTCATCCTCTGGTTGTGAGAGGAACTGGAGCACTTTTGAGATGATGTGCATTATTTTAGTTATTTATAACACTCGAGCCTTTATTACTTTAGTTATTTAGACTAACATAAATATCTTATTATATGATTGCATCCATAATATATATATATATATATATATATATATATATATATTATAAATATATTCTAAGAAAGGAATAAACACAACAACAAAATATTGAACAATCATGTTTTTGTAAAGTTCAATGTTTTATTGAAGTCAAAATATTCTGACACATCTTGAGATTCATTGGAAAGAGCTTAGAATCGGGGAAGGTACAAGAGTGAATGGTGAATGTTGATGATGATGAGGATGATAATGATGTTGGTGATGATGAAATTTTTCTTGGAGAGGGGTTGATGTGGGCGCAACATTGAGATATTGTTGACACTGATCATACTACAAGGAGGCCTCCTAGAATAGCAAAGAGCAAAGATGAGATGATTAGTTATCAACGAAAAGGAAAGATAAAATATCTAAGATGAATGAGATGGATCTAGAGGGTTCATCAAATGATGATCATATTCTATATGTTTTGTTGACTATTGATGAGTATGTAAGCGATGAAGATTGAAGAATAGGCATGTTTGAAATTTAATCTTTAAAATTTTGATGTTATAGAAAATATATATAGTTGCAAACTTCTTAAAATGATTAGTTTTACAAATTTTTTATTATTAACATATTGTATGTTAAATGTTTCATGTAATTTTTAATATTTAGAAGTTCAATAAGTTGTAAAATATTTAATATTTAACATATATAAAATAAAAAAACATATAATTATATATATAATTAATTATTAAAACCCGATATATGAAATATCCCCAATATATATGTAGAAATGGAGAAAGCCAACCTTGTATATATGTCCACTTGGTACAAATACAAAGAATGAGTACATATATATAGATGAGAGAAAGAGGGAGAAAAGTCCTATACACAATGTGGGACTAAAGAGAGGAGAGAAAAAAAATAAATGCTCTACAAATGGGCCTAGTTTAAGTGGGCTTTTCCAACACTCCCCCGCAAGCTGGAGCGTATAGGTCATATGCACCCAGCTTGGACAAACACTGGTAGAACAGGGTGCTTGATAAGGCCTTTGTGAGGATGTCGGCAACTTGATCAGTTCCTGGAACATGCTTTAATTCAAGTTTCTTCAATTGAACCTTCTCACGAACAAAGTGACAGTCAACCTCGATATGTTTTGTGCGCTCATGAAACACCGGATTCTTTGCGATGTGTATGGCGGCTTGACTATCACAAAATAGAACAGCAGAGGAGGGGAGTTTTACTCCTAGGTCAGTAAGGAGACTTTCAAGCCATGTGAGTTCTGAGACAACCGAGGCCATCGATCGGTATTCAGCTTCTGCAGAGGAACGGGCTACCACAGCCTGCTTCTTACTCTTCCATGTAATAAGATGACCACCAAAATAAGTACAGAACCCACTAGTTGACCTTCGATCGTCCAGGGAACCCGCATAGTCGGCATCAGAATAGGCAACCAATGCGGGAGCAGAGTCAGAGGTTTTGTACACCAGCCCTTGACCCGGAGCTCCCTTAAGGTATCGAAGAATCCGTTCAACCGCTTGAAGATGAGAAGCCCGGGGGGCATGCATGAATCGACTGACAACCCCAACTGCAAACGATATATCCGGCCTCGTGACTGTTAGATAGATCAACTTGCCCACAAGGCGTCGATAGTATTCCGAGTTCGGAAGCAGCAAATCGTCATCCGAAGCATGAGCGCATAGTTTGTGATTTGCCTCCATCGGGGTACAAGCTGGCTTGCAACCAGACTGACCAGCATCTTTGAGAAGATCGAGACAGTACTTTCGTTGGGAGAGCATCAACCCGTCCGGCCGCCGGGCAATCTCGAGACCCAGGAAGTAGCGAAGGTTCCCCAGGTCTTTAGTTTGAAAAACAGTGCTCAGATGTTGTTTGACGTCTTGAATCCCCTTTGAGTCATCCCCAGTGAGAAGGATGTCATCAACATAAACCAACAGAAGGACGGTGCCAGTGGCACGGTGTCGGGTAAAAAGGGAGAAATCTGCAGAACTCCGAGTGAACCCCATGTCTCGAACCACCTTGCTAAACTTGTCAAACCACGCCCGAGGGGACTGTTTAAGACCATAAATTGACTTTTTGAGAAGACAAACCCAAGACTCCCCCGTGGTCTCAAACCCGGGCGGTTGGCGCATGTAGACGGTTTCCTGAAGGTCACCATTTAAAAAGGCGTTCTTGATGTCGAGCTGATGAAGGGGCCAGTGGCGGTGCACCGCGACGGAGACAAGAACGCGGACAGTGTTGAGTTTGGCCACCGGAGAGAAGGTTTCCTCATAATCGAGGCCCTCCTGTTGTGTTAAGCCACGGGCCACAAGACGGGTCTTCAGTCGGGCAATAGTGCCATCCGGAGCATGCTTGATGACGAACACCCATTTACACCCAACAGGGTGTTGTCCGGGAGGTAAGGGAACCAAGACCCAGGTCTGGTTGGCCCAGAGGGCCGTCATTTCCTCGTCCATGGCAGCCCGCCAGCCAGGATGGTGAAGCGTCTCCTGCAAAGAGTTAGGGATCGAAACAGAGGATAATGAGGTGGCAAAGTGAAGAAGAGAGGGAGAGAGGCGATGGAGAGAGACGTAATTCGCCATTGGATGAGCGGTAGAGACGGGAGCCGGAGCAGCAGGGAGCAGAGCACCAGAGGGCGGAGCCGACTGCAGAGGGGCTACGGGATGAGGAGAGCGACGAGAGTAGACCCGGATAACCGGGGGTGGTGGACGGAGAGGAGGTAGGAAAGGTTGAGAGGATGAGGAGTGAGAAGCAGGAATGACAGGACGAACGACGGGAGCTGGACTCAGAGCGACATCGAGAGCAGGGAAGAAGGGAATATCTTCACGAAAAGTCACGTCAGCCGAGACAGTAACCTTGCGGGTAGCAGGCGAATAACAGACATAACCCTTCTGAGTGCGCGAGTAACCCACAAAGATATGCTTGGTGGCACGAGGGTCCAATTTGTCTGTGGAGGGACCGAGGCGGTGAACGTAGCAGGTACACCCAAACACACGGGGAGGAACGGGAAAGGGCGGAGTTGTGGGAAAGAGGAGGCTGAAGGGAGTAGCATACTGGAGGACGGAAGACGGGAGACGGTTGATGAGGAAGCAAGCCGTGGAGAGCGCGTAGTGCCAGTATGGTTTGGGAACCTGCATTTGAAGCATAAGGGAGCGAGCGACATCAAGAAGGTGACGATTCTTGCGCTCGGCGACACCATTCTGTTGTGGGGTGTACGGACACGAGGT
Organism: Platanthera guangdongensis; assembly: GCA_039583875.1. Classification (NCBI taxonomy): domain Eukaryota; kingdom Viridiplantae; phylum Streptophyta; class Magnoliopsida; order Asparagales; family Orchidaceae; genus Platanthera; species Platanthera guangdongensis. The sequence continues at coordinate 161,871,385 of CM077160.1, read as the reverse complement.
TTGGTGAAGAATGCCGAACTCAGAGCAGAGAGTGACAAAGGTATGGCTGGTGTACTCCCGCGCATTGTCAGTGCGAATAGTGCGAATAGGCGCAGAGAACTGAGTGTGAGTCTCAAGTATGAAGGCCCGGAATACGCGGGGAAGTTCAGAGCGATCCCGAAGGAGATATAACCACGTCATGCGAGAGTAATCATCAATAAAAGTAAGAAAATACCGATAGCCAGAAATACTAGTAAATTTGTACGGAGCCCATATATCGGAGTGTACTAAAATAAAAGGAGCGGAGCTCCGAGTACAATGAGGAGGAAATGATGAACGGGGCTGTTTGCCCAAAATACATGTGTCGCAGCGAAAAGCAGGGAGAGTAACATCAGGAAGAGCCTTCCGGAGGACTGGAAGAGGAGCATGTCCCAGACGGCGATGCCAATCCGAAGAGGAGATAGAGGCGAGGACAGTGGGAGAGTCGTCAAGAAGATAGAGCCCATTCTGCAGTCGTCCTCTACCAATGATAGTCCGCGTCTGCGGATCCTGTATGAGAAAAGAAGAAGAAGTAAATGTCACGGAGTAATTAGAATCAGTAGTAAGGCGACCAACAGAGAGTAAATTGAAAGGAGAGCCCGGAACATGTAGAGCCGAGCGCAGGAGGAGAGAAGAGGTGAGAGAAATATCAGCACATCCAGAGACTGGAACCGATGCCCCATTAGCGACAGTAATGTACTTTGGGTGAGGTGAAGACAAGTACTGAGGTGGCCTAACAGAGGTGATATGATGAGTGGCACCAGAATCAAGGATCCAGCACGTGCCAGAGGATAGGCAGGCGATACCTTCATTGGAGATAGAGGCAGTAGAGGCAACCGAGGCAGGCGGACGGCTGAGCAAGCCATGAAGATGCTGGAGCTGAAGACGAACCTCGTCGAGATCAGTACGAGAGGAGGCAGAGTCGGTAGTAGCAGCAGAGGCATGCGGACGAGGAGGTCGGCCATGTTTGCGATAGCAGGTGGCCTCAAGATGGCCATCTTTACCGCAGAACGAGCACTTAAGCCTAGACCGGCCACCGCGACCCCGGCCTCGAGAGTCAGAGCGGCCACCACGGGCAGAAGGGGGAAGAGGTAATAAGGGAGCTGGTGTCTGTTGAACAAGGGCCGGAGAAGGAAGTCCGGGAACATCCGGAGGCGGGGAGACTTTGAGAAGCATTGAGCACACATCGGAAAAAGATGGTGTAACGGTAGAGGAGAGGATGTGAGCCCGGACACTGTGAAGATGAGGTGGTACCCGGGCCATCATCATGGCGATACCCACAGCTTCCTTTTGGGTACGTTGAGCAGCGAGATCTAAAGTGGGAGGCTGATGGTGGATCCAAGCCTCAACCAGAGACCGGGCCTGAGCAACAAAGGACGTCAGGTCGGTTGCGCCACCGCTATCCAGGGCCTGGAGAGCAGTGATGATATCATATAGATGGTGGAGACTATCCTTGCCAGAGTAGAGGGTGTGGAGCTCGTCCCACATGCCCTTGGCCGTCTCATGATACATGGTCAGGCGATAAGATTCGCCATCAAGAGAGTTGAGAAGCCAAGTCTGCACACGCCCATCATTGCGTAACCATTCCTCAGTAGGGACACCGATAACGGTCTGAGTCAAGTGATGAAGGAACCCCTTTGACTGAAGTGCACGGCGAACCGAGTGTGCCCATTCCACAAAGTTCTTCTTGCCAGTGAGCGAAATTGTAGTGATCCGAAGCTCGTCGTGGACTTCCTGGAGAGAGGCCGGGCGTTCAGGAGGAGGAACTGCCGTGCCGACTGAGTCCGCAGATGTAGACATGGGGCGACCTGGATGAAGTCGCGGCGAGCTGGAGGAGGCCGCGGCGAGCTGGAGGAGACCGCGGCGGACTGGAGGCGGCAGCTAGAGGAAGCGGAACGACAGCGGACTGGATGAGTTCGCGGCGAGCTGGATGAGGTCGCGGCGAGCTGGAGGAGACCGCGGCGGACTGGAGGAGGCAGCGGCGGACTGGAGGAAGCCGCGTTGTTCACAAAGACGCTCAACAAGGAGCGGACTGGAGGAGGCAGCGGCGGACTGGAGGAGGCCGCGGTGAGCACAGACGCTCAGCAAGGAGCGGGCCAAGAGAGGCCGCGGCGGATTGAAGAGGTCGAGGCGGACTGGATCAGATCGCGGCGGGCTGGATCAGACCGCGGCGGACTGGAGCGAGCTGAGAAGAGAGGTCAAGCCGGGGAAGCAAGAGAGCGACAGCAGCGGGCTGGACCAGTCCGCAAGACTGAAAGAACGCAGAGAGGCGAGCCCGCGGCGGACAGGGAAAAGAACTTGGCCGCCTGAAGAGGAAGGAGAGCAGCCGCAAGCAGGGGAGAAGTGCGGACAGAAGGAGGCCGCTGGATTGAGGTCGCCGAGGTCGCGCCGGACAAGAAGAGGCCGCAGCGGACAAGGGGAAGCAGTGGACCCCACAGGATGGCTATAAAGAGGGGGCCAAAGGAGGAAGGAAGAGGAGGGAAGAGAAGTGGTTCCACGGGAGGAGAGGAAGCGGTCTGGACAAGGGAGGCCGCAGGTGTGATGCGACTAGAAGTTGCGGACACACACACGCAGGCCGCAGAGATCGCAGGCCGCAGAGATCACAGGCCGCAGGGCGGACAGGAAAGGGAGTCCGCAGGAGTCCGGAACCTGGCTCTGATACCATGTAGAAATGGAGAAAGCCAACCTTGTATATATGTCCACTTGGTACAAATACAAAGAATGAGTACATATATATAGATGAGAGAAAGAGGGAGAAAAGTCCTATACACAATGTGGGACTAAAGAGAGGAGAGAAAAACAATAAATGCTCTACAAATGGGCCTAGTTTAAGTGGGCTTTTCCAACAATATAAAAAAACGACAAGAAAACTCAAACTGACATGTACCTGATATCAAACATCTACAACTCTGACCATCGGTAGTCTGAATGCACTCTGGGACTGCTAAGGGAGTGTAGGAAAGTAACTCCCTAACATCCCCAATGACATATCAAGAAGCACCAGAATTGACTATCCAATTTAGTGATCTAGTGGTGGATATAGATGCGAGAACAAGTGTATCACAAGTACCTACAACTGAGTGAGCAAAAGAGTTAACGTCATCCCAAGATGAAGATGAAGTGAATGCGTCATCCATCATACCCTTCTACTTCCACCTCATTAGTTGAGAGTAAGCATCAAAACTCGCCTGCTCCTCTGAGTAACCAATATCAGCCATACTTCATTCTGCCTCTTCCTCTGATATCATCTGATTTGCCATGTAGCCTCCTCTTCCATCACCAATGCAACCTCCACGATCGCGACCATGATTCCCAAATTGTCCTTGTCCACCTACTTACCGCTCCTTTGGTGGCTTAAGACAAGCCTAACGTAGATGACCTCTCACCACAATTGCAACACTGTCGTGTCTCACTATTCTATGTCATGAGACCTAAATTGGTGATTGCCAGTGCTACTTTCACCCCCATGAGGCCAGCTACACCAAACTGGAGCCTAATCATGCTCTCCTCCTGCATAATGACGGAGATCGTCTTATCCAGGGAAGGAATCTCCGACTGAGCGAGCAAAATTGCACATCGTATCTCAATCGTCGGGTTCAACCCCCTCATAAAGTACATAGTCCTCTGAGAATGTCACACCCCTTTCGTGCTTTCAGGATCCTTGCAATATGCAGCGGGTGAGAAATGATCATAATCTGCACACAGTCCCTCCAAGTCTGCGACATACTCCTGCATCAATCAATCTCCCAGTGTGACTGTCTCGATCTCCCTCTCGAACTGAAACACCATCATGTTGTTATCAATTTCTACATAAATCCTCTGCAACTTCCCTCAAACATCACTCACAATCTCTATGTCAACCACCGTGACATCGATAGACGCGGCCATCGAGTTCAGAAGTCAAGTGTGTAGAAGGCTATGGGTAGTCTTTCATTCTTTGTACCCAACCGAGTCCTTCTCTGGCTCCCCCTTCTCACTAGTCAAATGACCCTCCAAGTTCCTCCCAGAGAGAGTCATCTTCACCATACGCGACCAACTCAAGTACGTAGGTGATCCATCAAGTTTCAGCTCTTCAAGAAGGAGATTCAGCTTCACCGGAAGCAACTGCAACTGAGTCGATCCCTCGCCTTTGGATATCCTCAAGAACTCAAAGAACACCTTCAGATTTTTCTCCTCCATCTTGCCAACTAACTTCTTCATGAGAATCGTGCTGAGTATAACAAGTCTTCAAGGAGCAAGGGTTAGAGAAAGCAACGCTGCAGAGTTAGGAGCCAACTTACGCTTAAAAGAGAAATTCATAAATATGATTTTGGGGAGCATCCAACTATTGGAATCTCCTAGAAATCCAATATGAAGATGAGACCAAAGCGAAACTTTCCTCAAGACTTGGAGTCAATCAGAAAGTCAGAAGGACGTCAGACTCATCCCGTCAGCCACTGCCAATCGGCTGACAGGACTATCGCGCCCAATCGGCGTTGCGCCTGCGGGAAGAAGTGGGGGAAGGGAGGCCTGTCGAGGAGTCATTGGGCCGCAGTGATCGTACAACAAGGAGCACCAGTGATGAGTCGGACGAACGAGAGCACGGAAGCGCGCTCGGCTAGGTCATGCGGTTCTGGAGCTGATACCAAGTGAAAAATACTGTTCAAAATTTTTATTTCATCCCAACTAATATATACATATACATACACTAAACACACAAGCACACCTCAATATGGAAACATTGCATTGTAGTGTGTCAAAGAAGAGGAAAGTGCGAGAAATTCAAATTTGTTATCGCCTCACGGTAGCCCACTATCGCCCTGCAATAGTTCCAACCTCCATATGGAAAGCTATGTTGTCTTGAAGCTAAAAACAGCGTGGCAAACTCGAATTATGACGCTATCGTCTAGCAGTAGCTGCTACTGCAGCAATAGCTCCTAGAGAAATATAAAATTCATTTATTCTCTCGGGATTGGGAATTTATTACGAGATTTTTCTAAGAGGTTGCCCTAGCCATCTAAGAAGACTTCAGGACTCCCAACCTTCAATTCCAAAGAAGATTAAAGATTAAAGCTTTCGTTCAAGAGAAGGGTTCATGTTCTACGACGACGATTTTAAGCGAACCTTTACCATCTTCCATCGCACCTGATTTGGGGACTTTTTCTACTGCAAAATCTTATTTTTATATTTCCTTTTGCGGTTTGATCTTAAATTTGATATTTTTGTACTAGTGTGAATTTGCCTCACGTGTAACAACTAAATCGGGGTAGGTTTAGGGCAAAAATTCATCTCGAATGTGGCGATTAGATCGCGGGAGATCTAGGTTGAAAATCCGTTTTAGTTAGGCGGCTAGACTAACGAATAGTTCTAGGGGTCGTGAAACCAATCCAGGGGTGAATTGGCAAGGGTTAACCGGTCCAAGGTGCTAGTCAGTGTAAGAAACCAAAGAGTAAGAGTTATCTCCTTCAATCTTTGCGTTAGAAGATCGCACCTTTATAATCATTCATCTTGATTAAGATATTGAAAGTTTTCTTTTACTCGTGTTTTTTGAATTAATTTTCTATAAATAGTTATTTACGTTGTGCAATGTTTTTATTTTTATAAAAGAAAATGTATATTTATCAAGATTAAATTTAAAAGATAATATTGTCTTTTTACTAATTTAAAATGATTTAAATCTTTATTTCTGCTATGTTAAACTCTTTTATCATTCAAGATTTTAATTAATGAAAAGAAAAGTTAGTATTTGTAATAATCCTTATTCATCACCCCCCTCTATTTAAAGAAGAGGCACGATCCAACACAATGTACAAAGTGAGCATATCTATGAAAGAAGGATTAAGCGAGGCATACCATATAGGTATTTGCTGGATGTATTAACGACATTACATGTTTGATTTCCTTTGTCAGATTGAAGAGAGAAGCATCAATCTCCACAAGTCGCCACCTGAAATCTAAAAAAGGTGATACTGGATAGACATTATTTTGTTGACTAGATCTGATTGTTTTTTAGACAACTAGAAACAAGTATCAACACTTGACGATAATAAGGAATTTTTCGCACTAAGTACCTTCTCATGGGAGCAATTTTCTGAAGTTCAATTACCCCTAATCTTGCTGAAACTCTATCAGGAGCAAGCTGACCATCAAAGCTTACATTTAGCAGATCCACTATATCTACCAAAACAAATTAAAAGAGTGATCAGTTTAAAATCCAGGATAGATAAAAAAAAAGTAAAGAAATTGTGCTTTCCTTGTCAAATTATGAAAACGTAGACAATCCAAGGAGATGGGAGAAAAATGTGAAATGTAAAAAAAGGTAAGACAAGTGAAGCATTCAAAGAAACAACAACAGAACAGCACGTCAGAAAAAGCTAAGCAACCAAAATCAATGACTGTTCGTTTTGATTTTACTGTGAAACGAAAATGGTCCAAGTCATGAGGAGAAAATAAAATTTAAGATGAAATGAGAGAGATGTGAAGGTATGAAAAGGGATCTAGCGAATATACTATAAAACATATTCAGAGAACTACTAGTACCAAGTGTCAGGTGAGGGAAGTGATGTCGCATAACAGGATGGCAGGTAAGGGAAGTTTTACCCCTAGATCAACAAGGAAACTTTCAAGCCAGGTAAGCTCAGAGACAACAGATGTCATCGATCGGTATTCCACTTCAACTGATGATCGAGCAACCGCTGTTTGTTTCTTACTTCGGCAGGTAACGAGATGACCTCCAAAATAGGTACAAAAGTCACTGGTTGACCGACGATCATCCAAGGAACCGGCATAGTCTGCATCAGAATACGCAACTAATGTTGGAGTAGAGGATGAGATTTTGTATATCAATACTTGACCCGGAGCTGTTTTAAGGTATCTAAGAATGCGCTCAACAGCTTGAAGGTGAGATGTTCGTGGGGCATGCATAAACCTGCTGACCACCCCAACAACGAAGGATATATCTGGTCTTGTGACCGTTAGATAGATCAATTTCTCAACCAGTCGTCGATAGTATTCCGGATTTTGAATAGGAAGATCTGTATCACAAGAATATGCACATAGCTTATGATTTGCATCCGTTGGAGTAGTAGTAGGCTTGCATCCATAGTAGCCCCATCTTGAAGGAGATCCAGCAGTACTTACTTTGGGAGATGACAAGTCCATCCGGTCGTCTCGCGATCTCAAGACCGAGGAAGTATCGAAGATGCCCCAGATCTTTTGTTTGGAAGACGGAGCTGAGGTGTTGTTTGATCGCTTGGATGCCCTTCGAATCATCTCCAGTGATTAAGATGTCATCAACGTAAACCAATAGAAGAACAATTCCTGTTGATTGATGATGTGTGAACAGAGAGAAGTCAGTTAAACTTCGAGTAAAGCCGACTTGCCGGACGGCCTTACTAAACTTGTCAAACCATGCCTGAGGGGATTGTTTGAGATTATAAATGGACTTCTTAAGGTGACAAACTCGGGAGTCTCCCGTGGTATCAAACCCGGGAGGTTGCTGCATGTAAATCGTTTCCTGGAGGTCGCCGTTGAGAAACACATTTTTGATGTCCAGTTGGTGTAAGGTCCATTGGTGATGCACTGCCACGGAGAGGAGAACACGAACGGTGTTAAGCTTGGCCACTGAAGAGAATGTTTTCTCATAATCGATACCTTGTTATTGGGTGAAGCCACGAGCCACCAGGCGGGCCTTCAGACGGTCAATCGTCACATCAGAAGCATGTTTGATGACAAAGACTCATTTACACCCAACAAGTGTCTGACCGGTAGGTAGAGGTACCAGGTTCCAGGTCTGGTTAGCCCAGAGAGTTGTCATTTTTTTTTCCATGGTCGCCCGCCAGCCAAGATGTTAGAGAGCCTCCTGCACAGAGTTAGGTACAGAAATCGAGGATAATGAAGTGGAAAAAGTTTGAAGTTGTGGAGATAGGCGATGTAAGGATACATAATTCGTCATGGGATGAGTTGTAGATTCTGGTGCCGGATCAGCAGGACGCTGAGCATCAGAGGTCGAAGCCGACTGCAGTGGGGCAACGGAGACAGGATGACGATGAGTGTAGACACGTATAAGAGGTGGCTTGGAAATAGGGGGAGCCTGGGCAGGAAATCTTGGTGGTGGAGTGGTAACGGGAATGACAGGACGTAGGACGGTTGGTGGTAGAGGTGTAGGATCTGAAGCAGAGAAGAAAGGAAGATCCTCCTGAAAGGTAACATCAGCAAAGACTGTCACCTTACGGGTAGCCGGAGAGTAGCATACGTAGCCTTTCTGAGTCCGGGAGTAGCCAACAAAGATGTGCTTAGCTGCCCGGGGATCCAATTTGTCAAAGGATGGACCAAGAGTGTGAATGTAGCAAGCGCACCCAAAGATGTGGGGTGTGAGAGAGAATGTCGGAGTAGACGGGAACATGAGGCTGAACGGAGTGACATTGTGGAGTATGGGGAAAGGAAGACGGTTAATCAGATAGCAAGCCGTCGAAAGGGTAAAGTTACAATAAGCTTTGGGAACCTGCATTTGAAGCATGATCGAGCGGGTCACATCGAAAAAATGTCGATTCTTACGTTCAGCGACTCTGTTTTGTTGGGGGTATAAGCACATGAAGTTTGGTGAATGACCCCAAATTCAGAGCAAAGAGTCGCAAATTCGTGGCTAGTGTATTCGCGAACATTATCAATGCAAATAGTTTTGATGTTCGCGGAGAATTGTGTGTGGGTCTCAAGGAGGAAAGCCCAAAAGACACGGGGAAGCTCGGAGCGATCACGAAGTAAGTATAGCCACGTCATTCGTGAATAATCATCAATAAAAGTTAAAAAATAGCGATAACCAGAAATGCTAGTGACTTTGTATGAACCCCAAATATCAGAGTGTACTAAAATAAAAGGAACAATGCTCTGAGTACAATGAGACGAAAAAGATGAACGAGACTGTTTGTCGAACATACATGATTCTCACTGAAAAGGAGGTAGAGATACATTTGGCAGAGCCTTCTGGAGGACTGGTAAAGGGGAGGGTCCAAGACGCCGATGCCAATCGACGGAGGAGACGGAAGAGAGGATAGTCGGAGAGTCATCAAGGAGGTAGAGCCCGTTCTGCAGCCGCCTTTTACCTATGATAGTCTGCATCTGTCGATCCTATATCAGAAAAGAAGAAGAGGTAAATGTTACAGAGCAATTTAAATCATTAGTAAGGCGACCAACAGAAAGCAGATTAAACAGGGAGCCCAGAACATAAAGAGCCGAGCGTAGAGAGAGAAAAAAGAAGTGAGAGGGATAACAACAGAGTCGGAGACGGGAACAGTGTCCCCATTGGCCACTGTGATACACTTAGGATGAGGAGAATCCAGGTATTGATGTGGCCGCGGGGAGGTGATGTGATGAGTGACACCTGAGTTCATTATCCAGCGCGGACTAGTGGACAGACAAGCGATACCTTCTTGGGAGATGGAGGCAGCAGAGGCAACAGAGGCTGGTGGGCGACTGAGCAGACCATGAAGTTGTTGGAGCTGAAGGCGGACCTCTTCAAGGTCAGTACAAGCGGAGGGGAGTCGGTAGCAGCAATAGTGGCCAGTGGACGAGGAGGATGCTCATGCTTGCGACAGCAGGTGGCCTCAAGGTGGTCGTCCTTACCGCAGAAGGAACACTTTGGTCGAGGCCGGCCTCCCCGACCTCGGCCCCGAGATCCGGAACGCCCCCCGCGAGCAGGGGGGAGGCAGTAGGGGTGCAGAAGTCTGCTGAAGGAGAGCTGGTGACGGAGAAGCAGAACTATCAGTAGGTGGTGAGACCTTGAGCAACATGGTACATGTTGAAGCCAAAATTGACCTCTGTGGAGTTCGGGGTCCCTGAAAGGGGTGACCTCACACCTACTACACTCGAGAGAACGTCACGGACCGAAGACTTAGGAGACTATGAACAGACCCTCGGCTCTAGCACGGAGGTCCAACCTCACACCCGGAAGGCTACCTGAGCTCTTCCCCTCCCTTACCAAAGGGCTAGGCTGGGCGCCTTGGAGAGCTCTCTCTACTCTACCAAGAAGAAGCTAAGGTAGGAGGAAGCTCAGAAAAGGATCCTCTCCAAGGCACCCAAGGGGGTCTATTTATAGTTTTTCCAAGTCCTGGGGGTAAAATGACCAAAATACCCCTACGGCCAAAAGGCCTCGGGCCAATAGAGAACAGCCACGTCGGGGGGTAAAGGGGGAATTCCCCCCGAGTGCAAGAAGGTAAAACTGCAGGGGGGGCAAGGGCGAGACCGCGGCCTCTGACCGGTCTCGCCCCACCAGGCCGCCAGGCTAGAAGGGGCAGGGGCGAGACCCCGGCCCCCGGCCGGTCTCGCCCCACCAGGCAGCCAGGCTAGAAGGAGCAGGGGCGAGACCCCGGCCCCCGGCCGGTCTCGCCCCACCAGGCCGCCAGGCTAGAAGGAGCAGGGGCGAGACCCCGGCCCCCGGCCGGTCTCGCCCCACCAGGCCGCCAGGCTAGAAGGGGCAGGGGCGAGACCCCGGCCCCCGGCCGGTCTCGCCCCACCAGGCCGCCAGGCTAGAAGGAGCAGGGGCGAGACCCCGGCCCCCGGCCGGTCTCGCCCCACCAGGCCGCCAGGCTAGAAGGGGCAGGGGTGAGACCCCGGCCCCCGGCCGGTCTCGCACCACCAGGCCGCCAGGCTAGAAGGGGAAGGGGCGAGACCCCGGCCCCCGGCCGGTCTCGCCCCACCAGGCCGCCAGGCTAGAAGGGGCAGGGGCGAGACCCCGGCCCCCGGCCGGTCTCGCCCCACCAGGCCGCCAGGCTAGAAGGGGCAGGGGCGAGACCCCGGCCCCCGGCCGGTCTCGCCCCACCAGGCCGCCAGGCTAGAAGGAGCAGGGGCGAGACCCCGGCCCCCGGCCGGTCTCGCCCCACCAAGCCGCCAGGCTAGAAGGGGCAGGGGCGAGACCCCGGCCCCCGGCCGGTCTCGCCCCACCAGGCCGCCAGGCTAGAAGGGGCAGGGGCGAGACCCCGGCCCCCGGCCGGTCTCGCCCCACCAGGCCGCCAGGCTAGAAGGGGCAGGGGCGAGACCCCGGCCCCCGGCCGGTCTCGCCCCACCAGGCCGCCAGGCTAGAAGGGGCAGGGGCGAGACCCCGGCCCCCGGCCGGTCTCGCCCCACCAGGCCGCCAGGCAGAAGGAGGCGGGGGCGAGACCCTGGCCATCTCCCAAAAGCTTAAAACTATACAGGGGCGAATACGGGGTTGTACACAATCCCCGCTCTTTTCGAGGCTGGCACAAACTCGGAAAGAAATGTCCAACCCAACGTATTCGCTGAGTGCAATTTCCTTGCGCGCCTCTCCAGGGAGTCAACCTGACACGCCAGCTATGGGAGCCTGGGTGGCGAGACCCCCTCCAGGTAAAAAATACTTAGCCTCCACGAGAGGTACCACCAGCCCTGCCAGCTAGTGAGAGCCTGACAGCGGGATTCTCATCGGAGCAAAGGGGCTTTTACTCCCCCCGAGGCACATTCGACCCAACTAGCTAATGGGAGCCTGGCTGAGGAGATCATCTCGGGGTTGGAACTCGATCTCCCCGAGGCACATTCGACCCAACCAGCTAGTGGGAGCCTGGCTGAGGAGATCCTCTCGGGGGTGAGGCTTGATCTCCCTGAGGCACATTCGACCCAACCAGCTAGTGGGAGCCTGACTGAGGAGATCCTCTCGGGGGTGGGACTTGATCTCCCCGAGGCACATTCGACCCAACCAGCTAGTGGGAGCCTGGCTGAGGAGATCCTCTCGGGGGTGGGACTTGATCTCCCCGAGGCACATTCGACCCAACCAGCTAGTGGGAGCCTGGCTGAGGAGATCCTCTCGGGGGTGGGACTTGATCTCCCCGAGGCACATTCGACCCAACCAGCTAGTGGGAGCCTGGCTGAGGAGATCCTCTCGGGGGTGGGGACTTGATCTCCCCGAGGCACATTCGACCCAACCAGTTAGTGGGAGCCTGGCTGAGGAGATCCTCTCGGGGGTGGGGACTTGATCTCCCCGAGGCACATTCGACCCAACCAGCTAGTGGGAGCCTGGCTGAGGAGATCCTCTCGGGGGTGGGGACTTGATCTCCCCGAGGCACATTCGACCCAACCAGCTAGTGGGAGCCTGGCTGAGGAGATCCTCTCGGGGGTGGGGACTTGATCTCCCCGAGGCACATTCGACCCAACCAGCTAGTGGGAGCCTGGCTGAGGAGATCCTCTCGGGGGTGGGACTTGATCTCCCCGAGGCACATTCGACCCAACCAGCTAGTGGGAGCCTGGCTGAGGAGATCCTCTCGGGGGTGGGACTTGATCTCCCCGAGGCACATTCGACCCAACCAGCTAGTGGGAGCCTGGCTGAGGAGATCCTCTCGGGGGTGGGACTTGACTTCCACGAGAGATCAACCTGCCCTGCCAGCTAGATGAGAGCCTGACAGCGGAATCCATCTCAGAGCAAAAAGAACTAGGCTTCCACGAGAGATCGACCTGCCCTGCCAGCTAGATGAGAGCCTGACAGCGGAATCCATCTCGTAGCTAAGGACTAGGCTTCCACGAGAGATCAACCTGCCCTGCCAGCTAGATGAGAGCCTGACAGCGGAATCCATCTCGGAGCTAAGGACTAGGCTTCCACGAGAGATCAACCTGCCCTGCCAGCTAGATGAGAGCCTGACAGCGGAATCCATCTCGGAGCTAAGGACTAGGCTTCCACGAGAGATCAACCTGCTCTGCCAGCTAGATGAGAGCCTGACAGCGGAATCCATCTCGGAGCTAAGGACTAGGCTTCCACGAGAGATCAACCTGCCCTGCCAGCTAGATGAGAGCCTGACAGCGGAATCCATCTCGAGGTGAGACCTTCCCACCCTCCGAGAGATCAACCTGCCCTGCCAGCTAGGTGAGAGCCCGGCAGCGGAATCCATCTCGAGGTGAGACCTTCCCACCCTCCGAGAGATCAACCTGCCCTGCCAGCTAGGTGAGAGCCTGACAGCGGAATCCATCTCGAGGTGAGACCTTCCCACCCTCCGAGAGATCAACCTGCCCTGCCAGCTAGGTGAGAGCCCGGCAGCGGAATCCATCTCGAGGTGAGACCTTCCCACCCTCCGAGAGATCAACCTGCCCTGCCAGCTAGGTGAGAGCCCGGCAGCGGAATCCATCTCGAGGTGAGACTTTCCCACCCTCCGAGAGATCAACCTGTCCTGCCAGCTAGGTGAGAGCCCGGCAGCGGAATCCATCTCGAGGTGAGACCTCCCCCCCTCCAAGAGATCAACCTGCCCTGCCAGCTAGGTGAGAGACTGGCAGCGGAATCCATCTCGAGGTGAGACCTTCCCACCCTCTGAGAGATCAACCTGCCCTGCCAGCTAGGTGAGAGCCTGGCAGCGGAATCCATCTCGAGGTGAGACCTTCCCACCCTCCGAGAGATCAACCTGCCCTGCCAGCTAGGTGAGAGCCTGGCAGCGGAATCCATCTCGAGGTGAGACCTTCCCCCCCTCCGAGAGATCAACCTGCTCTGCCAGCTAGGTGAGAGCCTGGCAGTGGAATCCATCTCGAGGTGAGACCTTTCCACCCTCCGAGAGATCAACCTGCCCTGTCAGCTAGGTGAGAGCCTGGCAGCGGAATCCATCTCGAGGTGAGACAACTAGGCATCAACGAGAGGTACCACCGGCCCTGCCCAGCTAGTGAGAGCCTGGGCAGCGGGACCGTCTCGGAGCGAAAGAACTAAGCATCTCAATCAGTCCTTACCAAATCTTACATCCTCAAACGGGGAAAAAGATGAGTTACAAGACCCCCTCGACTCAGCTGGTCGGGGGCTGGACTCAATACAACATAAGAAGAATACAGGACTCTACCGGGACGAGGCTTCTTCAGGGGGTCTGGGCCTGGTGGTCGCCATCTGCTTCCTGCTCGCCGGACACTTCCATCCTGCTTAGGCTCTCCATGATCTTCTCCATCTCCTCTGCCTTGGCCAACCAAGAGATGGTGTTGGCGGCCGTGACATAACACTGTCTTGCCATCCTGGAGTCTCCCTTGACTCTGACCTGGATCCCTCCGGAGCTGAACTTGATGCATTGGTGGAAGGAAGATGGCACGCAACGGAAGGCGCTGATGAGGGGCCTTCTGAAGATGGCGTTGTAGCTGCTTGGAGCGTCCACAATGACGAACCGGCAGTTCCTTGAGACTCCCCCCAATTTAACTTGGAGTCCCACTCCACCCTCAACCTCCTTCCTCTCCCCTGAAAATCCGAACAGGGGTCCATCCGAGGCCAACACCCTCCTTGGCTCTACCTTCATCTCATCAAACGCCTTCCTGAAAACGACGTTGACAGAGCTCCTGTTGTCCACCAAGATTCGGGAGACGCTGTAGCCCTCGATGGCCGTCTGGATGACCAGCGCATCGCAAAACGGGTCCTCATGATCTGGCAGGTCCTTTGCCGAGAAGGTGATCTTCTCCTCCTGGGGCGGTGTCTGGGAGGTCGAGGCAACACTCCTTCGATACATGACATGGAGGCTTGCCTTCCGAGTGGCCTCAATCCCCACTCCACCATGGATCACCGCTATACCGCCTCGGGGTCCGACATCAACCCGGTCCTCACACGCATCATCCCCTCCTTCTCTGGGCAGAACCTCTTCAACCCGCACTGGTGGCTGTGGCTGGGCAGGGTCTCTCGCCCCCCTTACTTCCAGGAACTCGGGGCAGGTAGCTGTGGCGTGCCCCTCCACCTGGTGGAAGTCACAGTACGGCAACTCTACCCTGACCCTTCTCCTTCCCTGGCGGTTCCTCCTCTCCCTTCGACCAATCTCCATCGCTTGCTGGGGTGGGGGAAGGAGCTGCCTAGGGGCTTGCCTCTGGAAGTTGAACCTTCCTTGGCCCCCATGGAAGTTTCCCCCATCGTGGGCGTAACCTCTTCCCGGGCCCTGAGCGGGTCCTCCCTGCTGCCTCCAACCTGGTCCCGGACCCTCCTGAGCTCTCCGCTCCTCTCTCCTTCTTCCCTCCTGGGGCCTCGAGCCACCTTGCTCCTTTGCCTCTGTCTCTGTCAGCTTTGCCAACTTCTTGACAAACACCGGGTTGGCCGCCTCCATGGCTATCTCCTCTGCCGCCCTTTCCATCAGCTCCTCGAAAGAAAGGGGGGCCTTCCGGGTCAAGCTCATCTTGAAGAAGCCCTCCTTCAGCCCAACGGTGAAGGCCATCTGGAGAGCATACCCTGGCATCTCCTGGACCTCCAGGATCTCCTCTTGGAATCGGTCAACGTAGCGGGCCAACGACTCCTCGACCCCCTGCCTTATCAGGAATATGGACTCAGGACTCCTCTTCCGCTTCTTGGAGGTGGAGAAGCGGAGCTGGAAGCTTCGGCTCAAGTTCTCGAACCCATAGATCGACCTCGGAGGGAGTTGATGGAACCAGTCCCTTGCCTTCTCCTTCAGCGTGATCGCAAAGAGGCGACACTTGAAGGCATCCGTCATCGGTCTGATGGAGACGTCATCCTCGAACCACTGCAGATGCTGGACGGGGTCATCCTTCCCCGTATAGTAAGTCATGTCTGGCACTCTGAACCCCTCGGGAACGGGAGCTGAGATGATTAGCTCGCTGAAGGGTGACCCCCTAAGGGATGGTCTCGCCACCTCCACTCGCGCGACCTGCTCGCCTGGGAGGTTGACACTCGCCGGGCTGGAAAACAGCTCCCGACCGGTGAGGTCTCGCTCGACCCCATCTCCCATCCTTTCCTTCCCGGGCCTTCTTCCTGGTGCACTTCCTTCTCCCCCCGCTGGGGTCATCTCACCTAGACCCCTGGGAGTCGACTTGTCGAGGGGGGGAGCTAGCTCCTGGGGGGTCGGGGTGGAGCTGCCACCCTGAGGAGCTGCCACTCGGGGGTGGGACTTGATCTCCCCGAGGCACATTCGACCCAACCAGCTAGTGGGAGCCTGGCTGAGGAGATCCTCTCGGGGGTGAGACTTGACTTCCACGAGAGATCAACCTGCCCTGCCAGCTAGATGAGAGCCTGACAGCGGAATCCATCTCGGAGCTAAGGACTAGGCTTCCACGAGAGATCAACCTGCCCTGCCAGCTAGATGAGAGCCTGACAGCGGAATCCATCTCGGAGCTAAGGACTAGGCTTCCACGAGAGATCAACCTGCCATGCCAGCTAGATGAGAGCCTAACAGCGGAATCCATCTCGGAGCTAAGGGCTAGGCTTCCACGAGAGATCAACCTGCCCTGCCAGCTAGATGAGAGCCTGACAGCGGAATCCATCTCGGAGCTAAGGACTAGGCTTCCACGAGAGATCAACCTGTCATGTCAGCTAGATGAGAGCCTGACAGCGGAATCCATCTCGGAGCAAAGGGTACCTGACCTCCACGAGAGGTCAACCTGCCCTGCCAGCTAGTGGGAGCCTGGCAGCGGAACCATCTCGGAGCAAAGGGTACCTGACCTCCACGAGAGGTCAACCTGCCCTGCCAGCTAGTGGGAGCCTGGCAGCGGAACCATCTCGGAGCAAAGGGTACCTGACCTCCACGAGAGGTCAACCTGCCCTGCCAGCTAGTGGGAGCCTGACAGCGGAACCATCTCGGAGCAAAGGGTACCTGACCTCCACGAGAGGTCAACCTGCCCTGCCAGCTAGTGGGAGCCTGGCAGCGGAACCATCTCGGAGCAAAGGGTACCTGACCTCCACGAGAGGTCAACCTGCCCTGCCAGCTAGTGGGAGCCTGGCAGCGGAACCATCTCGGAGCAAAGGGTACCTGTCCTCCACGAGAGGTCAACCTGCCCTGCCAGTTAGTGGGAGCCTGACAGCGGAACCATCTCGGAGCAAAGGGTACCTGACCTCCACGAGAGGTCAACCTGCCCTGTCAGCTAGTGGGAGCCTGGCAGCGGAACCATCTCGGAGCAAAGGGTACCTGTCCTCCACGAGAGGTCAACCTTCCCTGCCAGCTAGTGGGAGCCTGGCAGCGGAACCATCTCGGAGCAAAGGGTACCTGACCTCCACGAGAGGTCAACCTGCCCTGCCAGCTAGTGGGAGCCTGACAGCGGAACCATCTCGGAGCAAAGGGTACCTGACCTCCACGAGAGGTCAACCTGCCCTGCCAGCTAGTGGGAGCCTGACAGCGGAACCATTTCGGAGCAAAGGGTACCTGACCTCCACGAGAGGTCAACCTGCCCTGCCAGCTAGTGGGAGCCTGACAGCGGAACCATCTCGGAGCAAAGGGTACCTGTCCTCCACGAGAGGTCAACCTGCCCTGCCAGCTAGTGGGAGCCTGACAGCGGAACCATCTCGGAGCAAAGGGTACCTGACCTCCACGAGAGGTCAACCTGCCCTGCCAGCTAGTGGGAGCCTGACAGCGGAACCATCTCGGAGCAAAGGGTACCTGACCTCCACGAGAGTTCAACCTGCCCTGCCAGCTAGTGGGAGCCTGACAGCGGAACCATCTCGGAGCAAAGGGTACCTGTCCTCCACGAGAGGTCAACCTGCCCTGCCAGCTAGTGGGAGCCTGGCAGCGGAACCATCTCGGAGCAAAGGGTACCTGACCTCCACGAGAGGTCAACCTGCCCTGCCAGCTAGGGTACCTGACCTCCACGAGAGGTCAACCTGCCCTGCCAGCTAGTGGGAGCCTGACAGCGGAACCATCTCGGAGCAAAGGGTACCTGACCTCCACGAGAGGTCAACCTGCCCTGCCAGCTAGTGGGAGCCTGACAGCGGAACCATCTCGGAGCAAAGGGTACCTGACCTCCACGAGAGGTCAACCTGCCCTGCCAGCTAGTGGGAGCCTGACAGCGGAACCATCTCGGAGCAAAGGGTACCTGTCCTCCACGAGAGGTCAACCTGCCCTGCCAGCTAGTGGGAGCCTGACAGCGGAACCATCTCGGAGCAAAGGGTATCTGACCTCCACGAGAGGTCAACCTGCCCTGCCAGCTAGTGGGAGCCTGGCAGCGGAACCATCTCGGAGCAAAGGGTACCTGACCTTCACGAGATGTCAACCTGCCCTGCCAGCTAGTGGGAGCCTGGCAGCGGAACCATCTCGGAGCAAAGGGACTTGGTAAAGAAAAAAGACATTACATACAACCTACCCTGACCTAACCTGGCAGGGGATACTCATTACAAGGAAAATACATATGGAACTCTTTTGGTGGGGCGAGATCTCTCCACTCACCCCCTATTCCTTGGGGCCTCGGTTCCTTCCCCCTGAGTGATTCCTCCTTCGTCTTTTTCTCCCTTGGCCGACCGCCAAAACTTGATGTGGTGGAGATGGGAGTTGCCTGGGTTCCTGCCTCCCTGGGGCACTCTCGCCTAACCACCTTGGGGCAGCCTCGCCGAGATCCCTGGAAGCTGTCTTGCCGAGATCCCTGGAAGCTGTCTTGTCGAGATCCCTGAAAGTTGTCTCGCCGAGATCCCTGGAAGCTGTCTCGCCGAGATCCCTTGAAGCTGTCTCGCCGAGAAGGGGGGGAGCCAGCTCCTGGGGGATCGGGGTGGAGCTACCACCCTGAGGAGCAATGCTTCGCAACATCTCCATGATGTCTTGGATGGAGGTCATGAACTCTTGCCTCCCAACAAAGGGTCCTGGGCTGGGGATCTTGCCGAGATCATCACTACCTCCTTGACCTCCTGTCATGACACCCTCTCGAGATCTTCTGTGTTGGTCACTCTCCACGCTCACCGCACCAAAAGTGTTGAAGCCAAAATTGATCTCTGTGGAGTTCGGGGTCCCTGAAAGGGGTGACCTCACACCTACTACACTCGAGAGAACGTCACGGACCGGAGACTTAGGAGACTATGAACAGACCCTCGGCTCTAGCACGGAGGTCCCACCTCACACCCGGAAGGCTACCTGAGCTCTTCCCCTCCCTTACCAAAGGGCTAGGCTGGGCGCCTTGGAGAGCTCTCTCTACTCTACCAAGAAGAAGCTAAGGGAGGAGGAAGCTCAGAAAAGGATCCTCTCCAAGGCACCCAAGGGGGTCTATTTATAGTTTTTCCAAGTCCTGGGGGTAAAATGACCAAAATACCCCTACGGCCAAAAGGCCTCGGGCCAATAGAGAACAGCCACGTCGGGGGGTAAAGGGGGAATTCCCCCCGAGGGCAAGAAGGTAAAACTGCAGGGGGGGCAAGGGCGAGACCGCGGCCTCTGACCGGTCTCGCCCCACCAGGCCGCCAGGCTAGAAGGGGCAGGGGCGAGACCCCGGCCCCCGGCCGGTCTCGCCCCACCAGGCCGCCAGGCTAGAAGGAGCAGGGGCGAGACCCCGGCCCCCGGCCGGTCTCGCCCCACCAGGCCGCCAGGCTAGAAGGGGCAGGGGCGAGACCCCGGCCCCCGGCCGGTCTCGCCCCACCAGGCCGTCAGGCTAGAAGGGGCAGGGGCGAGACCCCGGCCCCCGGCCGGTCTCGCCCCACCAGGCCGCCAGGCTAGAAGGGGCAGGGGCGAGACCCCGGCCCCCGGCCGGTCTCGCCCCACCAGGCCGCCAGGCTAGAAGGGGCAGGGGCGAGACCCCGGCCCCCGGCCGGTCTCGCCCCACCAGGCCGCCAGGCTAGAAGGGGCAGGGGCGAGACCCCGGCCCCCGGCCGGTCTCGCCCCACTAGGCCGCCAGGCTAGAAGGGGCAGGGGCGAGACCCCGGCCCCCGGCCGGTCTCGCCCCACCAGGCCGCCAGGCTAGAAGGGGCAGGGGCGAGACCCCGGCCCCCGGCCGGTCTCGCCCCACCAGGCCGCCAGGCAGAAGGAGGCGGGGGCGAGACCCTGGCCATCTCCCAAAAGCTTAAAACTATACAGGGGCGAATACGGGGTTGTACAGTACACACATCTGACAGTGATAGGGTAGCAGCAGAAGATAGGATCTGAGCCCGAACGCTCTGAAGATGAGGTAGTACACGAGTCATCATCATGACAACACCGACAACTTCTTTTTAAGCACGTTGTGCAGCAAGATCCAGCGTAGGAGGTTGATGTTGGATCCATGCTTCAACCAGAGTCTTGGCCCGAGCAACAAAGGAGGTGAGGTCGGTGGCCCCGCCAACATCAAGGGTCTGAAGATCAGTGATGATGTCATACAGGTGCTGGAGACTATCTTTACCGGAATATAGAGACTGGAGCTCATCCCACATTGTCTTGGCCGTTTCGTGATACATGGTCATGCGGTAGGGTTCGGTATCAAGGGAGTTGAGAAGGCATGTCTGAACCCGACTATCGTTGCGCAACCAATCGTCCTGCTCACTGTTCACGTTGTCTGTGCAGCACCAGACGCACCCTTCTGATTGATCTGCACGTGTAGCACCAGACAACTCCGTCCGTTTTCCCAGGCTGTCTGCTCCAGCGTCCCTTCCGGTTCTGCAGATCCACGCTCCCCGTGATTTGCCGGTGTCAACCATCCTTGTCATCTGCATGCTCCGATTACGATCTATGGGCCCATCAGACGCAGCTCAGCAACCCCCCCACCACCACCACCACCACCAATCTGGTCATCTCTCACTGTCTCGACACTCATGAGGCCATCGCTTCTTACCAGGCCTTCCCCTTACGGTTGGACGTGAAGTTCGATCAATTCATTGTCGGCTGACCGGATACCTCATCCACCACTCATGTTGACTCCTTTCCGTCCATGGCGCACCTCCTAAACTTATCTTCGAGCTTCCACCGCTGCCTCCTGTCACTCCTCCACTGCCCTCCTTCGACGTTCCAACCTTCAATGAAAGGATCCCTTAGGTTGGATTGCACATGCAGACCAACTATTTAACATCCATCACACCCCAAGGCCCAAAAGATCCCCATTGTTCTCGCTGGCTTCCCTCAAACCCTACTTCCTAACACATGCACATCAGCACCATCGAGGACAACAATGAGAAATTTGAGGCCATGCTAAATAGTGAGATCTCAGTTCTCTAAAATCATTATCGCGTAGAAATTGATCCACATTGGTCTAGCCCAATGGGCCTCTCACTTCACCCATTTATCTCATGCTACAATCCACCAAACACCTGATTTCTCTGCACTCGACCATCAATTTCATATATCCCCTCTCCACACAAGCGGAAACAACTCACAACAATCATTGATCTCCCATGGGAATAACTAAGCAGCCCATATTTAGCAAGCAACTTTCTCGCACCTTAATGGCTGAATGCAAGGTGGAAGGATTGTGCATGCATTGTGATAATATCGTTGCTTTGCAGCATCATAACAATAAGTTGTTCTGGCAGAACACAAAGGAGGATGACTATAAATAAATAAGATTAATTAGCGTTCTCGATAATCCGGAAGTTTATGTGTTTAATATGCATTAAGAGTTTATATTTTTTATGGGTTGTTTACATTTTTATTATGCACTTAGGTGTTTTATTATATGTTTATGTATTTTATTGCAATTAGTCCTTATGTTTGGACTTTTGACAAATGTCTTTTGGTGTGAGTTGTATTTATGCAAACATTTGGTTGGAGAGACAAGCAAACAAAAACTATCTAAACCCTAAGAAATTTTGTCGCTTATATTTTTAGGGGTAGTTTATATTTTTATTATGCATTTAAGGGTGTCATAATATGTTTATGTATCTTTTGCAACCACACCTTATGATTGGACTTTTTTGCCAATATCTTTTGTATTTAAGTGACTGTTGATTGGAATGAAGACAAGCAAAGAACAACTATCTAAAATCTAAGCCCGATAGTTCTCTCCCAACTACTCCGCCTTCCACAGCCGTGATAAAAGCTTCACAGTATCTTTTCTGATCAACTTTCCCTCTCCATCAAGGGTTACAACACAAATTCTCTATAAAGTAGACATAGTGAAGTACAAATGGCAGATAAGTATGTGAAACTTCATTTAAGCTGCCCTACAAAATATCAGAAAAAACCATCTTCACCATGCACTAGCATGCTTAACAGAGTAAAAAAACATTATAGATTTGGCATCACTTCTTCTAAATGATATCTATTAGTTGATTAAACTATATGTAATAAATAACATTATCCACGACATCTATCATGTTTTACTTAATGAGTCAGCATGTTCTATGAAGATAAAAATACATAATCATCTTTGTCATTCAGGGGAAAAAGTTCTACTGGGGAATGATGAGAAGCTTAACTTTAACTGAGAAGACTTTAAGGAAAAAGATAAATGATAACTTGAAGCTAAGAGTGAAAAGTCAAGTTGATGGGGATCCATCAGACTAGGCACCAGGAGGGGTTCGCCACAAGGCGGGACCCATGTTCGTGTATTCGCGCGGGAAGGCTTGATTGGATCGCCGATCCGACTCCGCGGATGTGTCCGGATCTGCGTCACGAGTCAAAATCATATATTACTTTGTTTTTTTGGTTTATTTTTACTGTATTTTGAGTGGCCCCACCTCCGGCCAATCATAGTCGTTGAAGGTGGGATGTCCTAGTTTTTGTTTCACTATAAATAGGCAAATAGTGGCTGGTTTGGAGGCATTGAAGATTTTGGAGAAATTATTCCCGGAATCCCGCGATCCCGACACGGTGTCGACTCTGTGAAACCCTAGGTGACGACTCCTAGGTGGTTTTATTCCTCCCCAAGGTTTGCCCTACCCCAAGCCAAATTTTTCCCCCTCCAAAACCCTTGTTGCCGCCTCCTAGCCCCCAAACTCCTCCACCAAAACCAGCGGCCTAATGCCTCTATTTTCCCTGCAGCTGCCGGCCCATCAGCACCCCTCCACCAAACCGCTGCCCTGTTGACCCCCCCCCCCCATGTCGTCTGCCTCCTCCATAACCTCAATACCCCTAGCCGACCACTCTTCTTCCACCTACTCCGCCTCCCCCTCGCAAACTTGCAGCCGCTGCCCCCTTCTAAAGCCCCACCCTTCCTTGCAGCCAGCCCCTCTTTCCGTGCAGCCACCTTCCCATAGCCCTCCCGCGATCCCGCCATGGTGCCGACTCCATGGAACCCTAGGTGACGACTCCTAGGTGGTTTTCTTCCTCCCCAAGATTTTCTCTAATCCTAATCAAAAATTTTCCCCCTTCAAAACCCTTGTTCCCGCATCCTATCCCCCAAACTCCTCCACCAAAACCGGCGGCCTAATGTCACTGTTTTCCCTGCAGCGCTCCACCAAACTGCTGCCCCCCCCCCCCCCCCCCCGTCCATGTCGTCCGCCTCCTCCATAGCCTTAATACCCCTGGCTGACCACTCTTCTTCCTCTTAAACCATTGTGCTCCCCCTCTCAGACCTGCAGTCGCTTCCCCCTTCTAAAGCCCCACCCTTCCTTGCTGTCAGCCCCTCTTTCCGTGGAGCCACCTTCCCATAGCCCTCCCCCCTCCGAATCAGCCCAGTTCTGGAATTTTTCAGCCCGAATCCGATCTTATATTGTCGAATCTACCCTTCCCCGCCCGGATCTAGACCTACGTGGTCAGATCTATCCATTTTCGGTCTGATTTCACATTCCACTGTCGAGGACGGTCACCTACGCTATTTTCACGCCACTGATTCCACATCCAATCGCCGTCCCCACGCATCTGGCTCTGAAATCTTCAGTGTCTCGGTCAACCCACTACTTTTGTGAGTCGCATGTTATAATGGATATTTGATTCAACATTTTTATTGGATTGAACACTGCATTTGTTCGGAATCATGTTGGTGGAAATTCGTTTTTGATGCACTAATAATTTGCAGGTAGGATTTATTCTCCGCACGCTTAACCTTGACCCTCCGAGCGGAGGAAAGTAATTAATTATTTTCTTATTGCATGCTATTTTTTGTTCTTTTAATTATCTGCGTGGGTTGGAATTTCATTTGCTCAAATTAATCTGTCGTCGTCACTGACGGTATCATTTCATTTACGTTTGGGTTAGTGTGTCACATTTACATTCCACCTCTAGTAATCTTGGTTTTGTGCACCCTCGTAGCCTATCCTACATCAATTGGTATCAGAGCCGGGTTCTGTCGTTTGCATGCTCCGTAGTGGTCGAATGTTTAGAACAAGCATGTTAGATCCACTAGTCATCGACGACCGAGCGGCAAGCTCGAATTCGGGTATCGCTTTTGCTGAGTTTCAGCGTCATCTCCTAGATCGTTTTGACACTTCAGGTACCCAGTTCGACAACGTGCAACATGAGTTTGTCGAGGTGAACCTCCATTTAGATCACTTAGAGAATGTCAGGGACACTCCGGCATAGCACGGCGACTCGCCAAAGGATGACTCTGATGTTCCCCTCGTCTTGATTAGCATCCAATGGATGGTCAGTCTCTCGTACACCGTTACCGTCGTGAGATTCCTCCCCGAGCCGTAGCACCGCCGGCGAGGCGGAATCCCGATCTTGCGATTGAGCGTAGACAAGCTCTGGCTCGAGATAAACCCCCACACTCGCGTGATGAGTATCGTGTGCCCCGTCAGCCTCAGCCTGACGCCAGAGATCGTGTGTCCCCCACATGGTCGCCGCGACCATCACCGGGACGAATATTACCCTCTGGGTCGGAGAGAGCGTGATCCCCCACCCGTTCGATTTGATTACGCCCATGATGATTACCTAGAGGATTATCCTGACCCACGGAGAGGTGGTCACCACTATGACATCACTCGTCGTATTCGCCTCGATGCCCCTTCAATCGATGGTCTTATGTACTTGAAAGCCTTTAGTGATTGTCTCCTCGACATGGACCATTACTTCGAGTGGTACGATATGAGCGATGAGTGTTGCGTTCGCTTCTCGAAAATAAAGCTGGTCGGACAGGCCAAAGTATTCTGGATTAGTGTAGAGTAAGTCGTTGAGCGAGATGACTTTTACCATATCACCCGATGGGATGATATGAAGCAAAGACTGAAAGAGAAGTATCTCCATGCGTCCTACCAAGACCAGTTACTTGATCAGTTACAGAACTTACGACATGGGGCACTTACTGTCGCAGAGTATATGGCTTGCTTTAACGAGCTTGTAGTTAGGAGTAACATCTCGGAGGAGCTCATTGTCACCACCTCTCGTTTCAAGGCTGCCCTACGTTCTGAGATTCGGAGAGAACTGATTCCCCATCATCTGAAGACCGTTGATCAGATATTTCATCTCGCCCTAGAGTACGAGCAATACCTTCGTTCATCTAGCACGAGGAAGTTCCCCTCTCGGACGGATACCTCGACTTATAGGAAACCCGCTCCGCCCCAGACCAGCGCGGCTGCATCCCCACGCATTCTCAACGACACGAAGGGCAAGGCCGTCGCCATTGATGGCCAACAATTTGTGGGTATTCTATGATATAGATGGTCTGGCAGAGGACATGTGGCAGCGCAGTGCCCCATGCAAAGTCTGCTTGTTGAGGACGAGGAGCAGGGTTTAGAAGAAAGTGAGGAGGTTACTGAGGAGATCACAACCACTATCGAGGAGGGATAGGAGAGTGATGCTGAGCAATCCTTAGAGATGGGAGTGATTAAGCGTCTCCTACATACCCCACGTGTAGATGAGGACCGGCGTCGCACTGTCATATTCTATACGTACTTTTCTAGTGCAGATGGTCCCTGCAAGTTAGCTATCGATAGTGGGAGTTGCATGAATATCGTAGCCCAAAAGGGTCTTCACCGTATGCAAGTGAAGGCTGAGCCTCACCCCCATTCCTATCGTGTCGTCTAGGTTAACAAGAAAGCGATTCAGGTCACCCAGCGCTATCTCGTCCCAATTAGCATCGTTTCATTTCAGGATCGGGTTTGGTGTGATGTCATTCTCACGGACGTCGCTCATGAGTTGCTTGGCCGCCCCTGGCTATTTGATCGTGACGTCACGTGTTTCGACCGCTCGAACATGTGTGTCTTTTATGACAAGAGACGAAAGATTACGTTGACGCCTACCCAACCGAAGGAGAAATCCAAGGGTCAGATTGAGCCTTCTGTGAGCACGAGCGCCTCAAGGCCCCTACATATCTTGAGGCGAGGCGAGTTTCTGTGAGATAGCATTGAGTCTGATATCATTTATGTTGTGGTAGCCACTATGGCTTCAGAATGCCCCCTGACGACCACCCCCCGGCAGTGCATCCCCTTTTGGATGAGTTTGCGTATATTATGTCTGATCAGCTCCCTGATGAGTTGCCCCCTCCACGGGACATTCAACACGCTATTCACTTGGTCCCGGGGGCTGTAATTTATTCGTGAGAGCATGAATCTGTGTGCGGTTCCCGGCCTTCTTACCTTTAAAAAGGATGGTAGTTGGCGTATGTGCATTGATAATCGCGCTATTAATAAAATCACGGTCAAATATCATTTCCCGATCCCACGACTTGATGATCTACAGGATACTATGTTTGGTGCCCAGATCTTTTCCAAGATCGACCTCCGTAGTGGGTACCATCATATACGAGTTTGTGAGGGGGATGCGTGAAAGA
Organism: Platanthera guangdongensis; assembly: GCA_039583875.1. Taxonomy (NCBI): domain Eukaryota; kingdom Viridiplantae; phylum Streptophyta; class Magnoliopsida; order Asparagales; family Orchidaceae; genus Platanthera; species Platanthera guangdongensis. Next base: position 161,845,138 of record CM077160.1, on the reverse strand, counting down.
CGGCCTTTAAAACCAAGGACGGTCTGTACGTGTGTCAAGTCATGTCATTTGGGCTATCTAACGCCCCGAGCACGTTTATGAGTCATGACGTAGGTGTTACGGCCTTATCTGAGCAAAGTTCTGGTGCTGTATTTCGATGATATATTGATCTATAGCCAGACCCAGGCTGACTACCTCGATCATCTGAGACTTCTCTTTGGCACCCTCCGTTGGGAAAAACTGTGTGAATTTGAATAAGTGCTCCTTCCTTTCTGAGTTTGTTCATTTCCTAGGATTCATCGTATAGTCCACTGGAGTATCTGTTGACCCCGAGAAGGTCGAGTTCAATTGAGACTGGCATGTGCCAGCGACCATCCATGAGGCTCGCAGCTTCTACGGACTTGTCACCTTCTATAGGAGATTTGTCAAAGGGTTCGGTACGATCATGGCCCCATTCACGAGCTGCATTCGGAAGGACAAGTTTCAGTGGATCCCCGCGACCACTAGGGATTTTGAGGAGATCAAAGAGAGATTGACGACGGCTCTTGTCTCGAGTCTTCCTAATTTTAGTCGTGCGTTTGAGGTCGCGTATGACACTTCTGGTGTAGGTATTGGTGGCGTATTGAGCCAATAGGGACATCTAGTTTCTTAATTTAGTGAGAAGTTAAATGAGGCCAAGCATAAATACTCTAACTACGGTATGGAATTTTATGCGATCTTCCAGTCTCTGTGCTACTGGAGGCACTATCTCTTTCCTCAATAGTTTGCGCTCTATTCAGATCACCGGGCGCTACTATATCTAAATTCACAGCGCAAGTTGGGATACCGACACGCCAAGTGGGTCGAGTACCTGCAGAATTTTCATTACGTTCTCAAACACCGAGCTGGTGTTGAGAACAAGTTGGCAGATGCGTTCAGACGCAGTATCTCCCTGTTACAGACGATGACCGCACGGGGTAGATGGGCTTGAGAGAGTGGTCCTAAACTACCGACATGCCCAACTTTTGGCGAGATTTATACTTCCTTGTCCCAAGACTAGCCGGACCCTGTTGAGGGACATCAAATCTTTGAGGGATATTTGTACCGGGGCTCCCGCCTATGCATACCCCAGACTTCCTACCGTGATTACTTGATTTAGGAGTTGTATGTGAGCGGGGTCGCTGGGCACTTTGGGAGGGATAAGTCCATAGCTATTGCTGAGGATCTCCTCTACTGGCACATCCATAAGAAGGACGTGACTCGCGTCGTCCGCCACTATCATGTCTGTCAGACGGCCAAGGGCACCAAGCAGAACACGGGTCTGTACACACCACTACCTGTCTCACGCCGCCTTTGGGAGGACATCAACATGGACTTCATGCTCGGGCTCCCCGCACTCTTGGGCGACATGATTCCATCTTTGTAGTGGTCGATCTTCTCTCAAAGATGGCGCACTTTATTGCAAGAAGCAAGACGACAGATGCTTCACACGTAGCATCCATCTTTATGAGAGACGTTTTTAGGCTGCATGGCTTGCCCTAGTTTATCGTGTCAGACCGCGATACGAGATTTGTGAGCTATTTCTGGAAGACCCTGTGGCACAAGACTGCACCACCCTTAAATTCTCCTATACATATCATTCACAGTCGGACGGGCAAACTGAAGTGGTAAACCGTAGCTTAGGAAACCTATCGAGGTGTTTAGTGGACCAGCATATAGGTAGTTGGGTCCGTGATCTTCCTGTCGCGGAGTTTGCATATAATAGTTCAGTCAATAGGTCCACTGGGTTGAGTCCATTTCATGTAGTGTCAGGATACGACCCTTAGGAAGTTTACTGACCTTATCCCTAATCTCCTAGAGTCGCGTCCTGATGAGTCTGCCGAGTCCTTTGCACGTCATTTGCATGATTTGCATCTGTCAGTTCGCCGATGAATAATAATGAACAATGAAAATGATACAATGGGAACAAGTAATGGTGTGAATCTGCCCCGAGAGGCTCCCTTCGGGGCCTGCCAAAAAACTAAGCGTCGGGCTAATGGGCCCCAACTCAGTTATAAGTCGCGTTGGGACGAACGCCTACAAGCTCGATATCCCTGCAAGTATGGGACTCCATCTAGTATTTAATGTTGAAGATCTGACGTCATACTACGAGCTTCACGAATATGTGTATCCGAGCAGTGGAGACTCCCAGCCGCCCCCACCTCCACTCCCGGAATCTTACTACCTTCATAGTCCACCCACGTCTGATGGCCACCACAGTACACCCATTGCTGACACCCACCCACCAGGAGATTTGTCTTCTTTGGTTTCACCGACGGCACCGCCGATAGCATTGGGATCCACCACTCGAGAGATGAGCGATGAGAGCATTACAGAGATCAGATTCCACCAGTTCGTTCCTACCACAAACGGACAGCGATGTCGCTACTTGATACATTGGCATAGCCTACGAGATGGCAGATGACGCTTGGATACTACCCGCGGAGCTCGATCAACTCGCTCTTGGACTTCGACTTCAGTACAATCGTCTCCATTCATCGGAGATGAAGGCTTTTAGTCGAGGGGAGTTGATGGGGATCTATCATACCAGGTACCAAGAGAGGTTTGCCGCAAGGCAGGACCCACGCTCGTGTATTCGTGCAGAAAGGCTTGATCGGATCACCAATCCGACTCCGCGGATGTATTTGGATCCGTGTCGCGAGTCAAAATCATATATTACTTTCTTTAGTGTATTTTGAGTGGCCCACCTCTGGCCAATTATAGTCGTCGAATGTGAGATGCCTTAACTTGTTTTATTATAAATAGACAAGTGGTGGCTGGTTTGGAGGCATTGCAGATTTTGGATAAATTATTCCCGGAATCTCGCGATCTCGCAACGGTTCAAACTCGGTAGAACCCTAGGTGACGACTCCTCGGTGGTTTTCTTCCTCCCCAAGGTTTGCCTTAACCCTAAGCCATATTTTCCCCATCCAAAACCCATGTCGTCGCCTCCTTGCCCCCAAACTCCTCCATCAAAACTGGTGGCATGCTGCCTCTGTTTTCCCTACAAACGCCAGCCCATCAGCACCCTTAGTTATCAAGGCGCACGGCTCGGCGCGCCTGAGGCGCCGGGCGCACCGGGTGCAGCCCATCGCGCCTCAGCATGGCTGAGGCGGACGATGTACCCCAATCGCGCCCAGGCGCGCGTCTTATAGGCTCTCAGGTGCGTCGAAGGCGCGCCTCGGCCTTTCAAGGTTTATTTTTTTAAAAAAAATTTTGATATGGGCAAAAACATGATCTTAGACGCACCCGATGCACCCCCTAGGCGCACGTGGACACCCAATTCGCTCAATTTCAGCGAATTGGGCGCCCAATTCGCTCAATTTCCCTTTCTCCCAATTTTTGCGCCTCACGCGTCTCAGGCGCGCGCCTGCGCCTTGCACCTTGCGCCGACGCTCCAGGGGCCCTTTGAGCCTCGGTGCGGCTTGCGCATTTGATAACTTAGTCAGCACCCCACCACCAAACTGTCGCCCCTGTCAAACCCCCTGTAGTGTGCCTCCTCCATAGCCTTGATACCCATGTCTGAACACTCTTCTTCCTCCTAAACCACCGTCGCTTACCTCTATCAGACCTGCATTCGCAGCCCCCTTCTAAAGCCCCACCCTTCCTTGCCGCCAGCCCCTCTTTCCGTGGAGCCACCTTCCCATAGCTCTCCCCCCTCCGGATCAGCACAGGTCTGGAATTTTTCAGCCTGAATCCGATCTCAAATTGTCAGATCTACCCTTACTTGCCTGGATCTATACCTACGTGGTCGGATCTAATCCATTTTCGGCGTCGAGGAATACCACCTACGATATTTCCACGCCACTGGTTCCACATTCGATCGCCGTCCCCACGCATCCGGCTCTAAAATCTTTAGTGTCTCGGTCAGCCTACTACTTTGATGAGTTACTTGTTGTATTGGATTATTTGATTAAGCATTTTTATTGGATTGGACACTGCATTTATTTAGAATTGTGTTGGAAGAAATTCGTTTTTGATACGCTTATAATTTGCAGTTGAGATTTATTTGCCGCACACTTAGCATTGGCCCTCCGAGCGGAGGAAAGCCATTAATTATTTGTTTATTGAATGCTATTTTTTGTTCTTTTAATTATTCGCGTGAGTTGAAATTTCATTTGCTCAAATTAATTTGTCACTGTCACCGAAGGTATCATTGCATTTAGATTTGGGTTAGTGTGTCACATTTATATTCCACCCCTAGTAGTCTTGGTTTTGTGTACCCCCGTAGCCTACCCTACATCACAAGCACAAACCATTAAAAATGAACTTCCTTATGTCCTACCACAATATTCTCTCAGGAAGAATTTGGTGGTAATTTATTAGGATATATATTTTATTTTATTTTATTCATAGCATAGTTCAAATTTTGAATGAAATCCATTCATTATATGTTTTATACGTGTACCCTATTTAAGATCCTATGGCAATATGACGGAAGACGAATCTACAGGTGGTGGAAAATTAATGCCCTAACCCTAGATATCATGCAAGTGATCACACGATGAATGCAATGGACCTATGACGAACCTAAAATGACATGCAAGCATACCTGCAGTCCAATGAAATGTAAATTTAAATGCAGGAGCAAATGCAAAAGACAACCCAATTTAATTTGGCAATGAACAATTAATTAGGATAAAACCAATTCAGTGGCACATTTGTTCACAGAAAAAATGATTTTTGGAAAGCAAATTTTAATTCACAAAATAATTGAGGTGCAAGTATGTTTAAGTGTGCACAAAAAAGATCCTGCAAATCCAACAAAGTCAAAATAACAACACATATAATGTCACATCCCACATAATATAGTCAAAACAATGTTAGAAAACAGAACTCCATACTAATGGCTTACGAATGCATGCGGCGGCTAAATGAAGTAGCGAAGGGGATTCCGAGCTGTTGAAGGGCTGCAATGGGGTTGTATTGGTGGTGTCCTGAGGTGTAATGGGTGTTTTAGAGATGAACTTGATGTGGATGAAGAATGATGTGAAGAGGTGGCTGTAGGAGGAGTGTTGGGAGGGATTTGTCGCAGTAAAGGGCAGCGGTTTGGTGTGGAAACACGGGAAAATACAGGGCGGTATGGGAACTACAACAGGGCAAGCGGCAAGGGGAGACAGAAAACTCCCGGTAAGACAAGGAGGTTGGGGAAACAACACAGGTGTGATGTGCAGCGGTTGGGGCTGCTGGAGTGGGAAATAGGGCTATCGGTAGTTGTGGATCTGGGTGGCAAAGGCAGGAAATGTGCGGTTGTTGCTGAATCTTTGCGGCCAAAGTAAGAAACGGGCGGTTGTTGATGGTTCTGAGTATCCAAACAGGGAGCGGGCGGCAGTCTGTTGTTGGCGGAAGGAAGGGGGGAACCAGAGGGAATCGAAGCCTTGGAGTCCACAAAGGAGACCTCTCGGTGTCGCACGGAGGGGAAGAAGATCAACATTTTTATAAACCGCAAAAATGACCATCGATGCCCTCTCAAGCGGCCCCCTGCGTGCATAAATAAGTCAAAACTGAAATAGGGCACCTGAATCGGAAGGCCCATATCGTCCAAGCTGATCAGGTGTCAAATACAACTCGAAATAAATAAATAATATATGAAAAAAGACTCAGAACGACTGTCCGGAAGCATTCATGGACTTGGAACGACCATCCGGATGCATCCATGGACTCGGATCGTCCAAAAGGGTAGCGGATTACCGCCTCCTGCGGTAATACACGTGTGTGGGCCGACAATCTCCATCAACTCTCCCTAACTTGAAAGCACTCATCTTCAATGAGGGAAGACAATCATACTCTTGATGTAGCCTCGGGCGAGTCACTTAAGCTCCTCGAGGGAAATCCAAGTGTCGTCTAAAATCGGGCGGCTGCTCCAACAGACGAGATATCGTAAGGTATCTCGCTCACCAACTGTTGTGAAGTCATGAGTAATAATCCGAAGAATATCTCTGGCGGACGCAGGTAAGGTCGGTGAAGATGTATCTCTGACCGAGTGTTGGAACCGTCGATGGCGCAATGTGGTCCTCATGGTGAGATTCGTCTGGCTGAGGGTGGGACGAAGTGGGAGGCAATAAAGGAAGATGTTTCTTATACATGGGAGGGAAGAAGGGGTTCACATACACGCGCTCCTCACAGTAGGGAATCAAGACATCTACATTGAATACTTGGTTTGTCCTCATATTCTGAGGGATGTCAGACTCATATGCATCCATATCGATCCATCACATGACTGTATAGCAACCCATTTGGCAAGCACTTGATTTTTTGATGTTCCTATTGGGAACCTCTTAAATCGTACGTGAATCAACATCTTCCCAATTTCAAAAAATTGATCCCTCCTATGCTAGTCTGTTTAGTTTTTATAACAATCATTATTTATGGCAATTTCACAACAGACAATTTTTTGCAACTCATGCGAATGATGCAAAACATATCATAGACATGAATCATGCAACACAGAAGAGTGGAACACCATATGAGAATGACCATGCAACAAATAAAAAAAATAAACAAAAGCCATGACCAAGTCCTTACACCGAGGTCCTATGATGTTATAAGGAATTCCGGGTACATGGTCAGGAGGCTCGATAGGTGGAGTATAGAAAAATTCATTGTGGGGGAGACGAATACTTAAGAATCTCCATAAGATGTCTGCACTAAAATATGAGCTAACGACATGCCAAATATCCTGCACGGAATGCAACGCATCAGGAGGCTTACCAGGCAGAGTATAGAAGAATAAGGTGCAAGTGCAGCGATCACCAGAACAAATGTTTAAGACAGACAAAAAGGTGCAACTGTGGGTTGTGTCAATTGTCTCTAATAAGGAAAAGTGCGCCAGGTGGATCTCCATGAGGTATGTAAAAAAATTGGCCAAGCATGCGACAACCTCCTAAGTGAATACTAGAGACGTCGACAATAAGATGTGACTCTAAAGTGTGGTAAGTGCCCCTAACAAGAAAGAACTCATTGTGTGGGTCAGCAGGTGGTATTTCAAAATTCATCAAGTGTGTGAGTGGTCAGATGGCAGACCATTGAATCATCATAAATATGCTCGAGTGTTTTTAAGGAAAGACCAACATACTTGATGTTACACTCAAGATCCACTCTCTGAGGCAAGATCGGGGGTAATAATTGAAGAGATCTCAATAACTCAATACACGTAAATGAGTCGCTCACCAGAATCACATCCTCACAAGAACGTGATGGCTTATCAAGAGGCCCAACAAGGGCTCGTCAAAGAACCCATCAATAGGGTCATGATCCTCCAGATTAGTACCATCGTGAGGGGTGGTGTTCCCAAAAATGGGTGAGGCGGTCACTACGAGATCAACACTAAGCTTTTGAATCTTAGTCATGATGCAGGTCAGGGCAATGACAGAGGAAGAGCGAGAAAAACCCATATTCAATAGTGGGCCAATAGGTAGAGAGTGTCGAGGACTGGTTCTCTAGCCCAAGCGGGAACTAGGTTTAAGTGAGGTGCGGGGGATGGATATACCATCAAGGTGTCTTGGGGCCGCTCGTCCTCACTCTTGCAACCATGCTCATTAGTTATACTAGTGTCACTCTCTACCTGTATCAACGGTCATGATCGGACTTGACTCCAAAGTCAAGCGCGAATTGAATCTCATCCGGATGAGAAGAAACAAAATCAGGTGTCGAGCCTCTCATGTCACTGAGAGCACTACTAGACGCGTTTGTGGCTTGATCTAAATTCCTAGATTTTCTCTTATTGATTCCTCCTAAGGCAGTCCTCAGGCGATCAAGATGAGAATTCATGCAATCAAATTGATCAAGAACTAATCATTGAAATCAGCCTCCGGTATCTCTATGTGAGGAACATTAGGAGGGTCTTGACATGTGACGTGATCCTGGCGATGGTGGTCTTTATAGGGCTCCTGAGAGTCATCTAGACGGCCGTTCCTAACATAATTAGATCACAATAACGGGTGGACTTGACCCCTATATATGTGCAGCGGTGGTCGCATGTATTCAGAATCAAGTTCCTCAAACAGAGAAGATGTGTAGTGAGGATAACTCGAACGATACTCAACTCTACCATAATAAAATTGTGGTGTGGTGTAAGGAAGACGGCATGACGATCTCTCATCATAGTGATCGTCTCGTGCATAAAGGAGTCTTGTTCATGGTCGATATGATCTTCGGAAGTGGTGTGTCGTGCACGAGAATAATCATCGTAACGATGAGGGTGCATCTCAAGTGAAGGCAGGGGTAACGATAATAGTCACGTCATATGACAACCTATAGACTCAATGAGTGTGTATCAAAAGAATGATCGCAACCTCCCTCTGATGTCATTTAACGCGGGACGAATCTACACGTGGCGGAAGACCGATGTCCTAACCCTAGATATCGTGCAAACGATCACACAATGAATGTAATTGATCAACGACGATCCAATGAAATGCCAATATAAATGCAGGTGCAAATACAAAAGACGGGCCGATTTAATTTGACAATGAACAATTAATTAGGATAAAACCAATTATGTGGCACATTTGTTCACAAAAAAAATGGAAAGCAAATTTTAATCACAAATGATTGAGGTGCATGTATATTTAAGCGTGCACAGAATAAGTCATACAAATCAAACAAAGTCACAGTAACAACGCATATAATGTCACATCTAACAGAATATAGACAGAATAAACAATGTTAGAAAACAAAACTCCGAACTAATGACTTACGTATGCATGCGGCGGCTGAATGAAGTAGTGAAGGGGATTCCGGGCTGTTTTTTTTTGAAGGGCTGCAGTGGGGCTGTATTGGGGTGGCATGGGGTGGAATGGGTGTTTCAGAGATGGGCTTGATGTGTATGCAGGGTGTTGTGCATAGGCGGTTGTAGGAGGGGTCCTGGAAGGATTTGTAGCAGTAACGGGCAGTTGTTTAGTGTGGAAACACGGGAAAATATAGGCTGGTATGGGAACTGTAGCATGGCAAGGGGCAAGGGGCAAGGGGAGGAAGAGAACTCGCGGCAAGATGGGAAGAAGGATGGGGAAACGGCACAGGCGTGATGTGCGTCGGTTGGGATTGCTGGAGTGGGTTGTAGGGCTATCGGTAGTTGGGAATCTAGGCAGCAAAGGAAGGAAACAGGCGACTGTTGCTGAATTTGGGCAGCCAAAGAAGGAAACAGGCTGCTGTTGCTGGATCTGAGTGGACAAAAAGGGTACGAGTGCTGGAAGAAAGAAGAGGGGGGAAACTGGAGGAAATCGAAGCCTTGGCACCAAGGAGACTTCTAGGCGTCGCACCAAGGGGAAGAAAACCGACGATTTTGCAAACCGCAAAAATGATCATTGATGCCCTCTCAACCGCCCCCGGCGTGCATAAATATGTCCAAACTGAAATAGGGCACCCAAATCGGATAGCTCATATCGTCTGAGCCGATCGGGTGTCAAATACAACTCAAAATAAATAAAATAATATATGAAAAAGACTCGCAATGACCGTCTGGACGCATTCGTGGACTCGGATCGTCCAAACAGGTAGCAGGTCACCGCCTCCTGCGGGAATACACGTGCATGGGCCGACGATCTCCATCACAATACATTCGGACTCACTACCTTCAACATGGTATCAGAGCAAGTATCTTATTTTTCGCTCACTTCTTTTTTATTGTAACATCACTCAGATCCATATATCCTTCATATCATAGCTCCGACCAAAGGCCGCGATCATCCAGCTCAACCTACAGATTCCAGCATAATCTCTTTCATCCTTAAGCACCAGAACTACGTCTTCCTTTGCTCACAATTGAGATTGTCACTCACATGAAATATGAAGAAGCCTTTTTGACGTTGTCGCTGTCTTAGGCTTCATCTAACTCTTGTTGTCTTCTTAGTGTCACATCCTTTAGGCTTCAGCTCCGTTGAGCTTCAGAGTCTTTGTATCTAAGCTCTTCTCATGTTGATACCTCTAGTCGATGTCATATCCCTGAGCTACAACCGACACTTTTGATGCGCCTCAATATCCCAGCTCTCCTTTAGTAGTTACCTCTAGTCAACATAGTCTCAAAGAACTCCATCTTATTGATTGAGTTGAAGCCTTACAAGTACTAATTCCTCAATTTGCTCATGTTCCATTAATTCCAGCTCATCCTACTCTTCTTCCCCGAGTGTACCACAACTAGCTTTAACACAACGAGTTCATCCCTCCTCTGCTCCCAGAGTCATATCGTGTGGATTATGTTGTAATGTTGTAATATTGAGAGGAGCATGTAGGCTATAAATAGCCATCCTAGTAACCCTAATGAAAAAAAACACGGTTCTTTTTCTCAACTTGGTATTAGAGCCAAAAAAACCGCCGCTGCCCGCTACTCTCGATTTCGCGATTCCGCCGACCTGCGATCCTGCCGCTGCCATCCCGCGGCTCCGATGACCGCTACGTCGACCTAGCCAGCGACCGTCCCTGTTGACTCCGACGGAGGAACCCCGCCTCCATCCATGCTGATTCCGACAGAGGAACCCCGCCTCCGTCCAGATCGGCTGATCCCGACGGAGGAACGCCGCTGTCTCCTGCTGCTGCAGTCCGCAACCAGTTTATTTTTGATCTTTTTTCCAGCGGCAACACCTCCGCATCCTAGCGGATCTGAGGATGCGGTGATCGGACCTAGGGCAATGAGGAGGCATTGATTGGTACCGGACCGACTGCGGTGATCGGTGAGGAAGTGGTCCATGGCGTCGAAGGAAGGAACGATGGACGATGTCATCAAGATCTTGGGCCCGGATGGGTTGCCCACATTGTTGAGGGTGTTGGGTTCATCGTAACGGTCGGTGAAATTGAAACTTCCACCGATTGACTTGAAGCTTGACGGACCGACGACCTACCTGAGTTGGTCAAGACGTGTGAAGAAAATCCTTGCAGCGAAACAGGTTGGGGGATTCCTGACAGGGGCGTTGAAGAAACTAGAGAACTCGGCTGGAGATGAGTGGGAGTCAGCCCACATGACGGTGTTTATGTGACTTCTCAGCTCGGTTGTCCCATCGATTGCCGCCACGGTAGACGGCCTCGAGACAGTCATGGAGGTTTGGGACAAGCTGAAGAACACATATGATGGCGTGGGGAACACTCTGCGGGTCTTCCAGGTGAAGGGAGAAATTGATGACACCGCTCAGGAAGAGAAAACAATGCAGGAGTACGCCTCCGAGTTAGAACGGCTACAAGTGGACTACAACCACGCCTCTGGTGGGATGTGCTGCAGTGATTCTCAGTGTCGGGCTTCCAAGATCATCGTGGAGGAGGGTACGATGAAGTTCCTGAAGGGGTTAAATGACACGTTCGATCAACGGCGAGCCCTACTCCTTTCTGGTACGTCGATTCCTACACTCACCGAGGTCATCTCTGCTATGATTTTGGAGGAGACGCGTCTCAAGCTTCAGGCAGGAGTAGGAGGGTCCATGACAGTGAAGTCAGCACTGGTGGTTGCTGCTCTTGGCGTTGCACCACAGAGGGAAGAAACCCGTCAGTACTACAACTGTGGCGAGATGGGCCATCTGAGGCTAACATGCCCCAAGCCACCCAAAGAGAGAGATTCGGGTGGTGGACGGGGACGTGCTTGTGGTGGCAGAGGACACTATCGGTCCAACCTGGGCATGACTGAGAGTGCAGAGGAAGTTGGCGTCTTCTATACAGAGGAGGAGCAGACCTTACTTAACATGATGGAAGGCATCAAGAGGAAACAGACGGGCGAAGGGAGCAGAGATGGAGCGCGGGGATGGGGGGGTCGCGATGTATGCCCACCCAACTGATGGATCTCTCGCTCTTGCATCTGTATCCTCCTTCAGGGCGTCAGATTGGATCATCGACTCAAGAGCATCATGTCATGTGACAGGAAATGCAGACGAGTTCTCCTTCTACACTCCTCTAGCTGCTGCAGATAACATCCAGATGACGGACGGTACGTTTCAGCCAGTGGTTGGTGAGGGTACTGTGAATTGTTCAGGTTCAGTAACATTATTCAATGTTTTGCATGCTCCTTCTTTTCCAGTAAGTCTCTTATCCATTAGTTCTATAATCATTCAACTGAAATGTATTGTTGCTTTTGATATTCCCAAGGTGACCTTCCAGGAGAAAGGGACGAAGCGGATACTTGGGACTGGGATTTGGCATGACGGGCTGTGGTACCTGGATCGGGAAGGATTGGATGCGGCTCTGGTATCTGTAGTAAAGAGGATGGGAGTTAGAGGACAGAAGATGCGTGCGGAGGACATGCTGATACTTCATCACAGGCGGTTGGGTCACCCATCATTCAGTACTGTAGCTAGATTATTTCCTGCTATTATTCAAACAGTTGATAAAACAAAGTAAGTGTGTGATGCTTATGAGTTCGGCAAGCTTACTAGGAGCTCGTATACTAGTATAGGTCGAAGAAGCTCTTCTATTTTTATGTTATTCATTCTAATGTATGAGGACCTTCTACTGTAGGTTTTCTGAATGGTTATAAGTACTTTGTAACGTTTATTGATTGTGTTTCTCGTGTTACTTGGCTGTATTTGATAAAAACTAGGAGTGAGGTATTTACTTGCTTTCGAGATTTACATAAGCATGTTCAGACTCAATACAATGCAGTGATTAAGGTACTACGATCGGATAATGGAACAGAATATATTAACAAGGCAATGGAGAAATATGTATCAGCTCATGGGATTGCGCACCAAACCACTTGTGCCTATACGCCTGCACAGAACGGAGTGGCGGAAAGGAAGAACAAACATCTTCTGGAGGTGGCAAGGAGTATGATGCTCAACATGAAGGTTCCTCAGAATCTGTGGGGATATGCGGTGCTAACAGCGGCACAGTTGATCAATATGATGCCTTCTCGGGTTCTGGGGTGGAAGTCCCCGTGTCAGCGGCTGCAAGGACATAATGGAGGGATGTTTCCTTTGAAGGTGTTTGGGTGTGTGTGCTTCGTGAAGGACAACATGCCAAGTGTTGGTAAACTTGATGCAAGAGCAGTCAAGTGTGTGTTTGTGGGCTACTCTTGTACCTAAAAGGGATACATGTGTTGGAGCCCAGTGGAGAAAAAATGTTTTGTGAGCATGAACGTCCACTTTAGAGAGCTAGAACAATACTACCGACAAGGGGGGGCCCACCTGCAGCTGACTCATTAGATACTGAAAATATGAGGCTAGAGAGAGAAATGTTGGTGACTAATCTGAGAATATGGCAGGGAGGATATGTGGAGGATGAGCTGGCGAGTTATGAGGAGCAGGAGGAGGAGATTGATGAGGAGAGGCGAGACGTGAGACTCACAGCTCAGGGGGAGCTACTGACATACAGTAGGAGGAGGAAGATGTCAGCAGTACCAGATTCAGTACCTGTGCCTAGTCTCGCTCTCGGTCCCTTGGCTACGTCGCTCCCTACTCCTGGAACACCTACATCACCATGTGCCTCAGGTGATATTCTCCTCCCTTCCCCTGCTTCTCCTCTTACTGTACGGAGGACTACTCACAGCAATGCGGGAAATCCTCCTGATAGATACGGTTGGGACCTCGCGCCCTTTGTCTCTTACGACCACATCTCCTCCACTCACGGAGCATTCATTGCATCTTTGAATAATATTATTGTACCTAACAATTGGCAGGTTGACAAAGAGGATCCGAGATGGAAGGAAGCGATGAAGGAAGAAATGCGAGCTCTTGAGAAGAACAAGACTTGGGAGCTGGTACAACAGCCAAAGGATAAGAAGGCTATTGGATGTAAGGGGGTGTTTACTGTGAAGCAAAACCCAGATGGACAGGTTGAGCGCTACAAGCCACGATTGGTTGCCAAGGGGTACAGCCAGACCTACGGTATCGACTACGACGAGACATTTGCACCAGTTGCAAAGATGAGCACCGTGAGGACTCTGATTAGCCTAGCGATGAATGGTGGATGGATGTTGCACCAACTAGATGTGAAGAACACATTTCTTCACGGAGATCTGGCAGAGGGAGTGTATATGGAGATACCACCGGGTTTTGGCACAATGAAGACTGAAGACAGAGTTTGCAGGTTGAAGAAATCTCTCTATGGACTCAAGCAGTCACCCCGCGCATGGTTCGACAGGTTCAGGAAAGCGATGATTGGGATGGGATATCACCAGATCAATGCAAATCACACAGTCTTCTCCAGGTAGAATGAAGGTCACATCACCATGCTTGCAGTGTATGTGGACGACATGATCATTACGGGGGATGATGAACAGGAGATTGGCCGTCTCAAGGGGGCTCTGGGCAAGGAGTTTGAGGTAAAGGACTTGGGCATTCTTAGGTACTTCCTTGGGATTGAAATTGCTTATGAGGCAGAGGGGGTAGTCCTTTCCCAAAGAAAATACGCACTAGATCTTCTCACTGAAACTGAAATGTTGGGGTGTAAACCTGCTGCGACACCAATCGATCAAAGGTGTAAACTGGGTGCAGAGGCAGGGGAACCAGTAGATCGTGAGATGTATCAGAGGGTAGTTGGAAAGTTGATTTATCTGAGCCACACTCACCCAGATATATCCTTTTTTGTGAGCGTAGTGAGCCGCTACATGCACGGCCCAAGGAAGGGTCATATGGATGTGTATCAGATCTTGCGATACTTGAAAAGTGCTCCTGGGAAGGGGCTGACCTTCAGAAGGAATGGGCACATGAAGATTGAAGGCTATTGCGACTCTGACTGGGCAAGTTGTGCGGATGATGGGAGGTCTACTTCAGGCTATTGAATATTTGTGGAAGACAACCTAGTCTCCTGGAGGAGCAGGAAACAGACAGTAGTGGTCAGATCAACAGCAGAGGCAGAGTACAGAGCCATGACATTAAGGGTGGCAGAGCTCCTGTGGCTGAGAGGGATGCTTGTGGAGTTGAAGTTAGATCGAGGAGATAGGATGAAGTTGTGGTGTGACAGTCAGTCAGCCATCAGTATTGCAAATAATCCAGTCCAACACGATTGAACCAAGCATATAGAGATTGATAGATTTTTTATTAAGGAGAAGTTGGACGGCGGGCTACTGGAGCTGAGTCACGTGTCGACCCAGGGTCAGATTGCAGACTGCTTGACCAAGGGACTCAGTTCAGAGGACATGATCGGGGATTGTAACAAGATGGGATTAGTGAATATCTTTCGTCAATCTTGAGGAGTGTTGTAATGTTGTAATATTGAGAGGAACATGTAGGCTATAAATAACCATCTTATTAACCCTAATGAAAAAAAAACACGGTTCTTTTTCTCAACTGATCATCACCGCTTGCTACTCACAATTTCCAATCACAGCAAGCTCCCTCTCAATGTGAGAGGATGACTCTCTTGATAGGAATTTCTTCTCAAGCCATAATTAGACTCAGGTTTGTAGATCAGTACAATACTTGTTGACCTCTCCTTAGAGACACCCTACTTCCACCAATCATTCTCATCATCTCTCATATTGAAAATGACCTTCATCACATCATCACATAGTTGTGGTGTTCGGTGATAGACCTACCAGAGACTGTCTTAGGGTGTTATCGGAAATACCAAGTACTGCTTTCACTATCAAGGCACAAACCACATATACAAGACATGTTGGAATGGTTTAGTATATTTGTTTCATGAACACACAAAACACATTGAAGTTGACTGACATTTTGTTTGCTTAGAAATGGATAAGCATCATATAGTTCAAACCAAAGTACCGTCTATATTGCAAAAAAGCATATATATTCCATGACCAAATTAAAAACAATGAGTTGATTGTCACTGCATTCAAAATGAGTGAGAAAAGACAATCAGTTTTTTTTACTCATGCACCATCATCCTTGGAGTTAGCTGATATTCTTACCAAAACCTTGCCTTCAAAGATGCTCCACACCTTCATGGTCAAGCATGGCTTCGACAACTTCAACTTGTAGGGTAGTGCTAGGATAAATTTATTTTATTCTATTTGTAGCATAGTACCAAATCTGCACAGAACAAGGTTCATTATACATCTTGTACTCAATTTACCGCACTTATGGGCTATCAATACAATCCGACTCATTCATTTCTACGTGGTTTAAACAATCTGGAATTTACATAACAGGCAAAACTTTAAGATACAATTAACAAACTGTTACGGATCCTCGATGGGGGATTACCTACAAGCGCCGCGAGTACCGCGCACCTAAAACCTTTGTCTCATATTTATCTTTTATTTTTATGCATGTTTTTAGTATTTCTAACCTCGCCTAGTTAAGCCTTGTGAGGGGGCAATTATGTCTTCTGGTTTAATGATTTGGGACTTTGGGCATATTTGGCTAAGCTGTGGCGGTGCAGGAAGCAGTGGTGGGAAACAGTGGTGCAGGAATCAGCTGTTTTGCAATGGTGGAAAAATTTATGAAACTGTTTGGAAAACTGTATTTGTAGTGCTGTGTGAAACAGTGGTGCAAAATTAAACAGTGGTAGTAATAATTAAACAACCCGGAGAATTTACGAAATCTAAAAATAAATAAACAATTTGTTCGACATTAATTTTATTTAATTATGAAAGTAAATATATTAATATTGATGGGCTTCCCCAAAATATGTTCGGACAAGCCATAGATTGTTTTCCCGATCTTGTCCGGCTCGACGCTACAATTCCAAACAAACGTCAAGACGCACGTATGCACACTGGATTCACTCACGAGCGTGGACGATTCATTTTTGACCGATTCACGAGTGTCTCAAGTAGGGGTGCAAATGAGTCGAGCTCGACAAGCTCATTTATCTCAGCTCGAGCTCGAGCTCATGAACTTTATTTTCTTATTTTTTTTTCTTTTTTTAATGTATAAATAAAAAACTCGCGAGCCGGCTCGCGAGCTCATGAACAGGACTAGATGAGTTCGAGATCGACTCGTAATCAAGCTCGACTCGTAATCAAGCTCGAGCTCGTCGAGCTCCACAGGCTCGAGCTCGAGCTCCACAGGCTCGAGCTCGAGCTCCACAGGCTCGAGCTCGAGCTCCACAGGCTCGAGCTCGAGCTTTTTTCGAACCGGCTCAACTCAACTTGAACGCTTAGTCTAGAGTGACCCGCAATAAATATCATTAAACATTTAAACATTAATTAATTATTAAACATTAATGTTTTAATTAATTATCAAAAAAACTTTACATGTTAATATAATTTATTAAATACTAATTAATTATGTTATTAATATAAATAATTATCAATATATATGTATATAAATTATAAATTTTCATATATATATATATATATATATATTATATAATATTTATTTTTTATATATTTAATATTTAATATTTTATTAATTATATAATATTTTATAATTAATATTTTATATAATATATTATATAAATTTAATATTTTATATAAAAAACAGGGTTGCAGCCCTTTTATAGGGCTGCAGCGCTGTGCTGCCGCCGTGGGCAGTGGCTTCTTGTCACCGCCCACACCAAATATTTGTTTGGCGGGGCGGCAGCAAAATCAGCGGCATGCCGCTGTGCTGCCGCTCCGCCAAACAAGCCTTTTATGTTGGTGGTTGGAAATGAAATGAAGGAGAAATTAAATCAAACTCTCTTTCTTTCTATCTCTCTCTCTACCCCGTTTTTTCTCCCTCGTACGCCCTAGCCGAACACCCCCCCCCCTCCCGTTTCGCATATTCCGCCGCAAGCTCCAACTCCATCTGCACCGCTCGCCGTCTCTACCCCTCCTCCTCACCATTGTGCCTAAGGGTTCCAAGAAGGGATCCTCCTCCCTCCTCCAGAATTTCCATCTCCATCCTCCGTGCACGCTCTCGCAATCTAGGGCACGCAACAACTTGTTATCAGAGTCACCGGTCCTTCCATCCTCCAACAAGGCCATTTCCGCACCTCCGCCCGCGTCCGA
Organism: Platanthera guangdongensis; assembly: GCA_039583875.1. Lineage (NCBI taxonomy): Eukaryota > Viridiplantae > Streptophyta > Magnoliopsida > Asparagales > Orchidaceae > Platanthera > Platanthera guangdongensis. Next base: position 161,827,329 of record CM077160.1, on the reverse strand, counting down.
GCTCTCCAGCGGCGCCGATCCCGGCAACCACAGCCCTCGCAGCGCCGATCCGCACAGGCCGCATCCGCTCCAGAAGGAACCAGCCCCGCTCAGACCGCCCAACTTGTGGGCCCTCCTCCTTGGCTCTTCTCACACCAGGGGCTCCTTGGAAGCCGCCTCCACTGGACTGCTTCCTCCGCCGAATTTTCCCCCACTCCCCGCTTCACAACTAATGGCAGACGATCATCCGGGAGGCCCAACCTTGGCCCAGATCTTGGACTCATTCAAAATCATGATGGCGGACAACCACCAAACTCTCCTCGTCGCGCTCCGCCGGAATGGCACTCTGCCGCCCCCGTGCATCGCATCTGCTCCTCCCCGACTGTTCCTGAGCCACAGCACCACAACCCGCAGGCTGATCTCCCGGCTTGCTCTGACTATTTCACGGTGCCACGTTTTGTGAAGTTGGATTTTCCGATCTTCGAGGGCCGTGAAAATCCCCTGACATGGTTGACCCGTTGTGAGCAATTCTTTGTTGCACAACGCACCGCATGGGAGGATTGGCTCGGTGTCGCCTCCTTCCACCTCATGACTTCAACACAACTCTGGTTCTCACAACTTCAACAGGAGAAGACCCACCTCATGTGGGAAGACTTCAAGATCCAGTGCAACCTCCGTTTTGGGCCACCGCTCCGCAGCAACCCTGTCGACGACTTGATCTCCTTGAAGCAGTTGGGCTCTATCGATGACTACTTAGAGGAGTTCCAGGTGCTCCTTGCCCGCGCTCCGTCAATTCCAGCGGCTCACCAGGTGGCCTTCATGGCAGGCTTATATGAGCGCCTCAGCATGGATGTGGAGTTCCAGAACCCTCCGGATCTTACCACCGCCGTGAGTTTAGAATGCATCTGCGAGAGGCGCATTTTGTTAGACCGCCCCCACATGGGGCGTTGTGGCAGTGATAGCTCTTCCCGGCACTACAGTCAGCCCCAGCCGCCTCCGAGGGGAGGCATGGCCAGGCCCAAGGATGGGGAACGACCCACCCACATCCGGCGTTTATCAAACCAGAGATCGCTGAACGCTGCACGAAGGGCCTTTGCTTCAATTGTGAGGAGACATGCACCTGTGGCCACCGGTGTAAGCGTCCATTTTGGCTCGAGGTTGACGATCCCTCGGATGGGGAAGCCGGGGACGACGAGTCAGGGGACCCCGTGATCTCTTTATATGCCATGTCGGGCCCACACTCTGAGGACACGGTGCATATGCCCGTTACCGTGGTGGGCCACCAGCTACTTGCTCTCATGGACACGGGCAGTACGCACAACTTCATCAGCGACCTTACTGCTCAGTGGCTTCAACTTCCCATTACCAGCAGCAGTCATTTGAGCGTGGCCGTGCCAAATGGCGCTGCCCTGGCCTGCACCGGGATTTGTCGGGATGTTCCGGTTATTGTGGAGGACTATCACTCTCACGTGGACTTCTTCGTCATCGTTCTGCGGGGCTTCGAGGCCCTCTTAGGGACGCGTTGGTTGTGTACCCTCGGCCCAATTTTGTGGGATTTGGAGGGACTGACGATGTACTAGGGACAAGGGCCCTATTTGACAGTATGGCGCGGTCATCCGAAGGCGAACACTGGCCATGTTTTCTCTCTTCAGCCTAATTCCTCCTTGTCGCGGGATCTCTCAGCCATTCTTCACGAGTACAGTGATGATACCTTGGTCGCACTTACAGGGCTTCCCTCTTCGCGCCAGCAAGAACCACCGCATCCGCCTCCTTCCGAACATGACCCTGGTAGTAGTCCGCCCCTACTGCTATCCATTTCTACAAAATGATGAGATCGAGCGGCAATGCACCGAGATGCTTTGTTGGAGCATCATCTGCCACAGCATCTCGCCCTTCTCCTCCCCGGTCCATTTATTACACAAAAAGGATGGCTTTTGGCACTTCTATGTGGATTACCGTGCCTTGAACGCGTAAACGGTGAAAGATAAATTTCTCATTCCGGCCGTCGAGGAGCTATTGGATGATTTGCATGGGAAACGCTACTTCTCCAAACTGGATCTTTGCACGGGATACCACCAGCTTCGTATGTTTTTGGCTGACATGGAGAAGACAGCTTTCCACGCACATCATGGCCACTTCGAGTTCCTCGTGATGCCTTTCGGGCTCAAGAACGTACCATCTACTTTCCAGGCCCTCATGAACGAGTTATTTCATACTCTAATTGGTCGTTGCGTCTTTATTTTCTTCGACGATATTTTGGTGTACAGCAAAACTTGGGAGGCGCACCTCGACCACCTTAGACATGTTCTACAGCTAGCATGTGCCCACCCTCTCTTTCTCAAGAGGGCCAAGTGTTCTTTCAGCACTGACAAGTTCGCTTACTTAGGGCACATCGTAGACCACTCCGGCATCTCGACCGACCCAGCCAAGATTCAGAGGGTTCTGGACTGGCCCGTTCCCCATACGCAGTGGGAGCTTCACAGATTTCTCGGCCTGACCGGCTACTACCGCTGATTTATCCAGGTTTATACGGTGATCACCGCCCCCTTATTGTCTCTCTTATGTCGTCAGTGCTTCACATGGGACGACTCTGCCACGACGGCCTTTTGCGCCTTACAGTAGGTCTTAGCATCAACTCCCGTCCAACAACTTCCTGATTTCGAGAAGAAGTTCCGGATGGAATGTGATGCCTCCGAACACGGGTGTGGCACGGTACTTCAGCAGGAGGGATATCTTATTGTTTATTTCAATCGTACGACAGCCCTCCATCACTGGAAGCTTCCCGCCTACGAGCAGGAGCTCATCGGACTGGCTAAGTCCATCCACCACTGGCGGCCCTGCTCGTGGGGGCGTTCGTTCGTGATCCGTACAGACCATTTCAGTCTCAAGTACTTTTTGGAGCAGCGTTTGCCGGCAGTACCACAGCAGCGTTGGGTCAGATGCCTTTTGGGTTATGATTTCTGTGTGGAGTTCAAGACGGGCCACCTAAATTGTGCGGCCGACGCTCACTCCTGTCACGACTCTCCAGATGCACTCATATACGCTGTCTCTGAGCCATCATCCCTGATCCTTCCTCGCCTCCGTTAGGAGATCTACGCGCCGGTTCTTGGGGAGTTGTTGCGCCACATTCAGGAGGGGCTTCTTCCGCTGCATTGGACAGTCTGTAATGACCCATCCTTTACAGGGGGCGCCTCTACTTGCCCGCTACCTGATTGCTGATTCCAGTCCTGTTGACGGGCGTCCATGACTGCACACACGAAGGGGTCCACAAGACCCTTTAGCGCATGCACGCTGAGCTCTTCTGGTCGGGACTCAAACGGAGTGTCCAGACTTATATTGCCGCATGTATGACCTGCCAACGCAGCAAGACAGAGTCACTTTCTCCTGCTGGTCTGCTGCAGCCCCTCCCAGTTTCGACACAAATTTGGGCGGACATATCGATGGACTTCATTGGCGGACTTCCTCCTCGGGGGTACTCTGTCATCTTTGTCGTCATTGATCGCTTCTCCAAGGGAGCCCACTTCATTGCCATGAGCCGCCCCATCACCAGCCCCACCATTGCTCGTGCATTCTTTGACCAGGTGTTCCGCCTCCACGGTGTACCGGAGAGCATTGTGTCCGACAGAGACGAGGTCTTCACCTCTAAGTTTTGGCAGGAACTATTTGCCCTCTGCAGAACAGGAAATTTTTCAGTCTGGGTCCCGTCTCCAGATTTGGAGACGGGGTCATTCCGATTTTGACACGTGGCGGGTTATTTATTATCTTTTTGCGCTCTTCTTTGACAAAAAAATCGACTATTCACCGAGCTTTTTTCGATTGCACCGGGTCTTCTTCCTATTTTGCCGCATCTTTTTATTCCTCGTTGTCATTACAGACGAGATTCGTAACCTCACATCGCCACTGTTTTAACTATATCTTGGGTTCCTGTCGCTAATGTCAGAGACGGAATGTGTCCTGAATGATAAGGAGAAGGTACACCCTGAATTCTGAATTGTTATCTTAATTTATTGATGGACTGTAAAAATGAAACTGAGGAAGAGCATAAATTTGGGAAGAAGATGACTCTGTACGAGCTTTTTAAAGCCCATGATGTACACGGATACTTGTGAGCATACCTGATATCATTGCGAGCATAATTATTATCCTTGCGATCAATTTTGTGAACCCGGATACCATACTTGATATCATTGTGATCATTTTTGTGTGTCATCGAAAACCATACTTGATATCCTTGCGATCATTTTTGTGAACACGGATACCATACTTGATATCTTTGCAATCATTTTTGTGAACAAGGATACCATACCTGATATTCTTGCGATAATTGTTGTGAACACGCATATCATACCTAATATCCTTCTGTTAGTTATTTGTGCATGCCTAAATCTAATCTTTAATTTTGAACAATTGGATTTCCTAACAGGGTAATATTCCGAAATTTGAAGTCGTTCAATCAGAAAAGGAAGAATATGAAATGTACGACAATTATGCTCGCAAGGTTAGTTTCAGTGTTCGAAAGGAACACCGAATCTGTTGGCCCAACACAAATATTTTAAATTCCAGGGAATTTTCTTGCTCAAGATCAGGAAAAAAAGATCCCCCAAGTATCCAGATTATGAAGTTAAGTTTCATCGTTTGGATATGCGAACTAATTGTCCTGCGGTCATAGTGTTCAATGCGGATCAAGATGGCAAAAATTTGGTTGTGGGAAAATTTGTTGAAGAACACAATCATGCACTGTGTGATGAATCAGAACAACACCTACTTCGCTCTCATAGATGTTTCACAGAAGATCGTGGGAGTGTCCTACAGTCAATGACAAAAGCAGGAATACGTCCGGTAGATGCCTACAGATACCTAGTTGATGAAGTTGGAGGTTCTCAAAATGTAGGTTTTTCTATAACATATGCATACAATTATATTGAGAAGGTGAGAAGATCAAAAATTGAAGGAGGTGATGCGTCTAAACTACTAGAAATACTGAAGAAACGACAATGCCATGATAACATGTTTTCATTTGACTTTCAAGTGGATAATATAAATCGATTGATTAACTTTATATGAATTGACGGTCAAGGCAAAATTGACTATCAATGTTTTGGGGATGTCATAATATTTGATACTACATATAGAATGAATCGGTACAACATTGCATGTGCTCCATTTGTCGTGGTAATATGTGGAACAAATGTCGCGGCTCCATAATCGTTGTTATCACTTTTAATGTTTAAATTGTGCAGCTAAATCACATTTACAAATAAATCCACGATTAAGAGCTAGGTAGATTTTCATAAAGGAAATTGATTTATTACACTTATCCAAAGGTTTGGAGAAACATAGAGGAAAGAAAGCCATTGTTTTGGGTTTGTCTTCCTCCAACCCTCAAGTATTTTGGCGAACGCATCAACATGGCAGTCAGCAACATACTTCCCAAGGAGGAGTTCCTCCATAGATTCTCTAAGTCCAATTATATTCTCTGCTTTAAATGTAATGTGATTCCTGAAATAAAAGGCATATTATTACAAATCTTTGTACTAGTGAAATGCATTAACATGACAATCAGTTTTATACTTTGTTGGAATGTCCTTCAAACTATTGAGCACAAAAATCTTCTTCTCATCACTCAGAAGATCTAAACTGGGGAAGTCTTTCAGTCTCAATTCAGCATTCTCCTCCTTTTTCTTCGTAGTACTTCTCTTGTAGATCTTTAAAGGGGAATCCATTTTTAACTGTTTGTCAGAAAGGTCATCTACCTTATTGGATAAGGATTTTAAGGTCTCCGTTATTTCACCAAAACCGTCCTTCATCTGTTTCTCTAGTCTCTTAAAATACTTCACCCATAGGGGTAACTCATTTCTAGATTTTAATCTCTTACTCTTACTCGGTCTGGCATTCAGGAGTTGTTGATGCATCAGCTTGGAAAATCATGCTCATTCCATCACATAGCTTCTCATCAGCCGTCGTAATATCAACAAAGCTTTCACGAACCTACAATACATTAACACAATGTAAGAATATCACTTAATTCACTAATTGAATCGTAATAAAAATCAAACTTAGCCTGCTCAGGTTGCAATGTTGGCAACATTTTTGACAATCCCTTCACGGTGTATGAAACCTTAGCGGGGACCACCGAAAAATCCTAGGACGCGCTTCAGGAGACGTGGGAGAGTTTATTGTTATGTGCTCGAGAAACCAAATCTATTCGTTCAAAATAATAACCATTTAAGAAAATAATATTAGACATAACATTAGAAATTGTTAAGTTGAACACCAACCACTAAAACTATTAAGCAGCCATGCATAGTTCCAACTGAATTTTTTGGTCGAACAATAGAACCTGCAATATCTCTGGGCTCTCCCACATAGTCGAGATGGTGGAAACTATCTATCAGACACTTATGAATTGTCTTCGTCCAGTTGTATTTCATAAACTCTTTTGGGTCTGCAAGTTGTACCATGTGCTCCGGGATGACTTCTCCAGAAAATGAAAAAAAAAGCCCACTTAGTAGATACAGTAATATAGTTCTTGTATCTGTGGCTAATATATTGTATTCATCTGAACCCATGTCTGTCATCTTCTTCTTTAAAGTACTTCTAGTAATTGTGGCATATGGTTTAGTTCTAATAACAATCTCATCACCCCGGTTTGGTAATCCGAGAATTGATGCTACTTCATTGACAGTGAAGAAAAATTTCTTGACGCCTACCAAAAATGTAGAAACATGGAGAGAAAAATATATTCTGAGAGCATATAGTAATGGGACATTTTGTGGTAGTCGTGACAGATCAAATAAGTGTACAATGCCGTAATCGTCAATTAATTTCTTACTTTCACCTGTTAGTTTGGATATTATAGGTGTTGCTAACTCGCAGAATGCTGAGACAAAACATCTGGTACACAAAACGTGTGTTCTACTAACCTTGGAGCTCCTCTCCATCTCTACAAAAAAGAATAGATAGGCGGTTGTAAGTTCAGCAAATTTGAATGCAAGTTAAACAAAAATGATCGCAGGAGAAACCTAAATTATCGCAAGATATACAAAAATGATCGCAGGAGAAACCTAAATGATTGCAAGATATACAAAAATGATCGCAATATATACAAAACTGATCGCAAGATATACGAAAAAGATCGCAAGAAAAAAAAAATTGAACGTAAGTAAATCAAAACTGGTACATTATACAATTAACGGGACAATCCAAAATTATTGCAGGTAGTAAAAGGAAATGCGAGGAAAACGAATAAGTACTACCTTATCTCGTGACATTTGTTCAACCTTTGTCTTAACCTTAAAAGAAATTGAAAGCGAGGAAAACGAAGAACGTATTACCTTAAACACCGCTTAACGATCGACAGAGCAGCAAGAAAACGGAAGAAAACTCTTTGCAATTTCGACACTGTTCACGGAATACCTAAGGCCCAACGCAATGAGGAAGACATGTAGTATTTGCGATCAAAAAATGTCGCGGAGATATTGCCAGGGATCGCAACATTAAATAAAAAATAATAAATAACTCTCCACGTGTCAAAATCGGAACGGCCCCGTCTCCAAATCTGGAGACGGGGCCCGGACCGAAAAATTTTCCCTGCAGAACGAAGTTGGCCCTCTCCTCCGCCTACCACCCGCAGTCAGACAGCCAGACCGAAGTGGTCAACAAGGCGCTCAAGTTGTACCTTCGTTGTCTTAACAGGGACCGCCCCAAGGAATGGGCTTGTTGGCTACCGTGGGTGGAGTATTATTACAATACGTCCTACCACACCGCCCTCCAGACTACTCCCTTCCACCTCATCTACGGTCGGGATCCTCCCCGCCTCCTCACTTATGTTGGTGCCTCCACCTGCTCCTCCATCGTCGACATTGAGCTTTGCACACGTGACGAGATTTTGCGCCTTGCACGGGACCACCTCATTCAGGCCCAGGCATGGATGGAGACCGCGCACAACAGAAGCCACCGTGAGTTGTTCTTTGCCCCAGGGGATTGGGTCTGGCTGAATCGATGGCCCTACCGTCAGTATACCGTCTCCAAGGGGGCATACCAGAAGTTGGGACCCAAATTCTTTGGGCCCTTCGAAATCCTGCATCACATCGGGGGCGTGGCTTACCGTCTCCACCTCTCTGAGGCCGCTCAGATTCACGACGCCATTCACGTCTCCCAACTGAATCCCTTCGTTGGTGACCCTCCAGCAGCACCCCTGGTACCATTGCTGCCACCGCCAAAGGACAAGCTTGAGGACAAGCTTCACGTCGAGCAGGGTGGAGATGTTACGGATCCTCGATGAGGGATTACCTACAAGCGCTGCGAGTCACGAGTACCGCGCTTCTAAAATCTGTATCTTCTATTTATCCTTTATTTTTATGCATGTTTTTAGTATTTCTAACCTCACCTTGTTAAGCCTTGTGAGGGAGGAATTATGTCTTTTGGTTTAATGATTTGGGGCTTTATGTTGAAGGTTGGAAATGAAAGGAAGGAAGCAGAAATTAAATCAAACTCTCTCTCTCTCTACCCCATTTTGTCCCTCGTACGCCATAGCCGAACACCCCCTCCCGATTCGCACATTTTGCCGCCGGCTCCAACTCCATCTGCATTGCTCGACGTCTCTACCCCTCCTCCTCACCATTGCGCCTAAGGGTTCCAAGAAGGGATCCACCTCCCTACTCCACGATTTCCCTCTCCATCCTCCGCGGACGCGCTCGCAATCTAGGGCACGCAACACAAACATCTCACAGGAATGCACCTTTTGTGTGAAACTGTGAACCAACTTTGGAAATACAACTGTTAAAGATGAATTTATCATTCACAAGGGGAGGAACCCAAGCTGCATCAAAAAATACAGAAAACAAACAGCAACAAAAAATCATCTAAACTTACATTGGGGGTTGAGACACCGGTCCAATAATGCAGCAAGTATCATGGAATCTAATCCCCCAGAGAAGAGAATTGCTACTGGAGCCATTTCCTTGTCTCTAAGTTGCTTTACAGAAGTCTGCGAAAATGATTTGAAATTTGAACTATCAGAAAATTTCATCAATACAGAATAGGACTCAAATGAAGTATGGGTGCAGGTATAACAACAGTGCTAATGCAAGTTAATTGCAAGTCACAATGAAGTTGAATTGGAAGCTAGTAACACAATAATGCATCAGATATGAGATTTTAACCATCAATACGCAAAAGAAGATGCAAAGCATGACTTATATAAGCATTGGATTCTTTCACTGTGACCATGTTGATAATAATTTCGCTATCATTCTACTCTAATCTCTAATAATTTCCACAATCTTCCCATTACATCCATGTGTAGTGATGAATCTGCTTTCAATAATTGAAGATACAGCATGCACTATCTTATTTAAGAGGCAAAAAGGATAGCATCTCCAAAACTTAAATTTTTCCATAGTACCCAAAAAAAATTCCTAGGTTGATCCATCATAGTCAATCCATGAGTGAATATTTACATATTATGAAACCCCTTTCCCCCATGACTGCTCGAGTTTGCCACCATCAGATCGAGGTCTTTCTCTACATTTCAAGTGGCCCATTGTGGCTTCTCTTGTTGTTTCACATGGACAAAAGTCTCTCTTAATGGCCTCCTGCACTTGTTGTCGTCGACAAAGAAGATCGTGGATTTTTTCCTTCTTTCAAGCAAATATGTGGCGGCTTTTTTTGGCTGGACTAGTTGGTCCATCCTTATTTTTTGGTTATCAGTTCATTTATTTTTCTGCTTCCATTGTAATTTAAGTGGCGGGATCCTTAGGGTTATTTGATACTGTGTATGTTAATCGCCTCAGCCCAAAAAGGCATTCCATCATAGATTTTGTGCACAGCTTGAATCCTTCGGCCTCTCGCTCCTGATGAGAACTCCAAATGCATTTCTCTCACTACTTGTCCTACTCAAGTGTGGAGAATTTTCTTATAGCTTATACCTCTCAGTGTGGCAAAATGTTCTCTAAGCATGGTGAGTTGTTATCCGATTTATACCTCTCAGTGTGGAAAAATGTTCTCTAAGCATGGTGAGTTGTTACTTGTTATCCGACGACATGGAGGTTGGGCCTTATCTCCTCCAAACCTCTTCTCCTAGTTTTACTAGTTTTCATCAAAAATATGTGGGTTCTTCCCTCAAATTTTTGAACTTGTTTGAATGGTTTCAACTCTTGTTAGATGGGTTTAGTGATTTAGTGGATGTGTGGAAAGGCTTTGTCAAACCCTAGTTTGTTTGGACAATTTTTAGTGGGACTTTTCATCTCTTTAATGAAGTTGTCTGATCTATGTTGGTTTGCAAAGACGTACTTAACTTCGTGATTATTATGTAAGGAACTCATTGTTTGAAGCTTAATACATGGACTGATTTTTGTGTTGTGCCCCTTCTCTTAAAATTGCATCAATGAGCCATCTTTAAAGTCTCCTAGCACATGGTATATGAGAAGAATAAATGCCAGAACATATGTGAAGTACTATGGGCTTATCACGAGCAATGCTAGGATTTCTAAGGATTTTCAGAACCAGATGTTAACAAATGCCAATATTAGTGAGAATAACTGAAACAAAGCTAAGATAGAAAATGTCAATAGCTAAATATTAACATGATGAAAAGCTCAAACCTGAAAGATTGAGTTCATTTTAGTACGCCTCATCACGGATCTTCTTAAAGCAGAGAGTACTTTTTGTGCAAACGCTGCGTGCACTGTGCAAAGATATATATATATATATGTGTATTATTAGTATTCGAAATATGATCAATTAAAGTACTAGTATGCATACCAATGCCTGGTTTTGTACAGCCCTAAGTAAAACAATGCCAAATGGCCATGTTGCCAACTAATTTCATGCTCACCTAATCATTTGGGCGATTTTATATTTGTATTTTGGAAATAACACAAGACCTTTTGGGCAAGTTGATAGAATAGACTAACATGCCATCTACAATAGTAAGGATATACCATTCCCCGCAATAAGGCAATCTGAATAACATAACTAGGCCGCATAAGGTAATCTAGGTCGGTAACGAATTGGATGTTATCTAGATAACTAAACCTTGATTGTCAAAGAATGAAGATAAAAAAGGAAAACGTACTTATCTATGATATATTCAGATGGTAATAAATTCCTAGAGTAAGATAATATCAAAACAAAAGATAGTGCATGTGATAGATAATACAAACTATGAAAATAATATTGTCATTATTAAATAACGCATAGCAAGTAACAAACTAAAGCAACCACATACCTTAAAAAGGTGTCATTAGGCTATACAAAATTTATGAAAGAAATTGTCAATTATGACTTTACGATGACTTTTAAACTATAGAGACTAAAAAGTAATTTATCCAATGAATGCAATAGGATCGCTCTATACTAGGCATTAATCTTAGTTATCAGATGCTCTTTCAATTTTTGCAAACAAGCCCCCTATAACTTCAAAAAAGAGTATTATCCTTCCCCTAGATGTTAAATCCTACCTTCAAGTATGAAAGATTCCACTAGGACATTGTGCAAACATATATCTCTTCTTTTTATCTAAAGGCATTAACCCCTCTACCTTTGTCACTTGATAGTAAGGTGAAACATAAGGTTGGATCAGTGGTGGTGTTAGTTGTAAACACAATGTGATGCAGAACCCGGCGTCTCACCAGGCCTGCCACCCGGCCCTGCGTCACACAGTCCGGGGGCCCAACAAGGCGCGACCTTGTGGGCTTTATCAGGGCCGCGGCCCATGCACCCCAACCCATCTCACGAGCCCAACCACAGGCGTCGGCAGGTTGTTGAAGCCGGGATTCGATCCCTGCACCCCCTTGATAAAGCATTCTCAGGCAAATGTTCATCAACCAACTGAGCCGCGGCTTAGTTGGTTGATGAGCATTCGCCTGAGAATGCTTTATCAAGGGGGTGCAGGGATCGAATCCCGGCTTCAACAACCTGCCGACGCCTGTGGTTGGGCTCGTGAGATGGGTTGGGGTGCATGGGCCGCGGCCCTGATAAAGCCCACAAGGTCGCGCCTTGTTGGGCCCCCGGACTGTGTGACGCAGGGCCGTGTGGCAGGCCTGGTGAGACGCCGGGTTCTTCATCACAATGATTCTCACCTCCCCTCAATCCGACCACTCTATCCCTTGTATTTTCTTCTGCGAAGCGGTTCTATTGATAGTTTGTCACAATATTTTTATTGAACTCACCCAGACCACGGTATGTACCTGTCAAAGAATCAGATGGCAATGGACGCTTATCTGTATGAATTGGAATGTCAGGTTCTATCTTTGGATCCAGAAGAGATCGATCCCATGAGATAGTTTTAGTTAACAGGGGGTCTGTCCATTTGTGTTTTTGAACTACACCAAACGGCCCTTTCTTCATGTAGTGTTTTTCACTTGACGATTTTAGCACAAGGCTGTAAATTCCACAAGGAAGTTCTTGCCAGTAAGTATTTTCATGTGTAGAATTTGTAACTTCATTAGCCATTTGATTGTCAAGACCATTCTTTGAAGAGTCAGAACCTGTAAATTAAGTTCACTTTCAGTGTTAAGAAGATTTGACGAATATAATAAATATGCTAAGAAAAATATACAAAAAAAAATTTGGTGTTCTATATTTACCAAATGTTCTCAAATAGAAAGCATTATCGGATTAAATAGATTGTCCTAGTTTCAACTACTCATAAAGGTGTGTTGTTTTCTTTTCAGAAGATAGTTAACGTCCCAAATATATTTCTATAAAGAAATATGTATGTAAAAATCTGATGTAAAGTCCCACATTAATGGCCCAATAGGAAATCCCTATCATATATAGATTAATCTCACACTATGATTTGGAGTTAAGGTGTTACTCCTACCAATATATATGTACATGAACTTGAACTTCACACGGAAAGTAAAAACATTATCGTGCTTTGCATTCCGCTCTTCTACATGGCATCAGAGCAACACAATTCCTAAAAAAATTCTCGACGATTAAGCCGTCACTTGAGCTTACTTCTGTTCCGGGTAAAATCGTCCCCCCATGTGGAAATTCTATCTTTAGCCCACTGAGCTCGCCATGTTTGGATTCAGAGCACGCTGATACCTCCCAGAGCTCAACCACAACCTCTATTGCTCAAATCCCACGGGCCCCTCTTGCTTTTATAAATTTCCAAATCACTAATGCTCTCTGACGCCTGCTCTCTTGAACTAGGTCTCGTCGACTACTGCAGTAGAGCTCGCCGACCCGCTTGTCGGAGAACTCGACGATTCATATATTCATGATCTCATCAAGGCCTCCCTCCTCCAACAAAGCAATTTGACGCCTTCTTCCACGATAGAACTTGACGCCTCCACCAATCCAGGTTTCGTCAACTCCAACCGCAAAGCTCGCTGCCACCTGCATACTTGAGCTCGTCGCCTCCTCATTAAGTCCATAACTCATCGACACATGCACACTCATGCTTGCCGCCTCTTCCTTCAGACCAGAGATAGCGGACTCCACTAATCACAAAACTCACTGACCATCTAATGACAGAACTCGTTGACCATCAAATCGCAGAATTCGTTGACCATATAGTCGTAAAACTTGTTGGCCTTCGGCTCGCCAACCTTCCATCCAGAGCTCGTCGTGCCTGTGGCTTGAGCTCCCCCATGTTGCTTGAGTTCTCCCATGTTGTCGACGCTCGCCGGGACTACTACCCGCAGCTTGAGCTCGCCCTTGTCATTAAGCTTGTCGTTTGAACTCACATCGCCCGCTAGGTCTTCTGTCTATTTATAACATGGGAACAAATGTTGCATACGCCTTGTCAATGATTCTGAACACACTCGCTCCATATATGAAGTACGTAAAGAACTGTGAATTACCATTATCACCCCAACTAGAAAGAAAATTTTTGTTAAGTCCTCTTGGTGCGTTCCCAAATAAATAATCTTGGAGAAAGTGCAAGACAAAGTGAGGGTAAAGAGGACCAGCTATAAATCACTCTGCGCTTGTAAGAATAGTGAAAACTTAGTCAGTTATAAAGTCGCCAACAAAGTAGCTAAACGGGCAGAAAGTAAAACAAGAAGTCAAACTTATGAAGAATTTTATAAGCGACTAGATACCAAAGATGGAGAGCGTGACCTATATAAAAAAGCTCGAGCTAGAGAAAGAAAGACAAGAGATTTAAGTCAAGTAAAATGCATAAAGAATGAGACAGATATAGTTTTGACGGATGATGTGGATATTAAAGAGCGATGAAAAAGATATTTTATCAACTCTATAATAAAACAAAGGACAATGAATTGAAATTGGAAGAGTTAAGTAGATCAGAGTATAGGAACATAACGTTGTATCGTAAAATTCAAGTATGAGAGATAAAAAGATTCTCTAAATAAGATGAAAAATGGAAAGGCGGTTGGGCCAGACGATATACTCATCGAAGTATGAAAATGTCTAGAAAATGAAGGAATTTGTGACTTACATGTTTTTTCAATAAGATACTGAAGTCAAAGAGTATGTCAGACCAATGAAGAGAAAGTATCTTGGTACCTTCGTATAAGAATAAAGGAGATATACAAAATTGTGTTAATTACAGAAGAATTAAATTGATGGGTCATACCATGAAACTATGGGAACGAGTAATAAAAAGAAGAGTAAGACGATAGACTAATATCTCGGAGAATCAATTTGGATTCATGGCAGGGAGGTCGACCATGGAAGCTATACATCTCTTGAGGAGACTCATTGACAACTATCGAGAAAGAAAACAAGATTTGCATATGTTGTTTATTGATCTTGAGAAGGCTTATGATAGAGTTCCAAGAGAGATCTTATGGAGAGTCTTAGAAAAGAAAGGTGTAAATGTTTCATATATTGACATAATCAAAGATATGTATACAAATTCAGTGACAAGGGTGAGAACATCTGGAGGATTAACACAGGAATTCCCTATCACTGTTGACTTACATCAAGGTTCATCTTTAAGCCCTTATCACTTTACCCTTATCTTAGATGAGCTCACCAGGCATATCCAACAAACAATACTTGGTGTTTACTATTTGTGGATGATATCGTTTTGGTTGATGAGACGCGCGAGGGTGTAAACACAAAACTTGAATATTGACAAGAAACTTTTAAAAAGAAGTGATTTAGGTTGAGCGGGGCAAAGACAAATTATATGGAGCTTAAATTTAGCAGTACAAGAAGGACAGATAACTTCGTTATTAAGTTGGGTGATCAAGATATTTCATGTATTGAGTGTTTTAAATATCTTGGATCGATAATTCAAAAAGACGGAGGTATTGATAAAGATGTGACACATAGAATCCAAGCGGGTTTGTTGAAGTGGAGAGGCGCGTCAGGGATCTTATGTGATCGTAAAGTACCACTAAAACTTAAGGGCAAGTTTTATCGTACTGCAATTAGACTCGCGATGCTCTATGGTTCTGCGTGTTAGGCAGTGAATTGTGTACATGAGCAAAAAATGGGAGTTGCGGAGATGAGAATGCTTAGGTGGATGTGTGGACACACGAAATTGGATAAAATTAGGAATGGATGTATCAGGGATAAGACAGTAGTAGCACCAATTGTAGAGAAAATGTGAGAAGCTCGTCTGAGATGGTTTGGACACATACAGAGGAGACCATTAAAGGCACCTGTTAGGCGTTGTGAGAGTCTAGTCACTAGGCATGTTAAACGAGGGAGGGGTAGACCAATAAAGACTTGGAATGAAACTATAAGGAAAGACATGATGTACTTAGTCATTAGTGAGATTATGACAAAAGATAGGGCATAATGGCGACAAAGGATCCATACAGCCGACCCCACTATAGTGGGATAAATGCTTGAGTGTTGTTTGTTTGTTTGTAGTCCTCTTTGTGCATCAAGTACTCCTGACTAAGGGTCTTCTTCATCATCTGACTCATGGTCCTCCTGTTGAGCCTACCGAGCAATGAGTCCGAGATGATAGTCGAGTTCAGTCCTGGATTTTGAATTCCATGAATAGTGAGTCATAACGCACGGTATGCACCAAGAGATTGCAAAGGACATGTGGGATGAACTGAAGTCTCTCTACACTGGGAAAGATAGCCTTCAACTTTGTTCAATCTCTTTAGGGACCTTCAAACCATTGAACCAGGTTCAGATGATGACCTAACATCATTTTTGATGCAATGCAAGACTCTTGTCGAGGCTTGGATTCAACACAAGCCCTTGACTTTGGATTTTGCTACCCAACACACTCAAAAGGAAGTTATAGGCATTGTGTTGGTGATGGTGTGGAAGCCACCCTATCTATACAGTGTATGTGCCTACATCTTATCCTCTCTCATTATTCTCTCTCTATTTGATTTTTGCTCAATGATTTAAAGGAGACTAAGTCCATTGATGTCTTCATAACACCCTCTCCTGCCCTACTTCAACACTTTCCTAAAGCTCTCCCTCCATCACTGGGTACCGTGGAGGCCACAATGGGTCTCGAAGCATGGGTGCAAAGGCCGAAATCATCCCATGGGGCAAAACACTTGTCTGCGTACCCATTGTGGTCAGACAAACCATACTAAGGCCACCTGTTACAAATAACATGGGTTCCCGCAATAGCCACCTAACCGCCTTTCCAGTGGTGGGGACTCTCGGCACGTCCTACTCAAACATGGACATCCTGCAGGAGGAACTCCAGTAAATGTGGAGGCTAGTTACTCGTACTTTTGGATCCATCGTTTCTACCTCCAATGGAGGTTTATCATGTTTTCCCATAGCTCCTACTAGATAGTGGTCTTTGGGACCACAAATCACAATACTCCATAATAACCTTCTCGATACATGTACATTGTTAGTCTCAAGTTTGTCATTGTTGTCAATAGAGAAATCACTCTGTTTTGCGGAACTGGAGATGTGTGTTTCATTTTATCTATTACTCCATGTACTTCAAGTTCTTAGCTCGCAATTTAATCTTCTCACTATTAGTCAACTTACTCGTGATCATGATTGTTCCATCACTTTTTCTCTTCTTTCATTGTGGTGCAGGATTGACGAACATGAAATATCATTGGAAGATGACGGTTTTCAAATGAACTCTACACTTTGTGCCTCTCTACCTCAGCTCTATTCTCTATCACTTATATTGATTGGCAATGATGAGGACCTGTTCATACTCCTCTTCTTATATTGTGGAATGATCTTCCAGATTTTTCTTTTTCTGAATTTACATGTGAATCTTGTATCTACGAAAAATATCATTGTTCTACATTCTCCTTCCATTGTACTGGGAGCTCTGCTTCATTTGCTTTAGTTCATTCGGACATTTTGTCTCCATATAAAACTGCTAGTTTATCCAGATATCCTTACTTTCTTATTTTTATTGATAATAAATTTTCGCATAACATTGGTGTATTTATTTCGGGATCCCTCTGAATTACTATGTATCTTTCGTTCATTCATTGCTAAAACTTGTACTCAATTTTTGAACTCCATTAAAATTCTTCGACGCGATAATGTTGGCAAATATACTAGTCACAAATTCCATAAAATTTGCAATAAGTTGGGTATTATCAACCAAGCATCATGTGGATATACACCACAACAAAATTGCATGGTCGAGCGGGAGAACCGTCACCTACTTGAGGTTGTCTGCTTCCATATGTTTTAAATGCACATTCCCAAGAACTATTGGCACGTCGCTATCACCACTGTGTGCTATTTAATTAATCACATGTCTTCGACCATCCTAAACTGTGTGACTCTCTTCTCTATCATGTTTTCATCAACACCTTCTTTCCCCAAACTACTAGTATTTTCGAGTGTCTGCTTTGTTCATTATCTTGGCCCTCTTGTGGACAAGGTAGCCCAAGGAGCTACAAAATATATTTGTGTTGGGTGCTCTCGCACACAGAAGGGGTGTGCTACTGTCCCACGGATTGGAAATTGGTAACATCTGCTGATGTCACATTTCTCGAGGATCAACCCTTCTACTCCACATCACCTCATGATAACTTACCACCTGTCATTCTGCGTCCAAATGTCCCTATCGACAACTCGTCACCACTTGTGCTACCTATACCATCTCCTCCTAATCCTCAAAGCGTGTACATTTTTCATCGACCTTGTTCAAATCCCTTGTGATAGTTGCCCCTACTAATGATGCTCCTCAACCAACTAATCGGATTGCGGCTCCCAACAAGGACACTCCTCTCTACAACTCATTCACTTTTTCATTATATCTCCTTTTACCGTTTATCTCAAAAACCTCACAGGTTTGCGGTCTCACAATCTTCTATTTCCACCCTTTTTTGTGTTGGAAGCTCTCCGACATCAGGGGCGGCGGGCCGCAATGGATGATGAAATGGCTACCATCGGGATAATCTGTAATCATATATAACCTTGTTTCCCTTCCTCCTGGCCAATCTCGTGTGGGATATAAATGGTTCTTCATTGTTAAGCAACATCCAGATAGGGCGGTTGAGCGCCTCAAAGTCTGTCTTATGATTTGGGATTTCACTCAACAATATGATCTCAACTATGAAGATACGTTCTCTCCAGTCCTTAAATTGAATGCGGCATGGATATTGATCTCCATGGTTGTCCACAAAGTATAATTTTTTATGGGAATTATTTCAACGTGTTTGGTTATTCGCAAAAGCACCTCTGCATCTAGTTAGTATGGAGCATAGGTGCAATAAAAATTTTATAAATAGAAGAGCTCTTGTAACTACAATTCCTTATTAGAAAGTAAGCGCTTATCGGTTTCACACACTCCTTTGTCTAAACCACAACTCCAACCAAAACTAACACCTAGCCTCTGTCGTTGCATACATTCTTCCTCTCAATAAAGCCTTTATGTGTTGCGGAATAAGGTAGTAGTTCCACGACGAAGTGAAGACTAGTGTTTCGTCGTTCCCGCAAGGTCCTTTTGTGTTTGTCGATCTCGATCGGCACACAGTTCCTTTGCCTCATCCGCTTCATCGACAATTACAGGTCATTGGGTCGCCGTCTCCCTTGCTCAGCAGCCATTCGAGTCCAATTATCGATCACTACAGTTAAGGATCGATTTCCATTCTACATTCCAGGATCCAGCCGACGCAATCGTCTAATTTACCGTAAGCTTCCAACTTTTTTGTCGTTCCAAAGCCTTTTAGTTTTGGGTCTTGTGGATTGTCAATTCCTTTACTCTCTTCATTTCTGCTCTAAATTTGTTGTTTTTATTGACCTTTAAGATGTGCTTTTCCCCTTGTGATTCAGACAAACCCTAGGCACAAGAAAGAGCATTGTTGTTTGGATTGCAGTATAACCTAGAGTGACTATGACGCAATGTCGCATCTATAAACGTCATAATGCCGATGTAAGAAATTTTTTCCTTTCAGTTAAGCATATAGCCTGATTTCCTTTATACATATCTCTTATGTACACATTCAATTATGTAGGAGTTTTGTGAGTACATGAAAGTGGAAAATCATATTGTAATTGGTCCATTGTGTTAGCATTAGTAACACTAAGACAAGACATAGAACGTAAAGTTAATGAAATATGTAATTCAAAATTAACATGGCTTTATGCATATGATCTCTTACATTCACTACATGCAAAGGTTAAAGTGGGTTTTATGTCAGTGATATCTTCAGTTGATCATGCCGACCGCTATATGCAAATGTTAAAGTGGCTTTATCGGGTGATCATTTATGTTGATCATATCGACCTCTATATGCAAAAAATTAATAGGAGACACGTGGAGGTTTTCCCTTATGATTGATAGACGCGCACTATCATACTCATAGGGTGTAGTGGACCGTATGAGCCTCAAATGGGGGTGGCATTTCATGTAAAACTATTAGATGTGAGTCTATGTCCTGCGACGGGGATAAGTTAAAGCACTTACATTTGTCATTAGTGACTCAAATCTCTACATTATGCATAGTAATTTATGAAACCAGGAATAAGTAAAAAGTGAATATTAGTCGCCTACTCGCCTTAACTTTAGATATGAAATCGGAACCTAGAGCTCTCTATTGTTTTAAGGATCCCGAATTCTGAGAAAGATCTAGAATATGACAAAACATAAAAGACGATTTATGTTCATTAACTTACTTTTATAGAAAATCATACATAA
This sequence comes from Platanthera guangdongensis, assembly GCA_039583875.1. NCBI lineage: Eukaryota > Viridiplantae > Streptophyta > Magnoliopsida > Asparagales > Orchidaceae > Platanthera > Platanthera guangdongensis. The sequence goes on along the minus strand of CM077160.1, from coordinate 161,807,315 downwards.
TACCAACTTGGGTTGCAAGCATGTTGACACACCAATGGATGTCAACCACAAGATTTGTAGTCACGAGTCCGACTCCGATTTGTTTATCCCTCTAATCTGGAGTATTATCGTAGCATTGTTGGCAAGTTTATCTATCTAATTGTCACATGGCCAGATATCTCATTCCTTGTTAGCATGGTCAGCTGATTCATGTGTCATTCTCGGACATCTCACCTTCAAGTTGTCGAGCAAATCCCTTGGTATCTGAAGAAAGCACCGGGAAAAGGGCTTGTGTATAAGCTCTCATCTTCTCTATCATTAATTGTTTATTATAATGTGGATTATGTTGGCTACCTCAATGATCGTGGGTCTACAGGTGACTATTGCACATTTTTTGGAGGACACCTGGTTATTTGGCGGAGTAAGAAGTAAACGGTAATGACACGATCCTTTGCGGAGGCTGGGTATTGTTTGATATCATTTGTCTTTTTTGAAACCACTTGGCTGGAGAATCTTCTTACTAATTTTGGTGTCGACCTCCCCTCTCTGGTCATCCTCTACTGCGATAATGAAGAAGTCATCCATATCGCCGAGAATTCAGTTTTTCATGAACGCGCCAAACATAATGCGGAAAATTATCACTTCATCTGAGAAAAAGTTCAACTCCGTAAAATTGATTTGCGACATGTTTACGCTACTGATCGAATCTCTAATCTCCTCGCTAAGGTCTTGTCTTTCCCCCTCTACAATAGTTAGTTTCCATGTTTGACGCCTACAATTTGTATGTTGCAGCTTGCAAGAGAGTATAGAAGAAATATATATCTAAAAGCCCAATATAAGGATCCACTTCTTTGTTCCATTAGGAGATCTCTTTCATATATAGATTAATCTTACACCACAGTTTGAAGTAAGGTGTCACTTCTTCCACCTATACATATTGTTAGAAAAGCCCATGTAAATGGTCTCCATTAATGGGCCTATGTTTTATTTTATTTCTTTTTTCTCCTATTAGTCTCACATCATTGTATAGGATTTCTTCTCTCTTTTTCTCTCCTACATATTTGTATTCTCTCCTTGTATTTTGATACACAAGTAATACATACAAGTTTTGAGCTCACTCAACATGTTATCAGAGCCAGCGGTTCCGATCTTGCGGTTTCACTTCCTCTAACCGCCCGACCTGTTTTCCTCTCCTGTCCGCTATTCCTCTGCGACCTGTTCCTCTACTCGCACCGGGTAGCGGACTATTCTACCTGCACGTTCTCTCTGCGGCTTCTCCCTTGCTAAACCGTTGCCTGCTCTCCTCTCCCTCCCTCACGTGGATCCACCCCTCAGTGCCTTTTATAGCCTCTCCTTTCAACCTGTGGGCCCCACTTCCCGTTGCCTACTCTGTCTTCCTCTTACCGCGCGGCCTCCTCCTGCGGCTTATCTTGCCGCTCGTGGTCTCTCTTCTTGCCGCTCGAGTTCCTACTCGCGGTCTCTTTTCTTGTCGCTCGAGTTCTTACTCGCGGTCTCTCTTCTTGCCGCTCGAGTTCCTACTCGCGGTCTCCTTTCTTGTCGCTCGAGTTCTTACTCGCGGTCTCTCTTCTTGCCGCTCGAGTTCTTACTCGCGGTCTCTCTTCTTGCTGCTCGAGTTCCTACTCGCGGTCTCTTTTCTTGCCACTCGAGTTCCTCCTCGCAGTTTCTCTCTCTAGCCGCTCAAGTTCCTACTCGCGGTCTCTGCCTTTGCTTCCCTCTTCTAGTCGCGCGGACTCTATATTTAACCGTTGCGACTTCTCCTTGTCTATTTAGAGTCGTCTTCTCTTCTCGCTCTTGTTTGGCCGCTGGTGTTCTCACAGTGACCGTGCGGGTTGTCCTTGCTCTCTCCCGCACCTGGTCGCGACCTCCTGTCGCTCTCTCCCCTGGGCTTGTCGGCGTGACTATCCGTTGCGGCCTCTTCTCTAACCGCGCGCTCTTCTATTCGCTGCGGCCTTCCCCGGCTCCATGGGCTCTTCCATCGACTCTACCGGACAGGAGGCTAATCCTACTGCTGACCGCCCAGCTTCTCTTCCTGACCTCCGAGATGAGCTGCGGATCACAACTATCTCATTATCTGGGAAGAAGAACTTTGTTTCGTGGGTCCACTCGGTTCGGCGTGTTCTCCAGACCAAGGGCCTTGTGCTTCACCTTACTAATGCACCTCCTTCCCCTAATACGGAGGACTGGCTACGAAATGACGGCCGCGTCCAAACATGGCTCCTTAATTTGCCGGAGGGTGAGCCATACCAAATGGTCATGTACCATGAGACCGCCAAAGCTATGTGGGAGGAGATTCACTCCTTATACTCTGGAAAGGATAGTCTTCAGCACCTCTACGGCATTCTTACCGACCTTCAGACTCTTGATGTTGGCGGGGCGGCTGACATGACCTCGTTTGTTGCTCGTGTCAAGACTCTGGCAGAGGCCTGGATCCAGCATCAACCTTCTACCACCGACCTTGCTGCTCAGCGCGTGCAAAAGGAGGCCGTATGCATTGTCATGATGATGGCTCGTGTCCCGCCTCACCTTCAGAGCATCCGGGCTCAGGTGTTGGCCTCGGCCTCTACTCCCTCCCTCTCTGATGTTTGCTCTATGCTCCTTCGAGTATCACCACCCCTGGATTCTCCGGCACCCTCCTCTCCGGCTCTCCTTCAGCAGACCCTTCCCCCTTGCTTCCCCCACCGCTTTCTGCTCGCGGTGGACGTTCTGGCTCTCGCGGAAGAGGACGTGGGGGTCGGGGCCGCCCCAAGTGTTTATATTGCGGCTGGGATGGCCACACTGATGTCGTCTGCTACACGAAACATGGTTATCCTCCTCGCCCCACCGCGACTGCTGCCACTGATGGCCCCTCCTCCACTGGTACCGACCTTGAGGCCGTTCGCCTCCAGCTACAGCAACTCCAGGGGCTTATTAGCCCTCCTCCTGCTTCTGTTGCCTTCATCTCTACTGTAGGTATTACTTGTCTTTCCTCCAGTCAGCGTTGGATCTTGGACTCGGGTGCTACTCATCACATCACCTCGATGCGGCCCCTCAAGTACTCGGATGTTCCTCATCCGAAATCTATCACCGTCACTAACGGGGCGACTGTTTCGGTCTCCGACTGCGCTGACATCTCTCTTGCCCCTCCATCTCTCTTCGCTCAGCTCTTTATGTTTCGGGCTCTCCTTTTAATTTGCTTTTTGTTGGTCGCCTCACTCATGATATGGATTGCTCTGTCACATTTACTCCATCTACCTTTTTGATACAGGATCGGCGGACGCGGACTACCATTGGTAGGGGTCGACTGCAGAACGGGCTCTACCTTCTTGATGCCTCTCCCCCTATTCTCTCCTCCGTCTCCGTTGTTGACTGGCATCGCCGTCTTGGGCATGCCCCTCTACCCGTTCTCCAAAAGGCGCTGCCTAATGTATCTTTTCCTGCTTTTATATGTGATTCTTGTGTTTACGGCAAACATGAGGATTAGCCGCCTGTCTGGTAGAGTCGATGGAAGAGCCCATGGAGCCGGGGAAGGCCGCAGCGAATAGAAGATCGCGCGGTTAGAGAAGAAGAACTTTGTTCCGTGGGTCCACTCGGTTCGGCGTGTTCTCCAGGCCAAGGGCCTTGTGCTTCACCTTACTAACGCACCTCCTTCCCCTAATACGGAGGACTGGCTACGAAATGACGGTCGCGTCCAAACATGGCTCCTTAATTCGCTGGAGGGTGAGACATACCAAATGGTCATGTACCATGAGACCGCCAAAGCTATGTGGGAGGAGATTCACTCCTTATACTCTGGAAAGGATAGTCTTCAGCACCTCTACGACATTCTTACCGACAGACTTTTGATGTTGGCGGGGCGGCTGACATGACCTCGTTTGTTGCTCGTGCCAAGACTCTGGCAGAGGCCTGGATCCAGCATCAGCCTTCTACCACCGACCTTGCTGCTCAGCGCGTGCAAAAGGAGGTCGTATGGATTGTCATGATGATGGCTCGTGTCCCGCCTCACCTTCAGAGCATCCGGGCTCAGGTGTTGGCCTCGGCCTCTACTCCCTCCCTCTCTGATGTTTGCTCTATGCTCCTTCGAGTATCACCACCCCTGGATTCTCCGGCACCCTCCTCTCCGGCTCTCCTTCAGCAGACCCTTCCCCCTTGCTTCCCCCACCGCTTTCTGCTCGCGGTGGACGTTCCGGCTCTCGCGGAAGGGGACGTGGGGGTCGGGGCCGCCCCAAGTGTTTATATTGCGGCCGGGATGGCCACACTGATGCCGTCTGCTACAAGAAACATGGTTATCCTCCTCGCCCCACTGCGGCTGCTGCCACTGATGGCTCCTCCTCCACTGGTACCGACCTTGAGGCCGTTCGCCTCCATCTACAGCAACTCCAGGGGCTTATTAGTCCTCCTCCTGCTTCTGTTGCCTCCATCTATACTGTAGGTATTACTTGTCTTTCCTCCAGTCAGCGTTGGATCTTGGACTCGGGTGCTACTCATCACATCACCTCGATGCAGCCCCTCAAGTACTCGGATGTTCCTCATCCAAAATCTATCACTGTCACTAATGGGGCGACTGTTCCGGTCTCCGGCTGCGCTGACATCTCTCTTGCCCCCTCCATCTCTCTTCGCTCAGCTCTTTATGTTTCGGGCTCTCCTTTTAATTTGCTTTTTGTTGGTCGCCTCACTCATGATATGGATTGCTCTGTCACATTTACTCCATCTACTTTTTTGATACAGGATCGGCGGACGCGGACTACCATTGGTAGGGGTCGACTGCAGAACGGGCTCTACCTTCTTGATGCCTCTCCCCCTATTCTCTCCTCCGTCTCCGTTGTTGACTGGCATCGCCGTCTTGGGCATGCCCCTCTACCCGTTCTCCAAAAGGCGCTGCCTGATGTATATTTTCCTGCTTTTATATGTGATTCTTGTGTTTACGGCAAACAGTCGCGTACTTCTTTTCCTTCTCATTGTACTAGGAGCTCTGCTCCGTTTGATTTACTGCACTCTGATGTCTGGGGTCCTTTTAAAGTTACAAGTATCTCTGGGTACCATTATTTTATAACCTTCATTGATGATTATTCTCACACAACATGGCTTTACCTACTTCGTGATCGCTCTGAGCTTCCTCGCATCTTTCGCGTCTTTATACAAGAAACTCGCACACAATTCTCCATAACTATCAAAACAGTGCGCACTGATAACGCTCGCGAATACACCGGCCATGAATTTGCCAATATTTGTGCAGAATTTGATATTATTCATCAAATCTCCTGTGCATACACCCCCCAACAAAATGGCGTTGCCGAACGAAAGAACCGCCACCTCCTAGACGTTGCCCGCTCCCTCATGCTTCAAATAAATGTTCCAAAAATTTACTGGAACTTTGCGGTATCCACTGCGTGTTTCCTCATCAACCGTCTTCCGTCCTTGGTTCTCAACTCTGTCACTTCATTCAGCCTCATATTCCCCTCCACTCCGGCCTTCCCTATCACACCAAGGGTCTTTGGCTGCATGTACTTCGTTCACCTCCTGGGTCCCTCCTCGGATAAGTTGGATCCCCGAGCAGCTAAAACTATTTTCATCGGCTATTCTCGCACTCAGAAGGGCTACTTGTGTTACTCTCCGGTAACCCGGAAGGTCATCGTCTCTGCCGATGTTACTCTTTGGGAAGATCCACCTTTCTTTTCCCCACCTCATGCTCCTTCCTCCCCGACGACATCTCCATCATTGCCTATACCCTGACCCGTCATCCTTACTACTGCGCTTGTTCCCCTACGTCCTTCTAACCCTGCTCCTGCTCCCTCCAAGCCACCAGTTATCCAGGTTTACTCTCGCCGCCTTCCTACTCGTTCCGCTACCCCTCTGCAGTCGGCCTCCTCCTCGGCTACCCCGCGCCCTGCTGATCAGGTATCTCCCTCCACCGCTCATCCTCTGGCGAATTATGTCTCCGTGCATCGCCTCTCTCCCCAACTACACACATTTGTCACTTCTATTTCCTCCATTTTGGTTCCTAACACTGTGCAGGAGGCGCTACAAAATCCTGGCTGGAAGGCTGTCATGGAGGAGGAAATGGCTGCTCTCTGAGCCAACCAGACCTGGACTCTCGCACCACTTCCCCCGGGTCAGAAACCGGTCGTGTGTAAGTGGGTCTTCGTCGTCAAACATGCCGCTAATGGGACGGTTGACCGTCTGAAAGCTCGGCTGGTCGCCCGGGGCTTCACCCAACAACACGGGATGGACTATGAGGAAACCTTCTCTCCGGTGGCCAAACTCAACACTTTCGGGTTCTTATCTCGGTGGTTGTCCATCGTCGGTGGCCCTTACTGCAACTGGATATTAAGAATGTCTTTTTGAATGGCGACTTGCAGGAAACTGTTTATATGCAGCAACCTCCCGGGTTTGAGACCACGAGGGAGTCTCAGGTTTGTCGCCTTAAGAAAGCTCTGTATGGCCTCAAACAATCACCACGGGCATGGTTCGACAGGTTCAGCAAGGCTCTTTGAGAGGTTGGTTTTTCTCGAAGCACGACAGACTTCTCGATATTCACTCGTCACCGTACAATGGGGACGGTTCTTCTGTTAGTATATGTTGACGACATCATAATTACGGGAGATGACTCACAGGGAATACAGGAGGTCAAACGACATCTCGGTACAGTTTTTCAAACAAAGGATCTGGGACCCCTCCGGTATTTTTTGGGCCTTGAGGTTGCTAGACGGCCAGATGGTCTCGTCCTTTCCCAGCGGAAGTATTGTCTCGACCTTCTTCATGATGCAGGTTACTCGGGTTGTAAGCCGATCAATACCCCAATGGATGTGAATCACAAGTTATGCGCTCAGGCTTCCGACTCAGATCTCTTACTTGAGAATCCTGAATAATATCGTCGTCTTGTTGGAAAATTGATCTACCTCACGGTAACTAGACCGGATATATCTTTCGCAGTTGGTATTGTCAGCCGATATATGCATTCCCCGCGAAAATCTCATCTTCACGCCGTTGAATGCATTCTCAGATAGCTCAAAACGGCCCCTGGTCAAGGATTGGTCTACAAGACCTCATCTTCAGCTCCTACATTGATAGCTTACTCTGATGCTGATTACGCTGGTTCTCTTGATGATCGATGGTCAACCGGTGGGTTTTGCACATATTTTGGAGGACACTTGATTACGTGGCGGAGCAAGAAACAAGCTGTTGTGGCTCGATCATCTGCTGAGGCTGAATACCGGGCAATGGCGTCTGTAGTTTCTGAGCTAACATGGCTGGAGAGTTTTCTTACCGATCTGGGTATAAAACTTCCTTCCCCAGCCCTTCTCTTTTGTGATAGCCAAGCGGCGATACATATTGCCAAGAAACCGGTATTCCACGAGAGAACTAAACATATTGAAGTTGATTGCTACTTCATCAGAGAAAAGGTTCAAATGAAGAAGATTGACCTGAAGCATGTTCCCGGGACAGAACAAGTTGCGGATGTGCTCACTAAAGCTATTCCCAGTACACTCTTCTATCAGTGCTTGTCCAAGCTTGGTGCATATGATTTGTATGCTCCAGCTTGCGGGGGAGTGTTAGAAAAGCCCATGTAAATGGCCCATTATTGGGCCCATGTTCTATTTTTTTCCTTCTTCTCCTATTAGTCTCACATCATTGTATAAGATTTCTTCTCTCCTTTTCTCTCATATATATTTGTATTCTCTCCTTGTATTTTGATACACAAGTAATACATACAAGTTTTGAGCTCACTCAACACATATGATGTACATGAACCTGAATTTGACTACTTAATGTGAAGTAATAAAATTATTGCGCTACATATTCCACGCTTCTAAAATTTCCAATACAAAATCCTGCATTTCCATTACTAGGTTATCATGAATAATTCACAATTTACCTACATGTCTTTGACAAGTGTGCAATACTAAAAAAACAAATTCGAGAATTCCCCAAAATTCTGAAACCTTATCAGACCTTCACACAGGCACCTTTCCCCTTTACTTTTTATGAACTAGAAATCATTTTAGGGATAAGAGAGAACAGAAAAACTAAATTCACTCATTGTAAGACGATAATATCAGTTCATGTGTCTGAAGGTAGGATTGGATGTGTGAAATAATTTGATATATGTACCCGAATAGTTTTTGGCATATGAAGGAGGAGAAACTGAAGATAAAATGAATCTCGAATCGGTGCACGTTGGCCAGTGGACAAGGATACTTCGTCTTCCAAATGCATCTCGACCGAACCACATAGTTTTTGATCTTTCCTGATGATTGAAAAATTGAAAGTCTCAGCACGTACAAGAAGTTCGAAAGGCCAGTAGTCAACTAATACTAGTAACATATCAAAAAATACAACATAATCTACCGAGGTACCTGCCAGTAAATGAAAGCCCATGGACCTTTGATAGCTGACAGAATATCAGGTATAGATTTCCCAAGTTCTGATTTACAAGAGCCATTCATGTGGAAGTCAAGGCAATCAGAAGAGCAGCTTATTTCGAGTTCATGTAGAAGAACTTGTAAGTCATTGCTATCATCAGCAATATTTATACCGCCAAATATTTCACCTTGGAAGAACATGCAATGAGGTGAATTTTTAAAAATTGTTTTGGTGCAAAAAAGATCAAGCAATTCCACTGACAATGTTGAAGTCGTAAAATAAAAAAATAATAGTCAAAGGAGCAGAAAGATAATGACAAAGCATTATTTACCAAAAAAACTTTCTGATTTTTGCTATTAGGATACTATGAGAACTAGCTTGGATAATTATTATTAACATCGTCATCATCAGTAGTTTTACACCAAATATTTGGGGTCAATGTTATGGTCCTCCATCAATTATCTTATTATCTTGTGTGTGTATTGAGTCATAGTTATTAGACTCATCGTAATGTTTTAGTGTTTTAATATTTTATGCATCTTATGTAATTATGGGATGTCACCCGTGATTATATAAATAGACCCTTGTCTTGTATTGAGATTTTCAAGAAATGAAGTATGAAATCTCCTTTCTCTTTCTAAATTCCTCTCTCTCTAACCTCTCTTCCTCCTCTAGGGTTTCCTCTTTCCCTACCCTCAACTTATCCTTTCTCAAGCTCTGGGGTTTAAACGCCATTGTATCCCCGTTGCCCATACAATGGCGTTTAAACCCTAGAGCTTGAGAAAGGATAAGTTGAGGGTAGGGAAAGAGGAAACCCTAGAGGAGGAAGAGAGGTTAGAGAGAGAGAGAGGAATTTAGAAAGAGAAAGGAGATTTCATACTTCATTTCTTGAAAATCTCAATACAAGACAAGGGTCTATTTATAGAATCACGGTGGCATTCCCATAATTACATAAGATGCATAAAATATTAAAACACTAAAACATTACGACGAGTCTAATAACTATGACTCAATACACACACAAGATAATAAGATAATTGATGGAGGACCATAACACTAAATTTGTTATGGGCAACGGGGATACAAAGGCGTTTAAACCCTAGAGCTTGAGAAAGGATAAGTTGAGGGTAGGGAAAGAGGAAACCCTAGAGGAGGAAGAGAGATTAGAGAGAGAGAGAGGAATTTAGAAAGAGAAAAGAGATTTCATACTTCATTTCTTGAAAATCTCAATACAATGGCGTTTAAACCCTAGAGCTTGAGAAAGGATAAGTTGAGGGTAGGGAAAGAGGAAACCCTAGAGGAGGAAGAGAGGTTAGAGAGAGAGGAATTTAGAAAGAGAAAGGAGATTTCATACTTCATTTCTTGAAAATCTCAATACAAGACAAGGGTCTATTTATAGAATCACGGGTGGCATTCCCATAATTACATAAGTTGCATAAAATATTTAAACACTAAAACATTACGACGAGTCTAATAACTATGACTCAATACACACACAAGATAATAAGATAATTGATGGAGGACCATAACACTAAATTTGTTATGGGCAACGGGGATACAAAGGCGTTTAAACCCTAGAGCTTGAGAAAGGATAAGTTGAGGGTAGGGACAGAGGAAACCCTAGAGGAGGAAGAGAGGTTAGAGAGAGAGAGGAATTTAGAAAGAGAAAAGAGATTTCATACTTCATTTCTTGAAAATCTCAATACAAGACAAGGGTCTATTTATAGAATCACGAATGGCATTCCCATAATTACATAAGATGCATAAAATATTAAAACACTAAAACATTACGACGAGTCTAATAACTATGACTCAATACACACACAAGATAATAAGATAATTGATGGAGGACCATAACAGGACCATAACACTCCATCCGTCCTTCAAAACGAGCTTTCCCTCAAGCTCGTGCTCCATGTGGGTGACCGGACCATCTGGTACCTTGACCTCCCTCCAGAACAACGTGCGGTAACGCGTAGCGGCAGTGGTGGCGTCGGCGAGGGCCGGCGGCGCCAGCAGAAAAATGAGCGGCCTATGGAATGGCTTCATCAGGGCCGCTGGAGGGGCTGGCGGAGTAAGAGCCTGTAGAGGAGGTGGCAACGGCGGCGGCAGAGTAAGAGCCTGTAGAGGTGGCGACGGCGGCGGTGGCGGCGAAGGCGGCGGAGGTGGCGGCAATGACGGCGGAGATGACGGCGGCGAGAGCAACGACGGCGAAGGCGGCGACGGCTGCGGCGGCGGCGGTGTCAGTGCGTCAGGAACGACGGAGGATGGTGGTGGTACCAGTAGCGGTGGTGATGACGACACAAGTTGTGCGGGCTTGGAGGGCTCCGACATAGGAAGAGGCGGAAAGCCGAAGTGTTCTGAAGTCACCAATTTGTCGAGTGTAGTGTTGAGACGAGAGGTGGAAGCTTGAAAAGCCGTCAACATTTTCCACAATGTCGAACAAAGGGTGGCTTCATCCGCGACACTAAGTGTAATCTTCATCCAAATTAATTTAATTAATTAATTAATTAGAATCTAATTAATTAAATAATTAAAATGATATTATGTTGGGAAAGTTGGCTGCCCGAGGGAATGTGACGAAGAAAAGAAAAAACAATATGTATAGAAATGAAAAGTGGACAGAGAAGTTGCGGATTTCAAAAAAAAAATAAGAGTAGGTGATGGGGAATGGCGTGCTGGGCTGATGTTGTCAGAAGGGGGAGGGGGTGGTGGTGTAACTGGTGATGTGCTCGAGGACAAAAGTAAAAGAGAAGAAATTATAATAATAATAAAAGGACATAGGCGGGCAGTTCGAAAGAGGAAAAGAGAAAGCGGGTGGCTCGATACGACAGCGAAAGAGCAGGCGGTTTCGATAATGAAAATCCGGCGTGCTGTCGGGGAAGGGAAGAGCTCGTGGTTGGTCGGCGGCATCGATTTTGGACGACGGAAGAAGCAGTAGTTGTTGGACAGAAGAAGTAGGGGAAGGTGAAGGAGAGGAAGATGGATGACTGTTAGATGGAACAGAGGATGAAGATTTGGGTGTCGAAGCTTGGGAAGGAGAAAAAGACGGAGTCGTGGAAGCTGGGGCTGGGGAAGGAGAAGACGTAGACTTGGATGCCGGAGTAGGGGAAGGAGAATGGTTGGGGATTTAGCATAGGAGATGGGAAGGGAGAAAAAGTTTTGGAAGTGGCAGAGGGGCAGAATTTATTGTTCGACAGAGAAGAGGACCGGGAATGGCTCTGATACCAAATTTGTTATGGGCAACGGGGATACAAAGGCGTTTAAACCCTAGAGCTTGAGAAAGGATAAGTTGAGGGTAGGGAAAGAGGAAACCCTAGAGGAGGAAGAGAGGTTGGAGAGAGAGAGGAATTTAGAAAGAGAAAGGAGATTTCATACTTCATTTCTTGAAAATCTCAATACAAAACAAGGGTCTATTTATAGAGTCACGGGTGGCATTCCCATAATTACATAAGATGCATAAAATATTAAAACACTAAAACATTACGACGAGTCTAATAACTATGACTCAATACACACACAAGATAATAAGATAATTGATGGAGGACCATAACGACAGGTCTTCCATCAATTATCTTATTATCTTGTGTGTGTATTGAGTCATAGTTATTAAACTCGTCGTAATGTTTTAGTGTTTTAATATTTTATGCATCTTATGTAATTATGGAAATGTCACCCGTGATTCTATAAATAGACCATTGTCTTGTATTGAGATTTTCAAGAAATGAAGTATGAAATCTCCTTTCTCTTTCTAAATTCCTCTCTCTCTCTCTAACCTCTCTCTCCTCTAGGGTTTCCTCTTTCCCTACCCTCAACTTATCATTTCTCAAGCTCTAGGGTTTAAACGCCTTTGTATCCCCGTTGCCCATAACAGTCAACTGTAACAATCTACATTTTTTATTTGTATTTGTCAAGTATTACCTGAGATATCTATTTAACATAGATAGTAATACCCCTTCTCCTTGTTAATCCTTCGGCACTAGTACTTTATACTCATCTAATGGATATAGTTTCTTCCTAAAGTTGTACATGTCCAAATCACCTAAATATATTTTTAATTATTTTATCTTTAATGCATTGTCATTCCAACAAACTTCTGAACACAATCAATTTTTTTTTATTTATTTTTGCTATTTTGTCACACATCCATCTTATCCATCTTAATTCATCATGGTCGGCTTAGATAATAATGAACTTTTCATTGTCCAATACTCGGATCCAAATAATATTGTGGGCCTAATTCCTTTTCAAAAAAGTAGTTTGAGAAACCAAAGTCATCAGATATTGCCTTTTTAGATGCTGATGCTAATGACTTGATTCTGCATGATGTTCAAAAATTCTCTCTACAAATTAATACAGAAATCCTGCGCTTATCAAATCATCACCAATCAATAATACCCTCTGGACGACTCCATATTTTTCTAAGCAATACCAAAACAATGCGAGGAAGTTTTAAAAAAGAGAAAGGATGCAAAAAATGACACAAAAAGATGCAACAAAACCATGTTAACAGCCAATCAAACCCAGTAAACTATAGGTAAAAAAGTAGCGCTTTACCATTATATACAAGAAGATTTCCCGAAGCATCCTCTAGCGGCTGAGAAACAGGAACTAATCCACGAAGCTGCAGCATGGCACCAATGAAATCCAGTTGTGCAGTAGATTGCATTTCTTCTACGCCTACATCCTGTATACATGTTTCTAGTGGAGAAGTATTTGACTTTGCAGTTTTACCAAAACAACAAGGACTTTGACTTTGATCTACTTGGTCAACTGTAACATAGGTATTAGCATAGATGTCAGCGAAGAAATCGTAGGCTTTAAGTTTTCTAGGTCAAACCTCGCATCTATTTTTATTGCCTCTTAACAAAGACCTGATTTTGGAAATATTTTGAGAACAAGCTTTGGTACTTAGAAAAGTAATATTTCATGTTTTCTCTATCCCTGTGTTGGTTGTGAAGACTCCTCGCACATTTTGATTGCTAGATTGATACTTCCAGGTGGAATGAAATAGACTTCGTTTTATGCATGTATCCATCCTCCTGAAGGTTCTTGGGTGCATTCTGGTGTATAATATATTATGTTGTTTTTGGTAGTTGCGCTACATATAAAAGAACCGGGTTCAAAGGATTAGGCTCGTATTATCCGTCATTCGTAAAGGTAACATGGTATCAGAGGATTAGATTTTGTCGATCCCGCCTGTGCTGCCGTCATTCGATCCCGCCTGCGCCGTCGTCGTTTGATCCTGCCTGCGCCGCCTGTCGTGTCTTCCCTCGATCCCGCCTGTGTTGGCTGCAGTGATACACCGTCGATCCCGTCTGCTGCGTACCATGTCAATCTCGTCTGTTGCGTACCCCATCGATCCCGTCTGTTGTAAATCCAGTCGATCCCGTCTGCTCCAAATCCCGTCAATCCTGTCTATTGTGACTGGGGAAGTGTTCGTCGACTATTTTGTCGGAGCCTCCTGCCTCCAGAACCACTCTTGTTGTTTTCACTTTTCTCACTTCTACTTGCTACCTCAGTTTGTCCGGCACCCTTGTTGTTGTCTTATTCCTCTCCAACGCTCTTCTCCTTCCATGAGGCCCCTTTTCTTCTTGTTGCTTCTGCCTGTCCCAATGGCCTCATCTCAGATTTCGTACCTTCCGAAATCCAACATCATCCTTAATGGAACCAACTACAGGGAATGGTCCTCCACGATTCGAGTGCTTCTTCGGGGTTTGCAACTTTGGGGTCATCTTGACGGATCCACTCCGGCTCCAACACCTATTCCCGTTGACAATGCTTCCTCTCCTTCTGCAACTAGTGAGACAGATGCGTCCTCTCCTTCTATCACTAGTTGGACAAATTTGAAAAAATGGCATGATGATGACGGCCGGATCATTGTCATCCTTTGCTAGTCCGTTGAGATATTCATTCGTATGGTTGTATATGATTTTCCCACCGCCAGGGAGATCTGGGATCATCTACACTAGCTCTATCTGCCTTCCAGCCAGGCACAAAAGTATTCCATGGTGCAGACGCTTGCTTCAACATATTAGCACGACCGCTCCGTTCAGACCTTCTTTGCGGAGCTTAGTGATTTATGGCGCCAGCTGGATGGGATGTCTACCTCGGCCCTCCGGTTGCCCCACTTGTCCTCGTTGCACCACTATTGCTAAGGAGAGGGATCACCAGCGCATGTATGAGTTCCTCATGCATCTTTGAATGCACCGGGATGCTCCTCCATCCTTATGTGACTGTCTTGTTGTTGTTGTCGCTGAGGAGACCCGTCTTCACTTTTTTAGGGGCATGCGCCCTGCCTCCTCGTCACACTCAGTTCTTGTTGCTCCTTAGCATGACTTCTCGGTACCTGATCCACCAGTCTTACCTCTTCCTCCTGGATTTAGTGCACTTGCTCCATATCGCCCGTCTCCAGCGGTTTCACCCAGTACCTTGCCAGGTTCACCACCGAACTCCGAGCTATCACAGTGTCGTGTTCCCCGTTCTCACTACTGTCACAATTTGGGACACATTCGTTCGGAGTGTCGCAAATTACAGTGTGCCCAAAGCCAACATGGGGTACCTCATAGAGCTGCTCCTATCTTGCCACTTGCTTCTGGCAATCCTACCTTCGTTCCTGATCAGATCATATAGCTCGTTCAACAGCTTTTCTCAGAGTCGTGCCTCCTCGTCCTTTACATATGTTGTCAGCCTTGACTTCGTTTCTCAGACCAACTCAGCGGCTGCATCTGCCTCTGCAGGTATCACTAAGGCTTCATGGTTACTTGATTCTGGTGCATCTTTACATATGACATTTGATGCAGCTCCCTTACATTCTTGCAAGTCTGTTTCTTTTGACCTACGTGTCGTCATTACTGACGGCACCACCTTGCATAATGTTAGTTGTGGTACTCTGCATGCCGCCCATTTTCACATTCCCAATATTGTTTATGTCCCTAAACTTTCCATGAACCTCATATCAGTTAGTTAGCTTGCTTCCCAAGGTTGTCTTGTTATTTTTGATGTATTTTTGTGTAATGTGAAGGATCGTCACACAGGGACACTCATTGGAACCGGTCGTCGTCGTAGCGAGGTTTATGTGCTCGATCATCTCTGGCTTCCCTCACCCACTTCGCCACAAGCTTCCTCTGTTGCAGCTCCCATTTATCTTTCGTCGGTCAGCTTTTCGTAGTGGCATCACCGTCTCGGTCATCCCAGTGGAGCTCGGCTATCCTATCTTGTTCGTCAGGGTCTCTTAGGTCGTGTGTTTATTGATCGTTCGCACTCATGTACGGGTTGTAAGCTTGCAAAAAGCTACAACTCTTATATCGATCCAGAGAGTCTCGATCATCTTTTCCATTTGCTTCAGTTCGCTCTGATGTATAGGATCCCGCCCTCTTTATTTTAAAAGGTAGTCAGCGTTATTATGTTATTTTTGTTGGTGATTTCTCTTGTTATACATAGGTTTATATGATGTGTACTCGAACTGGTTTCTTTCACATTTACGTTGACTTTGTCTCTATAGTGCGTAGTCAGTTCTCCACGTCTATCCGCACTTTTCGCTCTGATTTAGGGGGGAATACCTGTCACATGCTTTTTGTGATCTTTTGGCCTCTCATGGTACTCTACATCAGCTCTCATGTCCCGGTGCTCATTCTCAAAACGGCATTGCGGAAATGAAGCATCATCATATCATTGAGAGGCTCGTACTCTCCTTATTGTCTCTTATGTGTCTCCCTACTTCTGGGCTGAGGCCATATCCACTGCAGTCTATCTTATCAACCTCCAACCATCTACTTTCCTAAATGGTAGCAGTCATGGTGAGCGCAAATTTGGTCGTCCTCATTGTTATGATCACATAAGTGTTTGGTTGTTTATGTTATGTTCTTCCTCCTCCTCGTGAGCGCACCAAACTATCTGCTCAGTACTCCCCTTGTGTTTTCCTTGGTTATACTCTTGAGCACAAGAGTTATAGGTGCTATGACCCTATAGCTCGTCGTGTTCGAATCTCTCGAGACGTTACTTTTGTGGAGGACCGCCATTTTTTTGTTTCATCCTCGCCTTCATCTCCTTCTTCCTCTACTCACACTTCTACTACAGTAGATGACGTCCATCTTCTCTCCATACCACCGCTTGTGTCTCATTCCTCTGAGTTACCTTACACCCAGTCTCCATTAGGATCATCGTCTCCTGTTCTTCCTCCTGAGTCATTTCCACAGTCTCCTGACCTCCCTGTCCAGGTTCGTTCCTCTGTTCTTCCTGAGCCATCTTCACAGTCTCCTGGTCCTTCTGTCTAGGTTCGTGTCACATCTTTTCCTCAGTACTATGCTCGGCACTATGTTTGACGGTCCTGTCCTACAGATGTGACATTTGTCCTTCTGCGCCCGGTCTCTTCCAGTGAGCTACCTATGGATGATCCCCCAGCATGACACTACCCCACTCGTGATCGGCTCAACCATGTTACTCAGCTGATTGATCTACCAGTTCTTGACCTATCAGCCCTTCCAGCGGCTACTTGTGGCGTTACAAAGCCTAATTCCTACAGGGAGGCTGCCTGGATTCCTGAGTGGCAAGCCGCCATGTATGACGAGTTGGGTGCTTTGAAGCGCACTTCTACTTGGGATCTAGTTCCTTTACCCGCTAGTACAACCCCTATCACCTGCAAGTGGGTCTTCAAAGTGATGACTCGCTCGGATGGCGCGGTGGAGAGATACAAGGCCCGATTGGTGGCACGTAATTTTCAGCAGGAATACGGTCGGGACTATGATGAGACCTTCGCTCATGTGGCCCACATGACTACTATCAAGACCCTCATTACCGTCGCAGTCGTCCGTCAGTGGTCCTTGTTTCAGCTGGATGTTAAAAATGCTTTATTTCACGGTGATTTAAAGTAGGAGATGTACATGCTTCCACCACCAGGCCTCTTTATCGCTCTTGGTCTTGTCTGTCGCCTCTGTCGTGCACTTTATGGTCTCAAACAGCCACCTTAAGTCTGGTTTGAGTGTTTTAATTCAGCAGTTCTTGTTGTTGTTTTTCAGCCTGTTAGAGTTCGGCGGTTTGATGGTCTAGTCTCAGCAGCTTGTAGTTCGGGCGATCAGGCGGTTTGTCCATGCGGTATGATTGTGTGGCGGTTTGGTTAGTGACAGCGGTTATGCCTGGCGGCTATCTTGGCAGGATTGGCGGTCTAACTGTTTAGAAGTGTTGCGGTTTGGTAGTCGGCTTCCGGCAGGGCTTTCCAGTCTTGGAGGTCTTCCCACAGTTGCGATCTGGAGGCTAGCCGCAGCTGCGGTCTCAAGGTTAGCCGCCGCAGCGATCTGCAGACTTGCCGCAACAGTGGCCTGATTGTTAACCGCAGCAGCGGCCTGGAGACTTGTCGCAGCAGCGGTCTGGTGATTAGCCGCAGCAGCGGCCTGGTGATTAGCCACAGCAGCGGCCTGGAGGCTTACCGCAGCAGCAGTGGTGGGAGTGCGCAACTGCGGTCTGGTGGGAGTCCGCAACTGCGGTCTGGTGGCAACCCGCAGTTGCAGTCTGGCGGCTAGCAGCAGCGGTCTAGCAGTCTTCAGTGGCGGTTTGGCGGCTTATCTCTGTTGTCGCTAGTGATCAGCAGTTTTGTACGGTATTGCGGTTTGACAGTTTCAAACTGCATAAGCTGCGTGTATTGTATTTAGTCTCACATCTCTTGTTATATTCTCTTATCTCCCTCATTTTCTATAAATAAGGGGGCATACCTATGTATTGTTTTTCTTTTAAAAGCAAAAAAATTTGTCTTTATTTAGCTCTTTTTTACATGTATCAAAGCTAATCGGTCATTTGCTCTTTTTTGCTCGTGGTTTGCTTTTCTAACCGCTTTCGGTTTCTTCCGGTCTTTTTTTGTTCGAGCGATTTCTTCCCGCCCTGCCCTCCCTTGCTTGTCGTTTTTCCTGCGTCTTGTCAATTTGCTTTCTTTTCTGTCCGCGGGGCTTTGTTGGTGTTCGCGCGGCTTCTTTTTCCTGTTCTCTTCTCGCGCAGGTTGTGTTCTCTACTCGCGCGGTCTCTTCTCTGTTTGCTCCTTTTGAGTGGTAAGTCCTCCTTCTGTGATATTTTCCGGCTTCTCACTCAACCGTACGGTTTGAGTCTCTGCCGGTCTTTTTTTCTTGGTCGTGATCTTTCTGCAACTTGTTTGTTGATCTGTTTGTAGGCCTGTGGCCCGCATCAGCGGTCTGGAGATTTGTCGCAGCAGTGGCCTGATGGTTAGCCGCAGCAGCGGCCTGGAGGCTTGTCGCAGCAGCGGCCTGGAGACTTGTCACAGCAGCGGCCTGGTGATTAGCCGCGGCAGCGGCCTGGAGGCTTACCGCAGCAGTAGTGGTGGGAGTCCACAACTGCGGTCTGATGGCAACCCGTAGTTGCGGTCTGGCGGCTAGCAGCGGCGGTCTAGCGGTCTTCAGTAGCGACTAGCGGCGGCGGTCTAGCGGTCTTCAGTGGCGACTAGCAGCGGCGGTCTAGCGGTCTTCAGTGGCGGTTTGGAGGCTTATCTCTGTTGTCGCTAATGATCAGCAGCTTTGTACAGTGTTGCGCTTTGACAGTGTCAAACCGCATAAGTCGCGCAGATTGTATTTATTCTCACGTCTCTTGTTGTATTCTTTCATCTCCACCATTTTCTATAAATAAGGAGGCATACCTATGTATTGTTTATATTTTTGGAGCAATAAAATTTGTCTTTATTTAGCTCTTTTTTTACACAACCAAGTCACTATGATCCAGCCCTGTTTGTTTACTCATCATCATGAGGTCGGACTCTTCTCCTGTTATTTGTGGATGACATGATTATTACTAATAACGATGTCTCCCATATTGAGTTTGTCAAACATCACCTTCAGCAGCAATTCCAGATGACTGATCTTGGCACACGGCGTTACTTCTTGGGCATTGAGTTATCTATCACTCCTACTGGCTACCAGTTATCTCAACAGTGCTACACTTCGGACTTATTGGCCCGTGCTGCTCTATTTGACACTCGTATTGTTGCTACTCATATGGAATTCACCTTCAGATGCATCTGAATGATGGCTCTCCTCTTTCTAATCCGACGCGGTACTATCATCTGGTTGGGAGTTTAGTTTACCTCGCCATTACTAAACCCGACATTGCCTTTGTTGTGCATGTGCTGAGTCAGTTTGTGAGTGCTCTCACAACAGTTCACAATGCTCACGTGTTGTGTGTCCTCTCATATCTTTGTGCTACTATGACTCGTGGTCTATTCTACCCCCGCAGCAATTCTGTCCAGTTACATGCTTTTTCTGATACTACAAGGGACAATGAACCTATTGATCGTCGTTCTGTCACCGGTTATTATCTATTCTTGGTCTCTTCACTCATTGCTTGGAAATCTAAGAAGCAGACCCGCGTTTCTCGTTATAACACAGAAACAGAGCTCTGTTACATGACCACTACAGCTGAGGATATTGACCGGCTTCGTTGGTTGCTTGTTGATCTTGTTGTTGCTCCTTTTGGTCCTACCACTCTCTATTGTGACAACACCGGAGCCATCCAGATTACCTTGAATCCAACCAAGCATTCGCTCTCCAAGCACATTGGTGTCGATGTCTTCTTTCTTCGTGATCAGCACATTCAGGGTACTCATGTTCCTCATTATGATCTCACCGAACGACAGCTTGCCGATTTGCTCACTAAGCATCAAACTCGTGCTCAGTAGGAGTTCAGTCAACCTGAAAGCGGAAAGAGATAGCTGAAGTAATCATCATCTGCGACAGCAGGTTCAAAAGCGAATTCTGACGAGGCAGATCGTACAAGCTCTGCAAGAGAAGGTTGCTGACTGAAAAAGATTCTAACTGTAAAATCCAATGTCTTCATCAGCAAAAGTTTGGACTTATATCTGCACAGTCCATGAAGAGGTGAACACAAAGTTCTTACTCTGGTGTAAATTCAAAACAAACAGGATATTCGGGGGAATATCGAGATCCCCCGTGAATTTGAGGAGGGGTGTTAGTTGCGCTACATAGAAAAGAACCGGGTTCATGCTGGGCTCACACTATCCGTCATCTGTAAAGGTAACAGTTTCTATATTATTAGCTCATGGTAAATTTGTGGTTAAAATTTTATCAAATTTGATAGAACAAATAATTTTAATTATTGTATAATTTCATTCCAAGTTTTATGATTTGCATCTAGAAATTCTAAGATGTCCGGCATCTTATTATTCTCACATGAAAATAAGTAAAAAAAAATAAACAATACCAGATGTTTCAACCAAAGTTTCAGGCCCTAACTGAACAATAACCTTCCTGCTGGCCAAGTGATCAGGACCTCTCCTTAGCAAAGCAGGTTTAAGGTCATCTATAGTTAGAAGAACTGACCCATATTCCTGCAACAGGGAAAATTATTAACTCCTAAGACATGAAAGAAGTATTCAGTTTCATGAAAACTATATCCTTAATTTATACTTGTTAGAGCACATAAAGGTTTCAGATGAAGGACCTTCGACGAGACAATAACATAGAGGAAAGATACCTTCTTGGCTTCAGAAGTCAACCCTTCTTTTGTCTCCTTGTAGGGATTTGATCCAATGATGCAAACCCCAGTGACAATTGCAGCTATTCCACACATTTCCTAGTCCGCCTCTCCACCTCAGGGGAGAAACAAGGGCCCAATCGGTAGTTTTGATATCTATTTATTAAGAACTCACAATGTTAATTGAAGAATGATAATACAAAGCGATTGTACAAAAAAATGACAGACCAGGCTAAGCATCCAAATTAAGGAAAAAATTTTGAGATTCTACTTTATGATTCTAGAATCAACTCCTTGTCCAAGTCGAGCTCCGGATAGAATCTATTGGGGAGCTGGTTTACCCAAATTTTCCCTTTGATCAGCTCTTTACCTTGACCAAGCTCCCAAAAGGGCTATCGGGTGTCAACTCTCTATTTGTAGCAGAATCTTAATAGAAGATATCGGGGCACTGCTCTACCTTGTTTATCCATTCGATTAGCTCTCAACCTTAATTGGGCTCCCGATAAGAATTATTTTTTCTTTCTGATGCGTGCCTTTAAACCATAATAGGTGATTCACCAACTTCTCCATCTAAGGCTACTTCTTCCTCAGAAAATCCGGATGTGATTTCGTCAGCGGATGGTTATAATAATGGAAGGTATCCCCTTCACGCTATCACTGTGAATCTTAACAGGAACATTTACCTGGAATGATCTCGCTCGAATATTATTCATCAGTATCCAAGGCGAGAAAGGATACTTGACTAGGCAGGTTTAGATGACCGCCGGGCAATCCTTTATATGATGTGAGATAAAGATAATGACTTTGTCATGATACGGCAATGTTCATCTATGATGCCCCATATTTGGCAGGTGGTTCAATTTCATGATACAACTTGTGATGTCTAGTCTAAGTTGGCGAAAACATATGGTCAGCAGAATGGACCAAAAACATGTATAGAATCATCAATCTGAAGCAAAAAATTCACAATTTTCGCCAAGGAAGACCGTTTATACCTACTTATTACACTACCTTACATGGCCTTTTAGGAGAAATTTGATCACCAGATGGAAATGTGAAAATAGTTGCTTGATCCCTGTGATTAACGTCGATGAATAATGGATACTTGATTTTCTAGTTGGGCTGAATAGGACATTGGAGGCCTAGAGAGCTAACATGACGCAAGACGGTCCTATGCGATGGAAAAATAAATGTATGAACTCTTAAATGCAATTAATATGAGATCCACGATTTTTAAACTTGCAATAAATTTTCTTTATGAAATCAATTATAAACATTTACCACAATAGTTCAAGCATTCAAGAGAGAAAACAAGAGAGATAGTAAAAGCGCGAGAGTACGTGAAATCAAATCTCTAATTAAACGAGCAAATACAACGACCAAAGCAATTGAAAACAAAGATTATAAGTCACTATCTTTACAAATAGAGAACGAACACAAGATCCAATGCTAAAAGAGATAAAAACACACCTTGAATTTTGCACACAATGAAGGGAGGGCTGGAGAAGCTTTTGGAGGGCTGTCCGGGGCAGATTTCAGCACTCAGAAGTTGCAACTGGCTGTCCAGAAACTCGGACAGCAACTTGGAGGGTGCGGGGCGGCAGCATTCAGCAATAGCAGCAGTTTTTTGACTGCTGGGGACCTGGAAAGCTGCTGTGAGGAGGCTGGAATGTGAGGACTGGCTGCCTGGAGGTTCCCACAGCAATAGGTAGTACGTAGGGGGAGAAATGGGGTCTGCTGGGTTGTATTAGAGGGTGAAACTGCTGCCGGAAATCGTTTCCAGCAAACTGGCCGGCTGGGAGGTGGTTCCGCATGGGGGAGATGGCTTGGGAGGAGTGTGGAAAGCGGCTGGACTTGGCCGGGGAAGAGTGAGGGACGGTATGGTTGCGGCTCCGCAAGTGAGGAAGGGGGCAGGAAGAGGGGAAAGAGACGGTTGCTGGTTTTAGTGAGGAAGTGGGGGAGTGATAGGATCCTTCTAAAATACCCGAAGACAAGATCTCTTTTAAATCAGTAAAAGCAACCCGACTTGCATTAACATAAAAAGAAAACAGATTGAGAGTTCACACAGCTGAAATGAGAGAAACAGATGCACAGGAACTATCAATCCTAAGGAATCGCTTGGCGTCGATCCCTGAACGGATGGTCCACGCAAGAAATGATTGGGCCTCCTTCCCTGATATTTCCGCAAGTTTTCAGCGCACACAAAAGTTACAAAAATTACAAGATAAGATAGCTGGGGCAACACACACCGTTAAATAGTTAAATTAAAGACCAAAATTACCCTTCCCAAAATACTTACCACCAGTCCCCGTGGCTAGGGGCGTATCATTGCCTCCCCATTGCTAGTTCTTTGTCCTCAAGAAACTTGAAGTGTGGATAGCGTTGTTGTAAGGACCAAAGATCTTCTCATGTCGCTTCTGTCGTGGAGTTGTTGTGCCACTGGATTAGTAGTTATGTGAGGGGCCTGTCGGCCCGTTGTACGATCCTCCTTGCGAGTACGGAGTACCTTCATAGGTTCCACCAACAAGTTGCCCTCCATAGTCACGGTGGAAGGTAAGGGTAGGGTTGGTGCCGGAGAAGCTCCCTTGTGTTCGTGCTGCTGTGAGATGTGAAAGGTGTGGTGGATTTTTGCTTCTGGAGGTAGCGCCACGCGATAGACGACTTCGCCGATCCTCGCCGTCACCTGAAAAGGACCACAAAACTTGGGTGATAGTTTATGAAATCCATGTGTCCGCAAACTAGTTTGTCGGTAGGGTTGGTGACACCAACGACCCAATGACGAGTACTCGTTCCCTCCGTTTCTTGTTAGCAAACACCCCCATGTGGTTTTGTGCTTGGAGCAAGTTGAACTTGAGAATTGGTATGGTGCACTCCCGGGCTTCCAAAGAGCGGTCAACTTCGGTGTTGAGAGATGTTCCCTCTATGTAGGGTGAGTGAAGGATGGGCTCTTGCCCATACACCACCTCGTAAGGAGTCAGTTTTGACGGATTGTGGAAGGTCGTGTCGTACCCCCACTCGGCTAATGGCGATCATTCTGTCCAGCACTTCGGGCGCTCAAAACACATGCACCGCAAGTAGCTCTCTAAGCACTTGTTCCCCACTTTTGTCTGGTCATCCGTTTGAGGATGGTAGGTTGTTGAGAATTGCAGTTGCACCTGCAATAAGCGGAGTAGCTCATGTCAAAATTGGCTAAGAAACACAGTGTCCCGATCACTCACAATAGTGGTTGGCAGCCCATGTAGGCGAACGATCTCCTTCGGGAAAATTTTGGCAACTCCCTCTGCGGTATACGGATGGGTGACCGCCATGAAATGTGCTTGTTTGCTCAATTTGTCCACGACTACCAAGATAGTTGTTTTGTCATTGCTCTTTGATAGGCCATCGATGAAATCGAGGGATGTGTCCTGCCATATATGTTCGGAAACCGGAAGCGGTTGAAGCAAACCCATGGGATTCTGATGGTCCGATTTGCACCATTAACAGACTTTGCAACCTTGAATGTGTGCGTATATTTTTGATTTCATGACCTTCCAATAAAACATGTGCTTCATCCTTTGGTACGTGGCCGTGATACCCGAGTGCCCGCCCTCATAGTGCCATTGTGATAAAGTTGGAATAATTTGGAGTTGAGGTAGTTGTCCTTGCCAGCCGCCCCTTCCTCTTCAAGGTACCATTCAGCCATTAGTAGCTTGGTTTAAAGGTAGGATCCGCCTCTTTGGCCCGCATGATGTGCCATAAACGGTCGTCGTGGACCCAAGCCTCCTTGATCAGTTGTAGCAGGGCCGATTGTGGGGAGACCAACATTGAACTCTATGAGCGCTAGCTCAGGTTGCCGAGAGAGAGCATCGGCGCAGACGTTTTCCTTTCCCTTGCGGTATTGGATTTGGAAATCATAACCCATGAGTTTCACCATGTGCTTTTGTTGAGCCGGTGTTGCAATTTTTTGTTCCAGGAAGAACCTTAAGTTTTGATGATCCATACGAATAATAAAGTGATGTCCTATCAAATAATCGTGTCAATGTTGCACCGCCAACACAATGGCCAAAAGTTCCTTTTTGTACACCGAAAGAAGTTAATTCCAGATGACCAGAGCCCTACTGAAGTAGGCAATGGGTGGGCCTTGCTGCGACAAAATTGCTCCCACGTTGGAGTCTGGCTCGTCCATCTCGACCACAAATGTTTTCGTGAAATCCGGTAATTGCAATACGGGAGGGTGTGACACCGTTGTTTGGAGCTGTTTAAAGGCTTTGACTGCCCTTGTGGTCCAGCGAAAAGAGCTCTGTTTGAGTAATTCCGTGAGGGGTTTAGCTATAACTTCGTACCCTTAAATGAACCAGCGATAATACCCGGTGAGACCCAAAAACCCAGCAGTTTTTTGAATGTAGTGGGCTCCGGTCACTCTATCATCGCCTGGAATTTGAGGGGGTCGTTCGCTAAGCCATCGGCGAACTGGAGGCCGAAAGTACACTTGCTCTGTCGAAGATACAGTTCATTTTCCCGCAGCACTTGGAAGGCGAATTGAAGGTGTTGGAGGTGTTCCGTCCAGGAGTGGTTGAATATCAAGATGTCATCGAAGAAAACGAGGAGGAACTTCCGCAATTGATACTCGAACAATTGATTCATAAGGCTTTGGAACGTAGAAGGCACGTTCGTCAAGCCGAAAGGCATGACTAAAAATTCACAATGCTCTTGATGTGTACAGAAAGTCGTCTTGTGTATATCTTCCGCCGACATCCTAACTCGATGATACCCCTCCCTTAAATCCAACTTTGAAAAGAAAGGGTTCCATGTTATTCATCTAGTAACTCTTCAATGATTGGGATGGGATATTTATCTTTGACCGTGTATCTATTTAACTGATAATAGTCTATACACAGTCGTCACGCACCGTCGTTCTTTTGTACCAACACAACCGGTGACGCATATGAACTAGAGTTGTGGTGAATCGTGCCCGCAGCTGTGACGACCCAGGATTTACCCTGCCTTCGCACAGGACTGTTCCTGGCTTCCTGGGCTTTACCTGGCACCACCACCAGGTTGCAGCCCAAACACCCAATCCATCTTTGGCCTACTTCCGGGCACAGCGGGTTGTTGGAGGTCTCTGCCCCCTTTTTGATGAGCAAACTTCATAGTTCAGCGTGCCTTACGGGTACTTCCCAGGAGGTCACCCATCCCGAAATTTCTCTGGCATGAGCACGCTTAGCTATTAAGTTATTTCACTTCTCATCAACAATTGAGTTGCACGTTGAACTATGGAGTTTGCTCATCAAAAGGGAGGCAGAGGTCTCCAACAACCCTGGCTTCCTGGGCTTTACCTGGTACCGTCACCGGGCTGCAGCCCAAACACACAACCCATCTCTGGCCTGCTTTGGGGCACAGCGGGTTGTTGGAGGCCTTTGCCCCCCTTTCCATGAGTAAAATCCATAGTTCAGCGTGCCCAACGGGGACTTCCCGGGAGGTCACTCATCCTAAAATTTCTCTAGCCTGACCACGCTTAACTATAGAGTTTTTCAACTTCTTATTACCAGTTGCGCTCGACTAAAAGGAGGCTAAATCCATCCTATTGACACTTCTGAAAGAATGCACTTCGATTCAGCCTAATCGCGCGACCCTAAGATACAGATTTAGATTGTTGCAGAGCCATGTGCCCGGAAATTTTAGATAATGAATGAATAGCCCGGAAATTTTCTATACAATGTTCTTGTACTTTTTCAACCATCCCTTGACTTTAGCCAAGCCAGTCCCTAAAGACTTGCCGAAAACATCTTCTTTTGCCAGCAAGTACGATACCTTATAATTCATGTGGAGTAGCCTATGATGCCAGTTATTGTAGCAAGTTCAAGTTAGGGCTTAGGACAGGTAACCCATTTTTCGTATTCAGGTTTGGAAAGTCAGTTCATCTTCAAGTCTTTGCTACGCGCCTGCATGTGATCAACTTTCCCACAGAGCAATAGGGATAGCTACTTTAAAGAAAGAGCTCAGTTCCATTCGTTGGGGAGTACCCTCAAGTGCGAGTTTCGTACAGCTCAATTGGTGATGAGAAGTTGAAAAACTTCATAGTTAAGCATGCTTAGGCCAGAGAAATTTCGGGATGGGTGACCTCCTGGGAAGTCCTTGTAAGGCACGCTGAACTATGGAGTTTACTCATTAAAGGGGGACAAAGGCCTCCAACAACCAGTTGTGCCCCGAAGAAGGTCAGATATGGGTTGGGTGTTTGGGTTGTAGCCCGGTGACAGTGTTAGGTAAAGCCCGAGAAGCCAGGAAAAGTCTTGTGCGAAGACCGGGTAAATCATGGGTCGTCACAGCAGCGAGCATCTCCTGAATTAACCTCTCAATCTCGGTATTTTGCAGGGGCGGGTAGCGGTAGGATCGAATGTTAATATCCACTGGTACTTCCTTGATTGGGACTCGGTGATCATGTGCATGAGCGGGTGGAAGCCCCCACGATTCTTCAAAGAGGTTGGCATACTCCCCGAGCAGCTCCTTTAAATGTTGGTTGTCATCCACGAGCAAGGTTGGGCCAATCAGTGTGCTCTCTGATGCACATTCTTGAATCCTGCATAGGGACACCATGTTCAATTGCCCTGATTTCGCTAGTAATTTTTGCATCCGCTGTTGTTTCATCCATACTCTGGTCTAACTCGTTGACCCCCGCAATGAAATTTTCTTGCCTTAACTGTTGAACTCCATCTTCAATTGACTGAAATCTCACTGAATCACCCCAAGTGTCACCAACCATTGGACCCCCCGGATAACCTCGCAACCTCCTAATGGAAGGAGTAGCATTTCCGAAGTGAGCATGACGCCTTGCATGCGCCAACAAAAATCAGCCACCATATGGGAGCTAGTGATGTTCTTGTCGTCGGTCATCGTTACACTAAAAGGGGTAATTTGTGTTAATTTGCATTGGAGTTTGTTCGTCGTGGTGACGTCAAGGAAGTTACGAGTGCTCCTCGAGTCAATCAAAACACTATGGGGTTGGCCCTTGTACGATGTTGTAACCTTCATTGTATAAACCGAAAGGTGGAATGTGGGTTGGTCTCCCCCTGCTCATCTTCCACGACCAATTCGTCGTCCTCCAAGATTACTTCCACGTCATCTTCTTCTCCCTCTGATAGAATCTCAATTGCATATGAATGTCGCCTGTTGGGGCATCAGTGCCCCGGAATGAATTTGTTGCCGCACCAAAAGCATAGACCCTAGCTACACCTCTCGTCCATCTCCGCTGATGATAGCCTTCGACCTTGTTGTGGCCGATCCCCTTGAGCACTTGCTGGGAGAAGGGGAGTTGGGGTGTTGTTTGTCGGCCTAGACAGGAATTTGAACGGGGTGCCGGAAGGCGATCTCCTTTGTTGTGAGTATTGGTGGCGGAGAAAGACAAGGGAGTTGGTGTAGCCTTGCGGCTCCCCCAACGCATCCCTGTGCTCGTGTAGCCTTGCCAGGGAGAAAACGTCAAGTAGCATCTGAACCTCTGAACCTCATAGTCAATCTTGTCTTTGAGTCCCGCCAAACAAAAGCTAATGGCGTGCTATTCTGAAATATTGACTCGATGTCATAAGAGATCAAACTCGTCCAGATAAGCTTGCACTGATGATTGTTATTTCAGATTTTTTAACTTCGTCATAGGGTCATCGAAGAGCATAGACCCAAACTGATGATGTAAGGCCTGGCTGTAGGCCTCCCAGCTAGGCCATTCATGACTTAACTGAACCTTCATATATGAATGGTGCCAATAGAGCGTTTTCACTCCAAATGAACTGAAACGACCTTCACCTTAAGATCTCTCGGCATGTTGTCAAATTAAAAGAACTGATCACATTTATAAATTCATTCGGGTAAGCCCTCACCACTGAAACGTGGGAACTCCAGACGAGCGAGTTGTGTCGCCATATGGTCGGTTCCAGTTGGAACCGGGTCACTCTCAGACGTTGAGGTCATCCCTCCCCGGTTCTACCTCACGCATGTCGGCGAACATCGAGCGGATTTCGTCTAGCGCTCGGGTCTGTTGTTGCTCCAACTTCACCTTGACTTCCTCTTTATTGCGTTGTTGTTGATCGGTGAGGGATAGGATGGTCTGCACCATCGTTTCCTGTTGAAGCTTTAAGGCCTCCATTTCTTGATGAACTTCCTTCGAACGGGTGTTTTCGTGGGCTAGCATGATCGTCGGGGACGATCAGAAGCGGTGGTTGCGGGATGAGGCTCTGATATCAGTGATAGGATCCTTCTCAAATACACCAAGACAATATCTCTTTTAAATCAGTAAAAACAACTTAGCTTGCATTAACATAAAAAGAAAACAGATTGAGAGTTCACATAACTGAAATGAGAAAAACAGATACATAGGAACTATCAATCCTAAGGAATCGCTTGGCGTCGATCCCAAAACGGATGATCCACGCAAGAAATGATCGGGCCTCCTTCCCTGGTATTTCCGCAAGTTTCCAGCACACACAAAAGTTCTGAAAATTACAAGATAAGATAGCTAGGGCAACAAACACCCTTAAATAGTTAAATTAAAGACCAAAATACTCTTCCCAAAATAGTTGACCACCAGTCCCACGACTAGGGGCGTATCAGAGAGTTAGGCTGTTGTAAGGGAGAATGTAAGAGGCTCCGCGTGAATAGGGGAAAAGGCGGAGAGAGGGGGAAATCAACCAACCAATTAGGAGGAAGTGGGGTTGGTTGTTTGAAGGAGGTGGGGGTTTGTTTTCACGTGAGAATGACGGGAGGTGGCTCGAATTAAGGGGAAAAGGGATTGGGTTGCATGTGAGGAATTAGTGGGGGAAGTGGAGGCTTAAATTTAGGAAGTGGTTCCTAAATAAAAGGAAGTAGGGTAATGGGTAGTGTTAGAGTTCGGCGGTTTGATGGTCTAATCTTAGCGGCTTGTAGTTCGGGCGTTCAGGCGGTTTGTCCAGGCGATCTGATTGTGTGGCGGTTTAGTTAGTGGCAGCGGTTTTGTCTGGCGGCTATCTTGGCATGATTGGTGGTCTGACTATTTAGCAGTGTTGCGGTTTGGTAGTTGGCTTCCCGCAGGGCTTTCCAGTCTTGGAGGTCTTCCCGCAGCTGCAATTTGGAGGCTAGCCGCAGCTGCGGTCTGAAGGTTAGCCGCAGCAGCGGTCTGGAGACTTGCCACAGCAACGGCCTGATGGTTAGCCGTAGCAGCGGCTTGGAGACTTGTCGCAGCAGCGGCCTGGTGGTTAGCCGCAGCAGCGGCCTGGTGGTTAGCCGGGCGGCCTGGTGGTTAGCCGCAACAGCGGCCTGGAGGCTTACCGCAGCAGCAGTGGTGGGAGTCCGCAACTGCGGTTTGGTGGGAGTCCGCAACTGCGGCCTGGTGGCAACCCGCAATTGCGGTCTGACGGCTAGCAGCGGCGGTCTAGCGGTCTTCAGTGGCGGTTTGGCGGCTTACCTTTGTTGTCGCTAGTGATCAGCAGTTTTGTACAGTGTTGCGGTTTGACAGTGTCAAACCACATAAGCCGCGCGGATTTCATTTAGTCTCACATCTCTTGTTGTATTCTCTTATCTCCCACATTTTCTATAAAAGGGAGCATACCTATGTATTGTTTATCTTTTTGGAGCAATAAAATTTGTCTTTATCTATCTCTTTCACATTATATCAAAGCGAACCGATCTTTTGCTCCAATTAGATTGCGGTTTGTTTGTCTAACCGCTTCCGATTTGCTTCTTTCGGTCTTCTTTTGGACTTCTTCCAGTTTTCTTCCCGCCCTGCCCTCCCTTGCTTGTCGTTGTTCCTGCGACTTCTTCCTTTGCGACTTATTCTGTTCGCGCGGCCTTCCTTGCAAGCCGTTCTTCCTTGCACTTTCTTGTTTGTGGCTACTTGTTTGTGCGGCCTCTGCGGGTTTCTTGTCGCGCGCCCTTCTTTGTTAGTCGCTCTTTTTTGCAACTTGTTGTGTTTGCGCGGCTTCTCTGCTATTAGCGCTTCCTTCTTTCTCCTGTGCTCCTGCGGGTTGTTTCTTCCTACGACTTGTTTCTTCTAGCGTGGGTTGTTTTCTCTACTCGCGCGGTCTCTCCTCTTTTGGCAACCTGTTCTTCCGGCTTCTTACTCAACCGTGTGGATTGAGTCTTTGTCGGTCTTCTTTTCTTGGTCGTGGTTTTTCTGCGACTTGTTTGCCGATTTGTTTGACAGCCTGTTCTCTTTGGTCTTGCGCATTTTTTTGTTTGCGCGATCTCTTTTTGCTCTTTTGTCGTCTTGTGTCTAACCGTGCGGTTAATCTCTTTTCTTTCTGGTTTCTTTCTCCATGAGGTCGGTTTCTCTTATCTCCTCTACAGCTCGTGCTCTTTTGGTCTCTTCCGATAAGTGGCTTATTGACTCTG
The DNA here is from genome assembly GCA_039583875.1 of Platanthera guangdongensis. Lineage (NCBI taxonomy): Eukaryota > Viridiplantae > Streptophyta > Magnoliopsida > Asparagales > Orchidaceae > Platanthera > Platanthera guangdongensis. The sequence continues at coordinate 161,776,157 of CM077160.1, read as the reverse complement.
CTGCCAATTATCACATGACCGGCAATTCTTGTTTGTTCTTCTGCTTGAACAACCAGAAATGGGTATCTCTTGTCATTATTGCCGATAGGACTTCTACTCATGTGCATGGTGTAGGCACTGTGCACATCACTCCATCTTTGCAGCTTGAGGAAACTCTCTATGTTCACATGTTTCCGTGCAATTTGTTGTCTGTTCATGCTCTCTGCACACAGTTGCACTGCACGGTTACTTTTACTGTCACTACTTGTTCTTTCTAGGATTCTGCCTCTAAGCCTACGATTGCTACAGGGACTGCGAGTGGTGGCCTATTCTTTCTTGACAATGTCATTACTCTTTTTGCTTCTTCCCTTCAGCAATGGCATCGTCGTCTTGGTCACCCTCCTTCTCGCCTCATCCACCAACTTCTTTCAGATCTTCCTCAATAGAATTCCCCTTTGAATTGTGAAGCATGTCAGCTTGATAAACATCATCGCTCTTCTTTCTCAGCACGACCGAGACGTAATTCTTCTTGTCTTTTTGAACTAGTTCACTCTGACATCTGGGTCCCGTTGCTACTGTCATTGTTAGTAGAGGTAGCTTGTACTTTGTCACTTTCATTGATGATTTCTCAAGGTGTACTTGGTTGTATCTCTTGAAAGATCGTTCTGAACTTTACACTGTATTTACAACATTTTATAATAAGATCTTGATACAGTTTAATGTGTTTATTCAAGTTATTCGTACTGATAATGTCAAGGAATATGTCAGCTGTCAATTTTTTGATTTTTGTGCGAGCCATGGTTTGATTCATCAAACATTTTGCCCCTATACCTCTCAATAGAATGATGTTGCTGAACGCAAGAATCGTCATCTCTTGGATGTTGATCGTAGCCTTCTGTTACAAATGAATGCTTTTCGGTCTTATTGGGGTCATATCGTCATTCTTTCCTGCTATCTCATTAATCGAATTCCCTCATCTATTCTTCAGGACAAGGCGTCATTTTCTATTTTGTATCCCGAGGCTGAGCCGTTTCCTTTACCTCATTGGATTTTTGGATGTACGGCGTTTGTTCACATACATTCTCCTGGTCGTGACAAACTTTCTTTCTGTTCTGTTAAATGCATATTCCTTGGTTATTGTCCGACTCAGAAGGGATATCGCTGTCTTGATCCTCTTCTCGGCAAACAGTACGTCTCTGTTGATGTCATCTTTTTTGAGGATACACCGTATTTTTCTCCTGCTTCTTCTCGTTTGCCCTCTGATACTTCCTCTTCAAATCTTATTATCTCGGCACCTATGTCAGACCTAGTTCTTTCAACCATTGTTCCTGTTATACTGTCTCCTTCTCTTGAGACTGAATCTTTGTCCTTTGAGCCTTCTGTGCCTGTTCCCGGGTCTCTTCCCTCTTCTGACAATGGATCTGCTCCTACGGACCAGAGTGATCTTGATCTTCTCATTGCCTTACGGAAGGGTGTCCGTCGATGCACTAAGCATCCTATTGAAGATGTTGTCTCATATGCTCGGCTTTCTTCGGTTGTCAAGTGTTTTGCTCTTGTTATATCTTTTACTATCATCCCGGCTACATATCAAGAGCCTCTTGCTATTCCGTAATGGAAGGCCTCTATGGATGAAGAAATGAAAACCTTAACTGAAAGAGATGCTTGGACACTTGTTCTCACACCTATGGGCACAGATATGGTTGGTTGTCGATGGTTTTTTGTTGTCAAGTATCTTTCAGATAGTTCTGTTGACCGTTATAAGGCGAGGTTTGTTGCTAAAGGATTTACTCAGACGTATGGTGTTGACTTCTTTGATACATTTTCTCTTGTTGCTCATATCAGCACTATACGTGTTCTTTTCTTTGTCACGGTTAATAGAGACTGAGAAATGTCTCAGTTAAATGTGAAGAATGTTTTCCTCTATGGTGATTTGCAAAAGATGATTTACATAGAGCAACTTCTTGGGTATGTTGCTCCGGGGTGAGTCTCAGATATGCAAGCTTCGGAAGGCGATTTATGGTTTAAAGCAGAGTTCACGAGTTTGGTTTGACAAGTTTAGTGGGGTTATTTCTCTTATTAGGTTCAATCGGAATTCTGTTGATCATTCTCTGTTTATACGCAAGACTACTAAAGATCTTGTGATTCTTGTTGTCTATGTTGATGATATCTTTCTTACTAGTGATGATAAAGAAGGCATTGATCTGGTGAAACGACATCTGCGACAACATTTTGTCACTAAGGATATGGGAACTCCAAAGTATTTTCGGGGAATTGAGATTTCACGAAAGCAAAACTCTGTGGTTCTTTCGCAGCGGAAGTATGCGCTAAATCACTTAAAGTAAACTGATTTTCTTGGCACAAGACCTGCTCGTTGTCTAATGGCTGTTGGGGATGATAAGGGGTGGACTGAAGATTCTCCTCTTCTCCCAGATTGTACTGTGTGTAGGCGACTTGTAGGCAAACTCATCTATCTGACTGTTACAAGACCAGATATCTGTTATATAGTTGGGAAGGTCAGTCAGTTTATGCAAACTCCTATAGAGTGTCATCTGCGTTCTACTATGAAAATTCTGGAGTATGTGAAAGGGTCTCCAGGAAAGGGCTTGTTGTTTCAGAAGCATGATCATTTGAAAATTGAAGCGTATTCTGATGTCAGCTATGCTGATAACAAAGAAGATAGAAAATCTACATCAAGTTTTTACACCTTTGTAGAAGGAAATCTTGTTAGCTGGAAAAGCAAGAAGCAATCAGTGGTTTCAAGGTCAAGTGCTGAAGCTGAGTATAGGAGCATGGCTTCAACAACTTGCGAATTGAAGTGGTTACGAGCGCTTATGCTTGACTTGGGAGAAGTCTATGATCATCCTCTCCCTATATTCTGTGATAACAAAGTCATTATTTACATATCGAAGAATCATGTCTTCCATGAAAGGACAAAGCACATTGAAGTCGATTGTCATTTCATTAAAGAAGAGGAGTTGAAGAACCAGATCTGCACTCCGTCTGTCACTTCTGATAAATAACTGCAGACATCTTCACGAAACCAGTTTCCGCTACTCTTTCGGATGTTTGTGACAAGCTGTACATGGTTGATATATATGCTCCAGCTTGAGGGAGAGTGTTAGAGTTCGGCGGTTTGATGGTCTAGTCTCGGCGGCTTGTAGTTCGGGCGGTCAGGTAGTTTGTCCAGGCGGTCTGATTGTGTGGCGGTTTGGTTAGTAGCAGAGGTTTTGTCTGACGACTATCTTGGCAGGATTGGCGAACTGACTGTTTAGCAATGTTGCGGTTTGGTAGTCAGTTTCCCGCAGGGCTTTCCAGTCTTGTAGGTCTTCCCGCAGCTGCGGTCTGGAGGCTAGCCGCATCTGCGGTCTGAAGGTTAGCTGCAGCAGCGGTCTGGAGACTTGTCGCAGCAGCGGCCTGATGGTTAGTCGTAGCAGCGACTTGGAGATTTGTCGCAACAGCGGCCTGGTGGTTAGCCGCAGCAGCGGCCTGGAGGCTTAACACAGCAGCAGTGGTGGGAGTCCGCAGCTGCGGTTTGGTGGGAGTCCGCAACTGCAGTCTGATGGGAACCCGCAGTTGCAGTTTGACGGCTAGCAGCGGTGGTCTAGCGGTCTTCAGTGACGGTTTGGCGTCTTACCTCTGTTGTCGCTAGTGATCAGCAGCTTGGTACAATGTTGCGGTTTGACAGTGTCAAACTGCATAAGCCGCGTGGATTGCATTGTGTCTCACATCACTTGTTGTATTCTCTAATTTCTCTCATTTTCTATAAATAAGGGGGCATACTTATATATTGTTTATCTTTTTGGAGCAATACAATTTGTCTTTATTTAGCTCTTTTCACAGGTAGGTAGGAGGTAGTGGGGAGGAGGTTGTTGAGGAGTGGGGTGGTAGCCGACTGGTGGAGGGTTGGTGGTGGTCGTAGGTGTCTGCTGGTGGTGGTGGTATTCGTCGGAGGTATTTTTCAGTGATCGCCGGAAAATGCAAAATGAAGGGAAATTGTAGAGGAGGTAGTGGTGAGTCATTGGAGGTGACCAGAGACGTTCTCCTATGGTCACCAGAGTTGGAAACTGAGGTAAGGGTTTGTTTTGAGGGGAAGGAGAAGAGGGGTTATGGTGGCTCCAAGGTAAGGAGATGGGGGGATGATAGATGGAGGGTTGTTGCTTGTGGAGGAAGAGGAGGGGTTGTTGGCCGGCTGCTGCTTGTGGAAGAGGAGGGATTGCTTGGCCTGGATGATGTTTGTGGTGGAGGATGATGGTGGTGGTCGGCAAGGTGGTGGGAATTCAAAAGCTTCGCACCCGAAACTCAGCTTCGGCACCGAAATTACGAAAAGATGGCTCCTATGCTCTAATCTTTCAATACCCGAAATGAGAGCTCTCACCCTCAATATAGATCCTAGAGGGCAGCGGACAACTATGATTGACCAAACGTTGTGACTCAAAAATAAATAAATAAACAACTCGAAATGAAAAATGAAAAAAATAACTAATGCTCGAATCATCGAACTGCATAAGATGACGGTTCCGATCATCACGTAAATCAATATGTGTGTCGTGATCCCCATCTTGTATTCCATGGTGTATCCTCAGTTTGGTAACATCTAACATGGCATCTAGTTGTACGTGGATAATTGATCCGGCAGTAGTTGATCAAATGACCAACTCATCTCAATCTTTTTCTATATGTGAACTTCTCTGGTGTCAATCTAAGATTATGTGTGGATGGCTCCATCTTTCGTATTTCTAGAAAGAGCATTGTTCACATTCAAAACCTCACCTTAGATTCCACCCTGCATGTTCCTAAGTTATCATCTATCATTCATCTATGAGTCACCTTGCTAAAAAAATTGAATTGTTCTATGATTTTTTTTCTTTCACAGTGTGTTTCTTAGAATCTTCAAACGAAGAAAATGCTTGGGAGTGACACAAATGGTGTACAACCCCGTATTCGCGAAGATTGGGCCCCAAAACAAGGTAAGCAAGTTTTTAAGCTTTTTGGGAGTTTTGCACTCCTAGGGGCCAATTTTTGGTGAACATGAAAAACATACTAGTAGGGGGAGAAAATATTTCTCCCCCCCAAGGCGCTCTTGGCAAGCCGCCGCAAGCCGCCTCAGGCCGCCAGGCCGCAAGCCGCCTCGGGCCGCCAGGCCGCAAGCCGCCCCAGGCCGCCAGGCCGCAAGCCGCCCATGCCGCCAGGCCGCAAGCCGCCTCAGGCCGCCAGGTCGCAGGCCGCCCCCTCTTGACGGCCCAGCGGGGCGAGACCGGCCGGGGGCCAGGGTCTCGCCCCCGCCTCTTCTTGCTCGGCGGCCTAGCGGGGCGAGACCGGCCGGGGGCCAGGGTCTCGCCCCCGCCTCTTCTTGCTCGGCGGCCTAGCGGGGCGAGACCGGCCGGGGGCCAGGGTCTCGCCCCCGCCTCTTCTTGCTCGGCGGCCTAGCGGGGCGAGACCGGCCGGGGGCCAGGGTCTCGCCCCCGCCTCTTCTTGCTTGGCGGCCTGGAGGGGCGAGACCGGTCGGAGGCCGCGGTCTCGCCTTTGCCCCCCCCCTGCAGTTTTACCTTCTTGCCCTCGGGGGAAATTCCCCCTTTACCCCCCGGCGTGGCTGTTTTCTATTGGCCCAAGGCTTTTTGGGCGTGAGGGTATCTCGGTCATTTTGGTCCAAGGGTTTTGGAAAACTATAAATAGACCCCCTTGGGTGCCTTGGAGAGCATCTTCATCTTCTTCTTCTTCTTGCTTGCTCCTCCCTTAGTTTCTTCTTGGTAGAGTTGAGAGAGCTCCTCCAAGGCACCCTAGCTCGAGCATTGGCTAGGGAGGGGAAGTGCTCAGGTAGCCTTCCGGGTGTGAGGTGGGACCTCCGCGCTAGAGCTGAGGGTCTGTTCCTAGTTTCTTGATCCTTTGGTCCGTGACGTTCTCTCGAGTGTAGTAGGTGTGAGGTCACCCCTTTCAAGGGACCCCGAACTCCACAGAGACCAGGTTTCTGGTTTCAACATTTTGGTGCGGTGAGCGTGGAGAGTGACCAGCACAGAAGATCTCGGGAGAGTGTCATGACGGGAGGTCAAGGAGGTAGTGATGATCTCGGCGAGCTCCCCACCCCAGGACCCTTTGTGGGGAGGCAAGAGTTCATGGCCTCCATCCATGGCATCATGGAGATGTTGCGAAGCATTGCTCCTCAGGGTGGCAGCTCCACCCCGACCCCCCAGGAGTTAGCTCCCCCTCTCGACGAGTCGACTCCCAGGGGTCTAGGCGAGATGACCCCAGCAGGGGGAGAAGGAAGTGCACCAAGAAGAAGGCCCGGGAGGGAGAGGATGGGCGATGGGGTCGAGCGAGACCTCACCGGCCGAGAGTTGTTCTCTAGCCCGGCGAGTGCCAACCTCCCAGGGGAGCAGGCCGCGCGAGTAGAAGTGGCGAGACCACCCCTTAGGGGGTCACCCTTCAGCGAGCTGATCATCTCAGCTCCCGTTCCCGAGGGGTTCAGAGAGTCAGACATGGCTTACTATTCCGGGAAGGATGATCCCGTCCAGCATCTGCAATGGTTCGAGGATGCCGTCTCCATCAGGCCGATGACAGATGCCTTCAAGTGTCGCCTCTTTGCGATCACGCTGAAGGAGAAGGCAAGGGACTGGTTCCATCAACTCCCTCCGAGGTCGATCTATGGGTTCGAGGACTTGAGCCGAAGCTTCCAGCTCCGCTTCTCCACCTCCAAGAAGCGGAAGAGGAGTCCTGAGTTCATCTTCCTGATAAGGCAAGGGGCCGAGGAGTCGCTGGCCCGTTACGTTGACAGGTTCCAAGAAGAGATCTTGGAGGTCCAAGAGATGCCTGGGTATGCTCTCCAGATGGCCTTCACCGTTGGGCTGAAGGAGGGTTTCTTCAAGATGAGCTTGACCCGGAAGGCCCCCCTTTCCTTCGAGGAGCTGATGGAAAGGGCGGCAGAGGAGATCGCCATGGAGGCAGCCAACCCGGCATTTGTCAAGAAGCTGGCGAAGTTGACGGAGGTGGAGTCAAAGGAGCAGGGTGGCTCGAGGCATCAGGAAGGAAGAAGGAGAGAGGAGCAGAGAGCTCAGGGGTTCCAAGGACAGGAGGGGCCGGAACCAGGCTGGAGGCAGCAGGGAGGACCTGCCCAAGGTCCAGGAAGAGCTCTCATCCAAGGAGGGGGGAACTTCCATGGGGGCCAAGGGAGGTATAACTTCCATAGGCAAGCCCCAAGGCAGCTCTTTCCCCCGCCACAGCAAGCCTTGGCGATAGGAGGGGGAAGAGGTAACAGGAGAGAGCGTCCAGCCCGCCGAAAGAGGGGAGGAGCGCTACCGTACTGTGACTTCCACCAGGTGGAGGGGCACGCCACAGCTACCTGCCCCGAGTTCTTGGAAGTGAGGGGCGCGAGAGGCCCTGCGCAGCCGCAGCTGCCGGTGCGGGTAGAAGAGGTTCTACCCGGAGAAGGGGGTGATGATATATGCGAGGACCGGGTCGACGTGGGAACCCGAGGTGGTATAGGAGTGATCCACGGTGGAGTGGGGGTTGAGGCCACTCGGAAGGCAAGCCTCCATGTCATGTACCGAAGGAGCGTTGCCTCAACCTCCCAGACCCCACCCCCAGAAGAAAAGATCACCTTCTCGGTGAAGGACCTGCCGGATCATGAGGATCCGTTCTGCGATGCGCTGGTCATCCAGACGGCCATCGAAGGCTACACCGTCTCCCGGGTCCTGGTTGACAACGGAAGCTCCGTCAACGTCATTTTCAAGAAGGCGTTTGACGAGATGAAGGTAGAGCCAAGGAGGGTGTTGGCCTCGGATAGACCTATGTTCGGATTCTCAGGAGAGAGAAAGGAGGTGGAGGGTGGAGTCGGACTCCAAGTAAAATTGGGAGGAATCTCGAGGAACTGCCGGTTCGTCATTGTTGACGCTCCAAGCAGCTACAACGCCATCTTCGGAAGACCCATCATCAGCGCCTTTCGTTGTGTGCCGTCTTCATTCCACCAATGCCTCAAGTTCAGCTCAGGAGGGATCCAGGTCAGAGTCAAGGGAGACTCCAGGATGGCACGGCAGTGCTACGTCACGGCCGTCAACACCATCTCTTGGTTAGCCAAGGCAGAGGAGATGGAGAAGATCATGGAGAGCCTGAGCAGGATGGAAGTGTCCGGCGAGGAGGAAGCGGATGGCGACCACCGGGCCAAGACCCCCTGAAGAAGCCTCGCCCCGGCAGAGTCCTGTATGTATCTTATCTTGTAATGAGTCCAACCCCCGACCAGCTGAGTCGGGAGGATCATGTAACCCATCTATTTTCCCCATTTGAGGATGTAGGATTTGGTAAGGTTTGATTGTGATGCTCGGTCCCTTTGCTCCGATGATGATTCCGCTGTCAGGCTCCCACTAACTGGCTGGGTAGGTTGATCTCTCGTGGTAGCCCAAGTCCTTAGCTCCGATGATGATTCCGCCGCCAGGCTTCCACTAGCTGGCTGGGTAGGTTGATCTCTCGTGGTAGCCCAAGTCCTTAGCTCCGATGATGAATCCGCCGCCAGGCTCCCACTAGCTGGCTGGGTAGGTTGATCTCTCGTGGTAGCCCAAGTCCTTAGCTCCGATGATGATTCCGCCGCCAGGCTCCCACTAGCTGGCTGGGTAGGTTGATCTCTCGTGGTAGCCCAAGTCCTTAGCTCCGATGATGATTCCGCCGCCAGGCTCCCACTAGCTGGCTGGGTAGGTTGATCTCTCGTGGTAGCCCAAGTCCTTAGCTCCGATGATGATTCCGCCGCCAGGCTCCCACTAGCTGGCTGGGTAGGTTGATCTCTCGTGGTAGCCCAAGTCCTTAGCTCCGATGATGATTCCGCCGCCAGGCTCCCACTAGCTGGCTGGGTAGGTTGATCTCTCGTGGTAGCCCAAGTCCTTAGCTCCGATGATGATTCCGCCGCCAGGCTCCCACTAGCTGGCTGGGTAGGTTGATCTCTCGTGGTAGCCCAAGTCCTTAGCTCCGATGATGATTCCGCCGCCAGGCTCCCACTAGCTGGCTGGGTAGGTTGATCTCTCGTGGTAGCCCAAGCCCTTAGCTCCGATGATGATTCCGCCGCCAAACTCCCACTAGCTGGCTGGGTAGGTTGATCTCTCGTGGTAGCCCAAGTCCTTAGCTCCGATGATGATTCCGCCGTCAAGCTTCCACTAGCTGGCTGGGTAGGTTGATCTCTCGTGGTAGCCCAAGTCCTTAGCTCCGATGATGATTCCGCCGCCAGGCTCCCACTAGCTGGCTGGGTAGGTTGATCTCTCGTGGTAGCCCAAGTCCTTAGCTCCGATGATGATTCCGCCGCCAGGCTCCCACTAGCTGGCTGGGTAGGTTGATCTCTCGTGGTAGCCCAAGTCCTTTGCTCCGATGACGATTCCGCCGCCAGGCTCCCACTAGCTGGCTGGGTAGGTTGATCTCTCGTGGTAGCCCAAGTCCTTAGCTCCGATGATGATTCCGCCGCCAGGCTCCCACTAGCTGGCTGGGTAGGTTGATCTCTCATGGTAGCCCAAGTCCTCAGCTCCGATGATGATTCCGCCGTCAGGCTCCCACTAGCTGGCTGGGTAGGTTGATCTCTCGTGGTAGCCCAAGCCCTTAGCTCCGATGATGATTCCGCCGCCAAACTCCCACTAGCTGGCTGGGTAGGTTGATCTCTCGTGGTAGCCCAAGTCCTTAGCTCCGATGATAATTCCGCCGCCAGGCTCCCACTAGCTGGCTGGGTAGGTTGATCTCTCGTGGTAGCCCAAGTCCTTAGCTCCGATGATGATTCCGCCGCCAGGCTCCCACTAGCTGGCTGGGTAGGTTGATCTCTCGTGGTAGCCCAAGTCCTTAGCTCCGATGATGATTCCGCCGCCAGGCTCCCACTAGCTGGCTGGGTAGGTTGATCTCTCGTGGTAGCCCAGGTCCTTTGCTCCGAGGTGGTCCCGCTGTCAGGCTCCCATTAGCTGACTTGACAGGTTGACCCCTCGGGGGAGGCCAAGTGTTTGCACCCCGAGGCCGTCTCGTCACCCAGGCTCCCATTAGCTGGCTTGACAGGTTGACCCCTCGGGGGAGGCTAAGTGTTTGCACCCCGAGGCCGTCTCGCCACCCAGGCTCCCATAGCTGGCATGGCAGGTTGACCCCGAGGGAAGTTACACTCCGCGAATACGTTGGGTTGGATGTTTCTTTCCGAGCTTGTGCCAGCCTCGAAAAGAGCGGGGATTGTGTACAACCCCGTATTCGCGAAGATTGGGCCCCAAAACAAGGTAAGCAAGTTTTTAAGCTTTTTGGGAGTTTTGCACTCCTAGGGGCCAATTTTTGGTGAACATGAAAAACATACTAGTAGGGGGAGAAAATATTTCTCCCCCCAAGGCGCTCTTGGCAAGCCGCCGCAAGCCGCCTCAGGCCGCCAGGCCGCAAGCCGCCTCAGGCCGTCAGGCCGCAAGCCGCCCCAGGCCGCCAGGCCGCAAGCCGCCCAGGCCGCCAGGCCGCAAGCCGCCTCAGGCCGCCAGGTCGCAGGCCGCCCCCTCTTGACGGCCCAGCGGGGCGAGACCGGCCGGGGGCCAGGGTCTCGCCCCCGCCTCTTCTTGCTCGGCGGCCTAGCGGGGCGAGACCGGCCGGGGGCCAGGGTCTCGCCCCCGCCTCTTCTTGCTCGGCGGCCTAGCGGGGCGAGACCGGCCGGGGGCCAGGGTCTCGCCCCCGCCTCTTCTTGCTCGGCGGCCTAGCGGGGCGAGACCGGCCGGGGGCCAGGGTCTCGCCCCCGCCTCTTCTTGCTCGGCGGCCTAGCGGGGCGAGACCGGCCGGGGGCCAGGGTCTCGCCCCCGCCTCTTCTTGCTTGGCGGCCTGGAGGGGCGAGACCGGTCGGAGGCCGCGGTCTCGCCCTTGCCCCCCCTGCAGTTTTACCTTCTTGCCCTCGGGGGAAATTCCCCCTTTACCCCCCGGCGTGGCTGTTTTCTATTGGCCCAAGGCTTTTTGGGCGTGAGGATATCTCGGTCATTTTGGTCCAAGGGGTTTTGGAAAACTATAAATAGACCCCCTTGGGTGCCTTGGAGAGCATCTTCATCTTCTTCTTCTTCTTGCTTGCTCCTCCCTTAGTTTCTTCTTGGTAGAGTTGAGAGAGCTCCTCCAAGGCACCCTAGCTCGAGCATTGGCTAGGGAGGGGAAGTGCTCAGGTAGCCTTCCGGGTGTGAGGTGGGACCTCCGCGCTAGAGCCGAGGGTCTGTTCCTAGTTTCTTGATCCTTTGGTCCGTGACGTTCTCTCGAGTGTAGTAGGTGTGAGGTCACCCCTTTCAAGGGACCCCGAACTCCACAGAGACCAGGTTTCTGGTTTCAACAAATGGGCTTTCAAAGTATTATGTAGTTCCTACCTCAAGGATTGTCTGGATTTCTTGGGTTTCCTGGTTCTAACAAGAGATTAAGTTTCTAAGGTAATCTTTATCTATTATTTATTACCTCCATTCCAGTTCATCACCTCTCTTAGAATTCCCAGTTTTAAAAAAAACATATAAACCATTTTTATTTATTATCTGTTTTCTATGCTTAAATCTTTTATTTTCTTCCCTCAAAGCCTCAACGCCAGTGTAAAAGAAAAGTAACACTTTGGTTCATATGGTTTAGGGATTCAAGTAAAGTGGCAATAGCACATTGCGGGAGTTAATCCTTAAAAAAATGCTTGAATGTCAATATTTATAATCCAAGTAAAATTCAAAGGAGGAAAAACAGTAGGGAATGATTGATAGAAAGAGATGGAAAGAGGAAGGAAGGGAGAGAAAGGCTACCATATGTAGGAGACCCAAGGTTGGGGGTAATCACGTTAGCTATGTATATATGGCAGTCAACAAGGTGCAGCGGCTGCCAACAGCTGATCGGAAATACGATAAGCAGGAGAAAGAAACTTCAGCGAGTATTTGCAGTGCCTCCGGCGGTGTAAGTTAAGCTGATGCCGTCCTGAGAACGATAGACGAACGTCGTCGGTGCCAGGCGGAGGGCGGAGGAACGCGGAAGCGTGGGGAGACGGTTTCGCTAAAAATATTTCGTCCGGTCCAGGGCAAACCGGTAATCAAGCGAGCACGCTGGATCATTTTAAGCCATCGCTCTGCGAGGAGAAATATTTACAAGTGATCACAGTTTCTTAGATGTCGTTAAGACAACTTTGTAGATTGTTTGAGAAAATATATGAAAGTATTTGTGTAACTCGGTCATATTGAACTATAATCATGTTTTATATCAATCATGTACGAAAATTTGTGCTGTCGGAAATATACGTCTCGATTAAGGAGGCGTGTAAGGTGATCTAAAGTACGTTAGACGCATCAACATTTTTCCCTCCACGCGATAGTTTGATTTAGAGTCAATTTGATGCACGAGCATTTTTTATTTTATCGTTCACATTAATTTATCATAAATTCGACGAATTCACTAATCTTATTATTTTATAATTTTTATCAAAAAATTATGTATATTTAGATAAAATGAAAAATCAATTCTCATCATGAAAGAAACTTCTATTTGAGATCCCAACTGACGAGAATTTTGATCCCTATTAGATTGGGTGGTACGGTTGGAGATCGAAAAAATAATGTTCTTAAACAGAGCTCCCTTTATGATATTGTAAGCATGCATGAAAGGAGAAAGTCTACCGGGGTATTTTATTGATTCCAAATGATAGCTATTCAAACTGGCAAACAATGGCGTTTGTGCTTTTTAAAAACTCAGTCGAGAAAGCAATTAAACAAATGGAGCCTTAAGTGCTACTTGCCCTGTTGCTTGGCTCGGGCACTTGTTGGGCTTCATGGTTGGGTGTTGCTGAAAGGCTGGTGGTCTGGCTAGCCAGGCTTGTGCAAAACCCATCCAAAAAGTCCCCTGCGATAATGCCGTACGGCGGCTTTGTATGTTGCAGTTTTATTGGACGCAATTGGCATGTGAGTTGTGGTTCATGTGTGCTCGGGATCTATTCCATTGAATAATCGGGATGCTATTAAGGACGTGGTTGCAATTCGGTTCGTTGATGTTGATCTCGCGTTTTGTCTTTCTTTTACGATTGTATTAAGGCTCTGTTTGGCACGATGGTGGTGGTCATGAATATGGGTGATAAATTGTCATTAGTTAATGCCTACCTAAGGAACTTCATCCACTTTTATGTTCAAACGGTTGATTTTTGTTAGGTGATCCTTAACGAATGACGGTTTAACTCATGAGTTTACTGTAGGAAATCCGGGGTGCCGAGAAGCAGAAATCCGAATATCGAATAACAAACACAGAACAAAAAAAACAGAGCAGTCACAAACACAAGATGTTACAGAGGTTCACCCAAAACCGGGCTACGTCCTCTCTCCCCTTCTTCTTCCTTCTTGTATTCACCAAAAAGAAACAGATTACAAAGGTTGCAAGGATCAAATCCGATCCTACCTCTTCTCCTCTCTTCTGGACAAGAAAACCATAGAAGAATACCTTCTGGATCGATCTCAACGAGATACCTCGTATCGCCTCCAAAAGAATCCGCCGCCACAGACTGCAATGAATCCGTATCCCTAAATCGGGAAAAACAACGTATATAAACGTCTGCTGGCAACCACGATCGTCGACCCAAAAGGCCGGTCGACGATCGCGACCCCGATCGTCGACCAAGCAAGACCGGTCGACGATCGTCGATCGTCGAACCAAAAAGCCGGTCGACGATCGTCGATCGTCGAACCATAAAGCCGGTCGACGATCGTCGATCGTCGAACCATAAAGCCGGTCGACGATCGTCGATCGTCGAACCATAGCGTTCGACGATCGCCGATCCAAAGAAAACCCATCAGAAAAATTTGGTCCGGGGGCGTTGCCCCCGAGCCCCCACCGGGGACGCTGTCCCCTGGACCCCTGCCCGCTGGGGGCTGCCGCCCCCGGACCCCCGCTGTCGTGGGTCCCAGAGATGTCGAGGGGGGATCACACTTCGATTCCTCTAAGCTCACGTGGGCGAACCCGGTGTGAGAAACAAGAGGACCGGAAGTGTTCCACAACCCCAACATTTACAACCGCCGCCGCCTGCCAAACGGAACCTAAGTCACCAAGTATCAATAGATTTAGCTTCTCATTGAATTTTCGATTGAGTTTGTAGATCTCGCATTTTGTCTTCATGTTGCGCGCGAGCAGCCTTGTGCGTGCTTACGTGCCGGCGGCCGCCACCTTCGGTAGTCGCTGGCGTCGGGCAGCTTGCCCGAGCAGTCCGGACCGTCCAGGGGGACGTTCGTCATTTTTATTAAAGTTGGTGATCCGGGTGATCAAAACGGAGCAACGTCATTCGTCCGCTCCATACCTAGCTCGGCGCAATTACCAGCATGTCCCTCCAAAAAACTATAAAAATACTTTCATGTCTTCGTTTGAAAACAAACAACTTCGGAGACTATAGAGAGATCTAAGGTTTTCGGACGGGAATGTGAGACTTAGATCGTTTCTCAGCTTGAAATTTGCTCTGCTCCCTCTCTAGTCCGCACAACGTCCGACACTCACTTTTATCGACGCTTTTGTGAGCACGGAAGAAGACATCAGAGGATGATCTCGTGGACGCTCTTCTCCAAGCTTTGTGGACTTAGCTTTTTCTCTTTTTTCATATTAAAAGCTTGTAACAGAGAGTTGATATGTCACCATTTGAGAGACACAACTACTTATAAACTCAAAGTAAAAGAATGGATTTATGTCCGACACTGATCCGGTCGCGTGGTTTTTCACCCTTTGTGTTTCACGATAAAAAAAAATCATCTTATCATTGTTGTTGAATTTTCATTGATTGTTTGTGCGCCCGGTATGACTCGGAGCCAAGGTGGTCTGATTCTCTGGATCAGAGGAAAATTGGGCGGCCCGCAACCGTTTGGCGCCGTCCGTGGGAAAGTGTTGTCCCAACTATACGACAACTCCTTGGAAGCAGTGGTTGCGTCGTGCGAGCACACTCAATCAGTAGCAACGACGCAGAAGAAGGTTTTTGTATGGCCCGCACAATGGTTCCCACCGAAGGAGCGTCGCAGAACGCTAACGTAGCAACTACCCTGGTCCAAGCAAGCGCCCAACTTGGAGCATGCTGCAAGACGCAAGGGGCAGACATGCATAAGAGGAAATCAGGACAATCGTGGGATCCTCTACCTGCGCCGACCATGTTTTGGCCATTACGCGACACAAAGAGAGACACCTTGACAAAAAGGCGTGACCAGACAACACCATTTGCTTCGAGAGCGAGGACCTGGTAGGAGTGCGGACGCTGCATCAGGACCCCCTAGTCACCAGCGCTTGCAGGAATGGGAGGACCCTGCTTTCATGTCAAAAGGATTCTCGCGAGTAATTGAAGTTCAATCGACGTCCTCTTCATATCTGCGTACTGAAGCTTGCAACTCAGCGATGGATCTCTTCACTCGGTAAGTAGACCCGTCTACAGGTTCAGCAACCAGCCAGTCCCGATGCAGAGCGTGGGCATTCTTCCAGTGACAATGAGGGATTACCTGAGGCAAGTCACCCCCAACATCCAGTTCGTGATCGTGGAGTGCAAATCCGTCTACAATGTCATCTTTAGCAGACCTCTACAAGCCCCATTCAGAGTTGTTCCCTCTATTCCACACCTTGCGATAAAAATTTAACACCCGTCGGCATGAGCATTGTTCAAGAGACCAGGAGGCGGTGCGGATTTGCTACCTAAATCTGTCTTGACCATCGCGAGGCACAACTCTCCATGTCGACAACTCGACCTTCACAACAAGGTCGCGATACAATGGGGCACATCAATGGAAGGCCTCGTCGAAGTTACTCTTCAAGCAGGAGACCATGCCTGCACGATGCAAATCAATTCGCTCTTGACCCTTGAAGAGCAGAAGATGTATGCGAACTTTCTGCGGGCAAAACATGAAATTTTTGCATAAAGCCCTGATTACATGCCTGGAATAGACCCGCAAGTAATCACGCATATTTAAGCCGGGAAAATTCCCTGCTCCAATATTCAAATCAATGCAGCCTAAGGTTATTGTCAGTGGCGGAACTATGATTTTAAAGTCGCACGGGCACAAAAAATTTCAACATACCATGATCAATTTCAGTATTAGCCTATGACAAGAAATGAAAAAGTCTGACATGAAATGAAAAAAAATACCATGATCAGTATTAGTATTAGCCCTTTGGAGTTTTGAAAAAAAAAATCAGGGTCCAAATTGAAATCAGAGAAGGATTAGCTCTAAATAATCTCTTGTAATAATTGAAGAACACATAATTCAATAGTTAGTTAGTATTATATGAATGAACTTTGACATACAACAACCAATATTTTTTTGGGATAACATCAATGAAATAGGCAACCAGATGTTTCAAAAGATTAATTTTCTCTACATGATCTGTAAACTGTCCTAAGAGTAAGCCTTGGGCCCTCAAAACGCTCAAAGACAAATTTTGCATTAAGTATGATATATGTTGCTATTATAAGAATGAACTTTGACATACAACAATCAGGATTTTTTGGGGGGATAACATCAATTAAATGGTCAATGATAACAACATATATGAAATGGACAAATTTTGCATTCAGTCATAAAAAAGATATATGTTGCAATGATAACAGCATGTGGTGTAAACTAAAAATGATAAATTAGTAAAAAAAAATAAAAGAGTTGTAGTCTAAGGGATACATGTGGCTGCCACCATCCAGAGAACGGGAGAAGAGAAGAGATACCTGCGGCTGCCACCGTCTGCAGAACTGGAGAAGAGAAGATATGTCGTAACCTAAGAACTGAGAAGACGAAGTCATGCCATCGGAGAAGAGATGTCGTCGTGCAAACAAGGGACCGACGGAGAAGAGATGTCGTCGGAGAAGAAGAAGAATCACCGTCACGCACCGTCAGAGGAGATTTTTCTACCCGATTCGCCAATAGGGCGGACTGGCGGAAGAAGAACAACGGAATACCTAGGGTTATTTCGCGAAAAAGTCGGTCGGGCACGTGCCCGACCGTGCCCACATGTGGGTCCGCCCCTGGTTACTGCTCTAGTGGTCATGCTTGACGACTTGACAGACTCGGACACAGAAATAGAGGGACAACTGAAAGGACATTAAGTGCTGCAGCAGGGAGGTCTCACCACGTACTTAAATGCTTAAACGAAGCTTTCCCTCCACAACCAAAAATGTCCGAGCAGGATAAGGTGGACACAGACTGGCGACTATCAGAGGATGGCGACCAAGAGGATGATCAATGTCACATAATTAGAAGTCCAGAAAAAAAAAGTTCAGTCGAGATCTTTTGTAAGATTCCAAGTTCTATATCCTTGTACCTTTGAGGTACTATTTATAGGCAAATCCAAGGGGCATAGGTCTTATTTATAGCACACCCCCACTGGTGACGAGGCGACTTCCGGGAGAACTGGTCTGGCTAGGGCGACTATCAGTCCTAGCCGCTTATCTGGCGAGTATGCGAGGGGAGCTCGTCATACTCCCTCAGGCCTTCTACTATCTTGAATGTTGATTCTGACTTCTGTCTTGAACTGTTTACTATGACTTATTGCTGACCTGGATTTGAATGGGCCCCCTCGACGAATATGTGTTATGCATAATATTCATTAAGCAACAATCCCACGTGCAGACCCATCATCCGGAAGAAGCGCAACTTAACGCCCGAGCGGCTCCAGGAAATAGAAGAGGAAGTACATAAGCTTTTAACTGCATGGTTCATCCGGGAGGCGGTGTATCCCACTTGGCTCCCCAACGTAGTCATGATAAAGAAGGTCTTTGGGTAGCGGAGGATGTGCGTCGACTACAACAATCTCAACCAAGCCTATCTGAAGGACAACTTTTCACTTTCCCGCATTGACTAGCTCGTGGATGCCACAGCCGAGCACAAACTCCTCGGTTTCATGGATGTTTACCCAGGATACAACTAAATACAAATGAATTCTGCGGACGAAGAGCACATCACCTTTTGTACAGATAGATTGGTGTACTGTTACAAAGTGATGCCCTTTGGGATAAAGAACAATGGAGCTACTTATTAAAATCTAGTGAACAGAGTGTTCAAATATCTCATAGGATAGTCCATGGAGGTTTACGTTGGCGACATGCTAGTGAAAAACATTATGCGCACCCACCACCTGGAGGACCTGAACGAGTGCTTCCAGCACCTCCGCTGCTTCCAAATGCACTTAAATCCCTCCAACTGCTCATTCAGAGTTACCGCAGGAAAGTTCCCATGCTTCATGGCGATGTAACGAGGAATTGAGGCCGGTCGCGAGAAGATCAAGGCGTTGGAAGAGATGACTCCCCCTCGCACCATTAAGAAAGTTCAATGCCTCAGTGGGAGGATAACCACACTCTTGTGTTTTCTGGCTCAAACAGGGGGCAAATACCTCCCATTCTTCAAGGCTTTCCGCAGGGCGTGCAATATCGGATTTCTGTCGATGGATGAATGCCAGTCTTCCTTAAAATACCTCGGGCAGTACCTAGCCTATCCCCTTGAGTACAGACTTAGATTGAAGTGGTGAAGGAGCCACCCTTGAGTACGAACTTAGGTTGAAGTTTCTATCCACCAACAACGTCGTAAAGTATGAGGTCTTAATTGTTGGTATCCGCCTGGCCATCGACTGTGGGGCGGAGAACTTGACCATCAACACCGACTCCCAGCTAGTGGTCTTGCAGGTCAAAGGAGACTTCAAAGCCAAGAATGAGTAGCTCGTGCAATACCTTCTGTTGGCGAAGTCTCTCTTCGAGAATCTCGAATCCATTAGATCCTTCACATTATCAGGCAGCAAAACAATAGAGCTGACACTCTATACAAGCTCGATAGCTCCACCATGGGATACCGGTCTAGGCTTCGTCGGATCGAAGAACTGCTCATTCCTAAAATCAGTGGCCCGTGGGAGATTTTCGATATAAATAGAGGAGAACCCTACTGGATGGATCCCATCATCGCTTACATGGAGGACGAGCAACTCCCTGCTAACTAGTTAGAGACAGGACAGTTATGGATCTGTGCCACCTTATTCTTCATCATTGCCAACGAGCTATATAAGGGCTCCTTCTCTGAACCCTGCCTGAAGTGTCTACACCCTGCTGAGGTGGACTACCCTTTTAAGGGAGGTTCATGAAGGGATATGCGGAAAGCATATGGGAGGCAAAGATTTGACGTTGAAGGTCCTGTGTCTGGGGCTATATTGGCCTACTCTGAAGAGCGTCTTCCACGACTTTGTTCGGAGGTGTGAAAGCTGCAAACTCCACTTCAACATTCCACATCAACCCCCAGTCGACCTCACCCCGCTCTGGAGCACGTAGCCCTTTGCGCAACGGGGGATCGATCTGCTCAGTTCCTTCTCACTGGCCTCTAGGCAAAGGAAGTTCATCATCCCGACTCCCGACTGCTTCTCTAAGTGGGCCGAGGTAGAGCAACTGGTTACGATCACTGAAGAGAACGCTAAACAGTTCGTCTGGAAAAACATTGTCCGTCACTTTGACATCCCGGTCACCATCGTCGCAGACAATGAAATGCAATTCATAGAAAAATCCTTCGCCAAAATGTGCAAAGACCTCGAGATTGAGCTCGGTCACATGGCTGTGGCGCACCCACAAGAGAATGGACAAACAAAGGCCACCAACCGCACCATCTTGAAGGGTATGAAAACTTGCCTCCAGGAGGAAGGGGCAATGGGCCGATGCCCTCCCCAGCATATTATGGGCTTGCCAGACAATGACAAGGACCCTGACGGGTGAGGCGCCCTTCAACCATTGCTTCAGATCAAAAGCCGCCATTCTAGTGGACATCGGCGTCCCAAGCTCCCACGTCCAAGCTTTTGAGCCAATGGAGAACGAGACACTCCTCCGATAAAACTTGGACGTAGTCCAATAAGTCAGGTACAGAGCAACTCAAATGATCGATGCATACTAAATACACGTGCGTCGCTTCTACGATAGGAGTGTGAACCGAAGATCCATCAACATTGGGGACCTAGTCCTTTGAAACCTCGAGGCGGGACAGGCGGCTGGGAAGGGCCCCCATAATGATAATATCTCCCTGACATGGGAAAGGCCTTTCGTCATCACTGCGGTTGTGAAATCTGAAACCTACAAGTTAAGAGCTCCAAACCAGAAGACGCTCCTCAAACTTGGAACGTGCAGAACCTGCGCTGCTTTTACTAGTGATCAATGTTTCTCAAAAGGAAAAAATGTGAGCCAATCTCATGCCCTAATATACCATCCTTTTAGGAAATTTCACTGCCCGCCACGACGGCTATATTGGTTCACTGAAATAAGCATGCCCCACGCCCTCCAACTTTCAAAGCGAGATGGATGAAAATCCTTTTGTACCTCCAAGTGGAGACGGACAAAAGTCCTGCACCTCCAATTATCAAGGGAGATGGACGAAAGTCCTTTCGCACCTCCAACTGTCAAGGCGAGATGAACGAAAAATCTTTTGCACCTCTGTACAACCCCATATTCGCTGAGCCAGACAAGGAGGCACAATGGTCGCAGGAGGGTTAACCAAAGTGGTCCCGCCCTCAGGGGGATCTCGCGCCACAGAAGGCGGGAACGCTCTCGCCGGGTGCTATAAGAGAGAAATCGTGGGCCGAGAACGCCAAGCGCGGGCCGCCGGAAGCACTCTCGCCCAAACCAAGCTCCTATCTCAAAGGGTTCTCGCCTAAGCCAAGCGAGAACGGTCGCGCCATACCCTGGGCCTTTGAAGGAATGTCTTAATTGCCCTCAGGAGAAATTACTTCAGTACCCTCAGGAAAACAGCGGGATTCGTCTATTGGCAGACCAACTAGGGGCTTTTCAGTAAATTCAGGACAGCAAAATGTTATAAATAGACCCATAAGGGCTCCTTAGAAAGCAAGCGATCATTGTCTCCGGAATTCTAGTGCTTTCTGAGGAGCTCCTAGCCCAGCTTTGGCTTTGGAGGGGAAGCTCTCAGAGATCTTCCGGGTGTGAGGTGGGACCTCCCTGCTGAGGCTTTCGGGTCAGTCTTAGGTCCTTAGAATCCAGTCAAGGGGTGAGACTTGAGAGAAGTAGGTTTCAGCTGCACCCCTTTTTCTTCGAACTTCAGTTGAGGTCAAATTTGGCTTCAACAGTTCTGGTGCGGTGAGCGTGGAAGGCAGCCGATTCAAGAAAGTCTTGAGTTTTGTCCCATGGCTGGAGGTGAAGGTGAAGGGTCAGGTTCTGGAGGCTCCCACACCCGGGGAGAGGAAGCGACGAAGAGGATGCTGGATGAGTTCAGGCGAGAGGTTCTGCAGACGATCAGCTTGGCCTTCTCGGCGAGAGGCGAGTGGGCCACCCCTCAGGTCCCGATAGAAGAGGTTCCGCTCTTGGGCGAGAACGCCCCAGGGCAGCGCCCAGGAAAGGAGGTCCCGGGCGAGGCAGGCGAGAGAGATCTGGCCGCGCGGGAGCTATTCCCAGGCCAGAGCCACCGCCCGGGCAAGGAGGCATTGACGGAGCCAGGCGAGAAGGAGGCGGCGGTGCGGGAACTCTTCCCAGGGCACGGTCTCGCGGATCGGGCGAGCCAGCCGAGGCCGCGAGACGTGCCCTCTCGCCAGGCAGGGGGCGAGAGTCCGTTTAGCGAGCTCATCATCTCGGCTCCGGTACCGGAGGGGTTCCGGGAGCCCGACATGTCCTACTACTCAGGGAAAGATGACCCGGTGCAGCACGTACAGTGGTTTGAAGACGTTGTGTCAATAAGGCAGATGACATACGCCTTCAAGTGCCGGCTGTTCGCCATCACGTTGAAAGAGAAAGCTCGGGACTGGTTCCACCAGTTGCCAGCAAGGTCAATCTACTGTTTTGAAGATCTGCGGAGAAGTTTTCTGTTGAGGTTCTCAACCTCAAAGAAGCGAAAGAAGGAAGCAGAGTGTCTGTTTGCCGTGAGGCAGAGGCCGGATGAGACGTTGGGTCATTATGTCGACCGGTTCCAGGAAGAGATCCTTCTGGTCCAGGAGGTTCCAGGGTACGCGCTGATGTTGGCCTTCACCCTGGGGCTGAGACCGGGATTTTTTAGCATGGAGTTGAAGAGGATGCCCCCCTCTCCTTTGAGGAGCTCATGGAGAGGGCGCCAAAGGAGATTGATTTCGAGAGAGCAAACCCAGCATTCGCCAGGAAGTTGGCCAAGCTAGCAGAAGAGGACGGGAAAGAACCAGCAGCAGGAAGACAGAAGGAATCAAGGGAGCAGAGGGAGCTGAGAGAAGATAGGAGAAGGGAGGAGCCCCGAAGGTTTGGGCAGCAGCAGGGTTGGGGGGCCCGGGAGCCGGTCAACCGGTTGGGTTGGAGGCCCCAGGAGGGTCGCCCCCAAGGTCCAGGAGAAGGCTATCGGGGGAGAGATAACCTACGGGAGCCCCGGAGGTTCGATCGACCGGCATGGAGACAGGAGCCGAGGGATCGTCCCCCACCACCGCAGGAGGCAATGGAAGTAGGAAGAGGGAGAGGAGCAGCCAGGGGAGCTCGAGGAGGAAGAAGAGGAAGGGGAGACGGGAGAAGGGGCGGGGAGGCGTTGTTGTTTTGTGACTTCCACCAGGAGGAGGGGCACGCAACGGCCACCTGCCCGGAGTTCTTAGAGTTGAGGGGGGCCAGAGGGACAGGGAGGCAAGATCCACCGATGAGGATAGTGGAGGTGCAGCAGGGAGAAGCGGAGGACAGGTGTGAAGACCGGGTGGATGTGGGGACCCGGGGAGGAATCGGGGTGATTCATGGAGGAGTGGGGATTGAGGCAACCCGTAAGGGGAGCCTTCAAACCATGTACCGGAGAGGGGTAGCCTCAACCTCCCAGGTTCCCCCACCAGAAGAAAAGATCACTTTCTCATCAGCGGACATGCCAGACTATGAAGATCCGTTCTGCGACGCCCTGGTGATCCAGACGGCAGTGGAGAACTATACCGTTTCGAGGATACTGGTAGATAACGGGAGCTCAGTTAACGTCATCTTCAAGAAGGCTTTCGATGAGATGAGGGTTGAAGGGAAGAGGGTCTTAGCGTCGGACGGACCTCTGTTCGGATTCTCCGGGGAGAGGAAGGAGGTGGAAGGAGGAGTAGGGTTGCACGTAAGGTTGGGGGGCGTATCGCGGAACTGCAGGTTCGTGATCGTGGACGCCCCGAGTAGCTACAACGCCATCTTTGGGCGTCCCCTCATCAGCGCCTTTCGCTGCGTCCCCTCCTCATTCCATCAATGCCTCAAGTTCAACAATGGGGGGGTGCAGGTTAGGGTTAGAGGGGACCCGAAGGTGGCAAGACAATGTTACGTTACGGCAGTCAACACCATTTCATGGATGGCGGAGGCGGAAGAATTGGAGATTGAGATGGCGGCCCTAGAAGAGGTTGCGGAGGAAGAGGAGATGGTCCTTGAGGAGGTAAGAAAGGAAGCTGGAGAGATAGCTGGAGAGGAAGTCGGAGAAGGAGAGACAGGGAAGCCGCGAGAGGATGTGCAGAGGGTCCGGGTGAACGAGGAGCAGGAAAGCCCGGAAGGGGCGATGGAAGTAGGGGGGAAGTGGCAGAGGAAGTCGAGGGGGAGGTCCCGAGGGGGGTAGGAGCCGAGCAGCAGCAGCAGAGAGGGGTGGAGGCGATGGAGATCGAGGAGGAAGAAGGAGAGCCGGAGCTCGAGGAAGATGCGAGGATCGGATGGGAACAGTCGCGGCTGGAACCGGCTGAAGAAGTGGTAGAGATGGAGGTCTTCACCAAAGCAGGAGAGGTGCAAAGGGTGCGGATCAGCGGGGGGTTGAGTCTTGAGGCCCGGGAGCAGGTGCGAGCTTGCATCCAAAGCAACATTGACATCTTCGCTTGGAGCGCGGCGGACATGCCCGGCATCGACGCCGACGTAGCCTGCCACCGCCTGAACCTGGATCCCCGCGCCCGCCCCATCCGTCAGAAGATGAGGGCCATCGCCACCAAGCTGGAGAAGCCCATTCGCGAGGAGGTCAAGAAGCTCCTGGAGGCGGGCTTCATCTCAGAGATCCAGTATCCAGGCTGGATCTCCAATGTGGTAATGGTAAAAAAAGGATGTGGTAAATGGAGGATGTGTGTAGACTTTTCTTTACTGAATAAATCATGCCCTAAGGATTGCTACCCCCTGCCTCAGATCGACGCGCTGGTTGATTCAGCCGTCGGTTTTTCTGTCATGAGTTTTTTAGATGCTTTTTCAGGTTACCACCAAATCCGGATGCACCCTCCTGACACCAAGGATGTGTCCTTCATCACAAGGGAGGGGTGCTTCAGCTACAAGATGATGCCCTTTGGGTTAAAGAACGCAGGGGCTACCTATCAGCGCATGATGGATCGGGTCTTCCGGGATCAGAGAGGGAGGAACTTGGAGGTCTACGTCGACGACCTAATGATCAAAAGCAAATGCATAATTTCGCACTTGCAAGACCTCGAGGAAACATTCGCCACCCTGAGAAGATTTAAAATGAGGCTGAATCCCCTGAAGTGTGTCTTCGGGGCAAGCCGCGGGAAGTTCCTCGGGCATCTCCTGACTCCAGAAGGAGTGGAGCCCAACCCGGACAAAGTCAAGGCCATCCTGGATTTGGAGTCACCTCGCGACGTCAAGGAGGTCCAGCGCTTGACAGGCAAGCTGGCTGGGCTAAGCAGATTCCTCTCCCGGGCGGGAGACAAGTGTTCTTCATTCTTTAAAGTGCTGCGGGGAAATCAAAGGTTCGAATGGACGGCCGAGTGCGAAGAGGCTTTCCAAGGGCTAAAAAGGCAACTCTCTCAGGCTCCCCTCCTTCAGAGCCCAAAGGATGGGGAGGACTTGACCTTGTACCTCGGAGTAGGGGCGGAGGCGGTAAGCTCCGTCCTAGTAAGAGAAGAAGGAAAGAAGCAGCTTCCCATCTACTACGTCAGTCGAATATTGAGAAATGCAGAGCTTCGCTACCCCATCCTGGAAAAGCTCGCTTATGCCTTGATCATCTCGGCCAGAAAGCTCCGGCCGTACTTTCAAGCGCATTCGATTAGGGTGGTGACCGACCACCCCCTCCGCAAGATCTTCGAAGGAGTGGAGCACTCGGGGAGGTTGGCTAAGTGGTCCATTGAGCTAAGCGAGTTCGACATCTCCTTTGTACCAAGGCTCTCCATCAAGGCACAGGCAGTGGCGGACTTTCTAGTAGACTACGTTGTTGAGGTTGAGGGGGAAGAGCAGCAACCGCGAGAAGCATGGAAGTTGACAGTTGATGGGGCCTCAGGAAGGCACTCCCTAGGGGCGGGGGTGGTGTTGACGAGTCCCCAGGGGGTGACCATAGAGCAAGCAATCATTTTACATTTCCCAGTGACCAACAATCAAGCGGAGTATGAGGCTATTATTGCTGGCCTTCGCCTGGCAAAGGAGCTGGGGATTCAGGAGGTAGAAGTCTTCACTGATTCAAAGGTAGTGACATCGCAAATCCGGGGAGAGTTTGAAACTAGGGAGCCAACCCTCATCAGATACCTCTCCAAGGTAAGGGTGATCATCGGAGGATTTAGGTCTTTCTCAATTCAACATATTCCAAGGGAAGAAAGTGTAGCCGCCAATCGACTGGCCAAGTTCGGACCTCGGGTAGGAGGGACCTTGACGGAGCTATTCCGACCGGCTATAGAGGAGGGAGAGCTGATGATGGTGGATCGACAGCCCTCGTGGGTGGATCCATTTGTGGCCTTCCTAACCACCGGTGAACTGCCCGAGGGGACCAAGGTTGGGAGAAGCTTCAAGCGCAAGGCGGCTCACTACTTGATGATGGAGGGGGGTCTGCATCGTAAGATGTTGTCAGGGCTTCTAGCCAGATGTGCGACCGAAGAAGAAATCCCGAAGGTTTTAAGGGAGGTGCATTCGGGCGAGTGCGGCAGTCACTCTGGAGGAAGGACACTGGAGGCCAGGGTGGTCAGACAGGGGTACTTCTGGCCCACCCTAAGAAAGGATGCCATGGAGTTTGCAAGGAGGTGTCAAAAATGTCAACTCTACGCCCCCCTTCAACTCTTGGCAGCTCAAAGACTCCGGAGTATCACGGCGCCATGGCCATTTGCTATCTGGGGAATGGACTTGGTTGGGCCCTTCCCTCCGGCTAGCGGACAGAGGAGGTTCCTCTTGGTCATGATTGATTACTTTTCGAAGTGGCTAGAGGTTAAAGCCTTAGCCAAGGTCACCTCGCAGGTTATAAGGAACTTCATCTGGGGAGAGATCATTTGTAGACATGGGTTGCCCCAAGCAATAGTGACCGATAACGGCCCCCAGTTTGCCAGCGAGGAGTTCATCAGCTTCTGCGCTCAACTGGGAATAGATCTCCGGTTTGCCTCCGTCCATCACCCTCGAAGTAACGGCCAAGTGGAAGCAGCAAACAAAATCATTGTAAATCTACTAAAAAAGAAGGTGGAAAACTTGAAGGGAAATTGGGTGGAACAGCTCCCATCGGTCCTGTGGGCACTACGAACGACTCCGAACACGGCCACTGGTGAGACCCCCTTCAAGCTCTCTCATGGGTGTGAAGCCGTCCTACCAGTGGAGTTTGAGGTCCGGTCCCCGCGAGTCACAGCCGCGGGCGAAGGTGACGAGGCTTGGAGGGTGGAAAATGAAGAAGGGCAGCGCCTCTCGTTAGATATGATGGAGGAACTGCGAGACGTGGCGGCTATCAGGCAAGAAGAAGTCAAGCGACGGATGGCCAAGCATTTTGACAAGCACGTCAGGGTCAAGCAGTTCGCAGAAGGGGATCTGGTGCTGAAAAAGGTCGACGCGGCAGGAAGATCGGCTCCCGTGGGTAAGCTCCACCCGAACTGGGAAGGTCCATACATAGTGAAGGAAGTCCTCGGAACAGGGGGATACTACCTCCAGGACGTGGAGGGAAGAGCCCTAAGCCACACTTGGAGCGGTGATGATCTAAAACGCTTCTACCCCTGAGGGGGGAGGGATGTAACCATGTATCTTAAGATTAAACTTGTTATATTATACCACTTGATTCTCCTTTAGCTAGTGCCGAATTTTTCATGGCATAATATAATTGAATGTTTTGTGATACCCCGAGCTCGGCTCGGCCCCAGGTAGACCCGCTGCGCAGGCTCTCATCTAGCTGGCAGGTCCGAAGGCTCGCCTGTGGGGGATAGGTTTGGGTGGTTTGAGATCTTCATCGGCACCCCGAGCTCGGCTCGGCCCCAGGTAGACCCGCTGCGCAGGCTCTCATCTAGCTGGCAGGTCCGAAGGCTCGCCTGTGGGGGATAGGTTTGGATGGTTTGAGATCTTCATCGGCACCCCGAGCTCGGCTCGGCCCCAGGTAGACCCGCTGCGCAGGCTCTCATCTAGCTGGCAGGTCCGAAGGCTCGCCTGTGGGGGATAGGTTTGTTTGGTTTGAGATCTTCATCGGCACCCCGAGCTCGGCTCGGCCCCAGGTAGACCCGCTGCGCAGGCTCTCATCTAGCTGGCAGGTCCGAAGGCTCGCCTGTGGGGGATAGGTTTGTTTGGTTTGAGATCTTCATCGGCACCCCGAGCTCGGCTCGGCCCCAGGTAGACCCGCTGCGCAGGCTCTCATCTAGCTGGCAGGTCTGAAGGCTCGCCTGTGGGGGATAGGTCTGTTTGGTTTGAGATCTTCATCGGCACCCCGAGCTCGGCTCGACCCCAGGTAGACCCGCTGCGCAGGCTCTCATCTAGCTGGCAGGTCCGAAGGCTCGCCTGTGGGGGATAGGTTTGGATGGTTTGAGATCTTCATCGGCACCCCGAGCTCGGCTCGGCCCCAGGTAGACCCGCTGCGCAGGCTCTCATCTAGCTGGCAGGTCCGAAGGCTCGCCTGTGGGGGATAGGTTTGTTTGGTTTGAGATCTTCATCGGCACCCCGAGCTCGGCTCGGCCCCAGGTAGACCCGCTGCGCAGGCTCTCATCTAGCTGGCAGGTCCGAAGGCTCGCCTGTGGGGGATAGGTTTGTTTGGTTTGAGATCTTCATCGGCACCCCGAGCTCGGCTCGGCCCCAGGTAGACCCGCTGCGCAGGCTCTCATCTAGCTGACAGGTCCGAAGGCTCGCCTGTGGGGGATAGGTCTGTTTGGTTTGAGATCTTCATCGGCACCCCGAGCTCGGCTCGGCCCCAGGTAGACCCGCTGCGCAGGCTCTCATCTAGCTGGCAGGTCCGAAGGCTCGCCTGTGGGGGATAGGTCTGTTTGGTTTGAGATCTTCATCGGCACCCCGAGCTCGGCTCGGCCCCAGGTAGACCCGCTGCGCAGGCTCTCATCTAGCTGGCAGGTCCGAAGGCTCGCCTGTGGGGGATAGGTTTGGATGGTTTGAGATCTTCATCGGCACCCCGAGCTCGGCTCGGCCCCAGGTAGACCCGCTGCGCAGGCTCTCATCTAGCTGGCAGGTCCGAAGGCTCGCCTGTGGGGGATAGGTTTGGATGGTTTGAGATCTTCATCGGCACCCCGAGCTCGGCTCGGCCCCAGGTAGACCCGCTGCGCAGGCTCTCATCTAGCTGGCAGGTCCGAAGGCTCGCCTGTGGGGGATAGGTTTGTTTGGTTTGAGATCTTCATCGGCACCCCGAGCTCGGCTCGGCCCCAGGTAGACCCGCTGCGCAGGCTCTCATCTAGCTGGCAGGTCTGAAGGCTCGCCTGTGGGGGATAGGTTTGTTTGGTTTGAGATCTTCATCGGCACCCCGAGCTCGGCTCGGCCCCAGGTAGACCCGCTGCGCAGGCTCTCATCTAGCTGGCAGGTCCGAAGGCTCGCCTGTGGGGGATATGTCTGTTTGGTTTGAGATCTTCATCGGCACCCCGAGCTCGGCTCGGCCCCAGGTAGACCCGCTGCGCAGGCTCTCATCTAGCTGGCAGGTCCGAAGGCTCGCCTGTGGGGGATAGGTTTGGATGGTTTGAGATCTTCATCGGCACCCCGAGCTCGGCTCGGCCCCAGGTAGACCCGCTGCGCAGGCTCTCATCTAGCTGGCAGGTCCGAAGGCTCGCCTGTGGGGGATAGGTTTGGATGGTTTGAGATCTTCATCGGCACCCCGAGCTCGGCTCGGCCCCAGGTAGACCCGCTGCGCAGGCTCTCATCTAGCTGGCAGGTCCGAAGGCTCGCCTGTGGGGGATAGGTTTGTTTGGTTTGAGATCTTCATCGGCACCCCGAGCTCGGCTCGGCCCCAGGTAGACCCGCTGCGCAGGCTCTCATCTAGCTGGCAGGTCCGAAGGCTCGCCTGTGGGGGATAGGATTGTTTGGTTTGAGATCTTCATCGGCACCCCGAGCTCGGCTCGGCCCCAGGTAGACCCGCTGCGCAGGCTCTCATCTAGCTGGCAGGTCAGTAGGCTCGCCTGTGGAGGATAGGTTTGGTTTGTGGGCGATAGGTTAGGATAGGTTAGGATATGTTAGGATAGGTTAGGTTAGGTTTGTGGAATCTTCATCGGCACCCCGAGCTCGGCTCGGCCCCAGGTAGACCCGCTGCGCAGGCTCTCATCTAGCTAGCAGGTCCGAAGGCTCGCCTGTGGGGGATAGGTTTGGTCTGGTTGGCTAGATTTGTACAAGGCAGGAAACGCGTTGATACCAAGTGAAAAGGGAAAAGGATGGGATGGATCTCGGCTGAGGTAGATCTCGGCAGGGATTGATCTCGGCAGGGATGGATCTCGGCTGAGATAGATCTCGGCAGGAATGGATCTCGGCAGGAGAGTCCCTATCAAAGGGATCTCGAGGTGGGAAGGCTTTCGCCAAAAAGGCCCCTCTCGGCGCTCTCTCGAACAAACAGGCGAGAGCGTTAGGCGACGGGCCAGAGGGAGCTCGCGCAGTCTAGAGGGGACGGTCCCGTCCTAAGGATCCGAGGGTTACGCTTCCGGCTGGCCGGTTACCGCGGGTTCTTGCTGATTCATCGCTACGAATTTCCTATGAAGGCCAAGGGCCTTGGCGGAAGCCTACGCCAAAAGCATTCGACTACGACAACCACATCAAACACATTCGCAAATAACAAAAAATGTTCGCAAGAAAAAATATTTGCATTAACAAATACTGTATACAGGTACAAAGTGATAGCGTCTCGCGCTTTTACATGAACGTGAAGAACAAAAACAAGAAGGACCCTCAAGGGGACAAGCTGTACCCTTCTGAAGTCTCGCTGGAGCTTCCGCTGGAGCTTCCGCCGGAGCTCCCCCCGGAGGTCTCGCCATCCGCCTCGGGGGACTTTGGGACATCCGAGGGAGGAGTATCGGGGGCGCCAGGGGGCTTAGGGACGGGCTCGAAGAGCCACGGGACAAGTTGTGGAGCGGTAATG
Organism: Platanthera guangdongensis; assembly: GCA_039583875.1. NCBI lineage: Eukaryota > Viridiplantae > Streptophyta > Magnoliopsida > Asparagales > Orchidaceae > Platanthera > Platanthera guangdongensis. Next base: position 161,746,080 of record CM077160.1, on the reverse strand, counting down.
TCTTTGCCCCTTTCGTCCCAGCAGTTGATGTCGCGCAGCGTCTCCAGCGTCAGCTTCACGGTTGCTTGCGCGTTCCCCTGAAGGAGCTTGTCGATGTCATAAGCCGAGTAATACTGGCTCTTCAATCTCTCGTCCAGCGGAGGGGGTGCACTCGCCTCGAGGCGCGCGATCTGTTCTCGCAGGAGAACGTTGTCATATCGGGCCTGAGACAGCTCCTCGCGAAGGGCGGCTTGAGCGGAATCCTGAACAACGGGAGGTTAGCATAAGAAAAAGGTTAGGATTGCGAGAACAACTGATTAGGAAAAGTCTCGCTTACCCTTTCCGCTTGGCGCGAGGATAGTAGTTGCTGGGTCTCGGCCAGCTCCTTGGCCAGAGAGGCCGCCCGGGCCACCGCATCCTCCCTGGCCTTCAACATATCTTGAAAGTTGCGGTCTATCGTGATGCTCCGCCGGGCGCACATGTGCGCGAGCTCCAGCCCACGCATTAAAGCGCGAGTGGAGTCATATGCCAGCATCCGGGTCGACATCCTGTCGAAGACGCTAGCATCCTCCCGGCTGTAGAGGCCATACCCTAAGGCGAAAGCTTCGCCGGTGACCTCGTCTCGCTCTGCCCAGCTCGGCAAGAGGGACGAGACCGTGACCTTGTTGGCGTCAGGGTCCCATTGCAGCAGCGGCTTGTTCTCCGCGTCCAGGTACCTCACGCCAAGGCCAAAGTTACGATGGCCCCGCGGCACCTCTTCAGACGGGGGTTGGCCGGAGGTCCCGGCGGCGACACCCTCGCTCTCGGCGGCGCCAGGGGTCCGAGGGTTCTCGGCAGGAGTCCCCGAGCCGCCCCTGGTGGCCGCAACCCTGCTTGCTGCCTCCAAGACCTCCTCGAAGGAGCGGCCGGGGGGGAAAGGTTGGACGGGCTGGACAACCGCAGCCTTGCCCTTCTCGGTATCCATGGTCTTGGGCCTCTTGATTGCCTGAGGTGCGGAAGCAACCGGTTTTCGCTTCACAACACCGCTCGAGGGAGGGAGGCCCGGTTCCTTTCGGCAGGCTTGCGCGGCGGCTTTCGCAAGAGCCAGCAGGTCCTTCGGAGGCTGACTCTCTCCGGCGCGAGCCTCGTCAAAAGGCTGGCGGAGAGGGATTTCGCGCTCTCCTACAAAAGACAACAGTGATAAGCTCTAATCTCGGAAAAGGCAAGAAAAAAGACAAGTGAAGGCGAGACCCTACCTTCTCCCGGAAGCACAGGGGAAAGAGAATCGACGTCTCGCCGGAGGTGGAGGACGTCGAAGTCCTTGGTTCCGAAGAACTCAAGGAGGGCGCTCTCGCGGGAGCCCAAGGACGGAGGCTTGTAGGCGGCATCCTCATATTGGATGGGGGCCAAGGGTACGTTCCCGAAGTCGCCGGAGACGTAGATGAACTTCTCGCCCCAATGATGATGCTTGTTGGCGAGACCGATCGTCTTCAGAAGCTGCCCGGAGAAGAACACCACGCCTCCTTTCGCGCGGAAGGTAAACAGCTTGCGGAAGATCGGCAGGCTGAACTCGATCCTCTCGGAGCGCATGTAGCATATGAATGCCACGAGAATGGCAACTGAATTAGGATTCAGCTGCGCGGGAACCACCCCGTAGTACCGGAGAGCCTGTCGCATCTCAGGCCACAGCGGAAGGCGGAAGCCCACCTCGAAGTGTTCTATGGGGATGGCGAGCTCCCCCTCCCCGGCAGTGTTGACCTTGTCATGACTGCCCGGGGGCCGCGCGACGAAGCCAGCGGGAACGTGCTGGGCCTTGGTCAGATTGAACTCCTCCAGAGTGAGGGTGCAGGAAGGGAAGAGGTGCTTTTGGAAGGCTTCCGCACAGTTGGATCGTCCTTCACCACCACCCGGCATCGCGATAGGGATTGAAGGCGAGATCTACGGGGAGAAGGCGAGAGCGAGAACAAGGCGAGAACGGAAGTGGAAGGCAGAAAAGGGGCGAGAGCTTTGCGAAGATCGCGAGAACAATAGCAAAGAGGAGAGAGACTGGAGTCAGAGTAATGAATGTGGTAGGTGTGCCTCCTATTTATAGGAAATCGTGGTAATGATGGTTGTTTTCAGAAAGGCGGCGAGGGTACAGACGCCGCGTCCTAGGTCAGCGACGCTTCGTTTTTCCCGCCCGAATCTGACAGCGACCGATTAAACAGCTGGCGCGAATGTTGCAAAGTGTCAGGCGGCAGGAAAAGTAGGCGGAAGCAAGGTGGTTCTCGCCACCCCAAAGAGCTGGGAAGATAACTCATACGCATACAAAAATATTAAAGACAGAGCCGTCGCTCTCGCTGAGCGGGAACGCGATAAAAAAAATAATAATAACAATATAATAAGCAAACAAAGTGCGGGAACAACAGTTACGACTCCAAGCGAAAAAGAAAGTGAGGGTACATTAGAGAAGGGAAGGCCAGAGGAAGAGGAGGGGAGGTCTCGCGCTTCAGTACGGCTCCCAGCGCCATTTCCCTTGCTCCCAACGCCATTTGCCTCGGTCCCGCAACTTGGTCCGGGGGGGCGCTTGCGGGTTGAAGTAGGATGACAGAACGCTGCATCCTAGGTCAACCCGGCGAGACAGGTCCCGGATTCTCTCAATGCATCTCTCAGGTGAAGACCCAGCGGTAGCTCCCCCGGGCCGGTCCATCTCGCCTAGAAGGAAGTCTCGCTCCAAGGACTCCAGCCTCTTCTCCACTGACTGGCGAAACTCTCGGGTCGCAAGGTCGCGGACCCGTTCTCGCCGGATGAGTTTCGACAGAACGGCGGCAACCTTCTTCCCTCGTCTTTTTGCGCTCCCGGCACCGGTCAGGATCTCCTCCATCTCGTCAGATGAAGGGAAGGGAGAGCTCTCGCCGTCCTCTCCCTCTCTTTCTTCTTCTTCCTCTTCTTCTTCTTCTTCTTCCTCTACCTCGGCGCCAGGCCGCGAGTCCTTGTCCCCTATCAAAAGAAGCCCCATTTTAGCGGAAACTAAAGGGTAGCAGCGATAAAACGGCTGTATACCTTCGGAGTGGCGAGGCCCCCCGGTCGACGGCAGGCGAGAAGGCCCGCCCCCCCCTCTGCTCCAAAGAGGAGGTGGATTGGCTTTCCTTTGCCTGGGGGGTAGACTTTGCGGATGGTGATCCCGGCCTGATCAAGAGCGGGGGAACGGGTCTCCTCAACCGCTAGAAGGCTAGAGTCTAGCGGTGGTGCAGGGATCTCGGCATCTTTTCCTCTCGCCGGTAGGGAGGAGTCAGCCGCATGGGCAGACTGATTCGCTGTTCTCGCCCCACCATCCCGGGTGACGAGATCGGGAGGTGCGGAAACTGGCGCTGCGAGAATCAGGTCAGTATTTAAAAATACCAGGCGAAGCCAAGAAGGAAACCTTTACCAGCGGTGTTCGGGTCTGGCGGAGGAGGCGCCTCGGGAACCCGCGGCTGATCATCGTGATGGCTAGAGAGTGGATCCGAACGTTCTCGCGGGGACGCGACAGCATCGGGAACCGTCTCCTGCGAGAGGTATCAAGTTAAGCAATTGAGCAACTGGTTGTTAATGGGTATATCAAGCTTACCTTCCGCGACGAGGCGCCGTCCGCGCAACTAGGGGTCGGGGTGGGCGGGCTCCTGTTCTCGCGGGATATGTCCCGCTGAACCACCTTCGCCTTCTTCTTCTTCTTCTTCTTAGGCAAAGAAGGCTCAGCAACTGACGGCTGTCTCGCTAGCCATGGGGCGACAAGGGCACTGTTAGCCCTAGCTCGCGCCTGCGCCGCGTTGATGCGGTCCTGCAGATCCTGCGGAAGAGGTTTATCGGCACGCTTAGAAGACATCGCAAGAGAGGGCGAGAGCTCAGAAGGAAAACGACGGCCCGAGGAAAGTGTTATGACCGTCTATCGGCACTCATATTTATAGACACCGTACGGCCCACCGAAAGATTCCCTGATGCTGACACGTGCTCAGCGAATATTTTTGGGGGTTGGACATGTCTTTTCGAGCGCGGTGCTAGCTCAAAAAGAGCGGGGATTGTGTACAACCCCATATTCGCTGAGCCAGACAAGGAGGCACAATGGTCGCAGGAGGGTTAACCAAAGTGGTCCCGCCCTCAGGGGGATCTCGCGCCACAGAAGGCGGGAACGCTCTCGCCGGGTGCTATAAGAGAGAAATCGTGGGCCGAGAACGCCAAGCGCGGGCCGCGCGGAAGCACTCTCGCCCAAACCAAGCTCCTATCTCAAAGGGTTCTCGCCTAAGCCAAGCGAGAACGGTCGCGCCATACCCTGGGCAGAAGGGTCTCGGCATAGTTCCCGCCGAGTTCTCGCCGAGTGGGGCCCAGGGCCTTTGAAGGAATGTCTTAATTGCCCTCAGGAGAAATTACTTCAGTACCCTCAGGAAAACAGCGGGATTCGTCTATTGGCAGACCAACTAGGGGCTTTTCAGTAAATTCAGGACAGCAAAATGCTATAAATAGACCCATAAGGGCTCCTTAGAAAGCAAGCGATCATTGTCTCCGGAATTCTAGTGCTTTCTGAGGAGCTCCTAGCCCAGCTTTGGCTTTGGAGGGGAAGCTCTCAGAGATCTTCCGGGTGTGAGCTGGGACCTCCCTGCTGAGGCTTTCGGGTCAGTCTTAGGTCCTTAGAATCCAGTCAAGGGGTGAGACTTGAGAGAAGTAGGTTTCGGCTGCACCCCTTTTTCTTCGAACTTCAGTTGAGGTCAAATTTGGCTTCAACAACCTCCAAGTTGAGATGGACAAAGGTCCTTCTACACCTCCACCTGGAAGGGCCCTGATCCTTCGGAGACGCAAATGAACAAAGATTCTTCGCCACCTCCACCGGGACGGATCCTGTTCCTCCTAAGACGCGAACGAACAAAGGTCTTTCGCCACCTTCATCCGGACGGACCCCGGTCCTCCTGAGGCACAAATAAACAAAAAATTACTCACCATCTCCCATAAAAGTTAGCTCACAGTCCCATAAATCCACCAACATGGGGGCAAGCAACCCCCAACATTACATCCAAGTATCAACCCCTATGCCAACGCCCGATGGAGATACTAATCTCGATGCACTGCACAAGCGCATCCGATTATGCAAGGGGGGCAACCAAAGCAAAACACAAAATAAGAGATTGTTCCTGCAAAACATCGCAATGGCCAGTGAATGTACGAAAACATTTTACGACACTAAGCGGCTCCTGTCGCTGCCAGGACAAAAATGCGCAGGTTAGCAGTTGCAAAGATCTCTCGCCTAATGTCAACGATTATCACCTCACAAGGCTAACACAAAAGAACACTAAGTTATCAACACGAACGTCCGGTCCTAACCAAAGGAACATCTCACGTCGTACATAAAAAATAATGTCATGCACGCATGTCAAAATGATTTAAAATCCACAACCCCAAGATGAAATGATCAAACATAAAAAATTTCGGACTCATTGCTTTGCGGATCACGACCCGCAAAAAATTGGGTGAATTTGATAGGGTTCTCCTAGAGGTTTGTGAGTCAAACGGTAAGAGACTAAAATACCCAAATAATGCGACCTGACCGAGCGAGTCACACACACAAGTTACGTGCGGTCGATGGACTCATAATCATCTCAATGGAAGGCACAAAATCAAATGCAGACACACATGCAGAATCGTGTTTGCACGACCCTTGCATGCGTAGTGCACACACGCCTCCCGCGGGCACGGTCATTGCGCGTGCGCGCAGTGCGCGACTTTACGCCCGCGCACGGTGACGATCGCCGCCGCCTCCGACCACCTTCGACCGCCGCTGTCGTCGGGAAGCCTGCCTAAGCCGCCCGGACAGCCTGGGGGGGGGGGCACGTTCGTCATTTTGTGAAAGTTAGTGATCCAGGTGATTGAAACGTAGTGTCTCTATTCGCCCGCTCAAAACCCAACCTGGTGCAATTACCAGCATGTCGCTCAAAAAAATCATAAAAAAACCTCTAGACATTCATTTGAAGTCAAGAAATTCTAGAGACTAGAGAGAGCTCTGAGGTTTTCCAGCGAAAACATGAGACTTAGATCTTTTCTCCGTTTGGAATTCGCCCTGCTCCCTCTCTAGACAGCACAACGCCCAACACTCACTTGGATGCTTTTGTGAACACGAGAAAAAATACTAGAGGACGTTCTCGTGGACACTCTTCTTCAAGTTTCATGGACTTGACTTTTTCCCTTTATTTTCATTTTAAAAGCTTGTAACGAAATGATGTCATGTCACCCTCAGAAGACAACTATTTGTAAACTTAAAAGTAAAATAGTGGTTTTAGGTTTGACACGGACCTTATCACGTGATTTTTCACTATTTCCAGATTTTTCACGATAAAAAAAACTTCCTATCACTGCCGCTGGATTTCATTGATTGTTTACCCATCCGGTCCGACTCAAAGCTAAGACAGTCCAATTCTCCGGACCAAAGTAAAACCAGATGACCCTCAACATATGCATAATTCGATTATTTGCCTGATTTACTGTGATCAGTGACCTGAACGATATGTTTGTAAGTTATATATATTTTTATTTATTTATTTCGGACTGTCAATAACAAGTTGATCTAGAGATAAAGGCTTCGTTTAGTTTGACGTTTTGCCGCCTCCGTTTGGAGCAAACGCTGCCGGACGATTGGTAAATAAATGACCGCCGACGGCATTTGCTTCATTTGCACCCGCAGTAAGGAGAAAACGGCCCCGATCCGCTCCGTTTCAACCCCCACCTCTCTCCCTCCGGTTATAAAATGACGTTTCGACCCACCGAATTCACCCACCCGGCCGAAACCAATATAGCCGAAATTTTATGATCTCCATAATCGGGGCACTTAAATCAGACTCCATATATTTTTACACCCGGTAGAAAGTAGTCTGCGCGATTTGTTAAAACCCTAACCCTAAACTGAACGAGAGCTCGAGCTGTTGCAGGCAATGGCAGAAGCAGCGAATGCTAGCGGAAAATTTAAGGAATTTCTCAACTCCCAGGTCAATAACGAGGAAAATTGGGCGGCAAATATGGTAAAGATATCTCTTCCTTCGCTGTTACTATTCCCGTGAACAAAATTCTCTATTATTTTTTGATGTTTAGCAGCTGCGACACCAATCCGGAAGATGTATTTTGATTCTTTTGATGAGAGATGAGTTTGAAAATCATCCCTTTGTTTGACAGCCCCGCGTGCTATGATTCGTTTATTATGAAATTAGAGCATTCTAGCCATGTTGGTTGATTACATCCGTCTTCTTGGTACATTACGATTGATATTTCAACACTACTCTAATGATAGTGCGCATCCTTGTGAGTTTTCCATCTTTTATTGTTTTATTGAGTAGAAGGGTAGAAGAAGCTCCTGTTTTTTCTGCAAACAGAAAATTCCTGTCAGTATGTGGACGGACGTCTTCTTGGAGACTTCCATATTACGAGTATTTAAGTAATGTTTTCACCTTGCTTAGGGTCCGTTTGGTTCGGCGGGAGCAGACGGTCGAGCGCAGATGCCGCCGTCGTTCAGGGCTGGTGGGGGGAGGCGCGGGTTCGGAACAGAGAGTTTTCTCCGTTCTGCAAGGCTGCGACGAAGCATGCGCGGCAGGAGTAGACGGGGCAGGTGCAAATGCCGCACATTTGTTTTACCGCTTAGTCAAACTTCTGATCTGCAAAAGTCAGGAGTAAATCCTAGATTGGGTGGTCCTTGAAAGTTGGAAGCCTTTCTATTTGCAAATCTGATCATTTATTTAGGCAATAACTATATGTAGGCCGACTTCGGCTATGTGCAGGCCGTGCATTTTCATAATGGTTATGTGCAGGTCAAGGCTCATACGGGTTCACAGGTTCCTATAGTTTTTTAGTTTGGTCTGCATTTATTCTTGGACTGCACATAGCCAAAAATAATCTGCATATAACATCATCCATTTATTTATTAGAAGAACCACTTTGAAATTGGGAAGAATTCAAAGCGAATATAACAAGACCCTAAAACTCCCTTTTGATTGGAGATAATATGAGTCAAAAATGGCCCACATATAACATTACCCTTTATTTATTAGAAGAACTGCTTTGAAATTGACAAGAATTCCAAACGAATATAACAAGACCCTGAAACTCCCTTTTGATTGGAGACAATATGAGTTTGCTGAAGAATTTTTGTTGTAACTTTTTTCTAGGTGTCAATCTGATCAAGGATCATACACCTATACTCGATCAAAATTCATATCATTTGGTAAATTAGTCATTAGGTCCATTATATAGTTCCTTCTGACATTTTGCACCATGACTTGTCGTCAGATCTGCTAAAACGTGATTGTTGCTTTCAACACATTTTTTGTCACAAAATCTTTGTTTAAAATTAGACAAACAATGGGCAGTGAGGGCGAGAATATCAAGTAAAAGAGTTAGTAAAATTTGACCTGACCCAACCACACTCGACAATCTTGCCGACTACGTTGAACTAAAATTGAGTCTATGTTTGGGCTTGATTTGATCGAGTCTACCACATGGCTCCATAGATTGAACAAGCTATATGGATGACCCATGTAATCACAATGGGTTGTGTCAAGACTCAGGACAACTTTAAGTACTTAATTGACTCTTATTTATTGCCCAAGCCCATATTTTTTTAGGTCGTATCAATCAGGCCGGATAGGGCTGATAGCTCCCAATGCTTAATCCACTCAAGATAAATTTAGAGCCTAATATTATCTATGTTATGTATTTGTGAGCACATGAGAATATCTTTTTGAGCTTCCTTATGAACTAGACTTAAAAATGAATGTAAAAATGGATATTCCTCAAATTGGTGACATCATGGAGGCGATTAAACTAGCCATATCATTCAAAAGTGTAGGTTTAAGTTAGGTCAAAGCCACGGTAATGTTATAACTATAATGCCAAGCCAAAGGTCCCATGAACCAGAGTTTCTACACAAACATTAACATATGCAATATACATGACATTTTACAAAGAAGTCAAAATAATGAAATATATAGACTAATTGCAACAATATCTAACATAATTCAAAGGACAATTTGGTAAATAAAATCCTAATGAAACATGATTAATATAATTTTAATAAATACCCATAATTAAAATATACATAAGCACGTAACAAATTTCATTAGCCAAATATTTAAACCTACTCGAACCATTTATTTATAAGGGGAAAACCCTAGAATGAGAAATAAGATGAGAAGTTTGAGAGAGAAGAAGAACTTTAGATTAATCCTTTCATATCCTTGCTCATACAATGACTGGTCTATTTAATATTTATAGACCCACAATATTAACCCTAACAATTAAAAATAATAATAAAGATAATACGACCGACTCAACTCGATACAACTTAGACTCGACTCAGTACGTAGAGGCTCGACTTAATACATAAATACGTATAACAAAACCCTATATATATGTATGTATATATACTACTTAAAAACTAAAACTTGATGACTTTGATATATGGACATTGGTAAGACCTCAACAATTCATTAAAACTCCTGATTCTCTGCTACCTTTAATTTGAAAATCGGATTCCCAACTTTTCTAATTTCCCAGTTTCAAGTCGTCTTCCCCTCCTGGATCTCCCCAACCTCGTGATTTCTCCAAATCCCACCCCCCGATCTCACCTGTCCTCTCACCCGCACCACTCTCTCAAAGGCGATAGGGACAAATCGATCCAGTGCTCGGTCTCTACCTTGCATCTTCAATCGGAAAGCTAGACCGTTGATGGTAAAGAGTTGAAGGAGAACGTGAATAAAGCCCTCCTTAGTAGTGGGATTGTATCCTCCTTAAATTTTAAAAAGGTTTGTTGAATGCAGTCCTATTATTTATAGGAAGTTGCTTCATTTGTAACAACACTCTTAAAATAAGATGATCAAAGTCTGTAGCCAAAAGAAATTCAATATCTACAAATGTTTAGTTTCGGCAATTTTATATTCTTTAGGAGTAAATATAAAATATGAGTAATTAAGCTCAACAAAGATAATTTTCTATGAGAAATATTGTTAGAGATCTGAATGATTAAATCAATTGTCAAATGTAATATATGTTGTAGCTAAAAGAAACTAAAGTTTAGACATAAAATAATATAAAGAATTTTATGGATGGTAAAAACCAGATCAACACATGCACAAATTTAAGATTTTTTCATGGATTATCTGAAAATTAGTTTCGATTGGTTTCTTTACACATGATTTAGGATATTATCATATAAAATTGAAACAACACAGTCACTGGAACAAGATTATGAACCAAAATGGCTTGGGCCGTCATACTAGCAAAATACTGAAAACATATTACTTTTGAATTTTAAGAAAACTGGATGGAACAAGAAGTACACAACAACTAAAAGGATAATCCATTTCAAGTATTACAAGTATTACCGATCTTCAAGTATTACCCTAAGATATAAAATATCCTAAAATAAAATATACAAGTATTTTTTTCCAAACTAAGTTTGTCATAGCACAATATCTTTGTGTTTTTGAAGGCTATTCATTTCCTAATTTGATTCAGTAGTCTTTAAAAAAGCCGAGTTTGCACATCTTTGGGGTGTTCAAGGGAATGCGTGGTGTATCATGACAACTGAAATGAAATAGCAGATCTTTTTTTAATAGTCTCCATATATCACAAAACATGATTATCGAAGCGCCATAACTGCAATTTAGAAACCTTTTGGGCATATTTTAACCCAATACAAGATATAAGAATTAAAAAGCTAATACGACTATCGTCGGTTTGCGATCTTTGCATGTGTCATCATCATGTACGCACTTGTATAAGTTCAACATCATACAACTTATTTGAGTACAACTCTTTTCTTTTCTTTTTTCTTCAAGTAGAATCCTGATATGCGGTAACCGTATCAAGAATGAAGAACGCTAACGATGGCTTGCATTGCATGAAAATTAAAGATACAACTCAAAAGACAAGTTTCTGAAGGTTGGGTCCTTCAAAGCACCCTTCTCTCCTTATGAGAGCCCAAAAGACAAACTTTTAGGTTACTTCCCCCACAATCTAGTGGCTCCTTATATAGATGGAGCACCCCACTATAGGATAAAATATATAATAATGCATAAGAAATTGCACAAGATAATTCACGACGACCGTTGCATCTTTGCTCGCAAGGCATGTATGTATCACCACACCCGTTGAAAAGCGACCTTATCCTTATGGTCAGTCGGGAAGGGTCCCATAGGCACGTTGACGAGACTCGCGCGACTCCTTTGGTGGGTGGTTCAAGTGAAACATCAGAAGCATAAAGGCGTCTTGTCAGGCTGGTTGTTGCATATGTGTTACAGGTGACCATAACGGGTGTAGAGCTCAACTTGAGGCTGCCCGAGAGGCGAAATAATATCATGTCCACAAAAGATCTTATCCTTAAGGTAAAGTGAGGGGCATGCCAGTTTGGCCAGGGCCTGGGTCAGAGGCTGAATGCTATGAAGACTGATGGTGGAAACCCCTCCAGATCCCAAACGAGGTCCGTGGGGCTTGACAGTAGGACGACGAGGAGTAGGCAGTGTTGATTTGAAATTAGACTCGTTCGGAAGTCTGGTCAAAGCGGGGGAGTGACAAAATGTGAAGGTAGGGTTATAGTGGGATTGAGACACGTTGGAAAAGAAAAGTTGGGAAATGAGAGAAATGACAGGTGGACGAGGGGTCTCCAAGAAATGGCGGGGAACAAAAAAATCCCATGGCACCATGTAAAAAGCTGGTGAACCTCCAGGAGGAGCCTCTGTCATGAATTTGTCGGAAGGCGAGTGTATTGGAGGGCGGCCGGTGCAAATCAGAAGATGGGGGGGGGGGGTATTAAGGGGTGCATGTCGCGGTCGATATTGGGAGAACGAAGGGGTGTCGGGAAAGGAGGAAGCAGCATTATTTCTGATGGTCGAAGACCCACTGGGGGTGGCAGTGGGATGGAGGGAGGAGGAGGCTCATGGGGAAGCAGAGAGGCGGGCATGGGCTGTAATGGGACATGTGGAAGAAGCCGATGACGAAGCGTAATCTCTATGACATCGAGGTTATCCATTGCAGATTTGATTCGATCGTATCAATCATGCACAAAATTCGGAAGGAGGGACATGGAGGAAAAGGGGGTGAGGGCCGACGAAATGCGACAGAAGGCTCTAGAGGGCTGTCAAAATGTTGCAGGAGCCACAGGAGGGCCAATGCGAAAGAAGGTGTTGGAGGGCCGCTGGGAAGTAGAAGGAGAACAGACGGTCGACCAGATGCTGACTGGGACGTTGGAGGTCAATGGAGGTGCGAGCAGACACGATAATGGCAAAAGGACGTGTTGAGCGCGTCTGGAGCGACGCTGTTTGCGTTGATCTGTAAGTCGAAGGCTGATGGAGGACGAACGATAACAAGGAGTTTGGAAGAAGCCGACGTTGAAGCGTAAACACCATGATAAGGAGGTTATTATCCATGGCATTTTTGATTTGATCGTATCGAGCATGCACAAAGTTCAAAAGGAGGGCCATAGAGTAAAAGGGGGTGAGGGCTGAGGGAATGCAAAAGAATGCTCTAGAGGGTTCTGCAAGATTGTATGTGGAATGCGGGAGGAGGTGTTGGAGGGCCGGTGGGAAGCATAGGGAAGTTCAGGCGACCGATGGGAAGAAGCCCTAAGGCGGGCATGGGCTATAATGGAGCGCGTGGAAGAAACCGGTGACGAAGCGCAAGCACCATGACATGAAGGTTATCCACGACAGCTTCGATTCGATCGTATCGAGCATGCACATAGTGTGGGAGTGGGGCCATGGTGGAAAAGGGGGTGAGGGACGACGGAATGCGGCAGGAGGCTCTAGTGGGCTACCAAAATGTTGCAGGAGTCGCAGGAGGACTGCTGGAACGCGGGAGGAGGTGTTGGGCGCGGTTGGAGAGACACTATTTGCGTCGATCTGTAAGGGGAGGGCTGATGGAGAACGAACGAAAGCGGTGGGGCCATCAACGGAATGAGGGAGCGACATACACACAGGAAGGGTCAAGTGCGCGGGGGCATGGTTGGCACAAGTATCATGTAGCAGAATCAACGTTGTGTCGTTTGCGAGGAGAGTGGCGCTGGAGCAGGTTTGACTGAGAGGAAGGATGCGCACAAGGAGGAGCGGGATCCAGTCGATGCGGTTGGAAGAGGATGCAGATCCAATTAGACAAGTTAGACCAATTGATACACTGTAGCCATATCATGAATGAAGGACACGAATGATAACTTGCCTTGCATGAAAATAAAAGATACAACTCGGAAGATGATCTCCCGCGGAGCACCCAGAGGCTGGGTCCTTCAATGCACTCATCTTTCCCTATGGGAGCCCAAAAGACAAACACTTCTAAGATACCTTACTCACAATCTAAGGGCTCCTTATATATGTGGAAGTGGAACCCTCCACTACAGGACAAAATACATAATAATGCATAATAAACTGCTAATATAAGATGGTTCATGACGGTCATTGCATCTTTGTTTGCAAGACATATACTTATCAAATCCTTTTGTATAGTTCTTCACTTCATATGTTAGTAGAACTAGATGGGCTACTGTCATTGTTCTTGTAATTTATGATCAATTCGGGTGTATTTTAACCCAATTAAATATGTGAGCCATGACCAATTTGCAATCTCCGTACATGTCAGATCTCATGACCACCTTCTAATGCATGTCTACCTAAGTTTTAACATTCTACAGCTTATTTGAGTACAACTCTGGTCCTTATTCCTCTCTTTTTTTCAACCCAAAATCAATTCTGCATGCACTGCTGCCATATTATATATATTTTTTCAGTTGTGTTAAACAGTTGAATAAGAGGGGTCATGGGGATCAACCGCGATGGTGATCGATGGAGATCGGGCCACCACTCGGCGGGACCCTCCTATGCATATTTCCATGGGATGCATTGATCGGATCGGCGATCCGAGACCGTGAGCATGTCCGGAGTGTCGTTTTACTATTTACATGTATTTTTTTTTTTGGACTTATATTTAGTGTTTTAGGACACCGGACGTAACTGGTAGTCATAGTCGTTCATGCCGGGTGCTCTACCACCCCTCTCGTTATAAATAGGGGTGGGTGTTCTCATTTTCAGATATTGTTTAATTTGTGAGTGAATCCAAAAATCGGCAATCAGTCGTGATGCGACGCCGCGACAGCCCGGGGTGCAACGTTCTGATCCACTTTCCTATTTCCTTGTATTCTCATTTTGTGGTTTTCCCCATTTCTGCTTCCACGATTCCCATCAACAAAAAATCCAAATCATAACTGCTACGGTTCATCGTCTTCTCCCACGCATGTAACTGCCAAGCCGCACGTCCCTTCATCTAGATCGACCCCATCGAGTTAGAACACCTCCTTCCATCCATGTCGTTCTTCCCTGGCAGGTCGAAGGCAGTGCCCTAGCATCCTGGACGGTGTGCCAGTCTCGCTCAGCTCCAGTTCCTGTTCATCTTCAACCTCCCGCACCTATAGCCGCAAGCAAACCACAACTCCTCGTTCCTACCATCCTGCAAATCAACCAAAATCCCGCACGCATGTCGTGCCAGCCTCGTCTCCATCTGATTCACCCACATCCGATCCTGTTCGGCCAGAAGGAGCCTTCTCCCCGTCTCGTCTCAATCGGGAAAGCTCTTCCAAGTTTGAACCAGCCTACGTGCGTTGCTCAGATCTCTCCCAAACAGAGAAAGCCTTTCCTGTCTCAATCCTGACTACTAAGTCCTCTCCCCTTCCTCGCACCAACACACTCCCTCTCTGTTTCATGTCGTTGGAGCCACCAAACTCCCCCCCTACCATCCATTTTACTGCTTACAACTCACCTCCACCATATAAGCCCTCATTCTTCATTTTAGGACTGCAGTCCAGCCACAATTGGGCCGCCCCTCCATCCCACTGTCTCATTCCACCGTCGCCACAGAGTTCCTATCTTTGTGACTTTATTTTAGTGTTTTATTTTTCTATGTTGAATACTTGGATGTTTTCTCATATCTTCAGTGAAAAGTAAGACGTAATTTTGTTTTTGTTTCTTTAATTTGTTTTTCTTAATTCATTCGCAAAATTTGTAGTTGAAAACACTGATTGTGAGGGCGAACGTGTTTTGTTTATATATTTGAAATAATTGCGAACACAGTGTTTACTGCCAATCTTGTAAAATTTTATTTTGCTACCCTTTTGTTTCCTGATTAATCAAAACAATCACGCATCATATAGTTTTAAGCTTGTTCGAATCCACGCCTTACTCTCACTTAGGAATGCATTAGCATGCCAACACATCTTTTCATAGCCCGTCCTGCGTCAGTTTGGTCATCGTTGCTACACATCTTCTCTATTCGAGAAACCCGTGTCTATATATACTCGACCACCACCGCATGTTCGCAGGGCTTACGCACACCCACGAGCACCACCTGTTTATGTTATGGATGACCTTCTCGATGACCCTCCTATGCATATTTTCCGGCGGTCTTCTCCTGGAAGCAAACCTAGCAGTTCGTGGAGACATAAGTCTTGATCATCCCTTCCAGCCTGCCCTTGTGTGACGACGACGGGGCGTTTCTCTTGTTAGTGTGGAAATCCCGTAAAGGCGCAAATCCTTTTTTGTGCTCTTGGACTCAACAGACAAGGAAGACTTAAAATAGGCTCCCAATTCAGAACAAGGAGGTTTTCTTGGAACATCTTGATCGATTTTGGGCTCCGCCCCACACAAGTATCTGTCTTTTATTTCTTGATTCATGAATATCGCAAGATCCCACATCTAGTTAGGGTTTTTCTAAATCTATTTTCACCGCGCACATCTGATGTGTATCCACTCCTAGTAAAATCCAACATCTCCTTCCCCGCCGATCACATCTAACCTCCCCTACTGCAATCCTGCATCCACCCCCCTGCTCCCTGTCCCGACGTGCCTCCTTGCAGCCCTGCCAACTATTCCCGGCCCCCTTTCATCCCGTTAGCGCTCCTTCCGCTCTCCACCGCCAGATCCCCTATTTCCCCAGCCCCGGCCACCCTTTCCCAACCCAACCGCCGCACCCCCACACTTCCACGGCCTAGATCCATCCCCCCAACCCGATCTATCCATTTGCTCTACCTGCAGCCAACCTTGTATATATGTCCACTTGATACAAATACAAAGAATGAGTACATATATATAGATGAGAGAAAGAGAGAGAAAAGGCCTATACACAATGTGGGACTAAAGAGAGGAGAGAAAAGCAATAAATGCTATACAAATGGGCCTAATATTAAGTGGGCTTTTCCAACACTCCCCCGCAAGCTGGAGCGTATAGGTCATATGCACCCAGCTTGGACAAACATTGGGAGAACAGAGTGCTTGATAAGGCCTTTGTGAGGATGTCGGCAACTTGATCAGTTCCTGGAACATGCTTTAATTCAAGTTTCTTCAATTGAACCTTCTCACGAACAAAGTGACAGTCAACCTCGATATGTTTTGTGCGCTCATGAAAGACTGGATTCTTTGCGATGTGTATGGCGGCTTGACTATCACAAAATAGAACAGCAGAGGAGGGGAGTTTTACTCCCAGGTCAGTAAGGAGACTTTCAAGCCATGTGAGTTCTGAGACAACTGAGGCCATCGATCTGTATTCAGCCTCTGCAGAGGAACGGGCTACCACAGCTTGTTTCTTACTCTTCCAAGTAATAAGATGCCCACCAAAATAAGTACAGAACCCACTAGTTGACCTTCGATCGTCCAGGGAACCCGCATAGTCGGCATCAGAATAGGCAACCAATGCGGGAGCAGAGTCGGAGGTTTTGTAAACCAGTCCTTGACCTGGAGCTCCCTTAAGGTATCGAAGAACCCGTTCAACCGCTTGGAGATGAGAAGCCCGGGGGGCATGCATGAACCGACTTACAACCCCAACTGCAAAAGATATATCCGGCCTTGTGACTGTTAGATAGATCAACTTGCCCACAAGACGTCGATAGTATTCCGGGTTCGGAAGTAGCAAATCGTCATCCGAAGCATGAGCGCATAACTTGTGATTTGCCTCCATCGGGGTACACGCTGACTTGCAACCAGACTGACCAGCATCTTTGAGAAGATCGAGACAGTACTTTCGTTGGGAGAGTACCAACCCGTCCGGCCGCCGGGCGATCTCGAGATCAAGGAAGTAGCGAAGTTTCCCCAGGTCTTTAGTCTGAAAAACAGTGCTCAAATGTTGTTTGACGTCTTGAATCCCCTTTGAGTCATCCCCAGTGAGAAGGATGTCGTCAACATAAACCAACAAGAGAATGGTGCCAGTGGCCCGGTGTCGGGTAAAAAGGGAGAAATCTGCAGAACTCCGAGTGAACCCCTTGTCCCGAACCACTTTGCTAAACTTGTCAAACCACGCCCGTGGGGACTGTTTGAGACCATAAATTGACTTTTTGAGAAGACAGACCTGAGACTCCCCCGTGGTCTCAAACCCGGGCGGTTGGCGCATGTAGACAGTTTCCTGAAGGTCGCCATTCAAAAAGGCGTTCTTGATATCAAGCTGATGAAGGGGCCAGCGGCGGTGCACCGCGACGGAGAGAAGAACGCGGATAGTGTTAAGCTTGGCCACCGGAGAGAAGGTTTCCTCATAGTCGAGGCCCTCCTGTTGTGTGAAGCCACGGGCCACAAGACGGGCCTTCAGTCGGGCAATAGTACCATCCGGAGCATGCTTGATGACAAAGACCCATTTACATCCAACAGGGTGCTGACCGGGAGGTAAGGGAACCAAGACCCAGGTCTGGTTGGCCCAAAGGGCCGTCATTTCTTCGTCCATGGCCGCCCGCCAGCCAGGATGGTGAAGCGCCTCCTGCAAAGAGTTAGGGACCGAAACAGAGGATAATGAGGTGGCAAAGTGAAGAAGAGAGGGGGAGAGGCGATGGAGAGAGACGTAGTTTGCCATCGGATGAGCGGTAGAGACGGGAGCTGGAGCAGCAGGGAGCAGAGCACCAGAGGGCGAGGCCGACTGCAGAGGAGCCACGGGATGAGGAGAGCGACGAGAATAGACCCGGATAACCGGTGGTAGTGGACGGACCGGAGGTGTGGAAGAGAGAGAGGATGAGGAGTGAGGAGCAGGAATGACAGGACGAACGACGGGAGCTGGACTCAGAGCGATATCCGGAGCAGGGAAGAATGGAAGATCTTCACGGAAAGTGACGTCAGCCGAGACAGTAACCTTGCGGGTAGTAGGCGAATAACATACATAACCCTTCTGAGTGCGCGAGTACCCGACAAAGATCTGCTTGGTGGCACGAGGGTCCAATTTGTCCGTGGAGGGACCGAGGTGGTGAACGTAGCAGGTACACCCAAACACCCGTGGCGGAAGGGGAAAAGACGGAGTTGTGGGAAAGAGGAGGCTGAAGGGAGTAGCATACTGGAGGACGGAAGACGGGAGGCGGTTGATGAGAAAGCAAGCCGTGGAGAGAGCGTAGTTTCAGTACGGTTTGGGAACCTGCATTTGAAGCATAAGCGAGCGAGCGACATCAAGAAGGTGACGATTCTTGCGCTCGGCGACACCATTCTGTTGTGGAGTGTACGGACATGATGTTTGGTGAAGAATGCCGAATTCAGAGCAGAGAGTGACAAACGTATGGCTGGTGTACTCCCGCGCATTGTCAGTACGAATAGTGCGAATAGGCGCAGAGAACTGAGTGCGAGTCTCAAGTATGAAAGCCCGGAATACGTGGGGAAGTTCAGAGCGATCCCGAAGGAGATATAACCACGTCATGCGAGAGTAATCATCAATAAAAGTAAGAAAATAGCGATAGCCAGAAATACTAGTAAATTTGTACGGACCCCATATATCGGAGTGTACTAAAATAAAAGGAGCGGAGCTCCGAGTACAATGAGGGGGGAAAGAAGAACGGGGCTGTTTGCCCAAAATACATGTGTCGCAGCGAAAAGCAGGGAGAGTAACATCAGGAAGAGCCTTCCGGAGGACTGGAAGAGGAGCATGTCCCAGACGGGGATGCCAATCCGAAGAGGAGATAGATGCGAGGACAGTGGGAGAGTCGTCAAGAAGATAGAGCCCATTCTGCAGCCGTCCTCTACCAATGATAGTCTGCGTCTGCTGATCCTGTATGAGAAAAGAAGAAGAAGTAAATGTCACTGAGTAATTTGAATCAGTAGTAAGGCGACCAACAGAGAGTAAATTGAAAGGAGAGCCCGGAACATGTAGAGCCGAGCGCAGGAGGAGAGAAGAGGTGAGAGAAATATCAGCACATCCAGAGACGGGAACCGATGCCCCATTAGCAACAGTAATGTACTTCGGGTGAGGTGAAGACAAGTACTGCGGTGGCCTAACAGAGGTGATATGATGAGTGACACCAGAATCAAGGATCCAGCGCGTGCCAGAGGATAGGCAGGCGATACCTTCATTGGAGATAGAGGCAGCAGAGGCAACCGAGGCAGGCGGACGGCTGAGCAAGCCATGAAGATGCTGGAGTTGAAGACGAACCTCGTCGAGCTCAGTACGAGAGGAGGCAGAGTCGGTAGTAGCAGCAGAGACATGTGGACGAGGAGGTCGGCCATGTTTGCGAAAGCAAGTGGCCTCAAGATGACCATCTTTACCACAGAACGAGCATTTAGGCCTAGACCGGCCACCGCGACCCCGACCGCGAGAGTCAGAGCGGCCACCACGGGCAGAGGGGGGAAGAGGCAATAAGGGAGCTGGTGCCTGTTGAACAAGGGCCGGAGAAGGAAGTCCGGGAACATCCGGAGGCGGGTAGACTTTGAGAAGCATTGAGCACACATTGGAAAAGGACGGTGTAACAGTAGAGGAGAGGATGTGGGCCCGGACACTGTGAAGATGAGGGGGTACCCGGGCCATCATCATGGCGATACCCACAGCTTCCTTTTGGGTACGTTGAGCAGCGAGATCTAGAGTGGGAGGCTGATGGTGGATCCAAGCCTCAACCAGAGACCGGGCTTGAGCAACAAAGGACGTCAGGTCGGTTGCGCCACTGCTGTCAAGTGCCTGGAGAGCGGTGATGATATCATATAGATGGTGGAGACTATCTTTGCCAGAGTAGAGGGTGTGGAGCTCGTCCCACATGCCTTTGGCCGTCTCATGATACATGGCCAGGCGATAAGATTCGCCATCAAGAGAGTTGAGAAGCCAAGTCTGCACACGCCCATCATTGCGTAACCACTCCTCAGTAGGGACACCAATAACGGCCTGAGTCAGGTGATGAAGGAATCCCTTTGACTGAAGGACACGGCGAACCGAGTGTGCCCATTCCACAAAGTTCTTCTTGCCAGTGAGCGAAATTGTAGTGATCCGGAGCTCGTCGCGGACTTCCTGGATAGAGGCCGGGCGTTCAGGAGGAACTGCCGTGCCGACGGAGTCTGCAGACGTAGACATGAGGGTGACCTAGATGAGGTCGCAGCGAGCTGAAGGAGGCCGCAGCGGGCTGGAGGCCGCAGCGAGCTGGAGGAGACCGCGGCGGGCTGGATTCCGCAGCGAGCTGGAGGAGACCGCGGCGGGCTGGAGGCAGCAGCTAGAGGAAGCGGACAGACAGCGGACTGGGAGAGGATGCGGCGACCTGGATGAGGGCGCGACGAGCTAGTAAGAGACCGCGGTGAGCACAGACGCTTAGCAAGGAGTGGGCCAAGAGAGGCCGCAGCGGATGGAAGAAGGGCGAGGCGGACTGGATCAGATCGCGGCGGTCTGGATCAGACCGCGGCGGACAGGAGCGAGCTGAAAAGAGAGGACAAGCCGGGGAAGCAAGAGAGCGACCGCGGCGGGCTGGACCAGTCCGCAAGACTGAAAGAACGCAGAGGGTCTAACCCGCGGCGGACAGAAAAAAACTGCCGGAAGAGGAAGGAGAGCAGCCGCAAGCAGGCGGACTGCGGACAGAGGACGCTGAGCTTACAGCGGACGAAGGAAACCAAGAGGTTGAGGTCGCCGAGGTCGCGCCGGACAAGAGGAGGCCGCAGCGAAAAAGGGAAGCAGTGGACCCCACAGGATGGCTATAAATAGGGGGCCAGAGGAGGAAGGGGAAGGCGGGAGGAGAGGTGGTTCCACGGGAGGAGAGGCTGCGGACTGGACAAGGGAGGCCGCAGGAGTGAAGCGGCTAGAAGATGCGGACACACTTTCGCAGGCCGCAGAGGAGAGGTGGTTCCACGGAGGGAGAGGCTGCGGACAGGAAAAGGGAGGCCGCGGGAGGTCGCAGGCCGCAGGGCGGACAGAAAGGGGAGTCCGCAGGAGTCAGCAACCTGCCTCTGATACCATGTAGAAATGGAGAAAGCCAACCTTGTATATATGTCCACTTGATACAAATACAAAGAATGAGTACATATATATAGATGAGAGAAAGAGAGAGAAAAGGCCTATACACAATGTGGGACTAAAGAGAGGAGAGAAAAGCAATAAATGCTATACAAATGGGCCTAATATTAAGTGGGCTTTTCCAACACATGCCAACACATCTTTTCATAGCCCGTCCTGCGTCAGTTTGGTCATCGTTGCTACACATCTTCTCTATTCGAGAAACCCGTGTCTATATATACTCGACCACCACCGCATGTTCGCAGGGCTTACGCACACCCACGAGCACCACCTGTTTATGTTATGGATGACCTTCTCGATGATCCTCCTATGCATATTTTCCGGCGGTCTTCTCCTGGAAGCAAACCTAGCAGTTCGTGGAGACATAAGTCTTGATCATCCCTTCCAGCCTGCCCTTGTGTGACGACGACGAGTCGTTTCTCTTGTTAGTGTGGAAATCCCGTAAAGGCGCAAATCCTTTTTTGTGCTCTTGGACTCAACAGACAAGGAAGACTTAAAATAGGCTCCCAATTCAGAACAAGGAGGTTTTCTTGGAACATCTTGATCGATTTTGGGCTCCGCCCCACACAAGTATCTGTCTTTTATTTCTTGATTCATGAATATCGCAAGATCCCACATCTAGTTAGGGTTTTTCTAAATCTATTTTCACCGCGCACATCTGATGTGTATCCACTCCTAGTAAAATCCAACATCTCCTTCCCCGCCGATCACATCTAACCTCCCCTACTGCAATCCTGCATCCACCCCCCTGCTCCCTGTCCCGACGTGCCTCCTTGCAGCCCTGCCAACTATTCCCGGCCCCCTTTCATCCCGTTAGCGCTCCTTCCGCTCTCCACCGCCGGATCCCCTATTTCCCCAGCCCCGGCCACCCTTTCCCAACCCAACCGCCGCACCCCCACACCTCCACGGCCTAGATCCATCCCCCCAACCCGATCTATCCATTTGCTCTACCTGCAGCCCCTCCCCTACACGAAACTCCAGATCTGCCCCCATCACCTCCCGCCGCCCATCCGTGGAGCCAATCAATGTGCCAAGGGCAACATCGCCGTCGTCTTCCCATCCCTAATTCACGCCGCCACATGTATGTGTAAATTTAGGTATTGATGTTTTATTTCTCTCTATTGAATTCTTTGGTAATGAACTATTGTCATGGGTTGTTAATTCTCTTATGCGATTGTTAGCATTTTTCATCGTTTAATTTGCGGGACGCACTCAGTGCACTTGAATTATATTTGCTCTTCATCTCGGTGGTAATCATAAATTGTTCTTTATTCGTCTTAACTCGTTATCAAATCGTGCAAGTTGTTTTTTGAGCTTATTAAATTTTTACTACTTCTGAGTAGATCTCGAGTCGGACTGTTGTGCCATTGTTTCACTCGCCCTGTATTTAGGTTGCATGTTAGTTGTTGAGTTGTTAGCCTACCCCTGCGTCACCTTTCTTTCATATTTACTATTTTCGAGTTATAAAACCCCATAAGATTATTAGTTTCACAATAATTTCAATGTATGCATTCTTTCATGCAAAGTTTAAATATACCTCCTTGACTATATTTATACAAATTAAAAAAATGTATAAATACTGTTTTCTAGTAAAAAACACACATTTTAGCAAAAGATTAACACACCTTTTTATTGAAAGACTGGGTTACAATAGTCAAATTTCAAGTCCTTACAGACAGTAGCCAAATAATAGAGTGATCAGGATGGGAGTTTCAGCAAATAAACTACCAGAAGGGAATATTTGGCAATGTCTATGAGCATGAGAAAAATGAAAATTTGAAGCACCTTTAGATCCTCTTTCTACATAAAGAGTTAATTTAAATAGCCAAATGAGTAAGAATTTTGTATGAGGGCTCAATTTTGTAAGCTGCAGCATAGTCTATTCGTCTTCCCTTTTCTTCATCGCACATTTATAATCAATGTAATGTGATCTTTGACATTTTACTTTTGTTTATTCTTACTCATTGGACTTCAATTTTAATCATCCAGAAATTAAACCAGCATCTCATCATACTCATGAATTTGAATGACTCTGTTTAGAGCAGGCGCGTATCTATGAAATTTGATGCGCTCGAGCTTTCATTCACGGAGCAATTTAGTGCTCGAACTATATTACTCGCCTAGTTAGTAGTTCTACAAATATTCCCTGCATGAACACTTATTCATTGTTTTCTTATCTTTACAGAAAATTCTTCGAGCCGCTGGACTATTTTTTGGCTCGATATTATTCATGCGCAATTTCGGAGATCTCATGGCTATATGAAGAGGCTGCTAACCATGTAAGCTTAATATCATGAAACTGTTTTCATCTCTGCATGCGGCCGTTTATCGTGTCACGAAGGCTTTGATCCTTCTACTTTGATGTTAATGACATTTTAGAACTGTAGCTTGGTATTAAGTTTTATGATATCATATGATTCCTAAAAAGGATGCAAACTATTTCCTCTTGGTCTACTTGATCTGTGGCCCTTCAAGGCGTTAGCTTTATCATTCATTAAAAAAAGTATTTCTAAAAATGGTAATTTTCTGATGTTTTGAGATAAATATGATAAATGATTTTATCAGGGTTATGATCTTTTCTGCTACATCACTGAAGAGTCATTAAATTAGTCGGGTTTTTAGTGTTGATTTCACGGATTTGTAAGGAACAATTCTTAAACTATACACAACTTCAATATATATGTATATTTTTGAGAAATGGCATTAAGGATTCAAACATTATTCCTTGGTGAGTGAACCAGGGGTTGATTATTCTTATATGCTGAATGATTATTTCTACCAGGTTCCAAAGAAGTAAGTTGAATAATTTGGAACCTATTTGAGGGGGGGGGGGGGGGGATTTGGTGTATGAGTTAACTTTTTTTTTTTACTCTTAACACATTTTTGCTCAAAGTCAGAGATTTTCTGCAATAAAATATATGTAGGGTTAATTATGGTGTTTTTACAATCATTTAAAGTATCAATTTGTCCACATTCTGATGATAATTGGATTTTTTTATTCGGATCACAAAAAATCCGATTGGATTTTTTTTCAGATAGTTCAAACAGGTTGGTTGAAGTGGAGAAGCCCATTAGGTATCTTATGTGATTGTAAAGTACAATTGAAACTTAAAGTTAATTTTTACCGTACTGCAATTAGACCAGTGATGTTCTATGATTCTGAGTGTTGACAATGAATTGTGTACATGAGCAAAAAATTGGAGTTGCGGAGATGAGAATGCTTAAGTGGATGTGTGGACACACGAGATTGGATAAAATTAGGAATGAATGTATCCGAGATAAGACATGAGTGACACCAATTGGAGAGAAGATGCGAGAAACTCGACTAAGATGGTCTGGACACGTACAAAGGAGACCATTAGAGGGACCTATTAGGTGTTGTGAGAGTGTAGTCACTAGGCATGTTAAACGGGGGAGGGGTGGATCAATAAAGACTTAGAATGAAACTATAAGGAAAGACGCAATGTACTTAGACATTAGTGGGATTATGACTAAAGATAGGGCACAATGGAGACCGAGAATCCATATAGCCGGCCCCACTATAGTGGGATAAAGGATCGAGTGTTGTCGTATTATCATAGTGGGGATAATTTGGTACTTAAAATAATTGTAAATGTGCAGTAGTTAATATCCTGTAATTTTTTGTTGTTGAAAACATCTATTTTTTGGACACCTAAAAATATGATTTAGATCAAAAGAGGGGAGCAACACACGTCGAGGATGGTGCATTACACGCGCTCCAAAAAATTACTCCTTGAGCGGGCTCCTCCTAAAAGGGCTTTAGGTGCGACATTGGATTGTGTACCAACTTTCATTATTGATGAAATTATCTTTAAGTTTCATAGCATTGGACGGTGCATGAAGAATTTTGTGCATTGCAGCTTGTATATACATAACAGCGGTTGGGTTCCTTGTGCACATCATGCTGCTGCTATAATATCAAAAAACAATGACATTGGTTGGGGCCTGGGTAATGTAGGCTCCGTTTGGCATGCCAGTCACGAACCCGGTGATTATGAACCAAACGCCCGAAATGAATTTCATTGACTTTTATGTTCAAAGTTAGTTTTATTTTTTGATGGCATGCATTCTATGATTGTTGCGCTTTTGTTCAAACTCACTGGAGCAAAAACGTCCCGCCAAACGGAGCTTGTGTAGTTGAATTATTGTCATCATTGGTTGATGGTGTCGGTCTCCCCGGTCTCCGGTCTATCTACAGCTATCATCATTGCCGTCGCTATGTTATTGCCTCACGAATGCTGTCTCTGCACTGTTGCCTTTGTTACCTGTCCCCAGCCAGGCACCTGTCTCTCTCTCTTTATCTCTCGTTGTGTCTGCTTTTGCACAAATGATGGCAATGATAAGGGATGAAAAGAAAGGCAAAATTGAATTCTTAAAAAGCTAACTGTTATTTAAATTGTATAGATAACTTAATAAAACCATGGAAAGATCCACAAATTAGACGTTTGAAGTCTATATCAGCTGCATAGCGCACAAAATATTAAGTCAAATCAATGTTGATGAACATAGGGGTGGGGGGGGGGGGGCAAAATGATCATAGAATATTCTTTAGGGCACGTGTTCGGGAGGCTGTGATGCCCGACCGCACCTACGAACTCATGCATTTTTTTTACATACAAGAACTCATGCTCTGTTTGGTGTAGCGGGGGCAGTCATGAAGGCGGTGGTTATGAACCATCATTCATGAAGGCTTAACCTTGCCTAAGTAACTTTGGCTCTGTTGGGCATGGTGGTGGCGATCATGAACATGGGGGGTTAAATTATCTTTTGTGAACGCCCACCTAAGGAGCTTCATTCACTTTTATGTTCAAACAGATGATGTTTATTAGGTGATCCTTAACGAACGACGGTTTAACCCATGAGTTTATGACCACCATCGTGCAAACGGAGCCAAATCATCTACTTTATGTTCAAAACCAGACTTCGTTTGGCGCGGTGGTGGCGGTCATGAACCGTCGTTCGTGAATATGCCTGAGCTTACCGAAAACAATCCATGCATTTTATGCTTAGATCATACATTTTATGATTATGACGTTTTTGATCAAACTCACCGGAGCAAATAAGCCACACCAACCTGAGGCCTGGTTTTCTTTTCTTGGTGGCGGTCATATAGCCACCGTCACGCCGAATGTACATTTTATGATGGTGCCTTTTTGTTCCAACCTAAAGGAGCAAATAAGCTCGGGCAAATGGAGCCTCAATAAAATATTGAGGAATCTCAGATTGGATCCCCTATAAATTGCGAAGTTGCTGTTTACATTCACTGGCATTAGAACAATGCAGTTTTTCATTGGCAAAAATTGTAAGAGTTGTTGATGGAACGGTTGAAATCATAAGGTTAGTTGTGCCCCGTCCACAAAGCTAATGTCCATTATTGAGTCCAGCTGATACACAACAAGTCTCCCCCCCATGAAACACTTTTGAATCGGTGTTCACATGGCCGCATCAATGGCTATTTAAGTCAACTCTTGCAAATTCAAGAAAGGTGAACCCATCAGGAGTGGCAGCCCACCGGCCCTTAGCCAGGTGCTCTTGGAGCAAGTCTCAATCTGGTTTTGGCAATCTCCTTTGATAATGGCACCGCTGCTCTCAGGACGCGGAAACTTTTGGAGAGCAAGAATAGCCACAAGCTCCACCCCGCCAGGGTCTCAATGTGTAGTAATAGCAGTGCCCGGCCACAAAAGTCAATACCCCCAGTTCATTCAGAGCCACAATACCAAAGCCCGCGACGGAATTCAAACCAAGAGCGCCGTCCACGTTAAAGTTAATCCAGCCTGGGGGGGGGGGGGGGGGGGGGGGGGGGGGGGACCGTCGCAAAGATTGAATGGGACCCTAGTGTCCAAGGGTAAGGAATGTAGCACGATGATAATTTAACTCCCGTGTTCATGACCACCAGTACCGTGTCCAATGGAGCGAATATGTGTGTTTTTTAAACTATTTTACAACTTTATTTTGCGACAAAAAATAGGTCTACAAATATAATCCATTAACTTCTAAATTACTTTAAAATCATAATTTTGAAAGAAAAAAAAACAGAGCTCAGCCTCAGCGCAGAGAAAATTTTCTCAACGCATAATATGGTTCTGTTTGGGAGGGTTCTGGCGGCTGGAGAAGCTCTTTCCCGGCCGCCAGAGCTGTTATTGCCGCTGTTTGAAAGAGCTCTTTAAAGGAATCGCGGTTCGAAGAGCCGCTCGCATACCTCTTTTCCGTAAGCCCCTCCTTCCCTGTGTTCAGCTCTCTTAAAATCGCTTTTTTATTTCTCTCCAATCCCGTGTCGCTCCCCGATCCCGCAGCCCTTCTTCTCCTTCTCTCGAACGGCGACATTGCGACAGTAGAGATCGACGAAAATTCTTCCTGATCGTCCGCGACAGCAAATTCTTTCGGATCGGCTTTCTTCTCCAGCCCTAGCATCGGCGACATCAGAGATCGATGACCAGCCCTAGCATCGGTCGTCTTCTCCAGCCCTAGCTTCCGTCGGCCCGGCTCCGCGCTTTCTCCAGACCTAACTTCCATTGGACAACAACTTTTCAATCTGCCAAAGCTGTCCCAAACAGATCCATAGTCTTGCGTCCAGGGGTGAGGAATTGATAATAAACAGAGACTCCCGACAATGGCCACCAGCACTCGGACACGTGTCTGACAACTGCCACGTCTGAATCGCGAGAGCTGTACAGCGAACGAGTAGTTGCCAGGTAAATATCTCCACGGAGCACCTTCATTCTTTAAATATAACACGTGTGGCCATCAAGAAGGCAGTGGACCAGTGCAGGGACAAAACCGTAAATTACTGTTGCTACTCAAGTCTCAAATTTATCCCTCCTCTTGCTTTCGCCCGTTTCCGACCTCCATTCCCGCCCGTCTTCTTCTTCTTCTCCGGCAGTCGCCGGATGGCTCCTGAACTAAACATTTTCTTCCTCACTCGTCTCTTCTTCTCCTCCTCCTCGTCTTTGTTAAATATGTTCGCTTGTAACTATTTACTGGTCTCTTGGATATAGAGCCGGCAGAGCAATAAGCAGAGGAGCTCTAAAACCTCCTCCGTAGGCTCGTCGGCGCACTTTTTAGAGTAGAAATTAGAGGGGGCTCGTCGGCGATCATTTTAGAGGAGAAGTTGCGCATGCATATGTATCGGAAGATAGAATCGGAGCTCAGCCTCGAACTTTCTCTGGGCCGATACTTCGCCGTGGAGACAAGTGAGACGCAGCTCGTGGGAACGTCAAACGCGGCGATGTCAACTTTCCCAAACGGGTCCGAGATTCCAAGCGCATCGGCGCCTCTTGGGCGAACCAGTTCTCTTCCGCCGGAGCGGGGCGAGTGGAGTCGAAAGCGGAGGGAACATCAGGGCCTGGAAAGGGTGGGGGTGAAGAGGAAGCAAGCGGAGAAGAACAGCTGTTCCAGAAGCGGGGTTCCGGAGGTGGAGTCTTCTCGGTCGGCAGAGCTGCGGCGGACTAGCTCGGATTTGGGGAGATCGATGGAAGGTATAGGGTCAGTTTGTTTGGGCGTTTTTCCTCCTTTGCGTTGTCAATGGAACGGAAAAAAATTTCTTTGTCAGTTTGTTTGGGCGTTGCGTCGGCATCGGACCTCCTTTCCAACGCTGCTTTCCGGCAGCTGCTCCGAGCTCCTTTCCAACGCCAACGTTACCAACGGTGCTCTGGAGAGGTCGGGCGGAAGGAGGTGAAGGGGCGGTGCTCCGGTGTTCTCCGGCGGTGCTCCGGCTACGCTCTCCGGAGGTGAACCGTGAACTGCATTTCCACTGACGAGGAGGCGACGAGGCGGTGCTCCGGCGACGACGCAGCTTTGGTCGGGCGGAAGGAGAAGATGAACAGCAACAAAAATATTATATTATTATTATAAATTAATATTATATTATATTATTATTAAATTATATTATTATTATAAAATTATAATATTATTATTATAATGATTATTATAATCATATCTCATTAGTATTAAGATTATTAATATGATTATTAATAATAATAAATTAAATTTATAATAATATTAATTATAATTAAATGTAACAGAAACGCCACCGCTGTTTTACCAAACTGTTTCTCCATTCTGAACAGTTATGTCACCGCTGTTTTACCAAACTGTTTTGTCATTTTGAACAGCTCCATTCCAACAGCTCCATTTCCACAGCTCCATTCCCACAGCTCCTTTTGTCACCGCCACCGCCCAAACAAACTGACCCATAATCCCTCAGTTTTTTGGTGGAATTGGCACTATCAGTTTTCTTTACAGCCTTCTAATCGATTTGGGGTGCCAAAAAAAAGCTCAGCGGGCCCTTGTGGGACCCGGCCCTCCGCAAAAGAAAGTGGCCTGCTTGAGCCTTCTAGAGCAGGCCCAATCAAGACCCTAAATAAGCCCGCAGGACTGTTAGTTATGGTGGGCCAGCATTAATTGTTGGCCCGCTGTGCTGCTTGTAATGTCCGGGCCTTGCAAAATATGACGGTCTTCCCGCTCAGCCAAGGCCGACCTGGGCCGGGCAACTGGTCCGGGCCAAATTTGCATACCTCCAACTTTACAAAAAAATGTCAAAATTAAACCTATTATCTTCTGCAATCACAATTTTTTATGTGCCATTGGTTGAAAATTTGATCGTACAACAGATTTTGTGTTGTTGAATTATGAATCTACGGCTAGATTTGCACCCGCACTTTGTTATTGCCCGCACCAACATGGCTCATGCAATACTTTACTGTGTACGAACACTTTAGAGTGTTTATACAACACTTTCACAATGAATACGATACTGTACAGCATACTGAAGACTTTGCACAACACACACGACACCTGCACAATGCACACAACACCTGCACAACGTGCACGATACATGTACAAAAAATACACACTTTCACAGTATATGTTAACTAAGTGTTCTGAATCATCTAAGGCTCCGTTCGTTTGACAAGAAATGAGATATAGGAATTGAAATTGACTCAATTTCGATTCCTGCAGGAATTATAATTGAAGTCAATTCCGATTCAACTGTTCGGCTGAATGCAAGAATTATGTCACAAGAATTGGTATTAATAATTCCACAGTTCAGGTGCATATTAGAATTCAGTCGATGGAATAGATATCTACACACACCAAAACATATATTTCTTCATGCATTTTCGACATGCATTTTTCCGTAAGGGCGCATATTTTTCGTCGGGGCGCGCATTTTTGCCAGAACGCATATTTTTTGCTAAGGAGAGCATTTTTTGCTGGACGTGCATTTTCTCCAGAGCACACATTTTCCATCTGGACACATTTTTCGCCCGAGCTCACAATTTTTCTCCTTGACGCGCATTTTCTCTAGGGTGCCCAATTTCTCTCGAGTGTAGATTTTTCACCCCGACACACACTTCTCCACCCTTCTGCGCATTTTCTGCTAGGACATGAATTTTTCACCACCGGGAGCACAATTTTTGCCTGAATGCGAATTTCTTCACGGACGTACATTTTTCGCCCGAGCGCACATTTTTCCGGCCGAGTAGAAAATGATAGAAAATGCGCCCTCTGGTAAAAATTGCGCACCCAGACGAAAAATGCACGACACGTCGAAAAATTCGCGCCGCGGCGAAAAATGCACTTTTGGGCGAACAACAGAGTTGACGTCGACATCTTTTTGATAGATTCGGAAGCACACTGGGCGAGGTGGGATTTGCGAATGAAGACCTCACGACTTCGGAATTGTGGGATGAGTGTTTCCTTCCGAGATGATTTTATGGCCGTCAAACACTAAAATTAGAATTGTCAATTGAATTCTAATTCCGAACTAACGAACAAACCCTATTTTTTTTTTTCAAATTGTAGCTGCTTTTGCATTGGAATAAAAACAAAATGTACCAAAAACAAGTGTAATCTCATGCACAAAAATAAAACATAAGAACACATACGCTGCTCCAATAACTTCAAAATTTTTCAGGATAGTGCTAAGAGGTATTTTTTAAATGTAGAGAGTATTTTTATAAACTTCTTTTAGTTCTAGGGTTAAAAGTTTCAGAAATCTGAAATCCGTCCACTTTTCTGTAACCACCTCTACTATTAATGTAGTGAAAAACGAACCGCAGCTACCTGTGGAATTAGCCCACTTTGAGATAAATCATGTAAAACTGTCTTCTGTGTTTTGAATTTTCTATTTGTTTGATATTTGTTTGATCGTTCCATGCTCATTTCCACAAAAGCTAGTTCCACATTTGAGGATAGACAAAAAGAAGCAAATAATATAATTAAAAATCAGCACACTTGATAACCTATGTATTTCTAAGGTGGCCAATGTTGCTATTTTTAGTCACAACATCAAACTTTGTATTGGAACAATGCTCTGTTAGGTTTCTTCTTGCAGATCAAAACGAGATGTTTGAAATGTTGCAGACTTGCAACACTCTAAAAGCCGAAACTACTAATGTTTTCTTCTGGATTTGTTCGCATGATACGTCATCTCAGGCTTGAGCAACTCCACATCTGCTGCTTCATTGCCGGGCAACGGTCACCAGTCTGTCGTCGCAGTAGATCCTCTGCCTCCACGACTGCGAAGCCTAAAATCACTGCAAAGGGCATTGAAGAGGGCGGCCGGTAACTTAAACAGACAGAAGGAAATGGGGCGGAACCTGATCGATGAGATGCCTTGCGTGTCGGTCAGAGGATGCCGGAGAATTGAAGGCTTCCTCTACAAGTACAGGCGAGGTGAGGAGGCGGGGATCGTCTGTGTTTGCCATGGCAACTTCTTCACTCCGGCGGAGTTCGTCAAGCACGCCGGAGGCGGCGATGTCGACAATCCTCTCAAGCATATAGTTGTCAACCCTTCTCCTTCAGTTTATTACTAATGCTTTCTCTGTAAACATGAGGTGTAGTTTTTTTTTCCTCGTTCTACGACTTTTTGATTTTTTTTCTCCCGCCAATGGGGGAGGGAGGAGAAGAATAGTGAAGAGGATTTTACTCGGCGGCTTGTTTGATTTTTATTCTAGAATTTTAATGTTTACATGAGGAAGTTGTGGCCCTGGTGTTGGTCATGATTGTCTTCTTGTTTTCAGATTTCTTGTTGCAACCGCAGTAGTTTGCAGTTTTATAGCATTCTAATTAAGGCGGATACATGAGGCTCCATTTGGGATGGTGGTGGTGCTCATAAGCGCATGGGTTAAACCGTCATTAAGGATCACCTAACAAACATCATCATCCGTTTGAACATAAAAGTCAATGAAGTTCCTTAGGTGGGCGTTAACAAATGACAATTTAACCCTATGTTTGTTGGTTTGATATTTTTGCCTTATCCGGTAGATTTTGGTGATTACTGCTGTTATGAAGAGCCCAAAAAGGATAGACTGGGTGGCAAAAGCTGTAACTGGTGAGAACTTTATTAGAACTCATCGAATCAAAAACAGTAATTACAGCTTCAACATACAATAGAGGAAGAACACCAAGAGAATATTTGGGGGGAAACTAGCTTAGTTACATTCTGTAATTGCTCACATCAAGCAACTACAGAATGCCTGGAGGCTGAAGCTCCTTGAGCACGCGCACTACCTGCTTCATGCTAGGCCTTTGAGGAAGCTGTTCTTCTGTACATCTAATGCCCAGTTTCAATGCTTCAATCAAGTGCTGGTGGGGAGCAGCCTCCCAAAGACCGTCAGTGAAGAACTCGTGAACACGAGTTTGGTGCAGAAGCATCGACGCCCACGCGACGATGTTGAAGCCGTCTCCATAGGGAGAAAACGAAGGATCGAGCGCCTTCTTGTCCGACAATAACTCGAACAACACCACTCCGTAGCTGTACACGTCGGCTTTATCCGAAACGCGGCAAGTCATGGCATATTCGGGGGCGACGTATCCGAAAGTCCCAGCCACACCTGTTGTGGCGTGGGTTTCCGAATTGCCCAGAAGCCTCGCGAGCCCGAAATCGGACAGATACGCGTTGAAATCATTGTCGAGCAAAATGTTGCTCGGCTTCACATCCCGGTGAAGGATGCGAGGCGCGCACTGATTGTGGAGGTAGGCGAGAGCCCGCGCGACGTCGAGTGCGATCCTGTGAAGCATCTTCCAGTCCACAGGCCTCTTGGATCTCTCCTGCAGGAATCTCTCCAAGTTGCCTCCTGGGAGATAGTTGTATATCAAGAACATCTCTGAATCACTGCCGTAATATCCGATCAGAGTCACGAGATTCGAATGCCGCCACCGTCCGAGAGTTTTGATCTCCGCGTGGAACTGTTGAACCCCCTGGAATCTCCCCAAAGAAAGTCTTTTTATGGCAACCAGAACTCCTGGTGAAACTTCAGCCTTGTATGTTGCCCCAAAACCTCCACTTCCAATGCAGTTGCTGGTGTTGAAGTTCCCCGTGGCTCTCACCACACTCTCATACGTCAAAGGAATTCCAATGTCTTCAAAGACTGTAACATCCCTGGCTTCTGAAGACTGAACTGAAGAGCTCGGCGCGCATTTCCTCGAATATGTGTAAAGGAGAAGAAGGGATAGGAGGACGGAGAGAAAGGCCGCTCCTGAAGCAATTGCGGCGATGGCTACAGAACTGAGACCACCCCGATTTTTGTCAGAAGAAGCCTGCGTATTGTTAGCATACAGCTGGGATTGGGAATCCCAGCTGCTGTTTTCAAGATTTGAAACTGAAATTGAGTTGTGATTGAGCAAAACAACGCTGAGTCTGGGTATGTCGCCGGCCAGATGATTGGATGGAAGGTTGAGTTTTTGAAAAGAATGCAGATAGTTAAATTCGGCGAGAAAATTGTTATTGCTTAAGTTGAGATGCTTCAAAGCCTTTGACTTTTTGAGGCCGGCAGGAATCTCGCCGGTCAGCTGGTTCGAACTCAAGTCCAATGCGACGAGATTATCCAATAACCGGATGCTCTGAGGAATAACTCCGGCGATCAGATTACCGGAAGCATTCAGAACCAAAAGAGCTCTGCAGATGACGCCAATATCCGATGGAATGTTGCCGGAAACACCATTGCCGTTCAAATTGATCATCAAACCGCCCAAATCTCTGCACTTTCCGAACACGCCGTCTGATAATGATCCTGCAACAAGATTTCCATCCGCCCTGATGGCATAAACAGTATGATTTTGGTATCTATCGATAGCAAGGGGTAAAGAGAACAAATTGCCAGAGAAATTATTGCTACCAAAATTATGATAAACTGCATTGTTTCTGTTTGATTCGAAGGAAGGAAGCTCAATTTCTGCAATTGCTCTAGATTTGAAGAACAGTGAGTATGCTGAAAGCAGTTCATCAGCTGGGGTGTTGGAAATCCGGTACAATTCGCAGGCACAACTATAAAAATATTGCAGTAACAAGAACACAAAACGACCACAACTTTATTAGAATGAAAATATAAATCAAATGCAAGAGAAAAATAGACCGTCCGGTGAAACGCACGCGGATGCGCCAGACGCGCACAATCCGCAAGAAAGTAGTAGATCTGGACTGCAATCCGCCTTGCGGACGCACAAGGTTCACCGAACCTTCAACGTCAATCTCCGACGTTCAACCGCAACCACCGCCACCACCGGAGAACAACGCCACCACCAGAGAGAAACCTCTGTCGAGGCTAACTGCACACGCGCACGCCGTCGACACCGCTTTTCTCCACTGCAACGCCGGCGAGCAACTCCAACCGAGCCCGGCAACAACTCTCTCAACGCCGGCGGTTAACTCCTCCAAGATCGGCGACGAACACCCTCGGCCACGACCGCTCCAAGTGCACGAACAAGAGAGAGAAAGGAGAGAGAGAGGCGGCGGTCTTCTCTCACCAAGGCGGCTTTCTGTTTCCACGTTGGTGCTGCACCACATATCTCATGAATGGTGGCTTATATTCATGAGTACAGGTTCACCCCCAAAAGGAAACAATTCTCCCATCCTTTTTTATTTAGCAACTTAGGGAAAACATCAAAAAGGAAAAAGATAATTTCCTCTTTTTTTCCTTTGATTTAGCCTCCTCTGCATGCATCAAGGAAAAGGAAAATAAATTCCAAATCCGGATTCGGGCTGAACCGGATCCGAACCAAATCAACAATCACCACCTTGGTTCGGGATCCGGAGCCATCACCTGCACGAAGCACGCCCGGCACAGCACCATCTGCATCAGCATCAACTGCGCGAAGCAACACTGCACGTAGCATGATCTGCACGAAGCACCACCTCAAGGACCCGAGGTGTCAGCCGACCTGCTCCAGTCGACTCATCCCTGCTCGGGCTCAATCTCCGAATGTCGACGCAACTGGATCGCTAAATCTGACTCGCCTAGTCAGACTACCAGAAGGGCGATCCGCTGCACCACCTCGACCATCAACTCTGTCAGCCGCAGAAATCATGGGCACACCACCTCGCATCGTGGTCCCCATCAGCCGGTAAAGACTACCGCACTGCATAGCTCGCATGAGCACGGTGCGTCCTCGCGTCACCGTCAGAACTCCACCTCTCGCCGCAAAACTGCATCCTCTGGAGTCTAGTCTGCCCAGCGATATCAAATTCCTGCGCAGCTTGGGTACCAGATGTACCCGCTCAAGCCTACGCACCGCTCCATCATGCATCCTGATGTCCACTGTCCCTGTCCCCGTGACCTCACATGCTGAGCCGTCACCCAGAAAGACCGACCCAGTCGTCACCTCCAGTGAACTGAACATCCCTGCATCCGAGCAAATGTGCTGCGAAGCACCAGAATCCAATACCCAGCTATCAGAGTCACATGGACTCTCAGTGATGAGGAGAGACACATCACTATCATCTGCCGTAGCTACCGCCGCCTTGCCCGCACCCTGGACGTCCCCAGAAATATGCACACGCTGCGGACAATTTCTCCTGATATGGCCACTCTGCCTGCAATGGTAGCACGTCACTGCCTTTCTCGATGCGGATCTGGCTCGTGCACTTCCAGATCCCTTCTCGAACTGCCTCCCTCGTCGTCCTCCTACTGCCAAAGCATGCTCACCCTCAGGAGCGGGGTCTGACAGCATCTGACTGGACAGTAACGCAGACGTGATCTGCTCCACGTCTACTGTATCCTTCCCATACAGCAGGGTGGTCTGCATGTGCTTATACGACGCCGGGAGCGAGGTAAGAAGCAATAAGGCCTTATCTTCTTCCTCCACCTTCACACCAACCACATGCAGTTGGCTCAGAAGTCCATTAAACACGTTGAAGTGTTCCTGCAGGTTACCACCTTCCTGCATCTTCAGGCCGTACAATTTTTGTT
This sequence comes from Platanthera guangdongensis, assembly GCA_039583875.1. Lineage (NCBI taxonomy): Eukaryota > Viridiplantae > Streptophyta > Magnoliopsida > Asparagales > Orchidaceae > Platanthera > Platanthera guangdongensis. The sequence goes on along the minus strand of CM077160.1, from coordinate 161,709,667 downwards.
TCAGTAACAGCCTCGTGGTCAACGACTTGCTCATATAGAGTCCCTCCAGCTTCTCCCACAACGTGACAGCTGACTCTTCAATACCAATGCTGAACAGCACCTTGTCGTCGACGCACATCCTGATAGCGCTAGTGGCACGCTCATCCATCTCCGTCCACTCAGAATCCTTCACCGGAGCGGGCAAAGTATCACGCCCCCGCAGAACTTGGATCAACCCTTGCTCAACAAGCATATCCTTGACCCGAATTTGCCATAGGCGAAAGTTCCCGCTGCCGTCAAATTTCTCCACCGAATACCTAGCAAACACGGTGTTCTTCACTGCCATAGCTGCCTGCAGTACCTCTAGATGATCTGATTAATTCACGGATCAGATCTGGGAAGATAGGGAGCGGACCGATGTCGTCACCTACCGTTGACCCAAACCCAAAACCGGAACGTCCAATCAGTCACCTACACGGAACCTCCCTCTGATACCACTTCTTGGAAATCCGGTACAATTCGCAGGCACAACTATAAAAATATTGCAGTAACAAGAACACAAAACGACCACAACTTTATTAGAATGAAAATATAAATCAAATGCAAGAGAAAAATAGACCGTCCGGTGAAACGCACGCGGATGCGCCAGACGCGCACAATCCGCAAGAAAGTAGTAGATCTGGACTGCAATCCGCCTTGCGGACGCACAAGGTTCACCGAACCTTCAACGTCAATCTCCGACGTTCAACCGCAACCACCGCCACCACCGGAGAACAACGCCACCACCAGAGAGAAACCTCTGTCGAGGCTAACTGCACACGCGCACGCCGTCGACACCGCTTTTCTCCACTGCAACGCCGGCGAGCAACTCCAACCGAGCCCGGCAACAACTCTCTCAACGCCGGCGGTTAACTCCTCCAAGATCGGCGACGAACACCCTCGGCCACGACCGCTCCAAGTGCACGAACAAGAGAGAGAAAGGAGAGAGAGAGGCGGCGGTCTTCTCTCACCAAGGCGGCTTTCTGTTTCCACGTTGGTGCTGCACCACATATCTCATGAATGGTGGCTTATATTCATGAGTACAGGTTCACCCCCAAAAGGAAACAATTCTCCCATCCTTTTTTATTTAGCAACTTAGGGAAAACATCAAAAAGGAAAAAGATAATTTCCTCTTTTTTTCCTTTGATTTAGCCTCCCTCCTCTGCATGCATCAAGGAAAAGGAAAATAAATTCCAAATCCGGATTCGGGCTGAACCGGATCCGAACCAAATCAACATGGGGGAGATAACAAAGGGCATTTCCTGAAGACAGACATTGCAATGGAGCCGGAGATATGGTTTCCACTGATGTCCAAGAAATCCATGCAGGGAATCGGGAGATTCTCACTGAGACGACCTATCAATTTATTCGAGCTCAGATCGAGAAACTTAATATTCACACATTTATCAAGATCTGCGGAAATTTCTCCGGCAAAACTATTCCGGCCAAAATTTACCATCTCCAATCTTTCACAGCGACCCCAACGGCTAGGGAAATCCCCTTCCAGGTCGGCTCTTGGAGCCCACAATATCTCAAGTGCTGGTAAACTAGTAATCTTCCATGAAATTCCACCTTCGAAAGAGTTGGACTCATCCTTGTCAGGACGAAGATGGATCGAAGAAGAATTCGGAACAGGCGTGGGATCAAACAAGTTGGTAAGGACAAGCAGAGCCAGATCCCTGCAGTTTCCAAGCTCTTCCGGGATTGAACCCCTCAAATTATTCCTGGACACATCCAGAGCTCGAAGTTTTTCCAATCGGCCGAGATCAGGAGGAACAGCTCCGTCCAATAGATTCGAAAACAGAAGAAGAGATCGAAGTTGGCTGCAATTCCCCAAGCTGGCCGGAATGCTTCCAACCAGTGAATTCCCGGAGAGATCAAGATGCTCGAGATTCAGGCATCCGGCTCCAAAATCTTCAGGGATTGAATTCTCCAAGCGATTTGAGGATAGATCCAATCGAATTAATTTTGGAAATCGGTTTGAAAAACTAGGCAAAGTGCCGGTTAGCCGATTCCTGGAGAGATCTAGGATCTCCAAACGAACGCATTGAGACAGAGAAATGGGGATCTCACCAGTAATCAGATTAGATGCCAAATTGAGGACGCGAAGCCGGTTCGGAAGTTTGGAGGGAAGGGTTCCGGCCAGCGAGCTGCCCTCAATATCCAGGACCTCCAGGTTCTCCAATCGCCATAGCTCATCGGGGATCTCGCCGACGAAGCTATGAAAGGGGAGGAAGAGTACCCTAAGCTGGGCGAGCATCCCGATGGCGGGGTTTAGGTTTCCAGCGAGCCTCCTAGAGGGACCAGGCCAGCGCCGACGGAATAGTCCGGGCGGGGAGCAGTAGGGAGGCGGAGGGACGCCGGAAGAAGAGACGTTGAGTGCGACAACGCGTCCTCCTGCGTCGCAGGAGATCCATTGCCAGGAGCAGTGATCGGAGTTGACGATCCAGCCGGAGAGGAGGCCGGCATGATCGGAAAGAGATGCCTTAAGCTCGAGCAAAGCTTCCCTTTCCCCTACGGCGGCAGAGGCGGCGGAGAGTGTGAGAAAGAAGAGAAGGAAGGCGGGTAGAGCCAAGAGATGTTGCATTTTGAACAGGGGATTAAGAAACACCTAATCGGTAGAGTGTAATCTGGGTTTTGTAACACTGCGAAGTTAACACTAATCCTAAATTTTCTCAGGGACGTAGAGAGAGAGAGAGAGAGAGAGAGAGAGAGAGAGAGAGAGCGAGAGAGATGGGGGCGGAGAGAGAAAAAGACTGTTCTTTCTCGGCCTCTCCGGCAAGCTGATGCGTTTTTCGTTTTCTTCGGGAAAACTATGCATGCAATCTTGCTTGTCCTATTAAAGTTCAACGGGCGAGATTGTATTTTTTAATATTTTAACTTTTTTTTATTGTCTTTTAGCACGTGAGAAGTACAGCCGTTGGATTGATGGAGTGAGAGGTTCTCACGCCGTTGGATTCAACTCCACACTGGAGTTCCCGCAGAAACTCCAGAGAATCCAGATCCCCATATACTATTTGCAGGTAGGGATGTTACAGAGTGTAAACATTGATTAGCGCTAAAATCCGCAGAAAGTACTCGCAAACAACGCCCACATTATCCGCCGCATAATGAATGTATCATCCAATCAGATTAGATGTAATCATATTCTTTTAATAAAAAAAAATCTACATCATTACATGTATTTCAAAATGATTTTATCCATCAGATGGACAAATCCATTTCATCAAAAATGAAGATGATCCGGATCCCACCACAATCTCACATCACAGTTCATGTACGTGTGTTCCAACCAAACAGATTCGAAATTGCACGAGAATTAACCTGTTTGAATTGTATCGGAGAGTCGGTGGAATTCACGACAAAAAATCACCAAAATGTCCCGCAAATAAACACGAAAATTTTCATTTTTTTTATTTTAACAGTTTTACTTTCATAAATTTTATCTAGAAAGTACGGTCGTCACCAAAATGTCCAGAGAGCATTGGAACTCCAGAGGATCTGGATTCATAGTATGGGCCCGGCCGGGACCTCACGACATACAAAATTCATAAATCTAAAATGCTATTAATTGATACAAGAAACTATATAAACCAATCAGATTATGAACCTACAACATAAGCTAAGAAAAGCCCAAAACAAAGGGGCGAAAAAGTCCATATTTACAAGGAATGAATCATACCATAACACGAGGTGCTAGCCTTAAGGCTTTTCAGAATACACATTTTGCATGCTACAAGAAAATACACACATCGGCACGTAAGCCGACAACGCATAAGAGCTATACAAAACATTGGTCTTCGAGGGCCAGCGCATCATGGGGCTTCTTGCCTCATGATTTTCCGTTCGGCTCGCCAACACCTGCACCTGAACAATCCACAAAGATGGCACAAAAACAAAAATAACGGTCAACTAAAGCTGATCACAACAGTGTAACAACCTCATCCCATTCCCGAGGTGGTGGTACTTCTTCCGCATTATAAAAAGAAAGGTGCAACTACTAACAGACCAATCACAATCAAACAAGCACAAACATCACCGATGGTGGCACACATGACCACACAAATCATGCTCTCATGCATGCTTTTAATGTACTCGTTCCCGAGTCCCACCTAAAATACATGGGCACACAAGGGGTCCCCATAGCTATACTATCACGCACGCGTCACCGACGTTCAAAGTGTAGGAAATCCGGGGTGCCGAGAAGCAGAAATCCGAATATCGAATAACAAACACAGAACAAATAAAAAAACAGAGCAGTCACAAACACAAGATGTTACAGAGGTTCACCCAAAACCGGGCTACGTCCTCTCTCCCCTTCTTCTTCCTTCTTGTATTCACCAAAAAGAAACAGATTACAAAAGGTTGCAAGGATCAAATCCGATCCTACCTCTTCTCCTCTCTTCTGGACAAGAAACACCAAAGAAGAATACCTTCTGGATCGATCTCAACGAGATACCTCGTATCGTCTCCAAAAGAATCCGCCGCCACAGACTGCAATGAATCCGTATCCCTAAATCGGGAAAAAACAACGTATATAAACGTCTGCCGGCCACCACGATCGTCGACCAAGCAAGACCGGTCGACGATCGTCGATCGTCGACCCAAAAGGCCGGTCGACGATCGCGACCCCGATCGTCGACCCAAAAGGCCGGTCGACGATCGTCGATCGTCGAACCAAAGGGCCGGTCGACGATCGTCGATCGTCGAACCAAAGGGCCGGTCGACGATCGACGATCGTCGAACCAAAAGGCCGGTCGACGATCGTCGATCGTCGAACCACAGCGTTCGACGATCGCTGATCCAAAAATTCACATCAGAAAAAAGAGGACCCGACCCCCGCTGTCGTGGTTCCCAGAGATGTCGAGGGGGGATCACACTTCGATTCCTCTAAGCTCACGTGGGCGAACCCGGTGTGAGAAACAAGAGGACCGGAAGTGTTCCACAACCCCAACATTCTCCCACTTGCTGGAAAACTTCCGCAGATAAGAGCAGCTCCTCCAATCCTCCTCTTCAACCCCACTGCTGTTGCACACCATTGAAACTTAGCAACAGGCACAGCCTTGGTAAGAAAATCTGAGCTGTTCACCTTGGTCTCAACCTTCTCCAGTTGAACCACCTGCTTCTCCACCTTCTCCCTGATGAAGTGATATTGTATATCAATATGCTTGGTCCTAGCATGGAATGCAGGATTCTTGGCTAACTGAATCGCCCCCTGACTGTCACACCAAATCTTCACAGGACCTTGCTCAAAACCGAGCTCCCAGCACAACCTTCTCAGCCATATGGCTTCCTTACTGGCATGGGTAAGAGCCATATATTCTGCTTCCGTCGACGAGAGTGCCACCACTCCTTGCCGTCGACTCATCCAACTGATAGCACCACCAAATAAAGTAAAAACATACCCACTGGTGGACCTCCTGCTATCGAGATCACCTCCCCAGTCAGAGTCCACATGTCCAACCACGTCCAGGACTCTTCCCGTTTCAGCACCTTCATAACATATAGAATAATCTAAAGTTCCACGAAGATACCTGAACACTCGCTTCACCGCACTCCAGTGCTCCTTCCCTGGTTTGGCCATATACCGGCTTAGCACTCCCACAGCTTGAGCAATGTCAGGCCGAGTGCAAACCATGGCGTACATCAAGCTTCCCACTGCACTAGCATATGGAACTTTAGCCATGTCTTCAATATCTTCATGTGTCTTGGGACACATCTCCACAGATAGTTTTTCCCCAACGGGCATAGGGGCACCAACAGGCTTGCAATCAGCCATGTTGAATTTCTTCAACACCTCTTCGATGTACCTTTGTTGCCCCAACCAAAGCTTCTTCTTGCTTCTTTCCCTGGTAATCTGCATCCCCAAGATCACACTTGCTGGCCCCAAATCCTTCATCTCGAACTTGGCAGAGAGCAGCTTCTTCAACTGTTGGATCATCTTGACACTATTCCCTACGAGCAGCATGTCATCTACGTAGAGTGTCAGAAAAGTGAAGTGCTCTCCCTTCCTTTGGAAATACACACAGTGGTCAGAATTCGACCTTTCTAAACCCAACTCCAGCATGTAGGTGTCGAACTTCTGATACCACATCCTCGGAGATTGCTTAAGTCCATAAAGGGACTTCTTCAACCTGCACACCTGATCCTCCTTGCCCTTGGCCTCGAATCCTTCAGGTTGCCGCATGTAAATCTCCTCCTCCAAATCCCCGTGAAGAAACGCCGTCTTCACGTCCATTTGTTCAATCTCCAGATCATGCCAGCCGCAATGGAGAGAACCATCCTGATAGAAGTGAGCTTGGCCACCGGCGAGAAAATCTCGTCGTAGTCCACACCTTCAACTGTGAGAATCCCTTGGCAACCAACCTTGCCTTATATTTCTCCACAGTGCCATCAGCCTTCACCTTCTGCTTGAAGACCCATTTGCTTCCAATGGCCTTCCTTCCTTTCGGAAGCTTGCACAGACCCCAAGTCTGATTCTTCCGCAAGGAAACCATCTCATCCTCCATAGCAAGCTCCCACTGATTTGCATCAGCCCTCGACCTCGCATCCCTGGCTGAAATGGGATCTTCTCCAAGCATGTTCAAGCAATATTGTGCTCCAACAGCACTAAGGGAAAACCGGAGTGGTGCCCTCCTCTCCCTCGTTGAGCGACGCGCCTCAGAAGTGGAGCATCAGCAACTCCTCTTCTGACTCATCATCAAAGCCCACCTCTTCCAAGTCATCAGATTCAGAATCTGAATCCGAACCTTCTGTAGTAGTAATCTGAGCATCCTCCAAAGAGGCTTCCATGTTCCCTTCCACTACCACCTTCTCTGCATCTTCTCTTCTTCCAATCGTGTAGTGACTTGAGGACGGACTTCATGAAAGACCACATCCTTGCTATACGTCACCGTCTTCGTCACCGGGTTCCAAAGCTTGTATCCTTGATGCCATCTTTGTAGCCCACAAAGATGCACCGCTCGGACTTCATATCCAGCTTCCCCGTTTCTCCTTTGGAATGTGAACGTATGCATCACATCCAAAAACACGAGCATAAGCCAATTTTGGCTTTTCCTTAAATATTACCTCAAAGGGGGTACACCCCTTCACTGCAGATGTAGGGGACCTGTTCTTCAAATGATTAGCGGTAGCTACCGCTTCAGCCCAGAAAAACTCCTTCCCCAAACCGGCCCAACTGCACATGCACCTCTCTTTCTCAATCAAGGTCCGATTGAGCCTTTCCGCCACTCCATTCTGCTCTGGAGTATACGGCGTGGTCTTCTGACGTGCAATCCCTGCTCAGTACAGTACTGCTCGAAGGCATCCGAGCAATACTCCCCTCCGTTATCAGAACGGAGGACTTTCACCTTTCTCTCCAACTGGTTCTCCACCAGGTTCTTAAACTCCTTGAACCTGTCTAGAACTTCTGCCTTGGACCTGAGAAAATAAAGCCAAGAATAGCGAGAATAATCATCAACGAAAGATACATAATACCTAGCTCCACCAAGAGATGGAACTGGAGTAGGTCCGAATACATCGCTATGAATAAGATCCAGTAAACCGGTGGCCCTCGTCCCTCCCTGCTCCCTGAAAGTTAACCCGGTTCTGCTTGCCAAGTAGGCAATGCTCGCAGAACCCAAAGCTTGAGGTGCACATGGGCACACCCACCACCATCTGGCTCGATGTCATGTCAGTCGACAGTCCCTTCTCACTTATGTGTCCAAGCCGTTGGTGCCACAGCCTGGACTGCTCCTCCTGGTCCTCCTCTTTGCCTTCAGAAATAAAGGCCCCACTAGGCACCACTGTATCAGCAAGAAGTTTGTACAGTGTTCCATGCCTAATGCCTTTGGCAATCACCATCGCTCCTCGGGTCATCCTGCACGAGTGCATGTCACACCTGAAGATCACACCCGCATCCGCCATAGATCCCACCGAGATCAGATTCCTGCACATTCCAGGAATGTGCATCACCCCCGGAAGGGTCTTCATGGTGCCGTCGGCCATCTTCAGCCTCACCTTGCCACGCCCAATGATCTGAACAACAGTATCATCTCCAAGCATGACATTACCACCCTCAAACCTCTCATATTCACAGAACCAGTGTCTATGAGGAGTCATGTGGTAAGAGGCTCCTGTATCAACATACCACACATCAGCATCCTGATGGGCAACACAAGCAGCCGCAATGTACATGTCACCGCCATCGGTCTCCTTCTTAGCACCCGAAGTTGACCCTGCCTCCTTCTTCTGAATAGCCTTGTTTGGACATTGAGACTTCACATGCCCAACCTCATTGCACTTCCAGCAACGTACAGGCTTCTTCTCTTTCTCTCTTTCTCTGCTCTTGGATCTACCCCGAGACTTGTCTCTAGATCCACCTTGCTTATTATCCCTCCATTGAGGGCGAGATCTGGATACACTCAATGCACCTTTGCTTGTCTTCTCGGAACCTGCTCTCCTGGTTTCCTCGGAGAGAAGTGTTGCACACACTGACTCACAGGTTAGAGCCCTATCTCCATTGCCCCCAATGGCAACAATAACATTGTCCCAAGAGTCTGGCAATGAACAGAGCAAGGTAATGGCCCTATCTTCATCAGAGATTTTTTTCACCAATAGAGATCAACTGACCCACAACGGTGTTGAAATTGGTCAGGTGTTCTGAGAAAGAAAACCGCCATCATGCATCTTCAAGTTGTACCACTTCTTCCGCAACAGCAACTTGTTCACCAGAGATTTGCTCTGGTACAGAGTCTCCAACTTCCGCCATAAACCTTGGCCCGAAGTTTCCTCCATGACGTTTGTTAAAACAGAGTCTGTAAGAAACAGCCGGATCAGACCTTTGGCTTTCCGATCGGCTTTTGTCCAGGCTGCAACAACCTCCTCCGTAGATTTCTCTTTCGGTGGAGCATCCGCTATTGCTCCCCACAAATCTCGATCCACCAACAGATCTTCCATCTTCATCTTCCACAGATCAAATCGACTGCCATCAAACTTCTCTATCTCGATCCGCACTCCTCCTGAACTCATTTCCAAGAATCGAGAGAACCTCCCTCTGATACCAAATGTAGGAAATCCGGGGTGCCGAGAAGCAGAAATCCGAATATCGAATAACAAACACAGAACAAATAAAAAAACAGAGCAGTCACAAACACAAGATGTTACAGAGGTTCACCCAAAACCGGGCTACGTCCTCTCTCCCCTTCTTCTTCCTTCTTGTATTCACCAAAAAGAAACAGATTACAAAAGGTTGCAAGGATCAAATCCGATCCTACCTCTTCTCCTCTCTTCTGGTGCTAAGAAGGAGACCGATGGCGGTGACATGTACATTGCCCCCGAGCCCCACCGGGGACGCTGTCCCCTGGACCCCTGCCCGCTGTCCGGTCAGCGGGACCTCCGCCGGGGGCTGCCGCCCCCGGACCCCGCTGTCGTGGGTCCCAGAGATGTCGAGGGGGGATCACACTTCGATTCCTCTAAGCTCACGTGGGCGAACCCGGTGTGAGAAACAAGAGGACCGGAAGTGTTCCACAACCCCAACACAAAGTTGTACGACTTAAACTCTAGGAACATTCTAATTCGAGTACCCACGACGAGAGGCGCGTTATCGCTTTTCACACTCAACCGTAGTGATAGGAGGGACATGCTTCGCATTTAACTGAAGGAGAGCGATAGAGAGGCACAAGGTCAATATATGTCCAAAAGAGTGCGGCAGAGAGGAAAACGGTCCACATTTGTCCAAAAGAGCGCGACAGTGGGGAGAAACGGTCCGCAACTGTCCAAAAAAGCGTGATGGTGAGGAGAAACACTCCGCAACTGTCCAAAAGAGCGAGACGGGGAGTATGGCACTACTACCGGTCCCGGAACGTCGTGACGGGAGGGACAAACATTGCTCTGATCCAAAGAACTATAGTTTCTCAACGTAGTCTAAAGAGGCTCTCAACGTACTGGCGACGTGACATAGACTAAGGGGGTCTATGGACGCGACTACAACGTGACGGAGAACTCACCCCCCCCCCCCCCCACGAAAGCCCACAAGAACGTCGTTCTACCGGGCCTAACACGAGCCCGCCTAGGAACGGGGCATTCACGAACAAAGCACACAAATTCCGAAAGTCTCTATGACGAAAAACACAGGATATTCCCGTCTGAGCCCCTAGGGTTAGTCGCAATGCACATTACAAACAATACCGATCCATGCTTACCGCCACGAGTAGGCTTCACATAGCATGCCTAGATATATATTTGCACGTCAGATTACTAAATGCACATTTATGCCAGGGACGGACACACTCGGCCTGGAGGTTCGCAATGAAACGAGAGAAACACACACCGCGTCCAATTGAACAACAACGACTCGCCTCTCCCATCGCCGGCGAACCCGAGCAGAAATTGGGAAGGAAGGAGTAGGCGGCTTTTTTCGTGAGGAGAGAAAGGGAGAAATCGAGAAAGGAAGGGACAACTCTTCCTCCAGCCAGGCGGTACACATGGAGAGAAGGAGAGGTCGGGGAGGTGCTCTTCCTCCAGGCCGACGACCACACCGAAAATGGGAGAAAACGAGAGAGGGAAGAGTTGAGTTTGCGGCTGACCTAGCTGAGCGAGAGCGGGAGAGAAAGAAAAGACCAGAATAAGGTTAAGGGGAAAGGGTTGAGGTTTTATTCAAAACCCTAGCTTGGTTTGCTATCCGCACCCACCATGAGTTTATTTAAAATTGGGGTGTTGCAATTCTTTCCCTCTTAACGAAATTTCGTCTCGAATTTTATTCTTGACTTCATTCGCAAGAGAAACAAAACATCAGATTTCAAATTGGCCCATGGGTTATGGACCCACAACGCTTTCGCTTTGTTGTTCTCATTTACACCCTCACGAGGGAGATCCACATGATCTCGAACGCAGTAAAGTGCCCAAATAGGAGTTCCCAGATAACATTCGTACGAATTTTCAGAGCTCGGGGAATCAACTTAGATTCAGACATCTAACCGTCGACGAATCTTCACATACATTAAAACACAAAGATTCACCAACCAAATAGGTTATAACCACCAAGCCATACAAACTCTCATTTGCGACGCTCCATTGCTATTCTATCATGGCGGGAAGAATTACCCTCCTCACAAAACAAGAAACTTCGACCTCTCATAGGAGAATCAAAGCACTACATTAATTCCAATTCCTTGCGAGTTCAATTCAACTCCAAATACACCAAGACTATTCTAGTCCTGCAGGCCTTTATTTAGCGGTAACTAAATTTGAACATCACTTCTATTCAACGCGTAAGAACACCAACGTAAACAACTAATAGTCGGGTTGTGTGTAAACCACACACAAAGGAGAAATCAACACCTGAGACGTCAAAATCTCAACATGGCGCTCTCGCTTGGATTTTCTCTGCACTTTTACTCAAAGCTAACAACAAGCTCAAACAATTAAAGTTTCCATAAGGATTTACCACATATGATATTATACTCATGTAGGTTTACCCATAAAATGGTCAATTTCAATCAAACTGAGCAAATTCCAAGGTTCAGGTTCCCAAACCATCAACCTCCAAACTTATGACACATGAATTTTCATATTATCATGCCAACAATTTAGTTTTGAACGAAACACAATCAACCCATCTTGTGGTTGACTAACGACTTTTCGTGAGTGTTATTTGTGTGACATAAATATCAATTTTCATCATTTATGTGCTAGGTAATCAACTCATGTAAGGTCACAATTACATCATTACGCATCAATCACCTTTTGTCTTGTCTGTCGCAGTCACCATTCTTGATGATGCTTTGCAAGCAATGTGTAAAAATCTACCATAATATTAAAAGTTGGCTCAACCATACGAGTCACAAAAGAGAAGGATAAACCTTCCAAAGAAATCCAAAATAAAAGACAGTATAACAGCCTAACACATGTACCAAAATGTTGCTCACACATGCAATTACATGTGCACACATACATCTAAACATGTCACTTTTCACAAAAGGGAGTGGTAAAAGAGGTTGTCACTACCTGCTTGTTCAGGGCCTAGACTGGCACTCTTGAGCAACGTGACTTTGATGGCCACAATGAAAACAGACAATAGGTGACTTCTGCCTCTTCCCTGAACTTTCAGCTTTGACTTCTTCAAGGTCTTGTGCTCGTTTTGATTCAGCAACTAGTAGTTTATTCCTTTCAAACTCTTCCTCCGCTGCACTTTGCCCCAAGTGAATGATAAGCTCCACATTGCGGGCGCCTTCATCTACATCAAGTTTCAACCATCTTAGGAGTCACCCGACTCCCAACTTCATGTCATCTCCATCTTATTTCCCATTCCGATCTCTCACTTCATGTGGTTGGAAACCCACTTCAAGTCACTCTCGTGCGGCCACCCCCTTGAGTCCTTCCACTACCTCCTCTTCCTCCCTCCAATCACATCATTATGATCTTGTTACGGTTTGCCACCGCCGTAAGCGAATTCCAGAATATGATGTTCCTCATGTGCTTAAGAAGGGGAAGATAATTGAGACTATTTAGGGTCCTTGTTTATTGGCGGAGGTTGTTGTGCAACCCCGATGTTCAAAATGAAAATCTCATGCTGCTGGAACTGTTAGGCGTTGGTGGGTACCTGCACGGTTCGTCACCTTGGGGAGCTTCTTCGCTCTCATTGCCCTCCCTGGTCTTTATTTCTGAGACCAGACTGTCTTGTTCTAGAGCGGATTGGCTGAAGAGGCGGTTGAAGTTGGATGGCGTGTCTGTGGCGTCTCCAGAGAGTAGCAGGGGTTACTACTGGGTGCTGTTATACGCACCGCAATTTTGGCTATTAGCACCGCACTTTCTCCTAATTTTTTGTGTCTTTTGAAAATACGCTTTGTACATGCATTTTTAGGAAAAGTGTTCAACACGAAAGTTATAGATCTCGACGATATCTACAACTTTCGCGGTGAACATTTTTCCTAAAAATGTATGTACAAAGTATATTTCCAAAAGGCGCGAAACTTGTACGTATTTCCCAATACGCCTTGTACATGCATTTTTTGGATATGAGACATCGTGGCCTCCTAGCTGCTTTGGGTGTGTGGTGGGGACTTAATGAGATTCTTGCTCATTCTGATTTGGATGGTCGGGTTTGGCACCCTCGATGGCAGTTGGAGGCTTTTTGGTTTGCCTCGGCGCATTGCCATCTTTTTTTATTTAGGCTTTGTGGGTAATCTCTTTACATGGACGAATCAGAGGCTAATCCTTTTCGCGGTTCGTGCTCGGCTTGAACGTTTTTGTGCAAATGCAGCTTGGGCGACGTTATTTCTGAAGGCTTTGGTGAATCATTTGTGGATTGTGTACTCGGATCACCAACCCATATTGCTCGCTCTTATGGCCCTCGGCTCCTTCTCGCCGGCGTCAACCAACCCGTTAAGAGGCTTGGTGGAATCAGTATGCGGAAATTGAAAGGTTGATCTCCGCTTATTGGGTGTTGTTCCTCACCTCTGTTGGGGTGGGGTTGTGAGGGGTTGTATTTCTTCACTTGTGGATTGGAGTCATGTCCGGTTGTATTTCTTATGGCCCCTCGGCTCCTTCTCGCCGGTCTCTTATGCCGGAGTTGCAGTCCAGGGAGGCTTCCATATGGGCTATGCTAATTGACCTTATTCATGTTAGAAGGCTCCGCTCAAGATAGTCCACTAAGGCTCATCGGTGTGGAATGACCTTATATAGTATCTCCAGCGTAGAGCCGTTACACTCTAGTGACACGTAACCCGTTGGGTCGTTCCGAGTCGGTCCTGACACGCGCGGACATATAATTAAATATTCTAACAATCTCCTCCTATGTCCGCGGTAAACCCGACGTCGGAAAGGGGTGGTGTGTGAAGTGTTCAACCGAATATGAAGCACTCACAACCGTGTTCATCACACTTGTCAAAATATATTGGACGTTTAAGTAAAATAATTGTATGCGTGCATAAGAATAAACAGAAAATCTCAGCAGCATCATAGTAAAGTCTAAAGTACAATCACAGCACAGGTACCAGAACACCAAGTGTCTCATGACCAACTAAAGAGCAAGAAAGTCCAAACAAAACAAGTGAAAGCAAAGAGAGCTAAACAGTGCTCTAAGCAGAAGAAAAACCAATTTATACTCTAGAAATCAGAGTCCAGTAGGTCATCCTCATCTGGATCCCAACCGGCAAGTGCTCCTCCATCAGCGACAGCTCCTGTAATTTCCAACAAAGAAGTTCATTCAAAATGAATTCAACCTTGGAAAATGTACAAGTATCTAGTTCTACTTATATGAACGTAGTACAATATGAGTAAGCATGAGTAGAGTATTTAGTTTCTACCTCAGAATCCATTGTCTATTTTCAAGAAAATGATGTTATGGACTTCTGGACACCGCAGCTGTATCTGTGTTCCTATGTGAAATGTCACGGTTACTTTTCTTCTAAAGTCAATTGGAACTCATCAAATGTGGAATGGAACCAATAAACAGAAGAAGAAGAGTCAAACCTAGTCGGATTGTGTTATCAAAAGTGGAATAACACTCTCCTCCTAGATAAGGAAGACGAACCCAGTGGAAGTTGTTAACATCAAATGTGGAATGAAACAACTCACCAGATTCGTACTCAGCAACCCCGAACATCAGCGGAGCACAACACGCTTGCTTTGACAAAGGAAAGTGGAAAAAATCAAAACATTTGGACTAAGGCTGAACTAAATCACCTTTCTTTGAACTAATGTTGAACTTAAATCGCCTTGAGTCCCATTTCCCCCACTGTTTTGATTGATCGGTCTTTAGGCATTCCTTTTGTCAGTGGATCAGCCAGATTATCCTTCGATCGCACATCGATCAAAGTGATAATGCCTTGTTCTTTCAGATAATTCAGTAGAGCGTGTCTCAGTCGTACATGTCGCCTTTTAGTATTAAAAAGGACATTCTTCACGACTTGAACTGCTGCTTGATTATCACAATACAGGCTCAAAGAATTGACTTGAAGTCTAGACAAGGGAATGTCTAGAATCAAATTCCTGATCCAATCTGCCTCTTCGCCAGCTGAGGCTAAGGCAAACAACTCGGCTTCCATAGACGACAAAGCTATACAAGTCT
The DNA here is from genome assembly GCA_039583875.1 of Platanthera guangdongensis. NCBI lineage: Eukaryota > Viridiplantae > Streptophyta > Magnoliopsida > Asparagales > Orchidaceae > Platanthera > Platanthera guangdongensis. Next base: position 161,694,600 of record CM077160.1, on the reverse strand, counting down.
GTCTTTTGGATTTCCAAGTGACTGCAGCGCCACCCAAAGTGAAAATAAATCCACTAGTGGACTTGCTGTTCCCAACTTCTGAACACCAGGAGGCATCAGAGTATCCTTCCAACGTAGGAGGGTAACCAGTGTAGCACAGAGCGTGGTCTTTAGTACCTTTCAGGTACCTCATCAGCCGATCTAGGGCATCCCAATGCTCTTTGCCTGGACTACTGGTAAAACGACTCAGCATGCTTACCGAGAAAGCAATGTCTGGTCTAGTGCAACTTGTGGCATACATGAGACTTCCAATGATCTTTGAGTACTTTACTTGATCAACACTGGTCCCTTCATTCGGACTCAACTTGACATTTGGATCGATTGGTGTTTCAACAGGCCGACAGTCTTTATAACCCCAGGTAGTGAGGATCTGCTCAATGTAATGAGCTTGACTTAGAGTGACACATCCCTTGTCTACTCTAACTTTCATACCTAGTAGGGTATCTACGGGACCAAGGTCCTTCATGTCAAATGCTTTCGCGAGAGCGGATTTAGTATCCCTCACTACGGCAAGATCTGATCCCAGAATCAACATGTCATCCACATATAGGCATATGATGACTGTTTGATTTGCCATCGAGCGGTAGTAGAGGCACTTGTCTGAGAGACTGGACTGAAATCCAATGCTCTTTACCACTTGATCAAATTTAATGTGCCACATCTTAGGTGCTTGCTTAAGCCCATAGATCGATTTATCAAGCTTGCACACTTTGTCTCTTAGATCCTTATGCACATAACCTTCAGGTTGTGCCATATAGATCTCTTCATCAAGCTCTCCATTTAAGAAGGCTGTCTTTACATCCATCTAATGAACTATAAAGTTCTCGATAGAAGCTATGGCAAGAAGAATCCTAATAGTGGATAGGTGACACACAGGTGAATAGACATCAAAATAGTCAATTCCCCCTTGTTGTTTATAACCCTTAGCTACTAGACGTGCTTTATATCTGGCTATAGACCCATCACTGTGCAATTTCTTCTTCAGTACCCACTTGCATCCTAAGACTTTAGCTCCTTTCGGCAGGTCAACTAGATGCCAAGTGTTGTTTTGTAGCAGCGAGTTCATCTCATCATCGATGGCTTCTGCCCACATTAACGCATCTCTAGATCGCATTGCTTCCTGATAGGAGAATGGATCATCCTCTAAGTGGTAGGTGACGAAATTCTCACCAAAATCCTTAGGGATCCTGTCTCTTGTAGATACTCTAAGAGGAACAGCTTCCACCTGTAGAGGTTGGGGAGCAGTGCCAGAGGGGCCAGCTTCAGGTTCTACAGTAGATTCTGAAATCATCTCGGTAGACCCGGGGACGGTCAAGCTATGATCTTTGATAAATTTGTGTTCAAAGAAAATAGCATCTCTAGATTCTATCACTGTATTAGTGGATAGATCCAGAAACCTGTCAGCTGCACTGTCTTCTGCACTACCTAGATAAACGCAGGTCGTTGTTCTAGGTCCCACCTTTGGTCTCTTAAGGTCATGTATCCTTACATAAGCGACACAACCCCAAGTCTTTAGAGTGTCATATCTACAAGGATGGCCATGCCACAACTCATATGTAGTAGAGTTGAGCTTTGAGTGAGGCACTCGATTTAGAATGTGATTTGCAGTTAGAACTGCTTCCCCCCAAAAGGAATTAGGCATGCCAGCTGTGAGGAGCATAGAGTTCAACATTTCTGTTAAAGTTTTATTCTTACGCTCAACAACACCATTCGACTGGGGTGAGTAAGGAGCTGTGGTTTCTAGGATTATACCCTCAGAGGCACAAAAGTCCTTAAACCCAGTTGCAGTGTACTCTCCTCCTCGATCACTTCTAAGTCTCTTAATCTTTACATTTAATTGATTTTCTACCCGAGATTTGAAGAACTTAAAGGTCTCGAATGTCTCATCTTTCGATTTCAATAGGTAAACATGACAATATCTGGAAAAATCGTCGATGAATGTAATTAGATACTTCATTCCCCCTCTAGTGGCGTGACTACGAAAGTCACAGAGGTCGGAATGTATCAACTCCAGAAGTTGTGTGCTCCTAGAAACTGTCTTGTAAGGGTTTCTAGTGATTTTAGTCTGGGCACAAACCTCACACCTATCAAACTGAATAGAAAGATCTAATAGAATGTGTTGACTTTTAGCTAGATCTCGCATTTTCTTATAGTGGATATGTCCAAGTCTATTGTGTAATAACTTTGGATCAATCAGAGTTGAACTCACTTGATTTATGCACTCGTTATCTAGGCTAAGTCTATACATACCATTGATCAGGTAAGCGCAACCAAAATAGTGAGAATTAACAGTTAATGTCATTCTACCGTTCACGGTTGTGAAAGACATTCCATCTTTATCAAGCAAACTCATAGAAATCAAATTCTTAGTTAAATTCGGAACTACTTTAACATTTTGCAAAATTAAAGTTTTACCTGAAGAGAGCACAAGCTCTGCAGTCCCAGCATGAGTAACATCAGTCGCACCTCCATTGCAATTTTCGACTCTGTCCTTGACCGCTGTCACCTTAGAAAGAAGACTCCTGTCATTTGTGACGTGACAGGTAGCACCACTGTCCAGCCACCACTCAGAAGACGTACCGCGGTGACTACTCACAATCATAGCCACGAAGGACTTAGGATCGGAGTTGTCGACCACCATGTGCGCCACATTTTGTGGGGCATCCTCTTTTAGCTTCTTCGGACCCCTGCATTCAGCGGCCCAGTGACCCCATTTGCCGCAGTTGTGGCACTTGCCCTTCTTCCTTTTGAGAGAAGGCTTTTTGACCGCCAACGGTGCTGGAGTATCACCCTTAGATGCCGGGGGCTTCCGAGAAGGCTTACTAGGTCGTGAAACGAAGTTGACAGCCTGTGAGGGCTGCGCAACCTGCTCCAAGCTTTTCCCAGCAATGTTTTGGTCTTCAATATGGATGAACCTTTTGAGTTCGTCCAAACTGATCTTCTCTTTCAGTCGGTGCATCTCGGTCTTGAAAAAGAGCCATTCAGGAGGCAGTTTACTCAGGATCATGTACACAAAGAGACTGTCGTCCATCTTCGAATGATCATCATCCAGCTTCTGACGAAGATTGACCAGCTCCAAGAGTTGAGAAGTGATAGGCATGTTCGCTTTGAACCTGAAGTTGAAGAACTTCTCTCCAATGAGCGACTTTGACAATCCTTCCTCCTTCTGGAAATGCGCGTTCAGTCGATCTCATATCTCCTTTGCAGATTTGTAAGCGTGGTAGGTCAACGCAAGCCGGGGATTCAGAGAATTTAACAGGTAATCCCTGCAGAAATCTTCATCTTTGTTCCATTGGTACTCGTCCACGTCCTCGACGGTGGAGGCAAAATCGCTCTGAACAGTATAGAAGATCTCACGTTCCTTCATTCCTAGTTGGACTTGAATTTTCCAACTGAGAAAGTCGGAGGCGTCGAACGATTGCAATTTTATTGTGTCGAGCGCGCTTTTCTTCGACATGGTTCTAGATTTAAAACAACAATAAAAAATTCTAGAACAAAATCACCTGAGCCCGTGTAGATGTCAGAAAATCTTCGGATCCAATCCAGTAATAATAATTTGCACCTCCAGTATGGCTGAATGCAGTCGCCGAAAACAAGAATGATTTAGAACAGGAAAGATGATGAGATCTTCTTCCCCAAGATCTGTTTATCCAGCAAAGAAACCGGGAGGTGGATCTCACAACAGTTTTCCCCCAAGCCAGAAAGTGAACATATCCCTCCTCCAAGGTACTTGCTAACAGGAGGCTTTCGTAACGGCAGTGACAATATCCTTTGATCTCAAATTCCTAGAGCAGATCTTCTTCAGGATCGGCTTCTCCAGCAGAGATCGACAAACAGCAGCTTTTCCTTAGTGGAAATAAATCATAGCAGAGGGCTCGATATAATTCGCCGATCTGCGGGAGCGACACCAGCAGAGGACAGATCGGCTTCGATCTTCGCGATTAGGGGCGGCGATAGTTTAGATCGGCAACAGGAAGAACGTTTCCTTGCGGCTTTATCCTCTTTTTTTTCGATCGACTTCAGTAGCGGGCAGAGATGGCGGTTCTCCGATCTTACAATAAAAGAAAAACTCACGAATCAAGTTGCTGGATTTCCGATCTCCAGGCGGCAGAGGAAAACAAGGACGGCAGAAAAAAAAACTTTCTTCTTTCTTGCGATCCGGCGACGAAACCAGCGGGATTCACTATCTTACTCCTACAGATCCGGCGACGACAGGGAAAATCGCGAACAGCGGCTGCGGGAAGATTTCCGATCGGCTTTCTTCCTTGCGATCCGGCTGAGAAAACACGCGAAAACGTAGATCTCAGAAATTTCGATCGGGAGCGGAGGGAGAGAACGGCGGACGGGAAAACCCTAAGCAGAGCCCAAAATCTATCTTGAGAATGTTAGAAGGCTCCGCTCAAGATAGTCCACTAAGGCTCATCGGTGTGGAATGACCTTATATAGCATCTCCAGCGTATAGCCGTTACACTCTACTGACACGTAACCCGTTGGGTCGTTCCGAGTCAGTCCTGACACGCGCGGACATATAATTAAATATTCTAACAATTCATTCGGAGGACAATTGCGTGGTAAAGCGGCTTGGTTGAACAACCGGAGGTGACCGGAATGCTACTTATTTTTCAGGTGCGTGCTTCGTCTCGACGTAAGAAGAATCATATTAATTGGCTTTTTTGATGGGGCCGGATGTGGGGTGAACTCTGTTGAGAATTTGCGGCGGTTGATTGTTTTAACACTTTGAAGAGCTCTTTACTTCTTCCTCTCCTTCGGATGAGAACTTTGCGTGCGTGCTCCTTGGTGGGGTTCGAATGATTTCAAATAAAATGAATGCAATTGTCCTTTGGCGCCTTGCTCGGGACATATTGCCGACGACTTCTACCCTGCGTCGTAGGCATTTGCTTGGCCGCACTTGGGTTCCCACTTTGTGGTTGTATGAATGATTGCTCATTTGGTGGCGGGTTGAGACTTGCTCCTTTCTGAATTTTTTTATGACTGATAAAATCTAAGTGTTTACTTTCTATATAAAAAAGGCGGTTGTTACCGCAACCCAGTTTTGACTGTTCGCACCCATTTGTTAAGTGCATCCCGATATTTGGCTTATCGCACCCCATTGTTAACCGCACCCCAAAATATTTGAAAATTTTATCCGCACCCAGAATTCACTAAAACGTTTAGAAAACAAACTGCAATAAGCAAATATAAAGAATGTTTAGTATGTAAACAACAATATATATGTGATTACTACCATAACTTCCTGAGTCAAAAGCATCGCAAAGACCATTTTCAATTTGAACAATAGTGTAATTGCTTCAACTTGCAAACCTGTTATTGCAGGTAGCAGTTCATTGAAACTTTATTTATCCTGAGGAATTACCTTCATTAGATGCCCGAGTAATTTCAAATTTCTTCCAATAGAAGCCACTATTAAACCCTAACTTCTATCATTCATTCTATCATCATTCTTATATCATCCTACTAAATCAAAGATTATACAACAAAAAATATTTAACTTGTCCCTCAGCTAAATCCAACAACATATTCATTAAAATCAACAAAAAATCATGTTAGTTAGAAACCGAAAAATACATGAAAATCTCCACAAAAATCATGTACTTATATGACCCAAACTCTTGCTTTGTCCGCGCCCCAAATTTTGATTTTTAACCAAAAATTCTACAATCATACAAATGAACATATGTATATCAATCAAATGAAAATATAAATTTGTTTATATGAATGTCTATACCTTGATATTGATATTTGCAAAAACATCGAAACACTGGCTTTGATATTGATATTTGCAAAAACATTGCAATATCTTGCATTATACAGTTAAAATGAATTGAATATGTTATAACCATAAAATATCACGAGTAACAATAGAAATCAAATAGTTGATAAATTATCAATAGTAACCTCTAAAAATTTCTTAAGTTGACTATGTGCACCTTCAATTGGTGGTTGAATTATTCAAATGAAGACATTTATCAATCCACCTCGAAATAAAATATGTTTTCATGGATTTATCCAAGTTGTCATGATATATGTGATAACATCACAATAATTTATAGAGTAATCAACCACAAGCTTGTTCAAAGACATGTTAAAATCATTATCTATATGAGCATTTACCATTTTTTGCTATGCACCCATAAACTTTCAAAGATCTTTTCCTCGCAAAAAAATTTTCTTACAAATTGCTAAAATATTTCTATTAATGTGTACCTGACATAAAATATTTTTTGATTCTGGAAATACCATCTTTATATTCATCAAGGCTTGCTCTCTATCCGTCACTAACACATTTGGTTGGGAATGAGGATGCAGAATGGATCTAAAACAATCAAGAGTTCACTTGTAACTTGATTTGGTTTCATTTGACATAAAAGTAAAACTTGAAAAAGAAATGTTTGATTTATTGATGTAACTCCAACAATGCATAGTAATGACATACGATAATAATTTGTCTTGTATATACAGTCTAACTGAAAAAGTGTTGAAAACATATTACTTACCTTTATAGAGACCGGATGTGCAAAAAATAACATTTCCAATTGGTTATTAGTGGATAAAACTTGGTTAAAAGAAGCGTAACCTACATCGTTTATACACTAACATACATATTGTATAGGTGTTTCTCCATCCAACTCTTTCTTTAGTAACTTCACTCGCTCATTGTAAATAGTCCTAATAACCGTAGTATTTTCACTATTTCTCTTCTTCACCGCGACTAGTATTTTGCATGGCTTCATGTTGGTGTTACCATGGTGATATGAAAATGATCAAACATGTAGTCTCACTATGAACGCAATATGAGTCTATGGGGTCGCACATAAGAGAATTGGAGAAGTTGAAAATGTTTGTGTTGGCCTTGCTCATATGTGATATGAGTGAAGGACCAAGCCTATGATGTTCTCGATGTGAAGGATTTTCATTCCGGGACCTATATTGTGAATATGGGTCATCAGGTAAGTGGTCAGAAGACTCTAAGGAAAATTCATCGAGTATCGCTTAAGTTTTATACGAATAGATCTTGAATTCGTCGAGTATCATCATGATAGACTCAGCGAATCTATCTTGGGTTCGTCGAGTATCATAATGACAGTTTCGATGAATTAAACTTATTTGTCAAATGTCGTTGATTCATCGAGTATCGTCGATTCTTCGAATATCGCCTTAATACTTGGACGGTTTGTTCTTTCTTGATTCGTCGAGTATGTCCGTGTTATTTCGACGAATAATTTTGATTCGTCGAATATCGACGTATATACACGACGAATTCTGTTTCCTCCGGTTTAATTCCTTTAAGTCCGGTTCGGCGTGGTCTGCAAGTATTGAAAGCTTCGATCTACTGTACATATATGATGTAAACAGTAAACTGAGAGATATGCGATACGCGATTACTGTTTGACCTAATCGAGTGAGACGAGAATGACGATTCTTCTTCCCGATGGAACTGTTCCGTCTAGGGCTCTGTCTTCGTCGTTGTCATCTCTCCTTTAACGGTTTTAGCAAACCGTGGAGACATTGAGGGCATACCTTCTTCCAACCTAGATCTTGTGTGACAAGAGTCTAAGGGTTCTCCGTGCTCGTGTGGACTTTCGTAGAGGCGTGGACACAATTCTATGCTCGGAACTCCGGCCTTTAATGTTCGTTGGATTTCTTCAGAGCACCTTAATTGAGTATTGACTCAATCCCGCAAAGGTATAATTTTATTTATATATAGCAATATTACTTCTTGATCAATGTTCATCACAAGATCCACTTTTCTTTTGGGTTTTCTTGTTCCTTATTCCGCTGCGCACAACTGTTATGACGTATAGTAAAACCCAACACTTCACCCTTGAACTGTACATTTGTTCTAACAATTTTCTCTTTTCCTTATCTAATCTTCCTCCATAAACATGTACTTCCAAATGAACTCTCTCATGATTGTGTATCTCGCATAATATGTAAACCCTTCGCTTTTCAGTAATTAACTCTTTTTGCCCTTTAAATAAAAATGAACAACCACAACGCTTTGAAGAGGATCTACACATACCTTTATTCAACTAACTTTTCTTGTTCTAACTTTCTCGGTATTTACCCCCTCTATCACAACCAAGAAACACATGATACTTTGTTCGTTCATTCAGCTTATCATATTTTCTGGTTACTACATAACCCAAACTCCTACCTACAACACGAGCCCATTCGATTAACTCTTCTTTAGAATCAAACAATAAATTTGTTTTAGAGTGACTACCAACATCCATTTTTACCTTTTCAATGATTTCTTCATTTTCATTAGTGACATGTAGAAAAATATGAAAAGTGGGTATGAGAACCCTATGCAAAAATGTTATATTGAAATCACTTAGTAAGCAAATAACTCTTACTAGTTATAGGGAAAGACGGAATTGTCTCATACTCCAACAAATTGATGCTATCACATGAAAATTCTTTCATAGATAAATAACTTAAAAAGTGGAAAATAAGTTGAAAAATTATTTTGACCAACTTGATTGGTGAAGGGCTTAATCCAAAATGGAATATTTATAAACACAATAATAACTTTCAGGAATAACAACCCGAACTACAACATTTGCTAGGTAATTTCACTAATAAAATTGAGTACTTATAACATGTATGAGAAAATGATTTAGGCAATCTTGTAATGTTTCTATGAATCTCCCAAACAAAGGAATGATTTTAGTTTGGCATGGCAACAAAGAATGATTTTAGCCGAAAAAATCAGTTGTATAGAAATAAAAAAAATGGAATGAGGAAGATACCAAACGAACGGTTAACAATCCATCGACAATTTTTTTTTTAAAAAATGGTTTTCTGGAAAAATTAGGGTTTTAGGAATTGTATAGATCTGGACCCGAATGAACGGAGAGGCTGAACATCTAGAAACGAACATCTCTAAAGAACTTAGCGTGAAAAATCATGAGAAGGAAGAAGAGGAAGATACCAAACGAACAGAGAGACCGACTGCTGTAAGGATCTAGAACCGAATCTGCTTCTCCGTGAGGAAGCGATCTGCGTGCGCACCAGCTTATACAGGGGAGAGAGCAGGCGCGAGCGGCTTCAAGGACAAAGAGGAGGAAGATGCCGCTAACTCCTCTAACTCATGGAAGGGGAAGAGACTAGTGCGGCTCGGCGAGGAAGGAGACACAGAGCGGCTTCAGGAGGACGAAGAGACGACGACGAGTAGGTTTAGGGTTGCGAGTAAAGTTTAAAAAAAACAAGTGTTTTAAAGTTCTTCCTCTCCTTCGGATGACAACTTTGCGTACGTGCTCCTTGGTGGGGTTCAAATGGTTTCAGATAAAATGAATGCAACTGTCCTTTGGCGCCTTGCTGGGGGCATCTTGTCGACGACTTCTACCCTGCGTTGTCGGCATTTGCTTGGCCGCACTTGGGTTCCCACTGTGTGGTTATCACGGCGAGGATTTTTGTCATGCTCTTTATGAATGATTGAGCATTTGGTGGTGGGTTGAGAATTGCTCCTTTCTTAGTTTTTTTTTATGAATGATTAAATCTAAGTGTTTACTTTATATAAAAAAGGTCTATCAAAGCATATCTAGTGCTATTTTTTTTCTTAAAATTCTGTGTTCTCAAAAAGTTTGGGTTGTGCATCCTTGGAGTGCGATATTTTTACATCAAAATTGTTATAGAATAACAGTTCTCATAGGAGGATCAAGACGTTATCTTTGCCTACAAGTCCAAAGAGCAATTAGAGCTCATAATTGTTCCAAACCCGATTTCTTTCTGCTAAAATCCTCACTTCTATTCAACTCTAGATGGACTCAACATTTGATTGATTCATAGTGTATTCATAACACAAATTTTAATATATATATATATATATATATATATATATATATATATATATATATATATATATATATATATATATATATATATATATATATATATGTAATAGACCTAGTATTTCGGAGATTGAATTTGAAGTGAATGGTGATAAGTGATAACTTTGTTTCGATTTCGAGCATTCTTTGATGCTATCGAACTCTAGAGACAGACTTAGGCCCCGTTTGGGAGGGCTTTTTTCTTCCTTTCTGTTTTCTAGAAAACGACACCATCCATACATAATATTGTGTTTGTTTTAGAGACGGGTGACTTTTTAAAAAGACAAATTAACTCCTTTTGAATTAGCAATGTTTTTCACAGATAGAGAAAACAAACACAATATTATAGACGGTGGTGATTTTCAGAAAACGGAAAGTAGAAAAAAAGTCATCCCAAACAGGGCCTTAATTAGAAGCAATAAAACTATCTAGTTACAAATGATTTGGGGCATACCTTGTCTTCATCTTCTAAGAAGTTTCTTGGAAACTATATTTGTCTTCGGCTCCGTTTGGCACGGTAGTGGCGGTCGTAGACGCATGGGTTAAACCGTCATTTGTTAAGGATCACCTAACAAACATCATCCGTTTGAGCATAAAAGTGGATGAAGTTCCTTAGGTGGGTGTTAACAAATGACAATTTAACCCCCCCCCCCCCCATACTCATGACCGCCACGGCGCCAGCACCATGCCAAACGGAGCCTTCATCTTTGGCCGTTGTAGGAATGTTTTGAAGCCTCGGCCGAGAAATTAGCCATTTGGCAACAATTTTCGAAAGATTATTAAATTTTTTTTTAAAAAAAGAGTAATTGAAAAATAGACCTTCATATGTCATCAAATTGGGTTCATACAAAAATCAATCTCAAGTTGGTGAGAACACAACATGTTATCAGACAGGTTAGAATGTCAACCTAAATTGGATTATTGTTTATGATGATAAAAATTATTATTTCCATGGCTTATTTCATATATTATATATTTGTTAGAAAATAATCAAAACTAATATGAAATCAGGACATGGGATCAGGGGCGGAATTATTCACGGGCATATTCAGGCACGTGCCCGAACAAATATAGTTTTATTTATTTATACGAAATACAAACTTGAAGTGTTGATTTCTGCACAACCGCTTGACTAAATTTGAATACGAAAGTGCAATTGAAATCCTTTTGAAAAATACACAAGATAGACAACATAATCAGCGATTTTCATGGAGTTTTGATGTGGATCCAATTTCGCCCAAATTGACATTAAGAAGTTTATTGTTTGAGATCTGGTAATCAGATTGAAGAACAGCCAACATCATTGTACTCGTAGTAAGTGATACGCTCAAAACGGGTATACGTATTACGTGCAAGTGCACACGTCGAATCAAGTAGTACAATGTGAATAAAGATCGTTCTCACTGAGAGGTGTTAGATTTAGTGCTTGCAAATACTAGTTATGCATTTTCTCTAAATCCAAGTAAGTTAAGAATAATGATGTTTTAATTATTGTAAACTACAAATAAAAACTCTTAATTAAAAATAAACTACGATTACTTGAGGAAATACTTTTTATCAATTGAAAAACTAATCTTGTATCATGATTTTCTATGTTTTGCGTGATGAAATTAAAAAGATGACTTCATGAGTATGCGTGGTAAAACGTCTTGTAACGATTTTAAAGTAGAAGATCTGTATATCTCGATATCGAAAATCCCTACTCTCTATTTCCCCTCAGGTGAACAAGTACCGTATAAAGATCGAAAACCAAAGTTGCTAGCATCAAGAGAAAATCTTATTCTCCCTTCAAATGTTATACCAAATCTAAGACGCACTTGCGCAACTTCTCTCTCGATTTATGGAGTGCAGTAGAAAAGCGAAACCATGACCAAAAGTTTCAAAATAAAGATCTTAAATTCGATAAAGAACATTCACCAAACAATCATAAAGAAAAATTATCAAAATATCATCACACAAGCCATAGTACTCTCACAATTCAAGATTAAAAGTAATTAGTTCATGGCGACGGAGGAAACATACAAAGCATTTGGAGAGATCTTACAATCCATGATGAAATTGACAAATAAACGCTGTAGGATTCACCTTCTGACGTCCCTCGCTCGATCAACCCGGAGATCTGTCGTATTCCTTGCTTCGGTCGCCCCTTCAATGGAGGATTTTTGAAAACCCTTGATGAAGAACTCCCTCTCTCTTCAAGATGATGAATGAATCAATAACTTCTGAATAATCCTCTATAAAAAACGTCTAATCATTTCCCCAAAGGATGCATCTTTCCAAAATTGCAAATGACACAATTTTTGAAATTTGAAATTTGAAATTCGTTCAAACGTTGCAATCTTTTTTCCCAGAGGTTGCAACCTTTTTTACAGCAAATGATATTTGGGCAGATTTTGGTTCTCCAAACAGATATTTTCGGCATTTCTTGCGTTAATACATAGGAAAAAGACTGGATTAGACACAAATCAAATAAATATGAATTTATTTTTATTTCTAATCCATTTAAACTCATTTTAAGAACTTACAACGTATATTAAGTCTAAAAATTGAGCTAAATAATATTTTTGTGAGAAGTTCAGTAAGTAGACAATGATATTCAAAAAGTTTTGGTTCAATCAATTTTTTTTATATTTTCAGCACGACGACTGCCACCATCTACTGCACTCTGAAAATACTGGCTAGCTCTTGTAGCTCAGTGGAAGAGTGCCTAGAGAACATTTTAAGGAACTGAGTTTCATTCTCATTATTTTAATATAAACTGCCAATATATCATTAGGGGAAAAATTGTTTGAGGATATTAATTGTGCTTCAAAATGACTTAAGATTTGAATAAAAGCTCGTAGGGCACTCGAATACCTCATTAGGTTATGTATCAATGTACTTCGACCCTCGAATAAAAGACAAGAATTTTGTGGGAGAGAGTAGAAAATAAGGAAACCAATCTTACTATTTTCTCTTCGAAAATTGAATACAATACATTACACATGTCTCCTCTATTTATATACACAAGAGGGAGACCTAAAACTAAATTCTATGACGTGGTACTAATCCCAAAAAGGAGGAGGTCACTAATGACACACCAAACTATGTTATATGTACACTAAATTCCAACACTCCCCCTCAAGATGGGCGAAAGATATCCGCTAATCTCATCTTGTCACACAATCTACTCAAATCCAGTGAGCTAAGTCCTTTGATTAGACAATTAGCCACGTGTTCTTTTGTAGTGATATGACCCAGCTTCACTATCCCGCTATCCAGCTTTTATTTGATGAAAAACCTTTCGATCTTTATGTGCTTGGTACTATCATGTTGGACGGGATTGTTCGTAATGTTAATGACTGACTTGCTATCACACCACAATATCATATGTCTGCCTTAATCTATCTTGAGTTCATTTAGCAGGGCTTTCAACCATAATCGCTCCCCTACACCAGGGGCCATGACTTTGTATTCTGCCTCGGATGTAGATCTCGTCACCACAGTTTGCTTCTTGCTTTTCTAGTAGACAAGGTTGACCCCCCACAAACATGTAGTCAGAGTCGTAATAGCCCAGTCAGAGTCGCAATAGCCTTCTACATTCAGATGTCCATTCTTTCGGAAGATTAGTCCATTTATTGATGCACCCTTTAAGTATCTCAGAATCTGATACACTGCATCCAAGTGCTGCTCCCTGGGATCGTGCATATAGCGGGATACTACACTCACATCAAAAGATATGTCGGGACGGGTGTGGCTCAAATAGATCAGGCGACCTACAAGCCTATGATATTTCTCTTTATCAGTTGTCTCTCATGCCTCATCGTTGAGTTTACACTTCTAGTCAATATGAGCAACTGCGGGTCTACATCCCAATATGTTCGTCTCTTTGAGCAGATCTAATACATATTTTCGTTGTGATAGAACGATTCCCTCTACACCGCGAGATACTTCTATCCCAAGGAAGTATTTTAGCTGCCCCAAGTCATTCACTTCAAACTTCTTGCCCAATCTTATCTTTAAATGAGTAATTTCCTCCTCGTCATCGCCCATAATAATCATATCGTCCACGTACACAACACGCATCGTAGTGTTTTCTCCATTTTGCCTAAAGAATACGATATGATCAGCATTGATCTGCCGATATCCCATGTTAACCATCTCTTTCATAAACTTGTCAAACTAGGCTCAAGGAGATTGCTTTAGCCTATACAGTGATTTCTTGAGTCTACACACATTGCCAACCATTTATTTTGTTTCAAAGCCAACCATTTGTCTACACACATTGCCAACCGTTTGTTTTGTTTCAAAGCCTGGTGGTACCTCCGTGTATACTTCTTCGAGTAGATCCCCATGAAGGTATGCATTCTTTACGTCGAGCTAATGTAGTTATCATTCCTAATTTGTTGTCAAAGATATGAGTGTTGTCATGGATATGAGTGTTAGTACCGTGCTCATTTTTGCGACTGGTGCAAAGGTCTCGTCATAGTCAATGTCGTAAGTCTGACTGTAACTCTTTGCTGCTAGTCTAGCCTTGTAATACTCGATCTGACCCTCTGGGTTTCGCTTCACTGTGAACACCCACTTGCACCCAACTGCCTTTTTCCCGAGTGGTAATGATACAAGGTTACGAATTTTGTTCTTCTCTAATGTGTCGAGTTCCTCTAGCATTGTAACTTTCCATTGAGGATCCCTTTAAGCAACTTGTTAATACTTAGGAATAGAAACAATGTCCAAAGATGTAATAAATGCCCCATGTCCAGGGAATATATTGGAGTAGGAAGCAAATTTGGTAATGTCATGTGGAAAGCTATATCGGTTAGGTGAGGCTCTCACATTCTTGCGGGAACTTGTCTTACCAGTAAGGGAGTGTGAGTAGAGAGATGAGGGGCTTCTTACCTGGGATATGTGAACTTATGGTAATTGATACATGTGTCTCAAAGATCTGAGTAGGCAGAGAAAAGAGACTTGACACATGTGTCAATGTAGGCATTGTAGTCTCGCTCGGCTGCTCACTCAGCTGCTCAGTCGGCTTCCTTCTTCTCGCATACATTCTTAACTCCACTCGAGTCTATGGGCCATCATCAACCAATTCTCTCTCCTAGAGAATCAGCGCATCAGCTGATTCTGATTCCATTGGCATAGGTGCCAATGGGATACTCACTATCCATCTCTCACCACCACATCTATCCCCCCTTCGTGTCTCAAATTGTCTACACCGAGTGGTCCTCCAAGAGGCGAGTTAATCGGAGAGGAGTAATATTACTAAAGCTCTCTGAACGTGACATCTATACTAATGAATAACTCTCTCCATCAGACTCCAACATGCATACCTCTTTTGGATAGCTGAATACACAACAAAAGTACACTTCAAGGCCCTTGGATTCAAGTTTCTCATGTTTGGTCTTTTATTATGAACAAAACACACGGAACTGAAGGTCTTAAGGGGACGAATATCTTCACTCTCCACTCACAGTATCTCAATCAGAAACTTCTGGTCTAATACTTGTGAGGGCATCTGATTGATTAAGTAGGTTGTTGTTAGCATGGCTTGTCCCCACAAGTATTTTGGCACCTTTCTCGTTATCATCATACTTTGAGTCACTTCCAGAAGATGTCTGTTCTTTTGTTCTGCTACTTCATTCTGTTCTGGTGTGTATGGACAAGTAGTTTGATGTTGGATTCCTTGTGTAATGACTATAGCCGATCCAACGTGACAATATCACGGCTCTGCTCTAGGCGACGCTACCGGGCTGCAGCCCAAGCACCTCAACCCCTCTCCAGCACTTTGGGGGGTTGTTGGTGGTCACAGCCTCCCTTTGATGAGCAAAACTCTTTGGTTAAGCGGACAGTACAGGGACTTCCCAGGAGGTCACCCATCCTGGTACTACTCCAGCCCGAGCACGCTTAACTATGAAGTTTTTCAACTTCTCATCACCAATTGAGCTGTTATTGTAACGTCACGTTTCACCTTTCGTGGATCACAACACCACTAGGCCTTACACTGCCGTTACCGGGCTGCAGCGCAAGCATCCCAACCCCTCTTCATCAACAGGCGAGTTGTTGGTGACCACAACCTCCCTTTGATAAGGCAAACTCGAAAGTCAAGTGCGCATCACGGGGATGGGTGACCTCTTGGGAAGTCTCTGTGATGCACGCTTGACTATCGAGTTTGCTTCATCAAAGGGAGGTTGTGACCACCAACAACATGCATGTTGATGAAGAGGGGTTGGGGTGCTTGGGCTGTAGCCCGGTAATGGTACGTGTAAGGCCTAGTGGTGTTGTGATCCACAAAGGTGGAACGAGACGTTACAATAAAAAGTGAACTTTTTGTGACGTCCCTGACCCTGCTCGCTCGTGTACTCTCATTTCCACAGAGGAGACGCACCAGGCGGTCTTCCGGGCTGTAACCCAAGCACCCCAACCCCTCTCCATCCTGACGGGTTGTTGGTGGTCACAACCTCCCTTTGATGAGGCAAACTCGATAGTTAAGCGCGCATCACAGGGACTTCCCGGGAGGTCACCCATCGCAGTGCTACTCCAGCCCGAGCATGCTTAACTATGGAGTTTTTCAACATGGCAGAATATCCTGATATTCCGCCAAGTTAGAACTATAGTTATACATTTTCTCACTATACTATGTTAATCATGAGAAGCACTATTATGTTCATTTTCATTCAAAAATGGTACATTTGAATTGTATTTTTTTGTTATTAAGCTTAATTTTGAGTATAAAATGAATGCAAATAACCCAAATTAATGTGAATCGCAATAATTTTAAATAAAGATGATTATAATAAGGTGATTGTTATTAGCACCACAGTTTTGGCTAGTCACACCGCGCTTTCTCCTAATTTTTTGCACAAATTCTAAAGTACGCCTTGTACATGCATTTTTAGGAAAAATGTTTAACTCAAAAGTTGTACATCTCGGCGCCTTGTACGTCTTGTATATGCATTTTTAAGAAGTGTTCAACACAAAATTTGCAGATCTCGTCGAGATCTACAACTTGTGTTGAACACTTTACCTAAAAATGCATGTACAAAGCGTATTTCCAAAATGCGCAAAATATCAGTAGAAACTGCGGTGTGACAGGTTAAAACTGCGGGGCGTTCCGTGAGAGTTTGCATAATTATAAATTGCACCCCTATATCTTTCAAAATTACATTTACTCTCGGAGTTTCCCAAGTTTACAAAAATGCTCCTTATATTAGAAATATGAATGAAAAATGATATGATATTCAATTTTACCTTTGTAATGACTCTACATTGAAAAATATGACTTTTTTTTAGAAATATACATGAAAAGAATAAAAAATGCCAAATTATTTTATGTTAATCAGAATTCAACTGTGAATGCGCTGGGACAAGAATTGCATACTTTATATTCAATAGGGTTTTAGGCTTTAATACAATAGACCATGTGCAAGCGACATAACAGATAGGTTGTGAGAGAGCGACCAATATTTATTTACCTATCATTCTTAATAGGCTCTCATAATTTGTTCATACATATACATAAAACAATACTATCCATTAAAAAAATACATGGATTTTGTAAGTTAAAAATATCATATATCATTATCTTATATTTTAATTAAAGAGGTCATCGCCAAATGGAGACTGCGCATGTTTACTCATACAAGAGGCGTTTATGAACAATCTAAGGCTCCGTTTGGAGGGACTTATTTACACCAGTCAAGTGATTACGACCGCATGAATCAGACCATAATTAATGTCCGGTTCATGCGGTCGTAACCGCTTGACCGGTGAAAATAAGTCCCCCCAAACGGAGCCTAAGTCCACA
Organism: Platanthera guangdongensis; assembly: GCA_039583875.1. NCBI lineage: Eukaryota > Viridiplantae > Streptophyta > Magnoliopsida > Asparagales > Orchidaceae > Platanthera > Platanthera guangdongensis. The sequence goes on along the minus strand of CM077160.1, from coordinate 161,676,921 downwards.
ATTGCTTCCAAAGCATCATTGGGATATTTGTGTTTTACTTTGTTTTTTTAAAAAAAGTATTGTGTGAGAGATGAGACATGATGTCCTTAGGTATTAGTGAGATTATGACAAGATAGACCACAATGGCAACAAAGGATCAAGCTTGAGTGTTGTTGTTTATTGTGGGAGAGATGAGGCACTTATCAGTATCACGCACGAACAATCGTGGATAATTTATAGCCATTCACAATATAGCCATTTGCGACGGGCAATCTCCTCTTTCGCCATACAAAAGACTCCGCCGTCCACCTCCACAGCACGTCAAACCTGCCGCAACTTCTCCAGCTCAGTTTTGCCCACCGAAAGAACCAATCAGGTGGCCAGTGCAGGCCTGATCAACCTCTCTCATCAAAATTCAACTAAACAACTATTTTGATTCAACCACCTCACTCAATTCATTTAAGATCATTCATGAATTTTAATTATGAATCAAAGCACTTGGGATGCGAAGAAATCACAAAACAACAACAAAGTAACAATCATTTTAGCTTCATAGAAGTAGGGGCGTAGGTTAAAGAACAAAGGATGACTAAACCCTAATAAAAGCAAAACATTTAATCAAAATCCCAGAAAAATATATTACAACCAAAGTGTTCCAGAGGAGGAGTGGGTGGGGAACCAAAAGATAGAAACTCAATGGACTGAAATCTTTGAGATTTCCTCCAGCATGTATCTCATTTCACCTGAGCAATCTACGGGTGCTTCGGCTCTCACAGTTATCCTCTGTCTCCTTTCATTCATGTACTCCGACATCGCAACACTCACACGGAAAATATGTGGAATCCAAGTTGCTTCTTTTAGCTTCAGGTGGAATTTCTCATCGCCCTCCTGGATAGATAACATTAACCAAATGAGTTCTCAAATGCCTGCAACTAATATGTTAAAAGTTTGCGCAATATAATCTAATACACGAGGTGTTCGAAGAAACGAACCTCGGACTTTATCTTGTCAAGTTCATCAGCAGTGCATCCAATGATCTTTTCAGCATGTTCATTGAAAACAGAGAGCCAGGCTTCACCGGATGAATCTGAAACCTTCATTACCATTATATATCTGCACAAGATATTGAAAAAAAAATACTTGTGTTGATCTTATGTCCGTCTTTTTTTTCATCTAAAATATAACTTCACATTTTTTGATCTAAATTTAGAACCTTAGGGAGGATTGATCATCATTCTTTTGGCATGCTTCACACCAGTATCCAGATTCAACAGCATCTGTCACCTTCTTGTTGCAGGTTTTGCACGCACGATACCACAAGGTCTGGTCTGGCTTGATGTGGCTAACATAAGCTTTTATACTAAAGAAGACAGGCTGTGACAATAAACAACTCTTTAGAACAGGTCACAAGTGGTGAGAATAGTCTCGCATCAAAAAACTAGCATGCTCTGGGACACTTTCTATAAATTTTAGACATCTCCACCCCAAACCAATTGATTCTAATTTGAATGCTTGGATTCCAACACAATATCAAAACAGTCTAACAGTCATTCCACATCAATGATTTAAAAAATTAATCCGTGTGTTATAAGTCAAAGACCCTACACACGAAGGAGCGTGTTGGCAATAGTCGGACATTGGAATATATAAGACTAGGGCTTGTTTGGCACAATGGTGGCAGTCATGAACACGGCTGTTATGAACCGTAGTTCGTAAACACCCAACCACACCTAAGCAACTATATTCATTTTTATGTTAAAATTTAGTGTTTTTTTTCTTGGTGGTGATCATAACCATTGTCATGCCAAACACATTTTAAGATGGTGGGACATTGGTTCAATCTCACTGGAGTAAAAACATAGCATCAAACGGGACTTACGTCTCTACACCTACAATAAATTGTTTTAGGTTAGATGCTTAAATTCTAACACAATATTGGAGAAGACTATGTCTAGCTGTCATACCATGTCACTCAATTAAAAATAATTCGTGTTGGAGACAGAAGTGCCTACACATAACAGCGCATGCTAGGAATAATCTCACAATAGAAAAAACTAACATAGTTTTGTCCACTTCATAACCCTATGGTCCCTTAACCTTCAACCAATTGATTTTAAGATAGATGATTGAATTCTAATAAAAAAATTTAGAAGAAAATAAGTGAAAGTTCTTCAAAGATTTAAATAAGCTATGAGATCAACGAAGAAATCTGGTCAAACTAAGAAAGAAAAATGCATGCCTTCTCATGGCCCAATGTTTGGTCATTAGTAATATGTGATAGGAATACTCTATCAGAGTACATAGATCTCTGCCCAGCCTTTGTTGAGATGGAACTCAAAGTAGAGCTTAGGGGTGCCATCGTAACACCTTCACCTTTTGAAGCATACCTGACATGTAGCATTTCACATTAGGCAAAGAGAAAGAACTGATATTAAAGAATGACATGATAAAGCATCGAAAAAATAACATACCAGGATCGAAGCTTCTTTGTCTCAGGGAAATCTGGATTAATCTGCACAATGCTTTTGCTCACCGTTGACACCGAAATACCTAGAGAAATCATTTACAAAGAACATCATGATCACAGTGAAGGAGATGATTATCTATAATCATATTTAAATTGTCTAAATCTTGAGCATTGGTTTCAATTTTTTCACATTGTGCAAAAACCCTATCAAATTAGTTACATTGCGATCTACTGATGGGTTGTGTTGTCATATAAAGTATTATGCTATGTTATTGTTAGAGAATATTAGGAAACATGATGTATTGGCCCATTAATATGACCCATATAGAATATAGTGTTTAGTCTCACATTGTTTGTATAGCTAATCTTTCCTCTCCTCTCTCTTATATATTTGTACTCATACTTGTATTTTGGTATTCAAGAAGTATATACAAGGTTTGGACCATTCTTTACATAGTATCAGAGCGATACGGCCCGGCCTGTTTTTCTCAAACCGCCCAGTTCTCCTGTTAACCGGGCGGCTTGCGTATCTGCCTAACCACACAGTTTTGCGACCTCACCTTTTTTTACCCGCCTCCATCCCCTTCTCCAGCGGATCCACCTCCTCCTTCTTGTCTACGCCCTTTTATAGCCTCTTCTATCTCTGGCACGTGGACCCCACTCCCGTACAGATTGGTCTTCTTAACCGTCACGGGTTTCTTTCTACCCGCTGTGGCTTCCCCTATTAGCCGGGTAGCTTCTTTCTTCTCGTCGTTGCTCTCTACCATCTGGCTACCCGCTCTACCCGTTGTGACCCGTGTCTGCCCAATGCGGTCTCTTCTAAGTTATCACAGGCGCGCCTAGGAATCTGTAAGGCGCACACCTGAGGCGTGCCTGGGGCACATCCACCGCCTTAGCCGTGCTGAGGCGCGGTCGGCTGCGCCCGGTGCGCCCGGCGCCTTAGGCGCTCCGAGGCGCGCACCTTGACAACTAAGGGTCTCTTCCCAGTGTTTTTCAATGCGGCCTCTTCTCTCGCCGCACGATCTCCTTCCTTGTCGCGCGGTCTCTTTGTCGCACAATTTCCTTCCTGTCGCAGGGAGCTCACCCTCTTGCAGATTGCCTTCTCGCTTCTCGGATTGATCTGCTCTTCGCGCGAACTGTCTTTACCGCTCCGGTATGGTTTGCTTCTAACCGCACGGTCTGGTGACTATCTGTCGTGCTTGATCTTGGTGCGGTCTGCTCTTAGCCGCCCAAACTAGTTCCTATTCGCTTGCGGTCTGCTCCTAGCCGCCCGAACTAGTTCCTGTTCGCTTGCGATCTGCTCCTAACTGCTCGAACTAGTTCCTGTTCGCTGTTCCTTTCGGTCTGTTACAGTCTTCCTCTAACCGCTGCGGTCTCATGGCGTCAGAGAATTCCAATGCTTCCTCCGTTCTCCCTGATCGTGTTGCGGCTCCAGTTCCCGAGCTTCGCGATGAACTTCACATTACTGCTATCTCTCTCAGTGGGAAGCATAATTTTGTCGAGTGGGTGAACTCGGTTCGTCGTGTCCTACAGACAAAAGGTCTTCTTCAACACCTCAAAAGGGTCACGCCAACCGCTCACACCGATGAGTGGCTTCGCGATGATGGTCGCGTTCAATCTTGGCTACTCAACTCTATGAACACTGAGCCCTATAGGATGGCTATGTATCATGACACGGTGAAGGCCATGTGGGAGGAACTTCATTCTTTTTACTCAGGCCAGAATAATTTACAACACCTATTCGACATCGTCTCGGATCTTCAAAGCCTTGATCTCGGGGGTTCTGGTGATATGATCTCCTTTGCTGCTAAAGCCAAGACCCTGGTGGAGGCCTGAATCCAGCATCAGCCTCCTACTACAAATCTAACCACTCAGGAGGCCCAAAAAGAGGCTGTCGAGATTACGATGATGATGTCTCGGGTTCTCGCTCACCTCCACAGTGTTCAGGCCCAGATTCTCTCATCTACTACCACACCATCTTTATTTGATGTGTGCTCCATGCTTCTGAAGGTCACCCCGCCCCCGGATACTCCTATTACTCTCTCCTCGGCGCTTCTACAACACTCTTCACCAGCTCCGCATGCTCGGGGGTCCTCAGCCCGTGGAGGCCGTAACACGACTTGGGGACGCGGTCGGTCTGGCAAATCTCTGTTTAAGTGCACAGGACGCGATGACCATCTTGAGGCCACCTGCTATCGCAAACATGGCCTGCCACCACATCTTGTTGCTCCTGCTTTGGCTGATCCTCCAATTGCTCCTACTGCTCCTGCCTCGGACTCTGCTGCCTCTACTCGAGCAGACATTGATGCTCTACACACACAGCTCCAACACCTGCAAGTGGTGATCTCTCGTTCGTTTGGCTTTGTCGTCTCTATTTCCAATGAAAGTATTTCTTGTCTCTCGCAAAGCTCTCATTGGATTTTGGACTCAGGTGCCACGCATCACATTACTTCGCAACGCCCTCCACAATATTCAGTGACTACTCACCCCAAGTTCATAACTGTGGCAAATGGTGATATCACCCCCGTCTCTGGTGTTGCTGAAATACCTCTCACACTCACTCTGTCTCTGACTCCGTTTTCCAGACAAAAGATCTGGGAGATTTGAGGTACTTTCTTGGACTTGAGATTGCAAGACAACCTGATGTCTTGTTCTGTCACAAAGAAAGTATTACCTTGATCTCCTTCACGATGTTGGCTATTCTGAGTATAAACCTGTAGAAACTCCAATGGATGTCAGCCACAAGTTATGTGCTCATTGGCCTGACATTGATTCCTTGCTTACAAACCCTGAGTATTATCGGCTTCTTGTGGGAAAATTGATTTACCTAACATTTACAAGACCTGGTACTTTATTTGTTGTTTGAGTTATCAGCAGATTTATGCACGCCCCTCACACTTCTCATCTCCAGGCAGTGAAACGCATTCTTAGATATTTGAAGACAGCTCCTGGATAAGGATTGATATATAAGTCATCTTCCTCTCTATCTCTTATTGCATACTCAAATGCGGACTATACGGGTTCCCTAGATGATCGGCGCTCTACTACAAATTTTTGTACCTATTTTGGGGGAATCTTATTACTTGGTGTAGCAAAAAATAGACTGTTGTTGCTAGGTCATCCGCTGAAGCCGAGAATCGTGCAATGACAGCGGTTGTATATGAACTCACCTGGCTTGAGGGTCTACTGGGTGATTTGGGGGTCATTTTACCCTCACCAGCAACCTTGTTTTACGATAGTGAGGCTGCAATTCACATCGCGAAAAATCTTGTGTTTCATGAGCGGACCAAGCACATCGAAGTTGACTGCCATTTTGTTCGTGAAAAGGTTCAATTAAAGAAGTTAGAGCTGGAGCATGTTCCTCCGTCTGGGCAAGTTGCGGACATTCTCACCAAGGCATTACCACGACAAATGTACCATCAATTCTTATCCAAGCTTGGTGCCTACGACTTGTACGCTCCAGCTTGCGGGAGAATGTTAGAGAATATTAGGAAACATGATGTATTTACCCATTAATATGGCCCATATAGGATACAGTGCTTAATCTCACATTGTTTGTATAGCTAATTTTCCTCTCCTCTTTCCTATATATTTGTACTCATACTTATATTTTGGTATTCAATAAGTATATACAAGATTTGGACCTTTCTTTACAGTTATCAAGCTATGTTATCAAGCAAAACAAATGAAAGTTGAAGAAATTGTGTTATGAGTAACAATTTTTTTCACTGTGCTGCTAAGCCAGTGACAGCATTACATGTTCAAAGAAGAGGAAGAACATAATAAAAGCTATAACAAGTCAAGGGCTCATATGGCATGGTGGGGGGTAGTCATGAACACATTAGTTGTGAACCCTCGTAACTCGTTCATGAAGGCCTGGCCACACCTGAAAAACTCCATTCACTTTTATGTTAAAAGTGAATATTTTTTTAGTGGTGGTCAAATCATTAACATGTCAAACACATTTTATAATAGCAGGGTTTTTATCCAAACCCAATGGAGCAAAAATGCCACACCAAAGTATCAAACAAGGCCTAAATTTATAATGTTTTATATTTCTACCTTTTTTGTGACACAAGAGTTACCATGAAACGTGGAAGTTATTATACCATAAATCAGGTTGACAAAACTAAATCAAGTAAAGCTTAAGCTCTACTACATAAAATATAAATTGTCTGCCGTTCAAGTGTACAACCATTATTTGGATAGCTGGTTAAGAACCGACTAATTTATTATACCTTGAAAATCCCCAACTTTAAGTGCTTTAATTGCTATGACAGGTGCTTTATCAACTAAATCAAGCAATTCCTGTCCAGTAATAGTAGCAAGATCATTCCACAAAGACACAGAAACTGTCAAGTTCCTGCAATTGAAACCATTCCAAGCTATGTATCAAGTAACAAAACAAGAAGGAACGCTCAATCAAAACTCAATAATCCACTCACGAGTCATCTGCAATGGTTATGTCGCGCTTAGGAATTGTCTCATTATCACTTTTCCTTCGGACACTTAGCGTTTGAGAAACATTCTGTAGCACACCAATAACATCTGTAGAACAAAAAAAATTGTGTTAGTGCATACAAACTTTTACCCAATTTATTTTGCAAGAAAAAGGAAGTGGCTTTACAAATATAACATACCAACAAGCTCCCTTCCATTAACATAAGAGCCTAATTGATCAATCTTCACAAAGTTATATTTGGTTTCTGGAATGAAAGCACTTTCTCCATCTGCCTCTTCAACAATTGAGTTTTCATTCAAGGTCATCTCGTAATCATTTGGAACTGTTTTGAACTGTTTGTTTGCAAGCTTCAGAGTTCCTTTTGAAATGTAGTATACTTTTCCTAAATCAAACTTTGGGTAGAACTTGTTTGCAGCTTCATTAAACATTGTAGCCTGTATTTGTGTACCCTGTAAAAACATTTGTAGAAATAAGTTCAAAAATATATGCAAGATTATGCTACTACCCAATGATCACCAAATAAAGGCAGCATCTTGATTTGACTACTCACTTCTTCATCTGTTAGCTCTACGTTAAAGACTTGACCTTCTCCTTTGGCATTCCGGTATGTTCTTAAATTACCCTTATTTGTAACTCTTACTTTAATGGTCCAGATTCCTTGATAAGGGTTCAAGGAACAGAGAGGATGAACTCTTCTGGTCATTGATGTTCGAGCAGCAGGAGCAGCACTGGAGATAAATTGTGCATAATAGACATCAATATACAAGCAATGATTCATCGATTCTTCATTGTTTTCAAGAAACTTCAATGAAAAATTGTGTAAAGTTAGTTGTGGTGAGAGTGTGGTGATGGCCATGAACGTTAAACCGCTAGCACTGTATTTACTACCATAGTTTCACATCACCGTCACCTAACTACCACACCTATCCCAAACGAAGCCTATAAGATGCTTACTTTATACGCTGCTCGTGCATAATTTGTGCTGCTGATTTGGGAATAATTTCCTGCTTGGGCTTTATCAAAATTGCATCATCGTTGATCTTGATCTCTGATTGAAGTGCACGGGAAACTACTTCACATTTGGTGACAATCAGAGCCCTACAAGATTAAAAATATTCAGGACGAGAACAGAGCAGCAAGCAAAAAAAAACTATTAATAAGAACTTAATAGAAGATTACTTGTCGGGTTGGTTGGGGATGGTATTGCAAGTATAATCCAAAATACGAATAAGACCGAGATTTTGAAGGTTTCCAGAATTGATTTCAGCGGCAAAAGGTGTTGGTAGCATAGCTTTGATCTTCTTTTTTCCATCACTGGCCATAAATCTGCCCATCGTGCAAATAGAAGTTTAGATCAATGAGGAAAAACAATCAACTGCAGAAATCAATGCAAAACTTTATATGTGAGCTTAAGAACACCAAGCAAAATTACTTTGTTTAACAATCTTTATAGCATTTAAAGCTTTGTATAGCAAATTTAGTAACCGTAAATAGAATTTCTTTCCGTTTCTCAGTATTCAGGATGAATTTCTCACAACGGTGATAGTTTTTTTAAAAAAAATGAAGCAGAAGTGATGAGAAGAATAAGCGAATTTTCAGATCAAAAGAATTAGTCCGACTATAAAGCAAGAAAGTGAGATTTAATATCTAACAGGACGACAAGAAAATTGGGGCGTTGACAAAAACAATCGAATAAGATGTATTGAGCAAGAAAAAAAAGGGCAGATACATACGTAAAGCGGGTGGTGCTGCTGCCAATGGGCTTCAGGTCGATGACCTGCACGATGATCTCCGGGATCTCTGAGCCCGAATCTGGAGAAGGGTTCAAGAGGAGCGTCGAGATTGCTCCAAGCGTCACCGTCTTCGCCATCCCTCTGATAGATTTCAACGGCGGAAGAGTTATTAAGCTGGAGAGGGAGGAGATCGAGCGAGAAATTGAGAGAGATACCGAGAGAGAGACAGAGAGAGAGAGAGGGAGAGAGAAAAGAGCGAGAACGAGAGAGAGGACTGAAATTGGGGTGAAAGGGATAACAATTTTATACCCTAGTAGTTGATTTTGGCGGGAAAATTGAGAAGCGTTGCGTTTCCCCCGCGTGCTAATTTGTGCGCGAGTTTCAAATTTTGACCTACTCTCGGTCACGGTCAAGCATAAGTTCGGTGCCGGGAAAATTTAAATATGGTACTTAATAATTTGTTGATGGTCTCTCGGCACATAATTTTTATATTTAGTTCATCAGCTGGATCTAGGAAGACTCCGTTTGGGAGAACTTATTTTTACCGGTCAAGCGGTTGCAATTGCATGAACCGGTTCTGTGGCCTTGAAAATCCGCGCCGGGAGTACTGCTTCATGCATGTTGTCAAGCGAGGGAAGAAGAACTAGATAAACATGCCCCCCAGGGACCGTTCTTTCGATTGTGCAGACGGCTTTTCCAGTTATACTTTCTAGTCACGAGTACCGTTGTGTTGAGAGTACTATCTTCAAGGAATGCTGTGAACCGTGTTCCCACAGACGACGTCAATCTGTTAGGGATTGTTCAAGTCTCCTAGTAGACCAGACTAAATTGGACCGTCTTAGCCCGGGAGCGGTCGAACGCACCAACAGTCACAGTAAGAAAAAAGCTAGAAAAAAAATTAACGAGAAAAATTCATCAACTGGGTGAAAAATCACGTGGTCGGATCTGTGTCAGCTAAAACTCTACTATTTATTTGTTGTTGTACAAGAAATTTTGAATAACTCGAGGGCAACATGTCACATATCGTTACAATTATAGACAGAGATAATGGGAAGGACTTGGAGGGTGATGGACCACTACTCAATGAGCTACTTCTGCTTCTGCTGCAATCGGGAGATTTATGTTGTGGAGGCTTTGGAGTATTGGCGGAGCGTGCAGAGGCTTGCTTGGAACAATCCTGACGGCAGAGCGCGCAGAGGCGCGGTTGGGTTGTCTTGATGGCGGAGCACCTGCTAAAGGTGTGTGTGTAGAGCACTAGCTGGCGGAGAGTGCATGTGGCGCTTGCTGGAGAAGAGTGCGGGGGGGGGGGGGGGGGGGGGGGGGGGGGGGGGGGGGGGCTTGCTGGAGGAGAGCGGGCGGGCCGCCTGCTGGAGGAGCGCTTCTTGGAGGAGAGCGCGCGGGGAGCTTGCTCGGGTAGAACACGCACGGGGAAGTGCAAGGAAGAAGCGTGCGAGAGAAAGCGCATGAAAGAGGTGTGTGCGGGAGAGCGTACGAAAGAGGTGTGCGCGGGAACACGCGCGGAAGAAATGTGCGAGAGCACACAAGGGGCATGCGCGGGAGCACGCAAGGAAGGGGAGCACAGGAGCGCGCACAGAAGAGTGGCACGCGGGAGCGCCCACGGGAGGGGCACGAGCGGGAGCGCGCACAGAAGAGGGGCACGCGGGAGCGCCCACGGGAGGGGCACGAGCGGGAGCGCGCACAGAAGAGGGGCACGCGGGAGCGCCCACGGGAGGGGCACGAGCGGGAGCGCGCACAGAAGAGGGGCACGCGGGAGCGCCCACGGGAGGGGCACGAGCGGGAGCGCGCACAGAAGAGGGGCACGCGGGAGCGCCCACGGGAGGGGCACGAGCGGGAGCGCGCACAAAAGAGGGGCACTCGGGAGCGCCCACGGGAGAGGGGCACGCGGGAGCGCCCACGGGAGGGGCACGAGCGGGAGCACGCACAGAAGAGGGGCACTCGGGAGTGCCCACGGGAGGGGCACGAGCGGGAGCGCGCACAGAAGAGACACTCGCGGGAGCACCCACAGGAGAAGTGCGCGGAAGCGCACAAGGAAGGAACGCGCGCGGGAGCTCGCAAAGAAAGGGCGTGTGCGAGAGTGTGGACGAAATAGGCGTGAGCGGGAGTGCACACGTAAGAGGGGCGCGCGGGAGTGCGCCCGTAAGAGGGGCGCGCGGGAGTGCGCACGTAAGAGGGGCGCGCGGGAGCGCGCACGGAATGGAAACGATGGAGAAAATCGTAGGATGAGGAGTGGAGAGAGAAAATTCGTCGGAGAATTTTTTTGGCTGAGAAGTAGCGGGCGGCCCTCCCCCCACAGTGGTAGGCCGACAAGTAGCGGGCGGCCCTCCCCTCACTATGTTCGATAGTAGAGGGTCATAAAATTATAATTTCAATAGAGCTACTACCATACAATGTAAAATTATTATTTTACCTCTGAAATTCGAAAACAAAATTCAAACAAATTGGATTGAGTCAAACCCCACTAGGCATATATCCCTCACCCCACAGTGGGAGGCCGGCAAGGAGCGGGCAACCCTTCCCCCACTGTGTTTGATAGTACAGGGTCATAAACTTATAATTTTAATAGAGCTACTACCCTACAATGTAAAATTATCATTTTACCTTTCAAAATTCCAAACAAAAATCAATCTAATTGGATTGATTTGAGTCAAACCCCACTAAGCATATATCCCGCGAAGTCAAACCTGCAGGCTCTCGCAGTCCACGCGACGTAGACCCGCCCGCTTTGTATAGCACGCTGGCCTGTTAAATTTCAAATTAGTATTCTCGCTTGTATTATTTAAGGGTGTTTATATTGGCAGCCCCTATATAGATATTGGTAGCCCAAAGATAATGACAGTATAAAATATGACTATTGGATGTCCGATGGATACTGACAGCCCAAAAATTAAATTTTTAAATACACATTTTTAGAAAAAGTGTTCAAGAGATCTACAACTTTTATGTTGAACATTTTTTCTAAAAATGTAATATAGTAGACCTATTTTCAAAAGGCGCGGAACCCGGACGGAACTTGCATAGTTCCGTCCGGGTTCCGCGCCTTTTGAAAATAGACATACTATATTATATTTTTAGAAAAAGTGTTCAACATGAAAGTTGTAGATCTCGACGAGATCTACAACTTTAATGTTGAACACTTTTTTAAAAAATGTTATATAATAGACCTATTTTCAAAATACGCGTGTTTCGTATTTTGGGTTGCTATTAGCAGTCATATTATGTATGTTTTTTTATTATTTTGCTGTGCTGCCAATATAGAAAGCTGGGCTGCCAATATAAACACTCTTATTTAAATACCTAAAAGAAATTCAATCGTGGGACGTGAGACAAAATTTTATGACAACAAGGGTGTTCGAAAACCTGACCTCCCACAAGAAAATTATAGGAACAATGACAACCTTGGTTTTAATAGGTGATTGTTTCAATACTCAAAATTTGGCTCTCAGCATTCAAAATTAGGTATTTTATTTTCCTCCTCAAATAGATGATTGCAAATCACTCATTTCCGTCTCCTATGGTTCCACCACTTTGCTTTCGCCGCATCCGCGAGATTTTGTTTCTCGGTCGCCTCCCCTGTCACTAGCAAGAGTTCTGCCTGCTACTCACCCCTCAGCTCCCAATAACACGCATGCCGACTGTCTCTTAGTTCCTAGGGTTCCGCTTGTTGCTTGCTTCCTATGATTCCATCTACCGCTCGCTTCTCCGATTCTGCCTGCTTCTTGTTGCCCCTTCTTACGACCGGTTGTTGTTTCTTCCATTCAGGCATAATTTCCTCATTTTTTCATGCAATTTTTTTCTCATTCTACTACCAAACAACAATAGCACATGAATGTCATTACCTTTCAAGCATTATTTCAATCCCCTAAATATTTGGGATTCACACCAAGGCACAATTCATTGAAATAAATATATTTGGGATTCACACCAAGGCCCAGGTCTGGTCGGAGACGGGCTTTACTGTCCAAGACGTCCATCAAGTGCTTCCCGAGTGACAACGACTCACTCTAGCAAGCAATAGTTGACTGTCTTGTCTGGTATGAATCACAACATTCACATTCACATCACATCACATCACATCACATCACATATATGCAGAAGCAATAACAAAAAGCAAAAAAAAATATACATAAATATATATATATATTTATATCAAAGTAAAAACATTGGCCGTTGCCACTGTTTATACATACGAGCCCATGAGCTTCAAAAGGTCTACTACTAGAACTCTCTCTCTCATTCAAGTTTGCGCTCTAGAAATTCACGTCCCGGAAGTCTAAAGACGATGAATGCGCCTCTACTTGGGTGATCATGTCACTCGGTGTGCCGTCCCTCGGCAACTGAATCTCACGGTGCTCCGTCTTCTGTGAATGGTTATTAAAATAACTGCTAGTCACAGAGTTAAGTGGAAACACATCTACTCCCGGGATCCGTATCATCGGGACGAGCCTATACACCCAACAATAAGTAAATAGCTGAAGCAAAAGAGAGTTACCAACAACACCTCTATATAGAGCATTTCATTTATAAGCTAGGAGTGAGTTTTCAAGGAGTGCAACATAATACAACTAGAAAAATAGAAACTTTAAACGTCAGTTATATAGTATGCGTTCGACTGGCTAACACATAACGACAGGTATACACAACATGTGATCACCGCAGGTATTCAAAACCCGTCAACACACCGTCGGTGTTTAAACCAGCGCACACACTCTATGTCGACATAGATTGAACGGCTTCTCTTCAAACATGGTAGCAAACCCCGCCGACCTCATTGATGTGGTCGTCGGTGACAGTGACCAGTCCTGCCACTTTTGGGTGTGGTCGTACCGCACTACCCAGACCCAACGTACAAGTAGGTGTACTCTTGGATGTGAGCGACATCCGACGAATCTAAATTTAGGACAGCCAGCGGAGGAAATCCAACGGGAAAAGAGACGGTCGATCAACCGTGGTACCCATCTTCTTGTCGCCATGAGTCGACGACTTTCCCGCACCGGTACTATTGAAGCCGAGAATCGATCTCTAGTGGAGTTCATCTTTGGGGAAGGGGTGATCGCACACCTACTTCTCTCCAACAAGCCAAATAACAAAACGAAAAGGGGACCGACCTAAGGACTCGGTGTGGAGGTCCCACCATACACCCTAAAGATCTTAGAGCGCTTCCCCTCTTTAGCCAAAGGCCGAGCTAAGACTACCTCAGAAAGCGCAAGAAGATCTGAACACTAGTAAGTCTGCCTTCTGATGTGCCCCTTGGGTCATATTTATAGTTTTCTGAAATTAGCCTGCAAATAGCCAACCTCCGTTGTTTTGAACAGCTATGTGCAGCCCAACTGGGTCTGTCAACAGCGTAAATCCGTTGTTCTAACAGGCTATAAGCAGACCAGCGAGGGTAAAATTGTAAAAAAATACCATAGGTCGTCGGGCGAGTGGCCCCCTGAAGCCTCTGCTCGCCTGAGGTGGCGAGTGCTCAATGGAGCTGACACTCGTCGTCTCCTTCCGGGCCTTGGCGAGTACGGGCCCGGCTGGCACTACTCGCCGGCCTCTTGTCGGGCTCCACTGGGCGAGTGCGAGCCTTTCGGCTCTATTCGTCCATGGCCATTCTACCTCTCCTGGGCGATCCGGGGACTGCCGAACTCTGGCCCCTTGAGTGCTTGCCCGGGACTTTAGACTGCACGATCCGACGGGTCCGGCTCCAAAGAAATTCAGTTCGACGAACGCTGAGCTTCGTTCGACGAACGACGAGCTTAATTCGACGAATCCATGTTTCCAGCTCGACGAACGCCGAGCTCCGTTTGAGAACAATCATGATTAGTTCGACGAATTTTGAGCGGGCGAGGGCTTGTTGGGCATCACTCAACGCTAATTCAAAACGACGTTGAGTGTCTAGGTTGACGAGTACATGGCCTACTCGCCGCCTCTTCCTGGCCCTTGGCGAGCGCGGGCCCGACTGGCCCCACTCGCCCATTGCTTGTCGAGCCCCCCGAGGCGAGTACCGAGCCTACTCGCTGGATACAGCCGGTTTGGCCCCCACCAAGCCCACTCGCCGGATACGAGGTTGTACACAATCCCCACTCTTTTTGAACTTGGCAAAAGCTCATAAAGAACTGTCCAACCCCGAGTGTTCGACGAGTGGGACAAAGGGCAGAAGGAATCTTTGGTGGGGCCTACCGGCGGCTATATATATACACCAGCGTACCTGGGCGGACCTTGTCATTCCCCATGCTTTAACCTTGCCGAGATCTCTATCCTAAAAGAGATCCAAGAGAGGCTTGCCCGAGTTAGCGAGGCTTCCTCTACTCGCGTAGCCAACTTAACTGCAGTTCCTCATAGCACCCCGCAGAGCGGTTCCGCTGATCCCAATCCTGCCAAGAGAGTGAAACCATTTCTCCAAGCGGTCGAGCCCATCTTTCATGACCTGAAATCCACTCTGGAGCATGGGGCCAGCTCCTCTACTCTGCCCGCCCCTGATAAAAAGAACATCGTCGACCTTTGTGTCGACCCAGATAGCCAACAGGATGACAGCGAGGCCTCCGCATCGCGAGTTAGGACTGCTTCGACGACTCGCTGCCTAAGACTCCGGAGGATCGCCCGCGAGAGCCGTCACCCCCTTTGGGGCCCTAAGGATGGACTCGCAGAGGCCGAACTCGTCAGTTCGCGCCCCTTCCCCTCAGCGATAACCTGTCGGGACCGCGGTGGGAGGTGTTGAGGCCATCCCCGTACCAAGCTTCAACCTCCTCTCGCTAAGAACGCACCACCGGAGCCGCAGCAAGAATCTGAGGCTGCCCCCTCCCCGCACTTTATCGGCGGTGTCGAGCTCGTCAGGTAAGCTAGCCTTCATCGGTTCCTATCCCGTAATTTTTCGGGGTACTCGCCTTTCGTACTGATTCTTAACTATCTCTGCAGCTTTTCCCAGCTAGTTTGAGGCTGAAGAATCTTCGGGACAAATCCGCTACTTGCCCCTCCCTTCTCCAAGCTCGCTAGACTCCTACCCGGGTTCCGAAGTGGAGAACGATGAGCTGACGAGGAGGGGAATCGGGCTACTCAAGAAGCTCGTGTGCGGGCTGCACAAGGTGTAGGAGGACAATGAGGCGCTGCAGCGCGACTACGTGCGGCTCGCAGACTAAGTGAAGGGCAACCCGATAGGCGAGGCGATGTCCCCTTCCCGGCTTTTGGATGAGATCGATTAAGGCCTCCAGGTCGCATAGAGGAACTCGGGGCGGATTCGCAAGCTCCTCAACTCGTGACGACCTGCGGGGAGGGAGACACGAGGTCGGAGTAGATAGAAACGACTCCATTGTCGAGCCTACCGGCACTCGCCTCCTGACCCCTCTGCCTTCGCATTTGAGCTTGTCCCTCTTTCCTTCTATATCTAATTTCTCTGAACAGTATTCGCCCCTTAGCCTGTAATAACTTTGAATATCTTTTTTAGATTTTAACACTTGGTATTCGAATAATATATTACCCTTTATATTCAGCTCGGCATGTGATGAGACAAGTCATAGAAGTCGGCGAGCTGGGGTTGGCGAGCTGGGGTTAGCGAGCTGGGACAGACGAGTTGGACTGATCGATCGGCTCGGCCTCAGATTTCTTTTTTTATAAATATGCCCCCTCACCAACCCCGTACCGCCTCCTTTATTGCCTTCATAATCCCTCTTCTCGCTTTCCACCCTTTCTTGGTATTCGCACTTTTAGCCTTCACGCGAGCATGGGCAAGACCAACCCCGACGACGACGGCTGCACCAAGTACGCTCAACACTTCACCAAATACTGCTTCTTTGAAGGGAACACGACCGAAGCGGAGCTCGCGGAGTTCGTCACCGTCTACGTGCCCCCTGGCTTTGAGGCGCGTCGGCCCAGGGAGTAGGAGGTCATCAACACTTTCTACTCTGACGAGCTCTCCTTCCCCATCTCGCATTTTGAGGTGGGGTTGCGCCTGCCACTCTGGCCGAAAGTCAGCCAGACACTGAAATATTATGGCGTGGTGCCCGCACAACTCAACTCGAACGTCATTGCCATGATGGTGGCCTTTGCGTGCTTCCTCCGCCGGGAGCAAATAGAGTTCAAACTGACCGTGTTCTGGAAACTCTTCTCCTACACGGCGACCCCGGATGGCTTCGCCTACTTTGGAGGCTCCCTTATCAAAGTTCGCGAGATCGCGAACAAGCATCACAATTGGATGACCAAGATCGTCTTTGTCAGGGGCGATCTCGACAACATCCCTTACTCACCGTAGCAGAAAGGTGAGGATGTGTACCCCTCCCCCCCCTGCCGTGTCCGGCAGTGACATCGAGCTCCACAAATTCTTCCTCCACAAAGACTTCGAGGTCGCCTTCCTTCGAAGATGCCTCGACTCGCTCCTCCCCGTTCTTCCTGGCGAAGGTACTTTTTCTTTTTGCTTAGATCGCCAAACTCCATAGGATTTTTCTGATAAATTTTTTTCTTGCGGGGAGCGACTGATTCCCGTGAACCCGCCATTCGCGGACTCGGGATTGTTCCCCGACCCCCTCACATGCGAGAGGGCAGCGGCGGCGGCCTGCCGAGATGAGCTGGTTTCATCCAAGCCTTCATCCATCAAGAAACGACCTGATCCTGCATGATCCAGCTCGCCCCACCTCCAACAACTGCAAAAGAATATGGAGAAAGCCGTGGTGGTTCCCCGGGTGAGACATCAACAACAACAACAAAAGCCAAAATACATGAGCTCGCCCGAGACCACCCCGGATGGGTCGCCGGAGAGCCCGCCGAAGGAGATCTCGGGCAAGGGGCAGGGGGTGGTGAGTCCTCTGCTCCCCCTGCTGCGAAGAAGGCGGCCAACAAGCCAGGCGCGTCGAAGGACCACCCTCTCTCTTGCTTTGGGGGAAGGTGGAAAGACTTGGCTGACGAACCCATGGTCCAGTGGGATGATCTGGCCCACCGAGTCTCTATCTCCACCCTTCACCCTTCCTGGACTGACTGCAAGCTCTCCACTGGCCACGCATGGATTTCTCCCAGCAAAAGGTGGAATGTTGAGGGATGTGCTGCCAAGTTTGAGGGGGAGTTTGTTGGACTTTGACTTCGTTGACCGGGTCAACAGGTTTTTGGAATTTTTTTTAAACATGGTTTATATTCAATGTAAGTAGATAGTGGTTAGGAGTGACATTTATTGCATTGTCATGTGTCTTATTTTCATTGGTTTTGTTTGCCTATATAAAGACTCGGATGTAGAACTTTAAAATATTGATGAGATAGTGGAATTCCTCCCCATTTTCAGCTTTTGTTTTGAGAGAGAAGCGCCGCAGCGCTAGAGCGTATTGTGTTGAGCGGCCCGGAGAAGAACTTGTCGGACGACTTAGTGATCTCGCAGCGCGACTTGTTTGGGCTCGCGGCCCCGCGACTAGATCAGTCTCGCGGGTCGTGAGCTCGCCGGCTTCAGTGTTGATTTTGCATGCGCCAGCTCGCGGAAGTGGTGCGCTCGCGGGAGGTGACACAGCTCGCAGTAGGGGAGGCCATCTCGCTGAGCGGTCTCGGCGTGAGAGAGAGAGAGGGGTGGAACTCGCCGGAAGAAGGGGTGGAGCTCGCCGTGCGCGAGGGCTACTCGCCGAGAGGCTAACCGCGCGAGTAGGCGGTTAGAGGTGGCGGTCTCGCATGTTACTTTTGGTGGTATTTGGTGTTAAGTGGAATCAGGTTATGGAGTTGAGGTTGTGCGGGTGCCCATCCACGTTTCTGACACCCCCTGTGTACCCTGCTCGTCCATTCTGGTTGTGGAGGAGAAGCTTCTACTAAGCATCCGAGTACGTGGTGGGACCTCTCTGTTGTAGCACATGGGGTTCTTTTTGTCATCCCTATTTCTGCGTTCTAGCACGCTAAACCGCCGAGCACAACCACTGAACTAGTAACCTTAGGTTGTCTTGATCCGAATTTTTGGAGTAGGTATTTTCCGATCTTCAAATAAGCAAATCTATTCTGGTTATGTGCAAATCAATTTTATGGGTAAACCAAAAATTTATATGTGCAAACCAAATTGTTACGTGCAATTCAAAATAAAATCTTTCTAAATTAATTTAGCAAAATATGAACTAATAGTTTATCATCAATATCACAAATTTTAATGTATTACAAAAGTTTCAAATTCATCTTAGAATTTCTCTTTAGTGATAACTGTTTGCTCCAATTATTGCGCCTGTCAAAATAATAATAATCAAAGATTGAAACATATACATAAATGCATGTATAATATCAATATGTATGTTGTATAGTACCTGTAAGTCCAGGACATTGATTGGAAAACATCATAATAGTACACATTACTTGGCATTAACATAATATATAGATTAATTAAAAATACAAATAGAGTATATAATTAAATTTGTACCATTTTCAGCAAGTTCTTTATGATACCTTCTCCAAATTGAAATAGATAGAGGTTACGGGCAGTCATCACGCACACACAATCGTACAAAATTATTTCCTTGAATAAATCCCATGAATATTGTTCATCAAATTGTTGTTGGTGGTGAATGTAATGACAATAATGTGAAAGACTGAACTGAAATGTACTAATTTTATCTTGTAACAAGAAACAATGATCAGTCACATATCAAACATTATCATCCACTAATCCAAAGGAGCAAAAACAACTACACAATCTAGTGAATCTAACAACTCTAATCTTTCTGCTTTCTCAAAAATTTTGCTCATATAACTCCATTTTTTTTGAAACTCTTGTGATAGTTCTTTACGTACTTGTAATCAATTATCCCTCATTTTCAATCTATTGATTATTACTCACTAGTCACAATGCTCATCTCTTAACACATCTACAACATCAATAATATAATTTGACATGAGTGGTGTCATTTCTTTATGAATGACTCTAAGTATTATTTTTCAGTCTTTGCTATTTTTTTGTGAGATGTTTTGCAGTCTTTGCTATGGTAATTTGCAAGATCAAACTTAAGCCAAACTTAAACCTAAAAAAAATACTTGATTTAATCTACATAAAAAAATTTATATGAAATTTAAACCTAACATCAACAAATATACAATATAAACATGCATTAAAAAAATAAAGGAAGATCATAACTTCAAAAACCTTGATTTGAATCTAGGGACACTTGATGAGTTTTAGAAATGAAAGATCAAACTAAAATGGAACAAAAAATGATAGTGAGGGAGAGTGTGGAGACTAAGTAATTCTGAAACTAATGAAACTCTAAATGTTGTTCCACTATGAAACCCTTAATTCTCAGATTCTAGAAAACTTGGAAAAAATTCGCAAAGGATGAGCATTATCGTTAACAGAGTTTGGGGGAAACTGGAGGAAATAGGATGAGCACTGCCATTTTAAAAAGCCATGAGCAAGCTCTGAAGAAAACTCGGAATGGAAGACAAAGCTATGATATAAGTCAATTCAGAGTTCGCTTGTCAGATTTCTGCCTCTGAGCCCGTCTCATCGTTTTGATTCCCGGCTCGTCGATATGGGAAGATCGTATAGTCAACATGCTTCATCCCTTCTCGTCGATAAGGCTTCAGCCCGTCTCGTCGACATGCTCAAGAGCCTTCTCGTTCACATGAACCTCATCCAGTCGATATTTCCTGCATCTCGTCGATTTGAACTATACGTCTTGTAGATATGGAGCATGTCTCGTTGACAAGCTCCAGCCTTCTCGCCAATATGCAGCAGACTTGCTTCCAGTCTTTTAGCCGACCAAGCTCCGACAAGCTTCAATTCTAGTCGACATGCACTGTATCTTTTCGTCAATACGCAGTAACAAAATGCAGAATCCTTATTTCTCACACAAGTCACTGACACGAGCCCCATGCAATGGTAACTAGAAACCCAAATATGGATCTCATGGAATCAACATCTCTAGACATATCCGAGTTAGAGTACCCAATTAGCTTCGGTGAGCCTCCACCAAACTACAAACATATATTCGTGGTGCCTCTGAGATAGCGAAGTATTCACTCCACAACATCATATCACAATGGACTCTCTCTGGGTTTGTCAGGTATCTGCTCACCATCCCAACTGTATAAGCTATATATAGCCTCATGAAGACCATATTATGCATCAAACTCCCTGCAATAGATGCATATGGGATTTGGCTCATCTCCTCTACTTTCTTACCAGATAAAGGACACTAAGAACTTGAGAGCTTCAAGTGCCCACCTAACAGAGTAGCAACTGGCTTGACCTTCTCCATCATGAACCTCTTCAATACCTTCTCCACATACTCTCTCTGAGACAGCCATAGTAGACATGCACTCATGTTCTTGATGATCTTCATCCCAGGATCTTCTTTGTTGGTTCCAAGTCCTTCATCTCAAAAGACTTACTAAGCTCCTTCTTTAGCTCGTCGATGTTGTTTTTGTCATCCCCGACAATCAACACATCATCAACATACAACATCAGAATTGTAAAGGTCTTCTCAATCTTCTTCACATAAACACAATGATGATCAGCCCCGACTCTTTGGAATTTACTCTTCGTCATGAAGGAATCAAATTTCTTATACCACTGCCTGGGTGCATATTTCAGGCCATAAGACTCGATCTTTTTGAGTGGGTAGACTAAGATCTGAAATAAGACAATTCAGAGCTGTTTGCTCAATTTGCTACTTTGGCGTTGTGGTGATGCGCAATGCTCCCCAAAATGATCATTTTCTCTAAATGATCTCGGATTGGAGTAAAATGAGTTTCTTTGCAGTCATATTAATTAATTATATGAGTCCAATGCAACTAACAAAAGTTTACTCAGAGCTCGTTTGTTCAATATGTCATTTTCTCTCCATTTAGTAAATGACGTACACTACCACATATGGGGCTTTTAATCGCATCATGCTATAACATTTCATTTGTTCAGTTGTGTAAAGTCCAAATTAAGGTTTGACTTATCTAACGCTTCATTCATTTGTATCGGAGGTGCCGACACGTATTTGTGTGGGTTTTATAAATGATAATCACTATATATATTCGGTAACATTTTACTAGTTGTTCTCCGCTACAACTCGTTACTCTATTTTCGACGAAATATCATGAACGGATTGCATGTGCGCAAAAGATTGGTGCAAGACATTACAATCTTTACACCACAACCGATTACCGAACCAATCAAAAAAGTTTGATATCGAAAATTTCAGAATAAATGATATTTAAAGTTTTAGGCTCCGTTTGGGGGATTCATTTTCACCGGTCAAGCGGTTACGACCGCATATTTAAGGTCTGGTTCATGCGGCCGTAACGACTTGACCGGTGAGAATGAGTCCCCCCAAACAGAGCCTTGAGCTAATCCTTTTATTTTATCTCCTCGATCTATGAATTTCTTATCACATACAAGTATACAATCCTTTTGAATTCTCCAATAAAGATCTCTTTGGCACAACAGTGTCAGCCTTGAACGCGGTGGTTATGAATTGTCGTTCATGAATGCTCGAACTCATGACCTAAGGACCTGTACTCATTTTTATGTTGATTTTTTTAAAAAATTTTCATTGCGGTCGTAGCTACTGTTATGTCATACATATATTCATGACGGTGGTGTTTTCGTCCAAACACACCAGAACAAAAACACTTTGTTATCACCTCGGGGCAGTGCCAAAATGTCTTTAAAGTCTTTATTTCTATTATTTACGACAACAATAAATTATTTTTATTTAATTTAAAATTTTATAGTGATATTCACCTCTTTTAGAAACTATAGTGTTGTTTAAGTATATGCATTAATATATACTTCATATTTTATTATTTTCACGGTGAATAAAACATAGTCAAGCCAATTTATGAGGCCATACTTGCTCACCCTTTAATGTTTGATCCATAATCAGAATTTTGCTTCGAATTATAATTATATATTTCTATTTCCATCGCCTTATAAATTGGAAGGAGGACTTTGATTGATATACTATGCGTATATCATGGCTTAAAATGCATTATCATAGCCCATTATTTTTTACCTTAAAAGTTTTTCGAGTTATTTCTTACTATTTTTATTCTTCTTTTATATTTAAAATTAGTTATTTCTTACTCTTTTATATATTTCTTAAAAATATGTATATTTTTTCTTTACACAATAATTATCTAATTATAACATATTGGATTACATAGAAGTATAGAAGTATAGAACACAACAAGTCAACATTCTAGTCAGAATATAAATTAATATATTAAACATTTAACTTAACAAACATGATATATAAATTTATATTCAATTAAATCAAAATGAACATCTAGTTAATTATATTCATGCAGACCATGATGAGAGGTAAAAAAATTAAAATAATATTGATGCAACAAAGTTATAATTAATTCTCATGGAATTATTATTAAAAGGTTAATTTGTAGAATAAAAGTAGCTAGGATTGTGGCAATACAAACGCAACCAAATCATATATTAATGACATCATTAATATTTGAGAAAATTAACATATTTGGGAGAAGAGATTTCTAGGGGGTTTTAATTATAAAAACCGGTTACCTATCGAATTATTTTCAAGTCTGAAAAGGGAGGCAAAGAAGAGCACAAACTTATTAGGAAGCCATGTCGTCACTCCTTACATTCTTCGTCATTTTCGTCTTCGCCGCAGCCATTCACCTCGCCGGCGCCAACAATGGTGGATGGGATACCGGGCATGCGACATTTTACGGTGACATGAATGGTGGCGAGACCATGGGTAATACTACATATCATCAATCCTTTGATTTCCAAATAATTAATCTCACGAGGGAAAGGTGCGATAGTTCTCGACTATTCTATTCCGGCGTATTAAGTTTTTGGCATATTGCACTATGAATCTATAAATTTGTGAGGTTGTATTACCATTCAATATCTTTAAATCTACATTTTGTGTCATATATATTGAATTTTGAGTGGTATTTTGCACGCTTGAATTTTGAAATTTAATAAAAAAAATTATTTTACTTGATCAATTAAACATTAGGTAAACTTTAAAAAATGGTATAAAAGGACAAAATATAAATGTATTTGGAGGGTGTAAAGTGAAAAATATCTCTCAAATTAAATCTATATTTTATGTAAAATGGTAACATGAAGGTGTTTAGAGAGCTGGTATAATGTGTCTAATTAAAAATTTTGTTTTTGATGGTATTTGATGGAAGAGTGTAATGTGTCCAATTTCAATGAGGATTTTCTTTCATTTTTTATGAAATGAAGGTGATCTATTTCACAGTTGGGATGGAGAGCTTGCTGATCTCACGGGTTCATCATTTCCTATATATCTGTACATATATACAAAAAAATATCGTTGGTCGTTGTGATTGTACGGTGTAACATTCAAGACCCTTCAAATCAATCTTGACTGTCCATTTTTTACACAAACACACATATATATTTTAATTTTTTGTTTTTATTTTTTAAAAATAAGAAAGAAATAATTTAAAAATATAAATAATATGTAATTATAAAAAAATTATATAAAAAATTATATGTTAAGAAAAATATTAAGAATCTCCGGGGACGGCGGGCTCACCCGTCATAGACTAGGTATTCTCGTGCGGAATATGGGAGACGTCTCATGCACTGTCACTCATGTGTTTATATATATATATATATATATATATATATATATATATATATATATATATATATATATATATATAAATTTTAAGAATTGTATCCCATAATTTTGTTTCTCATCATAAAATAAGGGCGCTGTTATCCGC
This sequence comes from Platanthera guangdongensis, assembly GCA_039583875.1. Lineage (NCBI taxonomy): Eukaryota > Viridiplantae > Streptophyta > Magnoliopsida > Asparagales > Orchidaceae > Platanthera > Platanthera guangdongensis. The sequence continues at coordinate 161,652,602 of CM077160.1, read as the reverse complement.
ACCGCAGTTTTGTCTATTCGTACCGCACTTTCTCCCAATTTTTTTTGTCTTTTGAAAATATGTCTTGTGTATGCATTTTTTGGAAAAGTGTTCAACACGAAAGTTGTAGATCTCGACGAGATCTACAACTTTAGTGATGAACACTTTTCCTAAAAATGCATGTACAAGGAGTACTTGGGAAATACGTTCTGATTTCGCGTCTTTTGGAAATAATCTTTGTACATACATTTTTAAGAAGTGTTCAACGCGAAAGTTGTAGATATCGTCAAGATCTACAACTTTTGTGTTGAACACTTTTCCTAAAAAAACATGTACAAAGCGTATTTTCAAAAGACACGAAAAATTAGAAAAAAGTGCAGTCCGAATAGCAAAACTACGGTGCGGATAGCAGCGCCCTAAAATAATTCCACTTATGGGAAATATTTGCCATATCTGCCTGCGTGCGTGCAGGAGGAGCTTGCGGTTACGGTGATTTATTCAAGCAAGGATACGGTCTGGAAACCGCCGCCCTGAGCACCGTACTCTTCAACTCCGGCGCCACCTGCGGCGCCTGCTTCCAGATCCAATGCATCGACGACCCCCATTGGTGCGCGCAGGGGAGCATCACCGTCACGGCCACCAACTTCTGCCCGCCCAACGCGTCGAAGCCCAACGACAACGGCGGCTGGTGCAACGTCCCGCTCAAACATTTCGACCTCTCCATGCCCATGTTCGTCAAGCTCACCAAGGACTACCACGCCGGCATCGTCCCCGTCCAGTTCCGGCGCGTCGCCTGCGTGAAGCAAGGCGGGATACGGTTCGAGATCAAGGGCAACCGGTGGTGGATTCTGGTGCTCGTCTTCAACGTCGCCGGTGCCGGGGATGTGAAGGCCGTGTCGGTGAAGGGAGAGAGCACGGGGTGGGTGGCGATGAATAGGAATTGGGGGCAGAATTGGCAGACAGCGGGGAATTTTCAGGGGCAGAGCCTTTCTTTTTCTGTAACGGCTAGCGACGGCCGGACGGTGCGGTCGAACAACGTTGCGCCGGCCAACTGGCAGTTCGGCCAGACTTTTGACGGAAGCTCTCAGTTCTAGCTAGATTTTTTGTTGAATTGTGCGGTGCGCCAATCATAGCGTGCCCGTGCCGTGTTAAATTTTTTAGTTTTCCGTTAAAAAAAGTTATTCAATTAAAACAATGTACCGTTTTTTTTTTCATTCCTCGCAAATTTTATATTGGCACACCGTACACCTGATATGATTATTCGCACAACAACAAAATCAATCTGGCCCCGTCGGCCGGCCGTACAACACTTGGGCTTAGTTTGGCATGGTGGTGTGGCGGTCATGTACATGGGAGTTAAATTTGTAGATTGGTTTGGTTGGCTCCGCTCAAGATAGTTCCTATACCCTGTCAAGTTTGAAATATGATTTATATGGTACCTCCAACATAGAGCCTAGCCCTATAGTGTCACGAACCCAATAACATGCTCTGAGTCGGTCTCGACACGTGTGGACATATATTAATATATCTTACAATATTCTCTTATGTCCGCCGTAAACCAGATGTCGAAAAAATGGTGGTTTGTGCAATGTACAACCCGAAACGTGAATCATTAGCAACCGTGTCTAGCACCAGTTAACCATTTTGAAGTTAAACAGAAAATAGTATGCACACATAATCAAAAATAAAGTTCAGCTACATCACAACATAACAAAAATAAAGTTCAGCAACATCACAACATAGTCTCTCGTACAATCAGGGCACATGCATTATAAGCCTAGTGTTTCAAATCAAACAGAGAGCATAATAATCCAAACAAACATACAAAATAAAGATCTAAACAGTGCTCTGAACAGAGATAAACAAAAGAATCTAACAATAATCTAACTGTCAGCATCCTTAAATGTACACTAGGGCATCCTCATCAGTATCGTAGTCTACAAGTGCTCCTCATATGTCAGTAACTCATATATTTTTCAACAGAGAATTTGTTTTTAAAATGAATTCAATTTTTTTAAAAAAATATATCAATATTTAATTTTACTGAAAGAACCTATTATTATTATTAGCTTGAGGACACTTTCACGGAGTATCATAAATTGACCTCAAAATCCGTTATCTGTTTACAAACGAAATGATTTACGGACTTCTGGACATCTAGTTGTGTACATAAAGTCTAGCAGATCCACTTCAAGACCGGGCTTGTCAGGCCAAGACTTTTTTTGTCCCATGCCCAGCTCTGAGCCTGACAATAGCCAGACCCGAGCCCAGACCAATAATATAAAGGGGGACTAGTTGTGCCTCGTCAGCCAGGCCTAGACAAGGCCCAGACTAGGCCTAGGCCTGACTGATTTTTTTCAAAAAAAAAAACTTTTTTTAATAAAAAAATTAATATAAATATGAGACTAAAGATTTTACTTTTTGATATATTAAACATTTATAATTTAAAAAAAAAAACTAAAAAAAAAACTCAGGAGAGTCATTGGAAACGGCTCTCATAGAGCATAGGACAATGGGCCGGATAACCATTATGGCAATTGGCCATTATGACGTGGCTCTTCCCAACATCTCTGAAGTCTTTAGAGATGTTGGCAACTGACAATCTTTAAATAAATTTGTGCGGCAATTTTTGCCGCACAGTCAATATTAGGCTAGACCTAAGCAAGGCCTGGGACCGGGACCAGGCAATGCCTATGATCAGGCTTAGCTTGGGCCTGCCCCGGGCCGGGCACCAGGCTGGGCAAAACACTAATATTATGGTATTTTTAGGCCCACCAGGATGGGACTGGGCATGGACTAGACCTGTCTGGGCCTAGGCCTAACCAGACTTTTGCCATACGGGGCCCAGACGGGCTTTCGAGGCCCGATCTTTTTATGCACCACTATGGACATCGCAACTATATCTGTGTTCTTATATGGAATGTCAAGGTTACTGTACTTATAAAGTTAACGGAGAACTCATCAAGTTTGGAATAGAAATAATTAACAAAACAAAAGTCAAACCAAGTTATATTGTGTTATCAAGTTTGGAATAACGCTCTTCTCTTAGGCAAGATAACCGAATCTGGGTAAAGTTATTAACATCAAATTTTGAATGAAATAACTAATTACCAAATACGTACTCAACAACTCATAACATGAGCAGAGCACAACATGCTTACTTTGACAAATAAAATCTAAAAAATCAAAACATTGGACTAAGACTGAACTTAATCGCCTAATCTTAAAATAAGGCTAAACTAAATCGCCTTTTATCTCATTTCCCCCACTATTTTGATTCATTGGTCTTTGAGCATTCCTTTCGTCAATAAATAAACCAGGTTATCTTTCGAATGCATATCGATCAAAGTGATAATTCGTTGTTCTTTCAGATAATTCAATAAAACATGTCTCAGTCGTGCATGTCTCCTCTTAGTTTTATAGAGGATATTCTTAACGACTTGAACTACTGTTTGATTATCACAAAAAAAGCTCAACGAGTTGACTTATAACCTAGACAAGGGTATGTATAAAATCAAGTTTCTGATCTAATATGCTTCTTTATCAACGGAAACTAAGACAAACAACGCGGCTTCCATAGACAACAAAACTATACAAGTCTATCTTTTGGATTTCCAAGTAATAATAGCTCTACCCAACATGAATATATATCCACTGGTAGACTTACTGTTCCCAACTTCTGAACACTACGAGGCATCAGAGAATCTGTCCACAGTATGAGGGTAACCAATATAACACAAAACATGATTTTTAATACCTATCAGGTATCTCATCAGCCTATCTAGGGCACTCCAATGCTCTTTGTCTGAACTACTGGTAAAACAACTCAGCATGCCAACCGAGAAGGAAATATCTGGTCTTGTGCAACTAGTATAGCACAAAGCATGCCAACCGAGGAGGAGCACGTCCGAAAGGTTAGGGGTGGTCGGTCGCGACCTCGACTTTCCTACGAGGCAGCGGGTAACAGCCACGTGGAGCGGTCATGGGTGGACGCGTGGCCGCAACCGTGAAGTAGCTAGAGGATGGATGCGGGGTGCGACCGTCCTTGTGACCGCATCCGAAACTGCGGAAGAGTCCACACTCACCGGCCGGGAGGGCCGGGAGGGCCGTTGCTCCTTGCGACCATGATCTTGCGGCCACGGGGCGCGACCTCCTGGCCGGCCATGAGCCTTGAGTCTGGACCCCCCGAGTCGAGGTGTTCGGTTGCCGGGGATGGAGGCGGCCGGCCATATTGACCGGCCGCGGGTGGTGTTCGTGCATGACGAGATTCGTGTAGGGGTCGCGTAAGGGATCAGGCATGTTATTCACATACACGCTAGTTAGCCCCATGATCCTAGTAAGTTAGTGGGGATCATGACTGATGGCCTATCAACACCATATTTTCTTTATATATTTTATCCTGGCCTCATCAAACACTATGATAAAACCACCCACAAACATCATTGTCTTGCGCAGCCACAACCAAACTACCCAGAATGGGTGCCCGCCACTGCTGCCCGGTATGTCACATTGAACATGACCAGGCAGCAATCGGGCCACACAACCATGCACATCTGACGCACGACCACCCTACCGTGACTAACCACTCGGTCGCTAAACCACAATGGCACGCGTCGCCCCACAGTTGAGCAGTCGTGCATGCCACTAAGAGCGTGCCATGTTGGTCGCATAATGTCGCCGCGGGGCCGCCCTGCCGCGCCAGACCATGTACGCGACCGTTTGGACGTATACTGCCGACGCGCACCGCCGCTCACAACCGCACAGTCCCATTGGATGCATAGCTGGCCCCACATGGCCCGCCGCCTATGGCCGGCCGACAACCTGTCCACAGCCGCTGTCGGCCAGCCTCCACAAACCTGCCTTCATCGCCCGACTGGCGTTTGTCGCCTGGCCGACCTCTATCACTCGGCTGGCTTTCGTCGCCCGGTCGGCCTCCACCGGCCGGCTTCCGTTAACCGACCACCACCGCCCGTACGACCCCTTGGCCACCGCCTGTCCTCCACTACCTCGTCTGTGCAACTTCCTCACCAACACTAACGCTCCCCGTCATCCGCAAGCCACTCATTAAGAGTTGTGTGTATAACTGAATTCTCATAACGGGTGTGCGCGTAGCCAATAATATTAATATAGGTTTCGCATAACATAATATATGATGATAGGTGCGTGAATATAAGTAATTCTCATAACAAGTTTATGTATAGTAAATTATATTGTTATGGTGTGCGCATAGTCATATAATTCATTATGCGTGTGCGCATAGTCATACAATTCATTATGCGTGCGCGCATAATGATGAAACTCGACATGATTGTGTGCATAATAATGAAACCCAACATAGTTGTACGTATGGCGATAAACCACCCATAGTTGTGGAAATAACCGAACTCCTGACCACTTAATTATGGAAATGTTATCCTCAAAATCTGTAAAAGGGACCACAGCCCCTTATTCGAACACACCTTGACTCATACACTGGCCAAGAGAGCTTCATAAAGTTCTCATGAAGATCTTCCTTCATGCTCGAAGGTTTTGTCAAAGATCTTCATTGCCTTCAAAGATTGCTTGAAAATGTTTCACGAGCACTTGAAGATCTCCTTTAGCTCCTGATGCATGATTTCGGGAACCAGAGAACTTCTTTATCTCCTTATGCCCACTTCCGAGAACGAAAGTTCTCCTTCAGCTCCTAATGCATGCTTCCGATAATCGGAGATCCCCTCTAGCTCCCGATACTCACTCAGGAGAACTAAATGTCTCCTTCAGCACCTAATGCTTGCTCCTGAGGCACAAAGTTTTCATTCCCTCTGCAGAGGTCTCCAGGAGAACAACTCGGAGATTACTCCTGACTCTGCCGCTTGGGTCCAAAGCATCTACAGTTGAAGTCCATATTGTTTCCGAGCACATCCACCAACATCACATCCTTATCAACCACACAACAGTCTAGAAGAACAATTCTAATGAGCGGTGTTGTGTCGCCCTCGAGAAAAAAGCATTTGTAACTCTGAAAAGATAGTGAAATTTTGCCAGAACGGACCCAGTCTCATGGGGGTTTTCCACAAAAAAACTCGTTTGTCAACCGTCAACAACTTTATGTGACTATTTGCACACTCGACTCACTCACGAGCTAGGATGATTCATTCAAACCGATTCACTAGCGCCTCAAGTGACCCACAAAAACTCTCTTAATCCACATTAACTTTTTCACATACAACCCAGTTACTTGGATACCATAAAAGACACGAATCTTTGTAACTTAGGATTCTTTTGATTAGGCGGAAGGAGACTGGGCGGGAGGAGACAGGGCCGGTGATCGAGCTGGAGGGGGGAGGCTGCCGATAGAAACTGAGGTTTTTTCCTCCGTTTTCCATGGCCGGGGATTTGGTTACACGCAGTGCGATTGTTAAATTTCTAATGATGATCAAGAAAATAGCTCTGATACCAAGTAAAAATTTCAAAGCTATCGAGATGACCCCTTGATTGAGCGAAAAACGGGAACCAGGCGCAGGAACACTTCAACCATAACCAAGCTCAATAAACCAGTCGCAAGGAAAGTAACAAGCAGGTCATGTATTAACAATCTTCTTTACAGCAAGATGTATACATGACGAGACATGATTTCGCCAAGTAAAACAAGGAAGCAGAGAGCAACAAAAACAAGAAGCCGAGTGGACAGAAGCCGAGATCGCCGAGACCGCCGAGACCGCCGCCCTTGCCGAACTGAACAACGAACTCCGCCGAGACCGTGAGGTCGTGCGGACTACCGGTTATTCAAGCTGGAGAAGAGCTGTCCACAAATTGTAATCTGCCTGACCGTTGAGGTCGCCTAGCCGCCAGTTAGACCGCGAACTGTGCTGCCGAACAGAGGAACAAGCTGCCCACTGGCGAACAACTTATTGAACTGGGAAAGTGCTGAAGAAGAGAAGACTGCTGATCGCTAACCACGACCTGCAGCTTAACCACTGGTTGATACCCGCGAGCTCCATTGATCCCCGACTGCAGTCAGAACCAAACACCTGGTTTCTTAGTGATAGCCGCACAATCTGCAAAAGCAACTGGTTATACTTCTCAACTCGCGCAGATAGAAAAACTGAATCCGCAACACTAACTCCCGCTCACTTACTGTTCAATTCTTTATTATTGATGTGACAGGGAGTCCTATTTATAGGCATGAGAAGGAGTGTGATCACCACCCCAAGAGATAGGAAAACCGCCCCCTATCCGCAGCTAGCATAACTTGTCCACACAGGTCGCAGTGACCATGTGGACATGCACCCAGTCCGCCCCAACTTGGATCAAGTCCAAGACCCACAAGAAGCACCTGACGGACACAGAACCAGACCCTGTATCCGCAGCTCGCACCAAGGCCAGAGCCGAAGAGGCCGAGCTGCCAGATAGCCGGCACATCCTAGCAAACAGGCGGACACCGCGAGTACAACGGACACCCCACCAAGACTTGTCTTCAATCAAGACCAAGTCTTGCATCCAGCAATCTCTAAACAAGCTCTGCGGACGGAAGACTCCAGTCCGCACAGACCGCCTTCTCCACTCCTGTTCGCCTAACTGCGAACTCCGCGGTTACCTCCTAACCGCACCACCTGAGATCAAGGGCACAAGCCAATGCCGATCTCGCAAGCTACAGGACCAGTTTGCATAGAGCGAACTCTGCAGACTCCAAACCAGTCCGCCCAAATTGCGGATAATCAACCTATCCGCGCAACTACCTCCAAGGACAAACCACCAGGCCGCAAATTCAGACTGCTCAGGTCGCACCACCAGTCCGCCAGACTGTCCGCCCAGGCCGCGCGGTCTACCTGATCAACCTTCACTTTCACTTCGATTATTTCAACAGCGGCGGCGTTTGCTGCAAATGGCGGGTCCAAACACCGTGCCAAATAAAGCCTTAGGCTTCATTTGTTTTAGTAGTAGCGGAGAGTTCGAACCGGAGGGGGAGATGACTGCTCCAAACAGAGCTTTTTGGGGCGTTTCTCAAGGCGGACGGGTGGAAACAGAGCAACCGCCGCAAAAGGTTCATTTATTTACCCTCCTTCCGACGGCGTTTGCCCAAAACGGAGTTGCGAAACGCCCAAACAAATAGAGCCTTAGACTTGCTTCATTTGGTGCTCTGTTTCGTCGGGTGTTTGGAGCAAATGCCGCTGGATGACAGGTAAACAAACGGTCTCCGACAGCGTTTGCTCCGTTTGAACCCGCACTCGCCGTCTGAAATAGCTCCTCCCCCTTCAGTTCGAACCATCCGTCTAGACCCGCCACCACCTAATCAAAGGAAGCCTTAGTACAGTCAAATTGCAATGCAATTAATGACCACTGAATTCATTTGCACACACATGGCCCGAACAATGCGAAAACAATTATTTTATTATTAAACTATTTCTCAAAAAGTTATATTGGGCGACTTTGGGTCAAGATATTGTTTATTTATTAATGATTTACAACTAAAAAAATAACATGACATTAAACAATAGAGTCAATATATATATGATATATCCATTGTAGTCGATCATTAACGTTTGCTTTGGTTTTTTATTTCCTTTTACTGCGGACTAACTCGTTGCTCCGGTCGGAGCGGATTTACTGGAACCGTCTTAGCTTACAGGGCGGTCGAGCGCCCACACAGTCAATGAAAGTAAAAGGTTGACACAAGATGTGATGACATGGAAAACCCTCTCAACCGGGTAAAAAACCATGCGACCGGATCCGTGCCGGTCAAAGTCCACTAGTTGTTTGTGGTTACAATGTGTTCGGAGAATCGGGGGCGGCAGACCGCACCCTGTTACATCTTGGGGGGGGGGGGGGGGGGAGAGACTTCAGCTCCCAGCGGTCAACAGGCTGCGCCGCGGAAGCGATTTGGATACTGGAATCCGAGGAGTGATTCTTGTGCTTTGAAGTTTGAAGCGCGGCCTCAACGCTTGTCCGCTTGCAGTGGTCGTCCTCCTTCTTCCACTCATTCTGGGACTTAGATGCTTTCCTACTGGGGGCACACCGGTGGCTCGAGGTGGCTGAAAGATGATCTGAGGGAGGAGTCCGACAGAGCTATCACGTGAGAAAGAAGATGACCAGGAGCCAAAAAGTGAATTATGAGGAGACCATGAAGCTCCTTTTATGGCCTCCGGGAAGGGATCATGATGAGCCCCACCACTAACTTGGCGGGTTAGTGAGTGGTTACCCACCAGATCGGACGGCGAGGAAAGTCCACCATGATCGGACGGCGGGCATGTCGTTGGGGGGGGGGGGGGCGGAGCGGCGGCCGACCAGCGGCGAGGAGGCGGCCGGGCCAGTGGCCCGGACGACGGCGTCAGCTTCGCCTCGGCCGCGACGGCAAGGCCGGCGACCGGTAGGCCAGGCCGGCGGTGGAGGCGGCCTGGGCGGCGGCGGCAGCGGTCTGGCCGGTGGACGGCGGCGGTTTCCCCCTAAAAGGGGGCAGTTTCTTGGTGGTGACAGAGAGAGTGGGCCCTCCCCTCGGTTTTCCTCATCGTGCGGAGTTCATGGGAGATGAAGGTTGACTAGTTAAACCCATGATCTCTCTCTTGGGGAGGATATCATGGGGTAATCCTCCTTATAAATATTGTTGCAACCCATCACCTTTATATTTATCTTTTAATATATTTCATAAAAAAATTAATAATAAAATAAATTTTATAGGATGACTTCCGTGTATTTTATGCTGTTAGATAAAATATAGATTATAAATATGGATGCGTATATAGTCATAGAGACAGTGACGGATCCAGGAAATTAATAATGAGGGTGCAAAAATTTTTTTTTAAATGCGTCGTTGGGTTCTAAAAATTTTAGCACGAGAGGCCAATCATGAACTTCCTTCAAAATTTTTTCTGAACATTTCCATTTTATCAGAGTTTTTTCTCACTCATCTGGCAACCATTTTGACGTATAAGTAGTCAAAATTCATTGACTCGACGAGAGTAATCCAAACACACTAACCATTTTGAAAAATAATGGGGCTGCCAGTATCCCTTGAGCCCGCCTCCAAATCTGCCCCTCCATAGAGATATGAAATATAAATTTTGTGCTTTTCAAAATACGCCCAAAAAGAAAACCCAAACAAATGACAAAAAAATTTCGTGTGTATGCGCACCTACGCACCTCTCAGAGGTGTGTGCACGTTTGACCGTAGAATCACGAGATCCAACGGTGCAAATTAGTATTCGTACCGTATGGCGAGATCCTATGATCGGATCTGCTCGCACACCTTCTAGAATAGATGTGCAAACATACCAAAAACCAAAAACCAAAAACAAGGAGTTTTTATGAAAATATTGAAGTCATATGAACTGAGTGAATATTTTCCATGAAATAAAATATTTGGTGCATTGGAATTAATAAAGAAACATACATGCACCACCAAATCGTACATTAATAACATATAAATGTTTAACAAAATTTATGTACCCGGTCAGGCATTTTCATTATAAATACTTACAGGCTACGTATGTACTCGGCCACTTATACCATTGTCTCTAAGCAAGAAGATCTAGTTAGTTCAAAATGTCTCTCCTTACGTTTGGCCTCTCTTTCATCTTTCTCGCAGGCGCATCTATTCACCACATTGGCGCAAATGGTGGTGGATGGGATACGGGACATGCCACATTTTACGGCGACATGAAAGGTGGCGATACCATGGGTGAGTTATAGTGCTACTAAGGCTGTGTTTGGCGTGGCTTATCTCACTGCTTATTTGTTCCGGTGAAATTGAACAAAAACATCATTGTCATAGAATGTATGCTTGATATGACAAAAAATGTTACTATCGTTATAAAAAAAACAAGTTTGAGGCATAAAATTTTGATATGACAATGATATTTTTGTCCAACCTAATCGGAGCAAAATAAGCTGTGTCAAACACAGCATAAATGTCAATATTATGATTTTGCTGCCAGTACTATCATGATGGAAATCAATATTTGTTCTCATTACAATATTTTTGATCTATTATCATACATGATAAATTTTATTTAAAATTTTAAAAGGTTGTAAAAATATAAATAATTGTTGACACTTGACATATTCTATAGTCTATACTCTATACCAGCATTACATATTTTCAAAAGCAATCATTTTTCATAGGTAATTTTTAGGTAAATGTCGGCACAAAGTGCTAACTAATTGCCACAATTTAAATTGTAGGACCAAGCAATAGTGCACTGTATGCACGAGAATAGAATTATATTGATACAAGTGAGAGGTACGGGGGTTCCATTCCTACTATCAATCATGACAGTATTCCGATTGTGAAAATGCATGGAAGGCCCCAGTGCATGCTCCGCGCAACATAATTCCGGTCATGGCATTGACCTCAGCACGATGACACTCCCGCCGCTCGCAAACCCCCGAGCGTTATACTTAATTTGTAGCTCATTTTTGTTGTGTGCATGGGGATTTGAGAGTGGCTGAGAGATCAAATTTTTATTGTAGACAAAGAACTTTGACTATATGTAAGTTAATTTTTTAAAATAAAAGAAAACACCAATTCTAAAAGCGGAAAATATTTTAATATAAGAGGGGTAAAATTGGATTGTGAATGTTTAATCAAAGGCTGTTCAATTTTTTTAACATATATACGAGTGACATGCACAGAGCACCTCCCTTAAGGTCAACCACAATAGTACCTCAATTGTCATATTAAACTGGGCCGGGCCCCCGTGTCATGCACAACATTATCCCGGCCACAATATTATTATGACCACGACATTGTTCCTGCGCGACGACACTCCCGCACTCACAAATCTTTTCAGTGTTATACTCCGCTCGTTGCTCATTTTGACTGTGTGCACGAGGAGTTGTTTGAGAGCTATGATGAGAACACACTTTTTATATTGTGGGCTAAAGAATTTATATATATGAGAGCATATTTTTTGGAATAAAAGAGGAAATGCATAAAATTTAAAAATTATATATATTTTTAATAATAATAAAAAGTAAAATTGAAATGTCAATATTTAATCCAAAAGTGTTTTTTTCCTTTTTAATATAATACAGTTATAGTATAGAAGTCAACTATAGTTAAAAATATATTATGTGTTAAGTTAAAAAGATATATAAATATAATGCTGGATTTCTAATTGGGATTTATATTGGTGGTGGTGGTGGGTGTGTATGTATGTATGTATGTATGTATGTATGTATGCAGATGGAGCTTGCGGTTACGGCGATTTACTCAAGCAAGGGTACGGACTGGAAACCGCCGCCCTGAGCAGCGCCCTCTTCAACTCGGGCGCCACCTGCGGCGCCTGCTTCGAGATCCAATGCATCAACGACCCCCGGTGGTGCGCCCCCGGCAGCATCACCGTCACGGCCACCAACTTCTGCCCGCCCAACGCGACCAAGCCCAACGACAACGGCGGCTGGTGCAACGTCCCGCTCAAACATTTCGATCTCTCCATGCCCATGTTCGTCAAGCTCACCAAGGACTACCACGCCGGCATCGTCCCCGTCCAATTCCGGCGCGCCTCCTGCGTCAAACAAGGCGGTATACGGTTCGGGATACAGGGCAACCCGTCCTGGATTCTAGTCCTTGTCTCCAACGTCGCCGGCGCCGGAGATGTCAGGGCGGTGTCTGTTAAAGGTGAGCGCACCGCGGGGTGGTTTGCGATGACGAGGAATTGGGGACAGAATTGGCAGGCGTGGGTTAACTTGCAGGGCCAGAGCTTGTCTTTCTCGGTGACGACCAGCGACGGCAGAACCGTGCAGTCGCTCAACGTTGCTCCGGCCAACTGGAAGTTCGGCCAAACTTTTGAGGGCACCGCTCAGTTCTAAATTCTAATCTTCGATCTCCAACATCTGGTTTCTCTCTTTTTATAAATTTGTTCAATAATATTATGTAGTCGTGTTTCTGAAGCGGAGTCGGGGCGGTGGTCGGTATGAGCGGCAGGCTGCCGGAGGGGAGAGAGATGAGTTGGAGAGTGCTTGCTAATAAAAATTCAAAAAAAAAAAAAACTTAATTTTTTGTGTGAAAATACAGTGCAGCGCCCTTTATGAATTAACTTTTATTATACAAGCAGTCGTGCACGGGGGACCCCGTGCGGGCAACATTCGTCGTGGGTGCGACATTTGTCAAGGGTGCACCATTTGTCGAGGGGACGACATTTGGCGGCAACATTGGTCGTGGGTCGGTGGGTGCGAAATTTGTCGAGGGGGCGACATTTGTCGTGGGGGCGGCATCTATCTTGGGGGCGACATTTGTCGTGGGAGCGACATGCGTTCTCAAAATCTACCATTTGTCGAACAGGGTGGCTAAATCAGACTGAATTATTTTTGTCGTCTGCGAGTTGGGTGATCTTCGACCACATCTATAAGAAGAGTTCTCAAAGTATAAGAAGAAATGACTAAAAAGACCACTCAAGATCCGACCCAAACAAAAAAAAAGGAGGGGAGAGTTCTTGGGTGGTCTTCGGACTCATCTAGGCGGGCTTCGCCCGCCTCCGCACGGGCTTCGCCCGTGCTATATGTGTCGCTGCGGGCTACGCCCGCAACATATACATATGAGTACTCAAAATGACCGTAAAAAAATCTAAATCACGATTATATTTTTTACTTTGTAAAAAAACATATGTTTTCACATACAAAAAGACCCAAATAAATGAAAAAGGGAGTTGATTATATGAGGGGTATTTAGGAAATAAATATTACACCATTATGAAGGGTATTTTGGGCATCCAAATGTTACATCATGACTCTTTTGCTCTTTGCTTATAGTATAAAGATATATGTGCATGCTAAGTGCTAACTGCTAAGCATACATAATAACTCTTGTTAGAAATAGTTAAATAAATTAATCAAAACCAAATTTATTTATTTATAGTATATTAAAAAGATATACGTGAGTTCGAAAATAAAGGAAAAATAGGTGGCCGTCAGATTTCAGTGTTTTGATCCCGAACCGTTAGTTCCGGGGCTGTAAATATCAGATTGAGTCCCCCAATAAAAAAAAATCCCCAAAAAACTCTTTTATTCTCTCTTCTCAAACCTGATAACCGAAGAAGTATTTCATCTTCGAGCTCGGCGGCGGCATCCTGCAAATATCTCTGCTCACCCCTAGCTTCATTAGAAGTGAGATCCTCAATCACAGGCAAGGGCTGCTCCCTTTACGATGTGTTGATTTACGTTATACGAAATACGATGGGGATCGACATCTCCGGCGATTGGCTCGCCATGGTCGGTTTACGAAAGGCCTGCGAGCTCGCCAAGGACGATCTCTGCTCCGACGAATCCACCAAGGCGCTCTATTTTTTCATCAAAACAAATCGGTGAGTTTTTTTTCTCACCGGCGAGGAGCTGTTGATGTTGAACCTCCGCTTGCTTCGCGTAGGCATCCGTCGATGCTTGATGATGGGTCGCGCTGGGCAAGGAGACGTCGACGAGGACATCCTCGCCGGAGATTCAACCGATATCCCGGAGATCCAGCAAGTAATTCGAGATTCCTTTTCGCATCAGACGATCTGATTCGACACTGACATTGAAGACTGTGCCGTGCAAGTTGCTAATCGTCTCTCCACTAATGAAGACACTAGACCCTTCCAGGCCTTCCTCCCCTTGGTGGACATCTTCAATATGGGGGATTTCTTTTTCTATTAATTATTTTTTTTGGAGTGATTTGCTTTTTTCTGTTAATTACTGCTACTTAAATAAAATTAAAGAAATTAAAGAAATTAATGTTGCATGTAAAGAAAATTGCTTCATTTCTTGATATTCAAGATGAGATAGGATGCGTTTGGTACTGCTACTTATCGCAGCTTATTGTCATAAAATATCATTGTTAATTATGCAGCTCACGGTCTTCTTCGCCGCCGCCGGCACGGTGTCAGGGCGGGTGGAGCCGCCACAAGCCAGGTACTGTCGCGCGAAACCGTAAGACCGGAGGCGGGCGAAGCCCGCCGGGGGGGGGGGGGGGGGGGGGCGCCAGGATACTGTCGTCAGGGGGCGGGCGAAGCCCGCCGTCGCCGGCCGGGTACTGTGATGCGTGGCCATCGGGCCGCGCCCGTGCCTGTCGCTCGTATACATAAGCAAAACTAACAAGAGCAAATTAAATACATATACATGCATAAAATAATTAAGATCCTAATCATAATTTATACACAAGAGGGGCAGAATTAATACAAAAGTTGTAAGAGGATCTTACTGTTATACAGTACTCAGCTATTTATAGCAGGCCATACTATAACCAATCAAGGGTAACATAAAGCCGTGCTTATCCCTATACCAATATGTTCACACAAAGCTGTGAAACGAATTGAATGCCGAGCAACTGTTTGGTAAGCACGTCTGTAAGTTGAAATTCCATTGTGTAATACACGACAATGAATGTGCCCTTTTTCACTTTGGGGGGATAAAGTGAAATCAAAAATTAATGTGCTTGTTTTTTCTTTGAGTAATTTGGTTTTTCGCTACATAAATCGTAAAGCTGTTGTCGTAAAAGAGTTGTGTGGGTTTTGTTTCCACTTTCCCTTTAATGTCATCCAAAATGCGTCAAATCGATCCATATTTGCAGCTCGCAGGACTGAGCTATGTACTCGGCTTCGGTAGTTGATAATGCAACATTTGGTTGTCTTCCGAAACCCCAAGTGATGGGTTAAGGTAGTCGTAAGCGTTTCCCTCTTAATTCTCCGACGATTGTGTCTCTCGCCGCCGCCATCCCCTAAATTTATTTATTTAATTTTGTCGGATATAAGTTATAAAATATGCGATGATGGCGGCGGTGTACTATGATTGACGACGGAGTATGTGTATTATGTAGGCCTACGCGGTGGAGTACGTGTGACGATTTAAGCTACAGTTCACTCGAGCAATGCAAGCACAATATTCACCAAGAGGAAATTCCGACCAAAACAATGTTTAGGAAAGTGGTTGAATTTGCTCCCAAAAGAACGAAAGCTTACGATTACTTCCAATCCTTAAAACATCGATAACGAGCTGATTTACCCAATCCGTTCAACGATATAATAAGGATTTACCCTATCCTTTGACAATCTCAAGAACAACCAAAAACACGCAAAAAACATTTCAGGAAAAATCCCTGATTATAACAACGTTATCGAAGGCAACGCTCGGCCTCTTCCACCGAAAAACCATGTAATAGATGAATCACAAAGAGGAGTAGAGAAATCGTTACCGCAGACGCTCAAGGTAATTTTTGTGGAGGATCTCTCTACCATGGGCTCCACCGGAATCACACCGGGAGGAAGCGTTGCCTTCGAAGCGTTGTTTGATCGTTGGTATTTTTTCTGGTTTTGTCGCTCAAATTTGTTAGGGTTGTTAAGGGCTTGTTATTCTTGTTGCGTCGCGACTTGTTGGGAGCGGATCCGACTTCTTTCGAACCTTGGCTTTAGTCGGATTCCTCTTGGTGAATGTTGTGAAAGTGGTTGCAAATTGTTAATTGTGGTTGCGCAATTAGTGCGTGATAGAGCGGCTTCCGTTGAGTGACTCGCCGTTGTAAACCCTGCACATTCCCTAGACGCGCTGGCCTACATTAATTTGGTATCGGAGCTAGATTTGGTCAATTTCTTAACTTGGCCCCAGTCCGCTCTATTTCACCTAGGCTTCACGTGTGCATCAATTTTTTTTTCTATATAAAAAAAACACACTAAATAAAGTTAAAACAACACACTAAACTGCCCTTTGATAATGACCATCCAAGAGCTTTGCGGCCGCACTGGATGACGACAGGCATCTGTTAAATTTTCTCAACGTGGTCAGCAAGATAGCCCAAACGCCAAATTAATATCTTCGGAACTACCCAGTTCTCACGTTGAACCAGCGGAAAAACCAAAGAACAAAGGTTAATCCCAACAAACAATGTAAGCACAAGCAGGTCTTTATTCATTCACTTTTTTACAATATGAGACATACATAGCGAGACATGATTTCGCTAGTATAACAGCTGTAAACAGAAAGCACCAAAACACAAGTCGGGCGGACAGCACCGGAGTCCGCCGCGACCGCCGAGGTCGCCGAGGTCGCCGAGTCCGCTGAGATCGCCCGAACTTAGCTGCAATCCGCCGAATAGCCACGGAGTCCGCCGAAGTCGCGAGGCCGCGCGGACACACCGTTATTCGTCTCCTGCTGAAGCTGAACAGAGGAACACCCCCTACCCACCTGAAGCCGGCGGACAGGTTATTGAACCTGGCAAAGATGAAACAGAACTGACAAGCCGCATAGCGACCTCCTGCTGAATCCGCAGAGACCGCACACTTCCAAGTACTTGACCGAAGTCACAGCCAAACTCCTGGCTCCTTGAAGCTACCCGCGCGACCTGCACACAACAAACGTCAGCACTGAATCAATCCGCGCGGACAGACAAACTCAGACCGCAGCTCCTTGCCCAACCCAACTTACTGTTCACTCAAGTTACTGTAGATGTGCCAGGGGGGTCCTATTTATAAGCGAGGTGAGGAGTGTGGTCACCGCCCTAGAGATAGAGACACTGCCCCAGCCCGCGCGATAGCAAAACACCGTCCGTCGAGTCCGCAAGGACTTAGCCGGATACCAAGGAAAACCGCCAAGAGCAAGGCAACATTGGCGAACCCTCTCCAGTCCGCCCAAGCGATGCGGACAAGGCATCAGCCCGCAAAGCTTCCGACCACTGTAGGACAGCAACCCCCTTCAATGGCTGATCGCACCAACCCGAGGCAGTCCGCAAGACTCAAGCCTCAATCCGCCACAAGTCCACGACCAAAGGCAGACAACAACAGTCCGCCCGGTCACAGCGGACTTGGCGGATACGACGGACACCATGGTCTTGGCACAGAGTGTGACCAAGTCCAAAACCATCAAAGGCCAATGCGAGCATGGCGGACTCAAACTCCCGTCTGCCAAACACCTTAGCACAGACCGCCAGCAGTCCGCAAGTTCCTCGCACTCCTCCCCAACGCAGCAACCACCTCCCGGACTCCAAAAGCCAGTCCGCCAATCGACCTCCATAGCAAGACACCTGCTGTATCACCAGAGCTCGACAAGGCCTCAACCAAGCTCTAAGCTCAGTCCGCAACAACCCATACCGCGGACACGCCAGTCCGCAAGCTTCCCGCGAACATGAGCCAAACCGCCTGTCAACACAAGCTTGCACCACGACCACTGAGCAAGCACTAATCCGCATAGTCCGCGGACTTCACCCGTGCAACCCGCTCAGAAGAACAGCCGGCTTTTCACTAAACTTTACATTAGGCCGCACATCACAGTCCGCCCAGTCCGCCAAGGCTGTCCGCCCAGGCCGTCCGGCCTGTCCCGTCAACCACTTCCATTTCACAAATTTCAACACTCCCCCTTGAAGTGGGAAGTGGTGACCAAGCCCAGCAAGCTGCGCAAGCGTTCAAAGAGCCCCTTCGATAGTGGCTTCGTAAAGATGTCAGCAAGATTATCTTCACTCCGAACATGCCCGACCAGCAGAGACCCCTCCAACACCTTCTCCCTGATGAAGTGGTGGTCAATCTCTATATGCTTGGTCCTGGCGTGACACACTTGATTGTTAACCAGTTTGAGAGCACTCTCATTGTCACCCCGGAGTAAAGTAGGCCCTTGCACTTCTTCATGAACATCCTCTATAAGCCTCCTCAACCAAACGGCTTCCCGAGCAGCCAAGGTCGAAGCCTTATACTCCGCCTCCATGGTTGAAACTGACACCGAGTCCTGCTTCTTGCTACACCACGAGATGCTAGCTGAACCGCAAGTGAACACATAACCTGAAGTAGACCTCTGATCATCCGAATCACCGCCATAGTCAGCATCTGTGTACCCGAGCAATGCAAACTCCGAGTCTCTTCTATAGAGGAGTCCCATATCAGAAGAAGCCTTGACATACTTCAGAATACCCTTCGCCGCCACTAGATGAGATTGCCTTGGTTCAGCCATATACCGACTTACTCGGCCAACAACATAAGCAATGTCCGGCATTGTAATCGTCAGGTAGATCAAGCTCCCAACAAGAGCCCTGAACACCAAGGGATCATGAAGAACCCTTCCCTCATCTCGTCGAAGCTTCAGCCCTGGTTCCAGTGGAGTAGAGCACTTCTTCCCTTCGCACATGCCAAACCGCTTCACAATGCGATCAGCATATCCTTTCTGGCAAATGAGAACCCCGCACTCCTTCCTCTCCACTTCCAGACCGAGAAAGTGATGCAACTTTCCCAAGTCTTTCATCTCGAAGCGTATAGCAAGCTCTGCCCTGAGCCTTGCTACTTCCCCCTCCGAGTTCCCTGTGATGATCATGTCATCCACATACAACAGGACCAAGACTTGTAGCTCCCCCTTCTTCTTGACGAACAAGCTTGAATCCGAGTTGGATGCAAGGTATCCACAGAATTGCAAGTACTCTGCAATCTTCCCATACCACGCTCTAGGAGCTTGCTTCAACCCATAGAGAGCCTTCCTGAGTTTACAGACATAGTCTGGATGCTTTTCAGAGACAAAACCAAGCGGCTGATCCATGAAGATATCCTTGTCAATCTCTCCATAAAGAAAGGCATTCTTCACATCGAGTTGCCACAACCTCCATCCCTTGCTAGCAGCCAAGGCGATCACCACTCTTACTGAAGTCATCTTCGCAACTGGAATGAATGTCTACTCATAGTCTTCTTCATACTGCTGTGAGAATCCTCTAGCGACCAGACGAGCCTTGAACCGATCAATGCTCCCATCAGCCTTCTTCTTCAACTTGTACACCCACTTGCAAGTAACCGGAGTAATGCCATCAACTTTGGGCACAAGGTCCCAGGTTTCATTCTTCTTCAGAGCATCAATCTCTTCTTTCATGACACCTTACCACTCTTTCACTCCAGTGGCCTCGTTGAAGTTTGCAGGCTCTCGCTCATCCAAAGGACCTGCAAAGAAGGAGGAGACAAAGCTCACTGCATTCCCATCACAGTACCGAGCCGGTGGCTTAACCACCCTCTTCGATCTTCGAAGAAATGGCTCCTTGCTCACTGCTTCCGTTGCTTCTTCGGGCTCCACTCCTACCTGAGGCAAGCATTGAGCAGTGCTCCCCCTGCTTCCTGAGCCAGAAGGCTCAGCCTCGGAGTTAGAAGCAACAGGAGCTGCTGGTGAAACAGCAAGCTCCTCTTCCAAGCCTTCAGCAGCCGCCACCGGTGCTTCATCAACCTTGCCACTTCCGGTTAGCTCAACCGAGTCACCTCCATATGACGTCAGCTCATCAAAGACAACGTCTCTTGACACCACGAACTTCTTCGCCACAAGGTCCATGCATTTCCATCCCTTCTTCCGCTCATCGTAGCCAACAAAGACAAGCTTCCTTGCCTTCGCATCCAGCTTTGTCCGTGAAGCATCCGGGACATGCACGTATCAGGTTGAACCGAACACCCGAAGGTGTCCCACACTCGGCTTCTCCTTCAACAACAGCGCAATAGGAGTCTTCATGTTGATAGGGCTGAGTGTCATCCGGTTGATGACGTAAGCAGCACAAGACATCCCCTCCGCTCAAAAGGACCTTGAGATCTCTTTCGCATGAAGCCAGCATTTGCAAGTCTCCGTCAGATGACGGATCTTCCGCTCCGCTACCCCATTTTATTGTGGAGTGTGAGCACAAGTAAGCTCTCGTTGGATCCCGTGCTTCCTGCAGAAGTTAGAAAACTCGGAGGAAACAAATTCACCCCCGCTATCAGTTCTAAGCTTCTTAATCCGCAAGCCAAGCCGGTCTTCTACCAACTCCTTAAACTCCACAAACAAACGAAAGACTTCCGACTTATCCTTTAAGAAGTACACCCAAGTATACCTTGAGTAGTCATCAACCAAGACAAGCATGTATCTGCTTCCACCAAGGCTGGCAGTAACCGTCGGTCCCATCAGGTCGTTATGTATGCACTCCAATGGTTTCTTGCTCCTTGTTTGTGATTTATCAAACGGAAGGCGATGTGCCTTACCGTATTGACAGCCCGCGCAAACATGCCCATCACCAAAGGAGGACAACTTCGGCAACCCCTTCACCAGACTTCTACTCGCCATCGCCTTCAGCTTGTCCATGCCAATATACCCCAGCCTCTCATGCCAGATAGCAGCGCTATCATTGGCCCTCATTCTATCAACATAAGAATTGGTGGCAAGAACAAACAAGTTCTTCACCCTCCTCCCTACATGAGCAACATCAGCCTTCACCGCTGATACGTTGCGAAGGAACCTCACGTCTGTTGGCCCAAACAGAATGTGATAACCAGCGTCCACCGCATTGGTCACCGAGAAGAGGTTTTTCTTCATGCCCGACACGTGATACACACTCCTTAACGTGAGTGGTCCCTGATCACTACCCAAAGACACGACCCCCTCTTTCTCTACTGCATAAACAATATTATCAGCAATGATAATAGATTCATTACCTGAGTAAGCCTGCATGGAGGTGAACTTCGATTTGTCTCCGGTGAGGTGATGACCACACCCGGAGTCCACGATCCACTCGTCGTTGAAGTCCTCAGCAGACAAGGCCCGGACACAAGTGCCCGTCATAAAAGCTCCGCCCCATTCTGCTTCTTCACTTCTCGAGCAAGCTTCCTCCTTTCCCGCAGCATGCCCAGGCTGCAGTTTGACCTTGCAGTCCCGCTTGAAGTGCCCTCGCTGATGACACCGGTAGCACTTCAAGTTCTTCTTCCAGTCCTTAGAAGCATTGCTCCTTTCCGGCGGATATGAAGTTGAAGTATCCTTCTCACCAACGACCTGCACCTTCTTCTTCTTCTTCCCTTCCCATCCTTTCTTCTTGCCTGAGAAGAGAGCTTCGCTGCCTTCCTGATTCAGGTTCACTCCAGTCATCTGCCTTGCTAAGCTCTCCTGCGAGGCAAGCAGATTCTCCAGCTCCAGCAAAGACGGCTGAGTAGCCCACCCTTGAACAGATGTAACAATGGCCACATATTCCTTCCGCAAGGCGCGGATAATGTGCCTTTTCATCTTCGCCTCAGAGATAGGCTCATCAGGATCCAGTGTCGACAGCTCAGCACACAAGCTCTTCATCTTTAAGAAGTACTTGGAGATGGAAAGGTCTCCCTGAGTTGCCCTGACCAACTCATTCTCCAGGAACTGAAGCCGCGCCACATTCTTCCTATTGAACAACTCATCAATGGTTGTCCAAATATCAGCAGCCGACTCACATCCAACAATGTGATCAAACAGTTCCAGAGACATGGCTCTCTTCAGAATGAACTCCGCCTTAGCATTTGTTCTTCTCCAGAGCCTAACCTACTCAGCAGTACCAAAAGCAGCAGTGACTTCCTGCCTGTCGTCACCACCGACGACCTCCCACAGCTCCTCGCCAAGAAGATAACTCTTCATGCACGACTTCCACTTCTTGAAGTTAGTCGGCATTAAGAGTTCAATGCCCAGACCTCTTGCAAGACTCCCTTCCATTGCAACACCTGTTGGCAACCTTTCAGAAGCTCTGAGCAACAACACAGGTTGATCACCACTCAATCACTGAGTAACAACACTGGCTGACCTCCGCTCACGCAACTGAACCTCGCTCTGATACCATGTTAAATTTTCTCAACGTGGTCAGCAAGATAGCCCAAACGCCAAATTAATATCTTCGGAACTACCCAGTTCTCACGTTGAACCAGCGGAAAAACCAAGGAACAAAAGTTAATCCCAACAAACAATGGAAGCACAAGCAGGTCTTTATTCATTCACTTCTTTACAATACGAGACATACATAGCGAGACATGATTTTGCTAGTATAACAGCTGTAAACAGAAAGCACCAAAACACAAGCCGGGCGGACAGCACCGGAGTCCGCTGAGACCGCCGAGGTCGCCGAGTCCGCTGAGATCGCCCGAACTTAGCTGCAATCCGCCGAATAGCCACGGAGTCCGCCGAAGCCGCGAGGCCGCGCGGACACACCGTTATTCGTCTCTTGCTGAAGCTGAACAAAGGAACACCCCCGACCCGCCTGAAGCCGGCGGACATGTTATTGAGGCTGGCAAAGATGAAACAGAACTGACAAGCCGCAGAGCAACCTCCTGCTGAATCCGCAGAGACCGCACACTTCCAAGTACTTGACCGAAGTCACAGCCAAACTCCTGGCTCCTTGAAGCTACCCGCGCGACCTGCACACAACAAACGTCAGCACTGAATCAATCCGCGCGGACAGACAAACTCAGACCGCAGCTCCTTGCCCAACCCAACTTACTGTTCACTCAAGTTACTGTAGATGTGCCAGGGGGTCCTATTTATAGGCGAGGTGAGGAGTGTGGTCACCGCCCTAGAGATAAAGACACCGCCCCAGCCCGCGCGATAGCAAAACACCGTCCGCCGAGTCCGCAAGGACTTAGCCGGATACCAAGGAAAACCGCCAGGAGCAAGACAACATTGGCGAACCATCTCCAGTCCGCCCAAGCGATGCGGACAAGGCATCAGCCCACAAAGCTTCCGACCACTGCAGGACAGCAACCCCCTTCAATGGCTGTCCGCACCAACCCGAGGCAGTCCGCAAGACTCAAGCCTCAATCCGTCACAAGTCCACGACCAAAGGCAAACAACAACAGTCCGCCCGGTCACAGCGGACTTGGCGGATACGACAGACACCATGGTCTTGGCACAGAGTGTGACCAAGTCCAAAACCATCAAAGGCCAATGCGAGCATGACGGACTCAAACTCCCGTCCGCCAAACACCTTAGCACAGACCGCCAGCAGTCCGCAAGTCCTCGCACTCCTGCCCAACACAGCAACCACCTCCCGGACTCCAAAAGCCAGTCCGCCAATCGACCTCCACAGCAAGGCACCTGCTGTATCACCAGAGCTCGACAAGGCCTCAGCCAAGCTCTAAGCTCAGTCCGCAACAGCCCATACCGCGGACACGCCAGTCCGCAAGCTTCCCGCGAACATGAGCCAAACCGCCTGTCAGCACAAGCTTGCACCACGGCCACTGAGCAAGCACTAGTCCGCATAGTCCGCGGACTTCACCCGTGCAACCCGCTCAGAAGAACAGCCGGCTTTTCACTAGACTTTACACTAGGCCGCACATCACAGTCCGCCTAGTCCGCCTAGTCCGCCAAGGCTGTCCGCCCAGGCCGCCCGGCCTGTCCCGTCAACCACTTTCATTTCACAAATTTCAACAGCATCAACAAGGTCTGACGGGACGGCTTCATCTCCGTCAGATTCCGGTGGAGCCCGTGGTGGAGAGATCCTCCACTAAAATTATCTTGAGTGCCTGAATAACGATTTCTCTACTGCTCTTTATGGTTCATCTATTATGTGATTTTTCGGTGGAAGAGGCCGGGCTTTACCTTTGATATCCTTTGGGATTTTTTTTTGTAACGTTTTTGCGTGTTTTCTAGCCGCTCTTTCGTTTTTTTTGGGAGCAATTTCGACCACTTTTCGAATCGTTGTTTTGATCAGAATTTTCAATTTTTTCTTGGTAATCAATTCATTGAATTGCATTTAAATTTTAAAGTCTTATTGTGGATTTGTCGCGTATAATTTGGATTCCCAGCAGGCTCACCCAACCTAATTCGCATCCCTCGACGGCGGCTCCCCAAGAGTCGGTGATCATCAACAGCGTCAGGTTGTGGGAGAAGATCGAGCATGGAGGCGGCTAAGGTCGGTCGGACCGTGAAAGATGTGTCGCCGCACGAATTCGTGAAAGCGTATTCCGCCCATCTGAAGCGATCTGGCAAGGTTTAACAGCTCTCGGTCTTAAATTTCCAATCTTCCCATCCCTTTAACATTTTTTACCACTGAAAGCATTTCATCTGTTCTATTTGTACAAATCAGTTTTTCTCCCTGCATCAGTATCAGCTACTCCAGTTGTATTTTGATTATTTGTTGGTGCGACATTTTTTGTGCGTTAATTAGAGTTTTAACTTTGTTTGTTTTTATTTAGAGATACTCTTGAATTGATTGTAGAAAATTTGTATTTGGGAAAGCAGCAATTGGATATGTGTAGGAAAAAAATGTTTTTGGGAAAACAACAAAGAGAGAGTAGAAACTAGTGGTATTTGGTGTTAGATACAGTTAGATGCCATGCGCTTCTGTAGCTGCTTTTGTCTAGTTTTATGATACTAATAAGCAATTGTTATCTTTTCAATAGCTGTTCTGGTTTTCAATTTTGGGAGGTGTTGGTATATATATATGAGGGTAATATTGTTGGAAAGAATGCAGCAAACAATTGAGGGAAGATGCGACTTGCCCGGAGCAGGAGCTTGCCGGGAGCAGGAGGAGGAGCTCTGTCGATGGAGGAGGAACTCTGTCGCGATGTGGAGAAGAGTTTAGGCGGGGCTCTGTGTAGAAGAGGTAGGGTTATACCCGCATTTACGGCGGGTGGCAGTCGAGGGAAGATGCGACTGCAGGAGGTGAGGGTAGCGTGTGGGGGAGGAGAAAGCCAGCTTTCGGCGGGGTAGCGTGTGGGTGAGGGCAGCGGGAGAGGAGAACCGGCAGGAGTCGGCAGTTTTGGCAGAGTTATATAATAAAGTTATAAGATATAATATAGATGTATGAAATGACTAAAAAGACCAAAGAAACAAGAAGAATGGTTGATTCTATGAGGGTAATATTGCATTAAAATATTACACCATATCTACTTTTGTCTTTGCTTATATAATAAAGATATATATATATATATATATATATATATATATATATATATATATTTGTGTTTATGTTTTTTTTCTTTCATGATTTGCATCACTTGTGCGAAAGTCTCAACTCAATCTCAATACGGCCTCTGGTGTTAGAGAGGGTGCTGATGTACAGATAACTTCTTTATTTTGCAATTGTTTTGATAATGTTGGAGTTCTGTTTTAGGTTGTGGTTATCAGTTATGAGCTGATATATTAATCTATCAACATTTGTTGTTATTGAATGCTGCTCTTGGTTGCCCACTTGGCCCATCCATTTTGTTGAATCAAATGCACCAAATCCTTTTAAATATTAGAAGATATTTTGTTGGATTTCCTGATTAATGAAGCAGTCTCTGTTAAATCTGAACTCAATCCCAACACTGTTCTTTGTAGCTTATGAAAATCTCAAATCTATTTGGTTCTTTGTAATGTAACAAATTACGCTGTCTTCTGTTACATCTTTCCGTTTGTATATTGATCAGTACTGGATTCATGTTGTCCACCTTTCATCCGTCCAGTACCAATACAAACTTTGAGTGATCATATATAGAGTCCCACATCAATTGATATTGAATCATCAACAAATTAGTTGATTATGAGTTCCTTACAGCAATTATATTTCTATCAATTTTTATTCCTTTTAGACCTTGTTTTTTTTAAAAACACAATTTTGCACTTAGGCATTGATTTTTAAGCGCTTAGTAGTGAATTTGTGGACACACTGTTAGTAATTTATTATTTGAAATGTCAAACTCACACTCTTTTCTTTGGTAACAAGCAAGGCTTAACATTCAATAAATATTATTTATCTTGAGGATGTTATGATCTAAAATTTTAGTAGGGCAACGATTTAAGACCTTGCAAAATGTTTGGCTATTGGTTTTTAGATTGTGATTTATGTTATAGGATGTCATAATAAGTGCTACCATCCGAAAGATGTGGAAGAGTGCATGTAAATTTCGATACATTTGCATTGTAGTGCTCATCCTTGCTGACACGAGTGGCATTTGAATGAAATTTTCATACAGCTATTTTGTTCTCCTATGCTCCACAACGTTGAGGCTATCTGGTGATGACCTTATTTTTGAGTATCCATCATAGAGGACTGTCATTCACCATGGAATTAGTACCACATTCGATACCCCTCATATTTTTTGGGATATATTTTTTTCCTTTTAATTTACGTTTAAAGCTTCACTCAAGGTTCATATAATTGCAAAAGCTGATGGTCGTGGTGGTTTCATTTTTGTTGCATAGATAAATTCTATAAATTGCTATCCTAACATGAGCGTCCATTGCTTGAAAATTTGAGAAAGCTAAATAAAGGTTTATGGGGACTCTCGGTTTATTAGGTATATCATTAACTTTAAATAGGTTTATGGGTCCTAGTGGTATATCGTTAACACATATTTTATTTAATTTAAATTGCTGACCCAAAAATCATTTGAAGGAGAATGCCATTATGTATCACTTTTATGCCAACCAACTTTTGTAATCTTTATTACTACTATCTTTTGGTTTGCATGGTTGAGCTTGTTTTTGTTGTTTTTATTGTAATTATTCTATGTTTGGACCATATATACTAATTGTTTAGAACAATGTATGCATGGAAAATTGTTTATTTAACCTGTGTTGTAACTTTACACCTCGTGTTTGGTAGTGTGAGCTAAATGAGGATCACAGTTGGGCCTAGTACCTTGGTGGCCATAGCTTAAGCTAATAGGAGAGGGCTAATTATTTATTATATACACAAACATATTTCTCACATAACTAAGACTGAGGCTCCTTTCTGCATGACTTTTTTCCCCCGGTGAGTTTGGACAAAAATACCACCATTATAGAATGTATGTTTGAGATGGCAATGGTTATGACCGTCACCAAGAAAAAAATTACTTTTGAGCATTAAATTGGATGAAGTTCCTTAGGTGAGGTCGGGCGGTCAGAAACGACGGTTCATGACCCCCATGCTGACGACCTCCACCATTGGGCCAAATAGAACCTAAATTCAATCCCTCACATGCTTTACCGATTTTATAATTTGAGCTATCCAAATCAACTGTAACTTTCCGTCAAACAAAAAAATTTCTAACCTTGGCGAGCATCATGCACCAATGTGTAGTGTCATTGTTGTTCACCCATGCTTGAACTTTCCATAATCATAGTTGAAGACCGCAAAGTGGTATAGATTCTTGACATCACAAATTGCATTAATCACTCTATCTCAACCTAACCTTTGACATTGAGTCAACGTAATAAGGAGGATGAAGTGGAGGAGTATAAAGTTGGGCTTGATTTATGGCGGTAAAATTTATTTAACCTTAAAAGAATAAACATGTAATATAGGGATACATACTTGGGATTTCTTAATCGATCTATGACTACTTCAATTGTTTCACATTTAATTCTTCATACGTTCACAATAATAACATTTTTTGATGTTAGTTATTTTTATTTTATTGAATGTTTTATCTAGATAAGTTACATGTACTCCTGAAAAAGTATTAGTTTGATTGATCCATGATGCAAACCAGTGCCAAACAGAACCTAAATTCAATCCCTCACGTGCTTTACCGATCTTATAATTTGAGCTATCCAAATCAACTGTAACTTTCCGTCAAACAAAAAATTTTCTAACCTTGGTGAGCTTCATGCACCAATGTGTGGTGCCATTGTTGTTTGCCCATGCTTGAACTTTGCACAATCATAGTTGTAGACTGCAAAGTGGTATAGATTCTTGACATCACATATTGCATTAATCACTCGATCTCAACCTAACCTTTAACTTTGAGTCAACATAATAAGGACGTTGAAGTGGAGGGGTACAAAGTTGTGCTTGATTTATGGCGATAAAATCTATTTAATCTTAAAAAATTAAGCCTGTAATATAGGGACACATACTTGGGATTTCTTAATCAACCTATTTTCATTTAACTAGATGGTGGACCACTTCAATAGTTTCACATTTAATTCTTGACGTGCTCCCAATAATAATATTTTTTTTATGGTACTTATTTTTATTTTATTGCATGTTTTATCTAGATTATAAGTTCCATGTGCTCCTGGAAAATTATTAGATTGATTGATTCATGATGCAAACCGGTGCTTCGCAAAACATGAAAATTAAATTAGAGGTTAGCCTGGCATAAGATTAATTTATTAGCAAGTTAATACGCCACAATTTAACTGACGAACTAACACTTCATCTTGTAAGCAGGTAACAAATTTATTTAAGATACCGCATAATCACAAGCTAAGCAATAAGAACAGAATGCCATAAAAGAAAATGTCTGCAAGGAATATTCAAAACAAAACGCGCGCTACACTTGGAATAATATCATTGTTGAAATTACTTTAATAAACTACCTGCAAAAGTATTGAGAGGGAAAGGAGAGATCTCACTGGGATACCCCAACAACGTAGAATGTTCCTTTTCACGGTGCAGTCACGGCCCGACAAGCAACGGTAACAAGGTAATAGTGTCTAGAGGGGGCGCAAGAGGGAGTAGGTGAAAGTCGGATGGGGTGGGGGTTGATGGCTGTGCGTGGAAAAAATAAGTAGGGGAAATTGTGGTTGGAGGTGGCGCTGAAGGGAGTAGCTGAAGGTCAGATGGTTGTGGGGGTTAATGGTTGTGTGGGGAAAGAATAGGTAGGGGAAATAGTGATTGGAGGTGGCTCTGGACGGAGTTGTATGCTGGGTAATGGTGGAGGTTTGATGTCTGTGCGGGAAAGAACATCGGGGTGAGGCGTAGCTGAGGCAAAGGGGACGACTG
Source organism: Platanthera guangdongensis (assembly GCA_039583875.1). NCBI lineage: Eukaryota > Viridiplantae > Streptophyta > Magnoliopsida > Asparagales > Orchidaceae > Platanthera > Platanthera guangdongensis. The sequence goes on along the minus strand of CM077160.1, from coordinate 161,623,282 downwards.
GTTTGAGACTGGAGCAGGGAGAATCAACTGCAGCAGGCGAAAATAGCGGAGGTGGGGACTTTGTTGGGAAGAGCGGGAGGCTTGGAGTAGAGTCAGTGGCGGCTGGTTCAACTTCACATGGAGGAGACGACGTGAGGGCAAATGTTGGGAGAGGGCGGTGGGCTCTGCGTCTGTGTGAAAAGGGGGAAGGAACGAGATCCTCTCCAGTTGGGATGAACTGGATAGTATCCAGTTCATCATCCAACAACGGAGGATAAATGATCGCAAAAGTTCATCATCCAGCTCAGTTCGCCAGCTAAGCTTTCGCCAGGTCACGGTCTCGCGCTCACCGTCAGATTTTGGGAGAAACAATCACTACCGCGAACTGGATAGTATCCAGTTCGCTCGAACTGGAGAGGATCCCTGTCCAAGGGGGAAAGTCTCTTAGAAGCTCTAGTGGTTGGGTTCATCGAGAAATACAAATAGTATCTTTCTCAATAATCCCAAAACCAAGAAATTAGGGCAACAATGAGATACTTATAGGCTCTTCCCCCTCCCCTCAAAATACGTTATAACATTATAAAGATTTTTTTTCTATTTTTAATTTCAGAAATGCCTAAATAAAATACTATTCATCCCGTTCCGCTCATTCAATGCCGGACCATTTCATTCAGGATCACGCGAGGTGGTTAATTTCAGGCACCGGGCCTTAATAGCAAAAGTTCGCACGATAACAAAACACTATATAGCAACGACAAAATAAATAGATAAACATGAAAATAACAAAGGTTTTAAATTGTCAATCCAAGTAGTAACATCAAAGAAAACACGCTCATGAGAACGCAACGAGCGTCTGTCAAGGAAATGAGGAATAGGAAATTCATAAAATCTCAAAAATGGACTTTTTGGTGGAGCGATTTAATTTACAGTTGTAGGCAAACTCGGCTTGGGCTAGTGTCAAATCCCAGTGCTTAGGATGCTCACCTGCTACACATCTCAATAAATTGCCCAAACTCTGGTTGACTACTTCATTTTGCCCATTAGTCTGGGGGTAGTATGCACAACTGAATTTTAATTTTGTGCCAAGTTTACTCAATAAAGTTTTCCAAAAATAACCCATGAAACGGCCGTCCCTATCAAAAGTAAATGTGTGGGGAACCTTGTGAAGTATTACCACCTCCCTAAAATAAAAGAACTGCTATGCGTGCAACATCAAAGGTTTTTCGACAGGGTATAAAATTGACCATCTTGAAAAATCTATCAACAACTACAAATACAGAGTCAACTCTACGCCCCGTACAAGGGAAGCCACTCACATAGTCCATGGAGACCTCATCCCATGGTCGCTCAAGGACGGGCAATGGAATGCACAATCTAGTGTTCTTTGATTGTCCCTTGTATAACTTGCAAGTGTGGCAGGTGCGAGCGTAGCCAGATCTAACATCTTGGCTTGACCTACATGGCCCACTAGCCCAGGTGTGTGCAGCTCGGTGAGCAAGACATCTCGTAATGGTCCCTGACAAATACACAACCTAGTGCCCCTAAGTATGTAGCCCCGCTCACACAGAAATGCCATGTCGCGTCCGCTCCATATATCATGCACTTCGCCCACACCTCACTGAAATCGAGGTCAATAGCATAAAGCTCTTTCTGGGAATCTAAGCCGGCCAGTCTAGGCTGCAGACGCACTAACGGATGTGCACGACGACTAAGGGCATCAACAACTCTGATGGCAACTCCGGGCTTGTGCAGAATGTGAAAAGTGTACTCCTAGAGAACTGCGGCTTACTTAGCGTGGCTTTTGACCTCCTTTTGGGAGTTCAAATGGCGCAACACATCGTGATCCATATTAAGCACATACTCGCGCTGAATCAAATATTGCCTCCAATGTCGAAGGGCCTGAACGATAACGATAAACTCAATATTGTACGTTGAATATCTAGTCCAAGCATCATTCAACTTCTCGTTGTAAAATGCGATAGATCGACCTTCTTGGCTCAACACAACCCCAATACCTACGTGAGATGTGCCGCAATACACCTCAAAAATCTTCTCAAAATCAGGGAATGTCAGAACAAGAGCACTGGGACAATTTCTCCTCCATGTGGAGAAATGCCTGCTCAGCCTCAGCAGTCCAGGTGAATTGCCTTTTCCGGTGGCAATCATAATGGGTGCAATGTGGGTGCTAAAATTGCAGATGAAATGTCGATAAAATGTTGCTGAAGGACTTGGTTCATCAGTCTCATAAAGGTACTCAGAGCGTTGGACAAGCTGAAGGGCATTACCAGCCACTCGTACAATCCCTCTCTCATCTTGAAAGCTGTTTTCCATTCGTCACTGGTTCGGATCTGGATCTAATGGTGGCCACTCCTGAGGTCGATCTTTGAAAAAAATCTTCATCCCGCTCAGCATATCAAGCATTCCATCCAATCGGGGGATCAATAAATGATACTTGATAGTGATCTTGTTGATAGCGCGACTGTCAACACACACACGCCAGGTTCTATCCTTTTTGGGGACAAGAAGGGCTGGAACAGTGTAGGGGATAAGGATCTCCCGCACATGGTCCTTCTGGAGAAGCTCAGATACTTGTCTCTTAAGCTCCTCGTGCTTCTTCGGGCTCATCTGGTAATGGGGTAAATACAACAGGCTCGCTCTTGGGACTAAGTCAATGCAGTGCTGGATGTCCTTAAGTGGAGGGAGCTGGTCTGGCAGCTCGTCAGAAGTGAGGTCACTAAACTTCGTGATCAGTGGTCAAACAGTCACAAAAATCTCCAAAGTGAAGGTGGGGGACTCCATGCCAACTAAGATGTACGTGATGGTGCTCTCTTTCATCTCTCGATAAAAAAGTCGCTCTGTTAAAAGCATATTGACTGGCAGATATAGCATTGAAGTGAGCATGGATGTGGAGACAAGAGACTTAACAGGGGCTGAAACTGGAGGTGCTAACTTCTGGGTGACAAGACTATTCTTTTGAGGAATAAGGGTTGTCTTGGACCGTGATGATCAAAGGAATAAGAGTTCCTACGCCCATCATGAATAATGCGTCTGTCATACTTCCACATACGCGCTAACAAAACATGACAAACATCTAGAAGAGTGACATCGTACCATACTGAATCAAAATAGGAAGGTCCATTAACGATCTTTACGAGGTATCATTGGGAGATAACCATTGCGGTGCAGCTAGTCACCCAGGATAAATTATAAGGTCGCTCATGCTTCTGAGTCTGGAGCTTTAACTTCTCCATAATGCGCTGGGAAACGAAGTTTTTCATGCTCCCACTGTCTATGATAATAGAGCAAAAGTGTTCTTGGATGCGAGCGGTGGTACAATAGATATTGTGCCTCAGCCAGGCATCATTAGTGGCGACTCTCGGTGTCTGTAGGCTGTTTTGTAGTACACATGTTAACTGATCTGGCTGTTCACCTTCAACCTCACACTCGCCCTCAGGTGGGGTCTCCCAAACTCCATACTCGGGGTCTCGCCCATCGTCAACCTCAACAACGGCGGTAAACTGAAGCCTCGGGCACTCAGATGATTTATGTCCTGGCTTCATACACTTGTAACATTGAAATACTGGCCTAGCGGTGACAACTTCCTTCCACATGGTAGAAACCGAGGATGGTTCCGCAGGGGTAGGGGGCAGTAATGCAGGTCTAACGGTGGAAGGTAGTTCTGGTGCAGACGATAAAATCGACCTAATTGTCGAAGACAATGAAGCGGTATAATGAATCCTATCAGTAGATATCTGACCAGATGTCCTCTTCTGAAGGGCTTCCACTCGGCGTGCCTGACTGGAGACCTCTCCCATGTTCTGGAAATCATGAAGCTCTAACTAGTCATGTAACGCGTACTGTAGCCTATTAAGATAACGAGTTACGACCTTGTGGTCTTCCTCCGTCATATCTAAACGTGACTGGAGTCCACAAAACTCGTTTACGTACTCATTGATGGTCTGTTTTCTTGCCGTAGGTTGTGATACCTACGATCAAGCTTGTAGATTGCGTCTGACATTTCCGACATGCAGTTTTGAGGGGGAAACGACACGTTATCGCCACATATGACAATTCTGACGTTTTCTAATATTGCGGCCGACATGTTGGACATGTCAGCCCAATATTGCGACAAATGTCGGGTAATGTCGGCCCAATTTTGCGTTTTTTTTGTTCAAAAAAATTCATAATTTTTTATAGAATGAATTCATCAAAAGGTTCTAGTAAGATACCTAGTGCTTCTTTCATAGCATGTAGAGATCTATGTTGGGCATTTGGTGAGAAGGTGACTCCAAATGACACCAATCAAATACGATTAAACACTCGTTAGTAGTTTAATTTTCTCTAATGAATTTTAGTTTACATTTAATCGGATAAAATAATTACCATCTAATTAATAAATGAAAATATTATGAAACATATATATATATAATAATAATAATAATACAATTTGACATTTTGAAATGTCCCTGATATATCCCCCGCAATGCGACATAAAAAACTAAAACCGACATGAATCTGATATCCGACATTTGCAACCTTGTACGATACAAGGTCTGCATGAAATCAGCGGGGACATACCTTCCCTTGAGTTGAGCTTTGAACTGAATCAAAGTAGTGAGAGGCGGTTGTCCCATAGTGTACCGCATCCGCTCGACTTGCCCCCACCATGTAAGTGCGGGGCCCTTCAGCTTCAAGATAGCATACTCCATCTGCTGGTGGGCAGTTGTGCTCTTCCAGCTGAGGAATCGTTCTAATCGGTCGCACCAATCTAATCATTCCTATGGCTTAAGTGTGCCCTCAAAATCCACATCTAATTTGATACCTGTATCCCACCTAGGTGGATTCCTATTATCTTGATTTGCTAGTTGAGATTTTGGTGGTGGAGGTGTAGGGGGTTGCGCAGGAAGACCCCCTAGATGAAATTGTGCTTCTTGGTTATTGACTGAATTGTAAGCTTGACTTGGCTTGTATCTCTCATGGAGACAGTGAGTGCGGTGACATCGGTCATGAGTTTTTCCATATGCTCACCCATATCACCTAAAGCCCCTTCTAGGTGCTCGACTCTCCACTCCATGGATTAAATTTCAAAACTTTCAAAATTTAAAATTCAAAAAGCGAACGCTGCTCGGCTTTCCCACAATAGGAGTGAGATATCCCAACAGCCACACCAATAGGAGTGAGATATCCCACCGCCGGGTCTTAATAACAAAAGTTTGCACGATAACGTAACACTACAAAGTTGCGGCAAAAATAATAAATAAACATGAAAATAGCAAAACAGACTAGAGTTTGACGCAGGACGGGGCTATGTGAAAATAATTGTGTGTGCGTGCCGTCACGCTAATGTAATGTTACGAGCAAATGTGAAATGACTGTGCCGACACACTATTGCAAAGTTAAGTGAACGTGCGTGCGAAGTGAGTGTGAACAAGCCGGACCTAAGTGACATGCATGTTTTAAGAAAACTTCTGCTTCATCTTATTGCACCAGACCTTTCACCCGTTGAACATATTTCCGTCTCAGTTTCTTGTTGTGGAGACCTATGTAGCACGAGGACGAAAACGGGATACGGGATATGATACGAAACGGATACGAGAAACATGATTTTTCAAAAAATAAGGATACGGGAAACGTTTTTTAAATTATTTTAATATAAGTATTAATTAATATAAAAATAAAACGACTAACAAACTAAGTGTACATATCTTGAATTGTAATAAAAAAAATTTAATAAACCCAGAAGATAGGCCATACATATGATAAGTTCTAAATAATGTGTTATGCATTGTTTGACCATGTTTAGAGATAGTATGCAAGACAATTATAATGTGTTATGCAATGAAATTGATCTATTTACAGCTGAAATCAAACCAATACTAGATGAATTGATTGACCATGTGGAGACATTTTGTACGGGTATAACATGATAAAGTTGCATTTGATGGATTGAAACTTAGGTATCATGTCTTGGCATGATGGAATACTCATCTACAGTTTTATATCATCAAAATATAACTTGGGGGCTCTTTAAACAAACATATGCTATAAGTTAAACTCTATGGAAGCTTGACATAACCTAAGCCAATGACAGAATAACAACTACACAAATATACCATGAAGTTACAATAATAGATGGTTTCTTGGCACATTATAAAGCTAAGCCGTGAAGTGAATACGCAGAGGGACTTTTATGTCATGGGAATTGCGTATCCCACAAGCGGGATACGTGATTCCGAATTAAAAATATTTTTTTATTTAAAAATGTGTTTACTAGAATTTCGGAAACGCATTTCCGGGTGTTTCCCGTATTCGATATGCATTCGAGCCGATACGCAAAGCATTTTTAAGTATCCGTGCTTCGTAGGTGGAGACATCGTCCCCTCCATTCCGTTGAAGATATCGGTGGCACGAGCTCTTCCTCTCAACCTTCGTTGGTCTACAGTGATACTAGTTTCAAAACTATGGGTCTCAAGAATCGAGACAGGCGTCCACTCAGGAAGTGGAGCAGGCATGTTAAACCAGTATGCTTGAAGAGGAGGTTACATAAAATATGATTTTATTATATATTAATATGGTTTAAATGGTATGGATTTACTTTCTTTATTTTTGGTGAAAAAATGTCTGTTGATCACATGCTATGTTGCGTTTTTGAGTATAGCAATTATTTTAACTGGATGAATGCATGCATGCTCTCTGAAATATGTATTGAGTATTTTGTGTGTTATTATGTCATGTATAGTATTTTAATATGTATATTTATTTGTATGCTATTATATGCGAGTATTTTGTTTGTGTTTGTGTATTTGTTGTGTACTTCTGTGTATTTTAAGTGCTATTATGTATGTGAATTTGGGCTTGTTTTCATTTGACTTGTATGTCAATGCATATTTAACAATATCCATCTCCTTTCTCTTTTCTGGTCTTAAATTTTGTATGTGCATTCATATGAATCCACCAATTGTTATCTACATGGTTAATGCAATGCTTATACACTTTGTTTCTCTCACTATGGTTCCGTTTGGCGTGACGGTGGCGATTGTGAACACGGTGCTTATGAACCATCATTTGTGAACGCTCGACTTTACCTACGTCACTTCATCCACCTTTACGTTTATAACTAGTTCTCTTTCTTTGGTGACGTTCATAACCGTTGTCATGTTAAACATAGATTCTGTTAGGAAGAAGGTGGGAGAGAAAGAGAGAGATCTAGAGAACTAAGGAGAACTAGGGTTGAGAGGAGGGAAGGAGAAGATAGTTGATAATCTTGCATGATAGCCCAAGAGGGGGGGGGGGGGGGGGGTTCGGGTATGTTTATACCCGGACCAAGGCTGGCCGGCCAAGGGGGCCGGCCGGCCCCAATGGGGGCTGAACCGAGTGGGTTCAGCCCTCCCCCCCGGATTTGCCATTTAGATAGTGGAGGATGAAACGGTTGGTTCAGCCCCGTTGTTGCCTTCAGACCCCTTGCGCCGTCGTGTGTATTGACGCCCAAATAAGCGGGCGCCGTCCGGAGGCGAAACATTCCCTGCCCCATCAAGAACCAGTTTGTTCCCAAGGTGGTAGTCAGGGTACAGCTCGCGAAACTCCATCAGATCCACCCAAGTGTTGTGCGCTACAGTCATATGTTGCCACTTAACCAATACTTCAGGACAGTACTCGGTCCCGCGATGCTTCCACTTGAGCATCAAGACCTCCTCAGGTAACGATCGTAGTTCACCTGCAGCTATAGCCTTAGGCAAAAGAGGACTTGCCTGAACGGAGGCGCTGATCTTCTTCTTCAGCAGGGAAACATGAAAGGTCGGGTGTATCCGCGTCCCCTCGGGCAGTGCCAACGTGTAAGCAACCGGGCCAACCCTGCGAACAATCCGAAAGGGCCCATAGTAACGGGGGGCCAACCTTTGATTCGTCCGCTGGGCGACAGACAATTGCCTGTAGGGACGGAGCTTGAGAAATATCTCATCATCCACCTGGAACTCTTGGTCTGTGCGATGTTTGTCTGCCTGTGCCTTCATACGATCCTGTGCTGCTCGCAGATTCTCCCGCAAAGTAGCAATAGTACGATCACAATCTCGGAGTGCCCGATCCACGACGGGGAGCGCCGTGCTACCCGACTCATAGCTACTCAAGGAGGGCGGTGGCCGATCGTATACGACCTCGAACGGGGTTATTTTGCTGGCGGAGTGGTAGGACGTGTTGTAACAGTACTTGACCCAATGCAACCAACCTGCCCAAGTACGTGGTTCATCCATGACAAAGCAATGCAAGTAAGTCTCCAGCTCCTGATTAAGAACCTCCGTCTGGCCATCCGTCTGCGGATGGTGAGCTGTGCTGAATCGTAATGACGTGCCCTGTAAACGGAAGAGTTCCCTCCAGAATGTTCCCACAAAGGTCGGATCTCGATCCAAAATGATCGCCCGTGGTATCCCATGCAACCTGACAACCTCCCGAGCAAATGTAGCTGCAACTGAGGGCCCGATGTACGGGTGGCTCGGGGCAATGAAGTGCCCGTACTTGGACAATTTATCGACGACCACCAAAATAACGGATTTGCCCGGAGACTTGGGCAACCCATCGATGAAATCCATGGAAACGGTATCGCAGACCTGATGAGGGATCTCCAACGGTGTAAGCAATCCGGTTGGCAAGGTCGTCTCATACTTCTGGCACTGACATATGTCACATTGTCGAACAAACATCTGAATATCACGCTGCATACCCTTCCAGGAGACGTTTGCTCGTGCACGCTGAAGGGTGCGGGCGAGACCGGCATGGCCACCTGTCGGCGAGGAATGGAATTCATGCATCATAACAGTCCGCCATGCTGACTGAGAAGGAATGACCACACGGTCCCGAAAGTACAACCGGCCATTCCGAAGATGATAACCCGGGGCCGTCTCTAGTGCCCGTCGGAGAGTGTCCACAATAGGTCAGAGCTCTGAGTCGCGCTCCACCTCTTCCTGTATCTCATCCATGGAGTCTAGCAGGTGTGTAGAAATCTGAGCGAGTGTTCCCTTTGGTAAGCGGGATAAGGCATCATCAACTCGTTTGTCCCGGCCATGGCGGTAGACAATCTCATAGTCGTATCCCAGAAGTTTGGTGACCCACTTCTGTTGGAGAGGAGAGGAGATCTGCTGTTCCAAGAAGTGCTTCAAACTCTGATGGTCCGTCCGAATCTTGAAGTGTCGTCCCAGCAGATAAGGTCGCCACAAAGACACGACGTGAATGACCGCCAACATCTCTTTCTCATAAGCTGACAACCCCAATGTCCGAGGAGCCAATGCCTTGTTGTAGAAGGCTGTTGGCCGCCCTTCTTGCATCAACACAGCACCCAGACCCACTCCTGATGCGCCCGTCTCGACGACGAACTCCTTGGTGAAATCCGGAAGTGCCAACACTGGCCTAGTCTTCACAACCCGTTTGAGTGCCTGGAAAGCCGCCTCAGCCTCATCCTGCCACGAAAAAGCGTCCTTCTGCAGTAACTGGGTCAGCGGCCTGGCTCGGGATGCAGCCGTAGTCCCGCACAAAACGCCGGTAGTAGCCCGTGAGACCCAAGAAGCCCCGCAAGGCCCATATAGTCTGCGGCCGCGACCAGGAAACCATGCTCTCAATCTTCCGAGGGTCGGCTTTCACTCCTTCAGCCGAGACTAAATGGCCCAAATACTCCACCTCCTCCTGACCGACAGAACACTTCGACCGCTTGACATAGAGCTGATGCTTGCGTATCATGGAGAAGTCCTGTGCGACATGGCTCAAGTGCTATTCCCAACTAGCACTGTATATGAGGATGTCATCAAAAAAAATCAATACAAAGTGGCGAAGGAGCAGACGAAAGATCTCGTTCATATTAGCCAGGAAGGTGGACGGCCCGCCAGTCAACCCGTTGGCCATCACCAAAAATTCATAGTCACCATCATGAGTCCTGAAGGCCGTCTTGTGGACGTCTTCTTCCCGCATGAGGATTTGGTAGTAACCTGACCGAAGATCAAGTTTGGTGAACCACGTCGCCCCGTGTAGCTCGTCCAATAGTTCTTCAATCAATGGAATCAGAAACTTATCCTTCAGGGCGGCGCTGTTCAGTGCACGGTAGTCCACACAAAACCGCCACGACCCATCCTTCTTCTTGACCAGAAGGATCGGAGCCGAGAATGAGCTCGTGCTGGGCCAGATGATTCCCGCATCGAGCATCTCCCGAACGCTGCGTTCAATCTCAGCCTTTTGCATGTCCGGGTATCGGTATGGACGGATATTGGTTGGCTCCTCCCCTGTCTTGAGTACAATCTGATGATCCTGAAACCGTGATGGCGGAAGTGTGCGTGGCTCCTGAAAAACGTCAGCATACTCCTCCACAAGGGACTGCATCTGTATGGGCACCTCAGACGACCCGACCTCATCCGACCTCACCTCTAAAAGTACCCCCATCAAGCTTGTTGTCTCCCCGAGTTGCTGCATGCTTCGAAGAGATACTTCCTTTACCGCGAGGATGTGAGACCCTTCAAACAGAACTGTTTCCCCTGCTGCATGAATTCCATTGTCATCTGATCCCAATCAAAAGTGACCCGTCACAATTGCTGCAGCCACTTAACTCCCAATACTATGTCCGTGCCCCGAATGGGTAGAAGATAGACATTCGTGCATCCCATGTACCCTTGCATCCGAAGCGCCACCACTTTTAGCACACCTTCACACTGCAACTTGTTGCTGTCCGCCACCATAACCTGGAAAGCAGCTCCCGTATCAATCACATGCCCAACCCGCTGGGCCACGTCAGGATGGATGAAATTGTGCGTACTCCCACTGTCCACCAGAATAGTCACTTTCTCTTGGGTGATCCTTCCCGCAAGTCGCATAGTTAGTTGAGGAGTGCTACACCCTTCCATAGCATGTAGGGAAACCCCGAACTCGGTCAGATCCAAGTCTTCAGCGGGGAGCTGCGCGTAAGGGCTCGACTCGTCCTCCACATCTTCATGTAACATAAAGACTTGTACCTCCTGACATTTATGGCCCGTCGTGAACTTCTCGTCACACTTGAAACAAAGTCCTTTCTCCTTCCTTGCCTGTAACTCACCCCACGACAGTCGCGTCACCGTAGGCCGTCCGGCTACCGGTGGATCCCTCCTGGCAGTCGCTGGTGTAGTAGTGGGCCTCACTGTAGTACGGGACCGTTACCTGTTGAACCGCTCTTCCTGAATGCGGGCCAGACTGATGGCGTGATTCAAGCTGCGGGGCATGTACGCCTGAACCTCATCTTTTAAGTGGTCCTTCAACCCAGAGACGAAACAACTGAGTAGTGTCCTCTCTTCCCAATGCACCATATTTGCCAACTTTTTGAACTCCGTCATGTATTCCATCACGGTGCCCTTCTGACGTAACTTTTGCAAGAGGACCTCAAAGTCCTCAAACTCCAGGGGCTCGAACCGGGCGGTAAACCCGTCGACAAACTCCGCCCACGGCACATAATCTCGTCCCCGCAGGAACCACCGCGTCCACTGAAAAGCGTCGTCCTCCAAGTGGAAGGACGCCAGTTGCACCCACTGTACCTCTGGTACCTCTTGACAGCTGAAAAATAACTCCGCCTTCTGTACCCATTCCAAGGCGTCCCCTCCATTATATTGTGGGAAATTCATGTGTGTCAGCTTCGGGGGCATGTACGCCCATGGTGCGGCTTGCCCTTGCCACCCCGGTCCTTTCTCGTTCCACGTCGGCCGTCTTGGGTCCATGCCCCCAGCGTATGCGCCCGGGCAGCCTTGATGTTGCTGTCCCGGAAAGCCTTGATAGGGCTGACCCCCCCCCCCCCAAGGAACACCTGCTCCAATCCCTGTAGCACCGCCGCCTCGCGGATGGGGAAGAATCCCCGCCGTCCCGGCTCCTGGAGCCCTTCCATAGCCCGCCTGGTCGACGCCGGTCCGCGTCCAGGGCGGACGGCCTGCTCCGATGTCCTGATCCCCATACCGGACGGATCCCGTCCCCGCTGTGAGTCCGTGACCTCCCCAGCCCGCCGGCGCCGCAGCCCCGCCGCCTCCATTGCCAGTCATCCGACTCCGTTCCGAGTCTGATCGGCCGATCCCGCCGATTCCCCGCCATACGCGGCTGGGTGTCAAGCCGGTTGAGATTCCGCGGCCGGATTTGATCCTCCGCCGCTCTCCTCTTGCACCGTTGATTTCCCCTTGAGATTTTGCGCGCGCAAGACCTTGAGTTCTTCCATCCTTGAATCGATCGACTCTTCCAAGCGTTGGGTGGACGCCCTCATCTCTTCTTCAATGGAGGCCATCAAATCCGTCAATCCGGCGTAGTTTACCTCTAGAGTTTCCAAACGACTAGCCTCTTCTTGTCCGCAAGTAGCAACCATGGTGGAGGAAGGAACCTCTGATACCAAATGTTAGGAATAAGGTGGGAGAGAGAGATCTAGAGAACTAAGAAGGAGAACTATGGTTGAGAGGAGGGAAGGAGAAGATACCTGATAATCTTGCATGATAGCCCAAGAGGGGGGGGGGGGGGTCCGGGTATGTTTATACCCGGACCAAGGCTGACCAGCCAAGGGGGCCCCAATGGGGGCTGAACCGGGTGGGTTCAGCCCCCCCCGGTCGGGCCTCACTCTAGTTTAACTTAATTTGACTTACAATGTGCTGTTCCACAAATACCCCCATTGAATATATTAAAAAAATCGCTTTTTTATTTCCTCTTCCCCAACACCGACCGACGCAGACCTACTTCCCGATCTCTGCTCTCCCAGACGGAAGCTCCTACCTCCAGCGAAAGGCGCACTTCGCGGCGGAAGGCTCACTTCGCCACCTCTCACCTTCGCCGTTTCCTCGATACAGCGCCTCCTGAAGCCACGCCAGCCTCCCATCTTTCAGCCTCTTCGACGGAAACCTCGAGGGAAGCTCCGCCAGCCGCCGTTTGTGCTTCCAGGGCCATCCTAGGACTCCGGCGACCCCCTCCTGGCTCGGCTTCCGGTTGTTTCAGCGACACTCCGGCGGATTCATAGCCCCTGCGTTTTCCTTGCTTCCAGCCGGCGCCACCCCTGCGTTTTCCTCTTCCGGTAGTTTCTGCAGTTATTTGTGCCCCATTTTTTGTCCTGATTTTAGTAAAGCAGCAGTTATATTTTGCCCCCTGTTAATTCTGGCAATCAACATGTATTGATTTTGTGCCCTGTTTTTTGCCCTGATTTTAGTAAAGCAGCAGTTATATTTTGCCCAGTTAAATGATCTGTGGTTGATTTTTTTTCACTTGTAATCTATATTTTGCATTAGTTGAGTATAAATTTCAAGTCAGGATTAATGCTTTAGTTTGATTATGCACAGTTGCTTATTGTGCAGTGGTTTTTAGAAAAGCTGAGATTTTACTGGCAGTTTCCATATCTTTTAATATGTAGAACCTAAGAAATTTCATCTATTTTTGTGTTCAAAATTAGTTTTTTTTATTGGTGGTGGTTAACACATATTTTATGACTAATGTTTTTGTCCAAACTTGTGGGGGCAAAATTGCTGCTCCAAATAAGTAATGCTTTGTAACCTCTGTTCATGGCTACCTTTGTCATGTCAAATGGCCCAATAGATTTCCCCCCATATTGTTGGTGACTTGTATGCAATATGGAGAAACAATAACATACATTTTGATATGCTTGCAGCTGAAATGACCTCCAAGATTTCTTCTTATGTATAATCAAGGAGGTGACATTCACTTGTTGGTCTTTCTTTAACGCCATGTAATGTTTTGTGGAGATTGTATTTTATTGATCACCAATATGTGTTTTTACAAAGTGCATGATAGGGGAATGTTTTTTTCTTATTTAGGCAAATACATGCTATTTCAATAAATTTCAGTAGGAAGATTCCACTATATTGCAGTGAGTGTCAAAATTGTGCTGAGATCGTGTTTCTTACATAAATTTCAGTAGCATTGTGCTGTTCTTACATAAATTTCAGTAGCATTGTGCTGTTCTTACATAAATTTCAGTAGGAAGATTCCACTATATTGCGGTCGGGCCCTACTCCAGTTAATAACAGAGATGGAATGGCTGCATCAATTTTCCGTACATGTTGACAAACTGCTGCGAATATACTAGCATGTACACGACGAATCTTACTCTGCATTTGCCGCACAAGTGGTTATACTCCAGATAATGATGCCTCTGAATTTTTGGGAGCAAAAAAATTCTTTTTGAGCAGTAATGAGAATGCTTATGAGAGATTATATTAAAAACTTTAGAAATCTAGACTTATTTATGATTGACATTAAACAACCATCAAGAACTATAATTATTCTCGTTTTTTAAGTAATTACTTTGTGAAATTAGATCATGCTAAAGTGACTAATATATATCCCAAAGATGCGGAAGCATCACCTTGCGGTGTTGATGGCATGACCAAGTTGACGTATAAACATGAACCAGGTGTGTTACATAATTTACGTTCAAGATATGACATGAACGAGATCTATGTAAGTTGGTTTTGAGGCGTAAATCTCAATTATGATACCTTGCTTTATTTTTATTAGTCACATTGTTTCAAATTGGTCTATGTCAGTTATTATTGTGTCTGAAAAATGTATTCATGCTATGATTTCTATTTATTGACGCATGATTTTACCTGGTTTAGTATACTTTCAGATCATTCCTATCACAAATTTGGATCCTTAAGTTCTTATATTTCAGTGAATTATCTGGATTCTAGATCGATTTCTTTCTTCATAAACATGTCTATTTTGTGAACTTTAATTTTCATTGTTAATTAAATTTTATCAAGAAGGATCTACCAAAGTAAATATATTTATTTTACTATGCCTATGATGTATAGAACCTTTCAACGAGATAGTGCTTTTTCATTGTTCAATTAAGATTTGTTTTTCCGGAGTACCAAAAGCAAGCATGACGTCGTTATGAACATAAAGGCCCAAAGTATGGAACCCCAGAAAAAGGCTGGCCCAACTTAAATGAGATATTATAGCTTTTTATGATCTAACATTCTTACCAATACATTATCCTCATTCTGTTCCGGATTATAATCCCTTATGAAGAATATAGCCCCATGAGCAAAGGCTCCTGTCATGATAAAACCAGCGATGTATTGGTGATGAGTATATAGCGCAGCTTGAGTGGTAAAGTCTTGTGCTATGAATGCATAAGCAGGTAAAGAGTACATGTGTTGAGCTACTAAGGAAGTAATAACCCCCAAAGAGGCTAGAGCATGACGTCGTTATGAACCAAGTATGAAACAAGTATGAATGAGAAAGGAGGACAATTTCATAAACACACTAAAATAATTGCAATACAGCTCATGATGATTTCTTGTGGTTTGTCCAAAAAAGATTGAATGTGTGAAATGTAACCAATACAATTTTAGGGTTGTAGTAAAAAAGTGCAAAAAATGAACCGCGGGCTCAAACCGCATTTTTCGAACAGTTTTGCGGATAAAGCTCGGGGTTTAAGCTCTGAGAACGGCTTTGTGAACCATGCATTCCTTGTGAATTTGGTGGCAGCTCTTCTCCACGAGGTCCCGCAACCTCTCGAGGTTCATCGACCATAAATTCAGAACCGCGTTGCTGTCTTTGGCTGTCTGAAAGCATACGACTCCCATCAGTCTGTCAATCTTCGCGATCAGCGAGCTGACTACCACCATCTCGGAGAGATACTTCTCGGTTTCCTGTGGAACCAAAATAAAAATGGATAAATAAGATCAGGAGAAAAAATTCAAACTTAGGTTGAGAGAGAAATGCAGGTTGCTGAAGAAGAAAGTCGATTGTTATTCCTAGATCATAAATGTCTATCCGCAGATCAATTTTTTGTTATCCGCAGACTAATTTTAAACTTGAACAGACAATGACTTTGTTCTCCCGAGCAGGGCCCAACAACAAAGGAGCATCTCCGACAACCTTCTGAGCACTTCAATGTGTGCACGGATCGTGATTCATAAAATGAATGCGCGGATAGAGACCGAGTTGAGGAAGAAGGTTTCTTCGCTGTCCATGCTAGAGAGGAAAGTTTATCAATATCCCTCGGAAACGCACTAAAACGTAATGAGATCAGCTTCTCAAAAAAATTATAGACAAGAAGCCCTGCCCTACAAGGAGAAATTCACAAATCACACTTCACCATGTGCACATGATTAAATTTAAAGTATAATTTAAGCGTCTGCTGCTGAAAGAAAGTTGTGCCCCTTCCAACGTGATCATAGACATGACATAGCAAAGTATCTCCTCGGTCTAATAAAGTCACCATTAAATGTTAAAAGTTGAAGGATGTCCTGGTTAACCCGAACAATGACGAAAAAATATCTAAAAATTGAAGGTATACCCTCGTGGAGGAAATCTCACCATGTCGTCAACAAGTCAAAGTTCTGTATCCTCACTCATAGAGAATACTTTTATCATTTGCATAATAAATACAATTCACTGATCAAAAGATTGAAGGTTTAACAAATAAATCACAGAATAGACCAAGCCTCGGGCATCTACCATTATACCAACAATGATTGGCCATACAATCGCTCTTCATAATGGAAAGGAACATTTACCTATTTATATAACAGATCTTATGGACGGTCACAAATTGGGAGAATTCGCACCTACTCTCACTTTCGTGAGACATGCGAGAAACGATAATAAATCTCGTCGTTAGTCGTTCTGCTAAGTATTGTCATGTGAAAAGTCTCAGAGTCTTTATCTTAGAGTAAGAGTATAGGTATAGTATTTTATTTTTATAGTATACTAAGACTTAGACTTTTCTTACTTATCTTATACTATACTTCACCTAGACACTTATCATTCATTGGCAGGGGAGAACTTTCTTTTATGATAAAAAACGAAAATTTGGAGAAATCGGATTCGGATAAAGAAGCAAAAGTGTTAGCTAAACATATACGTATGTCTGTTTTCAAAGCACGAAGAGTAATTGATCAGATTCGCGGACGTTCTTATGAATAAGAGAATACGGACGTTCTTTTTTGATTACCTTCCTCGCGTATGTATAAGACCAAATATATGTCTTTCATTGTTAATCCTAATAGAAATAGTGATAGTGGGTTTCTATAGAACCTTATTCTATACTAATAAACTAATAATATACTATTTTTATTCTATACTAATAATATACTACTTATTCTATACTAATAATATACTATAATATACTAATAGTAGATAAGATATAAGATAATAGTCAGATGTGATATAAATAAAAAAGGAATGTGATGAATCACTTGATATGTCAGTATCTAGACGTACGTATTAGGTATATAAGATTATCCTTTCTGTCATTTCGATTTTTTGGAAACGACTCGATTCCAAGCAGGTCAATTCTAATTTGGCTACTCAGTTATCGCGAGCGGGAAGAAGACCGATGAAAATAAGTTCTCCCAAACAAAGCCTAATTCTCGTGCAGCTGTTTGAACAGAGCGCGCACGACGTCGGTCTTGTTCAAATGACATACGACTTGTACACGTCCCGTTCTGGCAGTGCTGATGCCGCCAAGGTGATTCGTTGTGCCCGAACGACTCGATACATGCGTCAAGCCGCGCTATATCGTGGTCACGTGTCGTGGTATTTGGAAATGCGCGCTCGGGATGTCGTACTCTGGCAATCGTCGTCGTCTCAGGATCTGACAGTGTTTCCCGATTTTCCGTCGTTCTTTCAGCATTGCAACGGGTACAATGACACTCTCGGTCCAGTGGAATCGACGCTGACAGGCCTGGTCAACGACTGCATTGCTCGCCAACTCCCGTTCTTCAACCGAATGGAAGGCGCCATCACCGGGACTCATCTCTCGGCCGACCATCATCACAACGTGCCGGGACGCATGAAATTAACAGATGAGTTCAACGGCAGGAAATTCGCCCCCGTTGCTGGATTGCACTCCGTCATGAACGAGCGCCAACAAATCCTCTCCCATCAATTCACAAGCACGACGGGCAATGCGGAACGTCGATCAGTTTGTCGGGGTTTGCTTAGACGGTACAACACTTACGGTATTGATACTTCGCTGCTCATCATGTACCTGGACAAGTGTTGCGATGATCGAGAATGGCTGGAAGAGTTTGAGAACATCATTGTTCTCCTCGATAATCATCACCTGATCACAAGGTACCGGGACAATTCGAACAGCACGGATCGTGCTCGGCATGAACAATTCATGTCTGTCGTGGCCGAAATCATTGTTGGCACTGGACAAGCTCCGATGCGGGAAGGCTCCATCATTGAGGCTGAATTGGATGCACTGTTGGATCGCATTAAAAAGTGGGAAATCGAGAATGATGTGCCCCCATCCAAGCGCATCGTGACGAGCAAACTTCTCGCTTGCCACGAGACACAGAAAAAACACATCAGAAATTGCTTAACGCCGCCCACATCCGCGTTGACTACCGTCGTGGATCGCTTCTTTCGTTCGAGTCTGCGCCGTGGATCAGGGAAGAATGAAAACTTGTGGCGTCATGGACGAGCTATTTGCCCGGAGACCATATCCCTAGAAGGAGGGAACTTGCTGCTACATGCCGTTGTCGCTCAAATCAACTTTCGAGGCGAACTCCAATTTGATCCTCGCTGGGCGTATTTGCCAATCTCTGGGATGCATATCATTCTCACTCAATATCTCGCACTGTTTCCGACTGATGGCATCACTCCCTCGCCTATGTCTCTGTCGACGATGTTTCACTTATTACCTCTCTCGATTGATGATTGCAACGACGAATTTGGATTGACGACAGCGTTTGGACAATCCCTTCCTCAATTGCCCGAAATTCCTGCAGGGCAACTGAAATCGCTTGGAGTGATCGCAGAATCAATCGCCGATAATGCAATTTGGTCGAGTCACACGTTCGATGCGATTGTGCACGATGCCCTTGATGTTGTCGCTGCTGTTGTCGAGCGGGCTCACGATGATCATCGTATCGTTGAAGAAGATAATGATGCACCGCGGGACGATGGTGATCTGAACCATGCTGACGACGCTGCTCCGTTGATTGGCTCTGAATCTGGCGTCAAATTCAGCAACATGCCTCATTCCATTCAGTCCAATCGCAAGCGCCGCAAGCCAGGACCAACATCGCATGAGTGCAGCTCTTCATCAAGTCACCACAAAAAAACATCGCAGCCTCAACGCATCGGGCAATGAACGTCAGTCGGCATTACAAGGGCTTAATCTATGGAAAGCTGTCATGAGCACTTCACCAATGATCAACCCCTTGGAGCGTCGCTTGCTCCGAACGATTGCAATCAAATTTCTTCTACCCGATGAACTTCAGGATCTGAAGGATTTCCCTGTTGAATCTTTGCATCTTCCACAATTGCACCGAATCTGGTCTGTTCTAGTCTCGACTCTGCGTAGCACCAATTTCGCTTTCAAACGGTTCATTCGGCCGAAATCGGAACAGGTCCTAAAACAACACTTGGAGGATATGGTTGCCCAGGCCCGATTCAGATTGCCCATTCAACGAGCAGCGCCCAAACGCAACATCATTACTGCCCTGAGTCAAGCCGCGTCAGTGATTGCTCCATTGCGGTCGCCCCCTGTTGACAGTTTCAACATTGTGCAGTTGGAAGAGACCGTGACGACGACTACAACTCGAATCGTCACATTGGCAACCAACGCCAGTCACAGTTTACATCAACCCCGTGTATCGGATCTGCAATCTGCGCCCGAACAACTCATTGAAGGGTCATCAGACGATATCATTGATCAACTAGTTCAGCAAGAGATTGATGATGGACATGCCGACAACATTCATTGGACCAAAGTGATCGCCCCCGCGTACGCCCGCATTGCTTCCCGTCGTGATGATTTGGTCGAGATGACCCACAAGGAGATCCAGAATCGTTGGGAGTATCTTGCACGCCTTAAGAAGCGTGTGTCATCAACCACATCAGCACGACCAAGTTGTCATTCTCGTTTGCAATTGCATTCCGAGGCTGCCCAGTAGCACGACGATCCGGGCTTCCTAAATATTTCGTCGTCAACATCGGCCGAACCATCAGTTCCAGCTGCATCTCCGACCACCCGGAATTCAAGTCAACCGACCTCTTCTACAGTCATTACGACGGCGGTGGAACCTGTTGTGGCCAACACGTCTGTTGTCAGCGAGATTGGTTTGCGTCCGCCATTCATGGTCGATCATCAGTTGCCTGCTTTGGATCAGATATTGGCGGCCACCGTTCCTTCCCCATCTGCAGGGGAGCCATTTTCCCAAGCGGAGAAGGAGCTGCTCAATTACTTGCTGACCAGCCCAGGAGAGCGCTCCCATGTGAAATCATCGACTGGTGATCAAACGTCTTGGAAGAGTCTGGCCAGACGTTTCTTGTACTGGGCGCGAGTCGCGCGGGTATTGGGGATGAACCAGTTTCGAGCCCGATCTGATGGGCAGCTCAAGCAAAAGGTCAAGGATGATAACAAAAAAAAGAGCTGATAGCAGGTAGACAATACTTGGCTTTTGGTTTCATTTCCATCTTAAGAATTTTTCTTCTCAATTATTTGAATTTTCCTTCTTTTAATCTCACTAGGCTTGTTGAGGTGGCTCTGCTTGCTTGCACTTTTTGCTCGTCTACCTGGTCCCCTTGTTGCATAGGTCATACTTGCATTCACTGTCACTCTATAGGTGCAGAAATCCTAGCCAGTGTTTAGAAGTTAAACCATTGTCTTAGGAGTGTAAATGTTCTGCCTTCAGATCCATTTGTCGAGGCTAATGCGGACAATGCTGGTGCTGGGTCAAAGGAGTACGTGCACATTCGCGTTCAGCAGCGTAATGGGAGGAAGAGCCTGACCACGGTGCAGGGCCTGAAGAAAGCATTTAGTAAAACCAAGATCCTTAAAGACTTGAAGAAAGAATTTTGCTGCAATGGTACTGTTGTCGAGGATCCAGAGCTTGGTCAGGTATCCTTCGTTCATGATTTTTCTCCCAAGTTCTCACCGCATATGTCATTCAACTCCTCTTCAATATCGTCTTCTGCAGGTCATTCAACTCCAAGGTGACCAAAGGAAGAATGTGTCCACCTTCCTCATCCAGGTACTTTACACTCATATAATTTCTCATGGTTTTGATGGACGTATATTTATGATTATTTATCTGTTCTTCTGGTGTTTGTATGTGCAGGCTGGCATTGTGAAGGAGCAAATCAAGATTCATGGTTTCTGAGTAGCTCGGTTCTTCCGGTGAATGCTGCTTAGGAGGTCAACCGTCTATTTATAAGAACTATCCGTGCTATATTCCTGCCCATATATGTATTTTATTGTCGCGTGTGTCCTCCGGCCGTATCGTTGTTGGGGCGGCGGTTTTCTGATATCTAGGACAACCAGAATAAATGTCGAACTTGGATGCTTGCTATACTACTAATAATTCAACTCTCTGGGTTTCTCCATGTTTTCATATATATATTGATTGTTGTGCTTGTGTTTTTTTTTTGAGTTGTTTTCTGAAAATTCTCATTGCCATGACTCTTTTGCTCCGTTTGGGGGGATTTATTTTCACCGGTCAAGCGGTGATGACCGCATGTACGGTGTACCGGTACACATGCGGTCGTCACCGCTTGACTGGTGAAAATAAGTCCTCCCAAATGGAGCCTTAATCTCTTGAAAGGCATCTGCAATTTGAAATAGATCATTCCCAAAATCTCTATGAACAATGCACCAAAATTTTGTATTAAGGTACCTCATATCTTTACATTTTTTTTGTCACGAGTCCAGCTTTCATTTTTTAAATTTTGTTGACCTTTGAAGTTAAGCTATTTGAATGAATTAAATTTTGTCGGCACGTAATAGATTAGTTTGTCCTTCAATTTTTTTTAATTGCACTCAAAATAGGTCTGCGGGCATATTTAAAATAGGTTTTCCCTTAACAATCACCTTATTTTTTTTCCGGCAGGGTGTCTTAGTATTTCATGCAAGCGTGTCTTTGTATTTGCATAGATGATTGGATATGGATGATTTTTTTTATATACAGTACATATTTGTATATGAGATAGCCACTCACTGAATATTCTTTTTAACCCGAGCAAGTAGTTTACTTTAGAAAATGTTTTATATATAAAAGATTTGTAGAAAGTGTTAGGTCGTGTGATTGTTCCTTGAAGCACTTGTTAGTATTGGGTTCCATTGTGGGTGGCCTTGATGATAATCATGGTGATAGTGGTAGAAAGGTAAAGTGAAGAAGGAGAAAAGTGAGGCTCCAATTGGTGTGGCGGCGGCCGTTACAAATGTGGTAATTATGAAGCCTTGTTCATGAACGCCCGACCTCGTCTAAGGATTTTCTTCCAATTTTTATGTTCAAAACTTGTTTTTTTTTGTTTTTGAAGGCGGGCATAACCGTTGTTGTGTCAAACATATATTTTATGACTGCTTTTGTCAAAACTCACCGGAGCAAAAAAAACGGCACCCCGAGGTTGCTTGGAAAAAGAATTCTCTTCAATTGGAGTGAAATAGATGGTATTCATTTCACGGTTCAGATCAATTTCTTACTGATCCGATGTGCTCATTAATCTCATTCTTTTATATTTTTTATTTAATCAAAAAAATTTATTTCATTAGATCAAATGAAAATGCATCCTTACTATGAACCTGAGGTCCTAAGTGGAGAGAATTCTGAGCCACATGCTTATGGAAAGAAGAGGCAAGTTTTTAATATTAATAAATATGACTATGCTGCATAGGGTCAATGGACTCGGTCCCATGTGGCCGCGACACTCTTACCAGTTACCATAACATTTTTCTGCTTTTAATTTATATAGATTGAATTGTAGTCACCAAAATGTATTTGCTCCTAAGTTAACTATATTATCACCTAAATATAAAAGAGAGTGAATGGGAAATGTACAACAGGAGAGTGAAAGTAAATGTAATATTGATTAATTAATTTAGGTAAATGTTATGTGCATGCAAATCAATTTGTTATGTGCAATTCATTTTTTAGATAGTGCACTTATAAGTTTTTGGTCCAAACAAAATTCATTTGCACGTATCCAAAGCCGCTTTGCATGTAACAATTACCTTAATTTACACCTAAGCTTGATGTTCGCCTTGCATCACACACTTTGTTTGTAGTTTTCTCACACCTAACAAATTCTAATCTTTGGTTCACGTCAAGGAAATTAAACTCAGGGAATTAAACTCGGTAATATAAAGTTTCCTCCCCCTCTTTATTTTTTCTTCCTTTTTCTCTTTCTCCCTCTCCCCCCCCTTTCCTTCTCCTCCCCCCCTTTTTCTCTCTTCCCTCCCCCCTCCCCCCCTTTTTCCCCCCTCATACCGGAGTGGAGCCCGGCGGCCCCCCCCCCCCGATTCGCCATTTAGATAGTGGGGGATGAACCGGTTGGTTCAGCCCCGTTGTTGCCTTCAGAGCCTTTGCGTCGTCGTGTGTATTGACGCCCAAATAAGCGAGAGCGGGCGCCGTCCGGAGGTGTAACAGATTCTATGACAGTGACGGTTTTTTGTTCAAACTCACTGGAGCAATCCAATTAATCAACGGAAGCCTATGTTGATTAATCCAAGTTGTTACATCGATATTTCACTTGCCGGCATCCTCCTCTTTCAAGACTTCTTATAGCACTTGGGCTTGTATGGTTTATATGCTTTTAATTTTTATTTAGCCAACCTTTATTTTGATTGTAATCTTTGTTTTGTACTGGTCTGATTTAAATGCCCATGGTTACATTACTCCCATATATGCCAATATATAATCTTTTGGTTATTGGTTCCAAATGAACAGATTGAACTTCCTCATTGGTCTGATATTGTGAAGACTGGAAGATTCAAGGAAGGAGCTTGCTCCCTATGACCCAGACTGGTACTATATTAGAGCCGGTAATCAACCTCACATTTCGTTTTCATAACAGACAAAAATTGTTACCATTTCTCTGTTAACATTATTGATTACATCATCCAAGTCGCAGCCATAAGAACCGTGTTTATTCTCTGTGACAGCTTCCATGGCGAGGAAGATCTATCTGAGACAGGGCATTGGAGTTGGCCGCTTCCAGAGGATCTATGGTGGCCGCAAGAGAAATGGCAGCAGGCCCCCTCATTTCTGCAAGAGTAGTGGCTCAATGGCACGCCACATCCTCCAGCAGCTCGAAAAGATGAATATCATCGAAGCCCATGAGAAGGGGTCAGTGTTCTCAGTCTTCGGCGAACATTCAATATGTTTTTTTATTACTCCTTTTCACCGTATAGTGAGTATGTATGCAATCAATACAATCATATGCTTGTATGATTTATCTTGAATCATTGAAATGTCGACGGAAGTCGCTGACAGTATACTTTTTTTTTCCTGCAGGGGAAGGAAGATAACTTCTCAGGGCTGTAGGGATCTCGATCAAGTCGCAGGCCGTGGCGTCGGTGTTGTGGCATGAGTGCTCTAGCGGTTCCGCGGCTGGCCAGTTATTAGATTCTGAAATTTATGTTCTGCAAATTTTTCTTATGTCATTTTGTTGTTTTCTAAACATAATTTGAAGACTCCGTTGTTTCTCAGTTTTTGGCCTTTGAAGTTTGTTCTGCTCCCCCTCAGTTTTGCTTGCTTGAATCAGCCCGGATTAAGAATCAATTCAACATTTTTTGACTGCTTTGGTTTTGTTCAATGCTTTGCTTGTATATCTTGAATTGCTAGCCAGGCGTAGAAATGCTATCCATCTTGTAGTCCTATTAAACATTTATTTTTCTAATCCACTTATAAATTATATATATTTATATTTTGATACTAAAGAAATCTTATTCAACAAACTTTATTTTTTCCCACTCTAATTATTAAAATCTATATATAATAATATGAGCATGCACGAGACTCTGCCTTTATCTCTAATTGTGTTCATGGCAGAGCTCTGCTCATTCGAGAGCATGTTTTTTAATATAAAATATTTATAACATTTTGAAAAATTGTAATAGAGAGGAAAAATTGTAAAGTTAAATATAGATTTTAAAAATTTTATGATAGGAGAAAAATTAAATTGAAAAAAATTGAATGTTGGTATTTTTATCTTTTAATATGGTAGTATTGATTATTAACAAGTAGTCTTAGATTGAAGCATTTGAGCCGAGAATTAAAAAAAATGCGTCCTTCCTCCTTCCTCCTTCCTCTCACTGAAGTCGCCCGTCTCCTTCCTACCACAAAGGCCGCCCGCCTCCTCCCTCCTGCTCAAGCTGCCAACCTCCTTCCTTCCGTTGAAGCCTCCTGTCTTCTTTCTCCCGCAGAAAACAGACTTTTTTGCCCACGGCTCACCCACTCGCCATGGCGTTTGTGTAAATCTAAAACTTGTGAATGCGCTGACATTAATCCCCACAAGAGTTTTGGCCAGTATCCTAAACAGTTTATGTTCCCTCACAATCAGTTTTGAGAATGAAGAGAATTGAAGAAAAGTAGAAGAATCGAAATAGAGGGAAACCAGGATAGCCGCCCGTTCCCCCCATTCTCCTTCGTGATGCAAAGAGAGTAAAGGGCGGTGCATGCGTCCTTCTTAGCCCGCCGATTTGACGAAGAGTGAAGAGATGCGGGATGGCACCGGCGAGGAAGGAGGATGGAGGCGGGCAAGCCACAAATCAGATTGCAGAAAATATTTCGAGTTACGATTAATATTGAGGTGCAACAAGACAAAAAAAAAGAGATATAATTAAGGCTCCGTTTGGACTTATTAAGGTCTAATTCATGCGGTTGTAAGCACTTCATTGGTGAAAATAAATCCCATAAAAGGAGCAAATAATTTTGGGAGTTGTTAGGGGCACTACAATTTTGGATAGGCGCACCGCACTTTATTCAAATTTTTCACGCTTTTTAGAAATATGCTTTGTACATGCATTTTTAGGAAAGGTGTTCAACACGAAAGTTGTAGATCTCGACGAGATCTACAACTTTTGTGTTGAACACTTTTCCTAAAAATGCATGTACAAGACGTGTTTTGGAAATACGTCAAGATTTCGCGTCTTTCTAGAAATACGCGTTGTACATGCATTTTTAGGAAAAGTGTTGAACACGAAAGTTGTAGATCTCGTCGAGATCTACAACTTTCGTGTTGAACACTTTTTCTAAAAAAATATGTACAAAACGTATTTCCAAAAAACATGAAAAATTAAGTGAAAGTGCGGTACACCTAGCCAAAACTACGGTGCCCTTAATAACTCCCTAAATTAATTGGAGTAAAATCAATGTTTAAAAATTAGTTTTTCAATTTTTTATTGGGTGTGAGATGTAACTGGTTAGAGACTTTTTTTCTATCGATTTGCTTGGATCTGGGATTTAAATAGATGGTATGCTATTTAATGAGAGAAGCACCTCTTCCTTCTCTGCAAGTCCAGATATTTTCGTTCCTCTTCCCCGTTAAGCCAAGTACCAAGAGACCCGTTTCTCTCATCTTCCATCGCCAACTTTCAAGAGGTAATTCATCTTCCAATCT
This sequence comes from Platanthera guangdongensis, assembly GCA_039583875.1. Taxonomy (NCBI): domain Eukaryota; kingdom Viridiplantae; phylum Streptophyta; class Magnoliopsida; order Asparagales; family Orchidaceae; genus Platanthera; species Platanthera guangdongensis. Next base: position 161,596,957 of record CM077160.1, on the reverse strand, counting down.
AGATCTCTGCGATTAGGATTTTTTTTCCCGATGAATGGTGAGAAGTTTCGGTCGAGTGAGAGGGTTGGATAAAATGTGAAATCATTTCCCCTTTCTAACCAGATCTGGATCCCCCCCATTCGATTTATTGTCATTGCCTTGTGATTAACTTTGATTGTGGATTTGTAGATCTGTTATGATATTACACTTGTTTGGTCATGGATCTGGGCGCGGGATTTCTTTGTAACTGTAGTACGTCCATGCTTAATTAGCGGATCTGTTTATTCCTTGTTCCTCAGTTTGATTTTAATTCAATCGAATTTTGGCGTGATTCCTCATGTTTTTAAGAACTATTTCATGATTTTGTTTGCCCAGATCCATGGTTTTTTTAGTTTCTTACACCATCTTACCAGCTAGCCCTAATCTTCCAATTTTTTCTGTGAATCAAAATTTTCTTTTCTTCCGCATACATTTATATTGATCTGAATTATCACAGTATTTTATGTTTAATCCCTATGATTAGTATTCTCGAATGCTTCTTCTACATGTCATACCATCCAAATTTGGATTTCACACAAATTCATGAAATTATGATCCTATTTTTTCTTAATTTCTTGGTAAGAATGAGAGTAAATGACATGGGCATATGATCAAATGATCCTGATTTTGTTCTTTCTTGTTGATTTCTCTTCAGCAGGAACAGCAGAATGGTGAAAATCTGCTGCATTGGTGCCGGCTATGTGGGAGGCCCAACTATGGCTGTCATTGCACTCAAGTGCCCGGCCGTCGAGGTTGTTGTCGTGGATATCTCGGTTGCACGCATCAATGCCTGGAACAGCGACCAACTCCCCATCTACGAGCCTGGCCTCGACGATGTCGTGAGGCAGTGCAGGGGGAAGAACCTCTTCTTCAGCACGGACGTTGAGAAGCACGTCTTCGAGGCAGATATCATCTTCGTCTCCGTGAACACGCCGACGAAGACCAGCGGCCTTGGAGCCGGAAAGGCCGCCGACCTTACTTATTGGGAGAGCGCAGCCCGCATGATCGCCGACGTTTCCAAGTCCGACAAGATCGTGGTCGAGAAATCCACGGTCCCCGTCAAGACCGCAGAGGCCATCGAGAAGATCCTCACCCACAACAGCAAGGGTATCAACTATCAGATCCTATCCAACCCTGAGTTTCTCGCCGAAGGCACGGCAATACAGGATCTGTTCAATCCAGACCGCGTGCTCATCGGTGGCCGGAAGACCCCCGAAGGCCAAAAGGCCGTGCAGGCGCTGAAGGCAGTGTATACCCAGTGGGTTCCGGAGGATCGCGTCATCACCACCAATCTGTGGTCGGCAGAGTTGACGAAGCTCGCCGCCAATGCCATCTTAGCGAAGAGGATTTCTTCGATTAACTCTATTTCGGCCCTCTGCGAAGCCACCGGCGCCAACATCACCGAGGTCGCATATTCTGTCGGAAAGGACTCCAGGATCGGTCCCAAGTTCTTGAATGCTAGTGTCGGATTCGGCGGCTCCTGCTTCCAGAAGGACATCCTGAACCTCGTCTACATCTGCGAGTGCTACGGCTTCCTCGAGGCTGCCAACTACTGGAAGACGGTCATCAAGATCAACGACTATCAGAAGAGCCGGTTCGTGAACCGGGTCGTTGCCTCCATGTTCAACACACTCTCCGGAAAGAAAATTGCCGTTCTCGGCTTTGCCTTCAAGAAAGACACAGGCGACACGAGGGAGACTCCGGCGATCGACGTCTGCAAGGGCTTGCTCGCGGATAAGGCATCGATCAGCATCTACGATCCGCAAGTAACCGAGGATCAGATTCAGCGCGATCTCACGATGAACAAGTTCGATTGGGACCATCCGATTCACCTGCAACCGATGAGCCCAACGACAGTCAAAAAAGTCTCCGTCACCTGGGATGCGTACGAAGCAACCAAGGGTGCCCATGGGATCTGCATTCTAACGGAATGGGATGAGTTCAAGGGATTGGACTACCAAAAGATCTACGACAACATGCAGAAGCCCGCCTTTCTGTTCGACGGGCGCAACGTGGTTGATGTCGAGAAGCTGAGGGAGATAGGGTTTGTGGTGTATTCCATCGGAAAGCCTCTTGATACCTGGCTCGGGGTCATGCCGGCGGTGGTCTGAGGACTCGTTGAGAAGAGGAAGAAAGTGCGGGACTTGAAGACACTACAGATATATTAATTATTATAGGGAATACTTGATTACAGCTATTCTGCAGTAATCTTCTTGACTGTTGCTTACATGTTAAGTGTCCATTTCCCCAACTTTCCATAGAAAGCTGGGCTATACTTTGTTATGAGATCCTATCAGTTGTTCACTATTTTTTTTTTCTTACTGAAAGTTTGATGAGATGAATGTACACCCGGTGGTACAATTAATGGCCACTTTCTGCTAAGCTGTGTGCCAACACTAGGCCTTTTTCATATTTCTTAAACGCTCTTCTGCTCTGCTGGAATGTTATCCATTTTATTTATCCTGGCAAAGAGAGTTCTCCCTTGTGATTCAACCATATTCCATTAGATAAATATATAAAGTATGCATTGTTTGTATTGCATTGTGTATATGAGAAATACTTAATGTGAGCAGCTTGAGATCCTTATAATAAATGGAGCACTTAAAAAATATTTGAGTCCTAGCTAAGAAGTGGTGGTTTTTTTCCCGCACTCAAATAAATTCCCATTATTACATGCAGGCGAGGAACACATGCATGCAGCTTTATGAGTGTAATTATACAGTATTAGGTTGCAAATAATACTTGCCAACTATGACTAATTCCAGTGGGTAGTGCCTTGCAAATCTTGAGTCCTACATATCTCTTATTTCATTTGTATTTGGACAATGTTTTGTTTGGTTCTTTAGTGGATCTGTATTCTCTTAGCTGGTGGTCTGGGTTACAGGAATAAAGCTGGTGGGGGTTTGTTAATTGAAGCACTAGCATTGCACTTTTTACTTTTGCTGGTAGGAAGATGAAGGAAGGTAATGAAGGGAAGCAGCAAGCACTTCTTTTATATTTCATTCTATAAAAAAACAGTTGTTACTTTCATTTTGGCACCCTGTATTTATATATTATATTGTTTTATCTAGATAAGATATTGCTGCTCTCCTAAGTCTATTTTTGCAGTCGTCTTTTTGAGTCTTATGCTCTGGGTGTATCTCGAAGGTGTAGTCCCTAAGGAACTCCATCCACCTCCTCTATCATATATTCAGATCTTTCTGATTCAATAGATATTTTAGGCTTTTTTGATCTGTAAATATCAATCTTCACTCCATACAAGTAATGCCGTCACAGCTTAAGAGCGAATATCACGACTGACAATTTCAAGTCGTGAACCCGATAATTCCTCTCATGCATTTGGCTGGCGAGAGCCATAAACTATAACCTGACCAAACTGAAGAAGAACGCAACCCAACCTGCTTCCCGAGACATCATTATAAATCTTATAGCCTTATGTACTACATGACGAACATAAAATAGGCGTCGTGGTAAGACGACTCTTTAACCCTTCAAAATCTCGCGCGCACGACGACGTCCAGACGAACTTCTTATCTTTCCTTGTCAAAGTAGTGAGAGGTAGAGCTATCCGCGAGAAGTTCTCTATGAAGCGCCTATAATAGCCAACAAGTACAAGGAAACTCCGACTTCCGCCATAGTAGTCAAAATAGGCCACTCCTGTATTGCCACAACTTTCGTCGGATTCACATCAATACCCTCTCTACTAACCACGTGACCAAGGAATGCTACCGAGGCTAGCCAAAACTCACACTTAAAGAACTTGACATAAAACCGATTCCTCCTCAGAGTATGCAAAACAAGTCACAAATGGTTCACATGATTTTCTTCTGACTGAGAGTACACCAGTATATCATCTATAAAGACTATCACAAACCGGTCCAAGTACTCTCGAAAGATCCCGTGCATCAGATTCATGAATACTGATGACGCATTTATGAGCCCAAACGACATCACAGTAAACTCATAATGCCCATAACACGTACCAAATGCCGTATTGGGAATATTACTTTTCCTGATCCTCAACTGTTAGTAACCGGACTTCAATTCCAGCTTTGAGCACATAGTTGATCCAACTAGCTGATCGAACAAATCATCATTTCTTGGAATCAGATATTTGTTCATCTCTGTCAGCTTATTCGGTTCTCGGTATTCAATGCATAGACGCAAGCTTCCGTCTTTTCTTTTTCGCAAAAAGGTCTGATGCACTCCAAGGTGACATACTTGGACAAATATAGTTTTGCTCTAGTAACTCCTGTAACTGAACCTTTAATTCTGTCATCTCCTTTGACGTTACTCGGTACGGTGAGCGTGACACATGTTTTGCACATAACACAAACTCAATAGTGAAGTCGATCTCTCGCTGAGGTGGAACTCCAGAGAGATCTTTATGAAACACATCCGCATAATCCAATACAATAGGAACATCACCCAAACTAGGCTTAGGCTCTGAAGCCTCCAATAGGGTGAAGAATAACTCCGCGTCTTTCTGAACCGCTTTGACTACTTAGATATCCTGCTCGATTCTTGCATACCAGCAAACTTAATCTCACGTTCATTGTTTAACCCCAATGTGACTTCCTTCGAATTGCAATCAATGCATGCACGCTGCACCGAAATTCAGTTCATGCCAAAGGTCACATCAAACTCTGATATCGACAGCATAACCATTGAAGCCAAAATTTGACTTCGACAAACGTTCAAAAAATAGGGGCGTAGCCAACACCTACTCGTCCCAAGCTCCGACCTCCGATTGATCGTGAAGGACTAAAAACTGACCCAAAGCCGCAACAGGGAGGTCCCACCGTATACCCGGAAGATCTCTGAGTGCTTCCCCTCCAAAGCCAAAAGCTGGGCTTGGAGCTCCTCATAAAGCACAGAAAAATCCTTTCTAAGTCCCGGGAAAAATAGATTCAAGTGCTTCTGAAGAACCTCTATGCGACTATTTATAGTTTTCTGAGTTTGAAATGCCAATAAACAAACTGAACTGTCATGAAATTACCAAAATACCCCTGGTTGGGTCTGCCAACAGCTAAACTCCGCTGTTCTGAAGAGTTATATGCAGACCACTCATGGCAAAAGGGTAAAAATACCCGGGGTAGAATAGTAAAATCTCCCGCTGGTATAGAAATGTGGAAACAACCTCTTTTCTATACGGCGAGTGGGGGAGCACCCATCGGCGAGACGAGCCCCCCTGCTCGTCTCGCATGCATCCTTTGCTATGAGGCCTTCTCGCCGATAAAAGCCTTCTCGCGCCCCCAAGTGGGGCATCTCGCACATTGCAGAGACAATCCGTCTCGCCACCTGCAAGTGGACCCCATGATCTCACTCGTCCATCAATTCCTCTCGCCATCTCGACTGTTCGCGTCATGACGGCCTCTCGCGAGCCCGAGGTTGTACAATAACAGCTTCCAAGTCAAACTCATGACGTCCTATCCGCACCTTAACACAACAAACTCTATTAACAAGACATTTAATTTGTTTGTCGACATGAACGAAGACATTCCAATATGAAAAATGAAGTTCTCAGACAGAAATGAATAAGAAGCTCCTGTGTCAAACAGTGATATTGCCGGATAGTATAAAATTAAGACAAAGCCTAATACAAACAAGTTAAGCAATGCACATGGTAACACATATAAAAAGTTATATATTAAATCGTACCTGTCACCACCATCAGTTTGTTTAATGGTCTCCTATTGGCCAAGATTGTAAACTCGGGGCTGTGTATGAGATGCAGTTGACTTCACTATTTTCCCCTTCTCAGCATAAGACACACCTGCCTTTTTCTCCATCTTTAGAGGACCACTACGACAATCTCTAGAATAATGTCATAACTTGCCACAAGTATAACAAGTAAGTGGACCGTGCCCAGTAGTTGCTCCAGAAGCAGCAGAAGAAGCCGGCCCCAAAGACCTAGCCTTCTTCCTCCACCAGCGGCAGTACACTGACTTTGCAGAGTCCAGTACCCTGAACTCTGACTTTTTCATAGCTAGTCTTTCTTTCGTTGGATCCGCTTCATATCTTGCTCAAGGGATCAGACAGTATTCACCAACATGAGAAGTCCCGCGTCATCGGACCTGAAAGGAGTAACCTCAGATCATCCCGCAAACCCTCATAAACCCCATTGGTTTTTCGCTCCTCATCAACAAATGTGGAGCCTACATATTGCCCAAGTCTGGTGAACTCGTGCAGATAGTCATCCACCTAACTCTCACCCCGAGTCAACCTTTGAAACTAGTTCTCCATCGCAATACGCTGTGCAAAAGGGAGAAATCTCGTCAAAAATAGTCTCGAGAACTCCTCCATCGAGATCTCAGTCAATTGTCTGCCCGCAAATTGGTGCAACTCTAACTCATCCCACCAAAGTCTCGCCTTCCCATCCAACAAAAAGATAGGCACAGTGACTTTCTGCCACTCCTCCGTCTCTGTTGTCTTCAATGTTCTCTTTATCCGAGAGAGCCAATTTTCAAATGAGAAACATTTGAGGGTCAAAATCCAAAAAAACCTGATTGGCGCTATAAAAAAACAGGATAGCGCTAGCAAATACTTTCCAAGCCCTATATATATAGAGAGAAAAGAGCATATTAGCTCGTGCTATTCGGTTTTTGTATGGGCGTTGTTAATCGCACTTGTTTTTTGGCTAATCACACTGCTTATCAGAAATTTTTTATGGCTTTCCCTTCTTTATGGGTGTTGTTATTAGCATTGCAGTTTTGGCTATAAGCACTCAAATTTGAATTTTTTGAGGTTTTTTTATTTGCTATTATCAAGTTGCGCCCTATTAGTACTTTACAGTTTGAGTTTTCTCCTCTCCTGCTTAGTTTTTCCAGCGATTTCCTCCTCCCCTGCTTCGTTTTTTTCGGTGTTGGGAGGCGACGACGGCGGTGTCCGTGGTGTTGAGAGGCGACGACGGCCGTGGGGTTGGGAGATGATGGCGGCGGCGTCCGTGATGTTGAAAGGCGATGGCGGCGACGGTCGTGGTGTTGGGAGACGACGGCGGACGCGTCCGTGTTGTTGGGAGGCGACGGCGGCGGCGTCTGTGGTGTTGATAGGCGACGGCGTCCGTGGTGTTGATAGGCGACGGCGTCCGTGGTGTTGATAGGCGACGGCGTCCGTGGTGTTGATAGGCGACGACGGCCGTGGTGTTGGGAGACGACGGCGGCGCGTCTGTGGTGTTGAGAGGCGAAGACGGCGGGCGTGCTGCGGGATCGCGGTTGTGGGCGTGCATCGTGATTGTGCTTAAATAATTCATGGTTCAATCGAATGTGACTAGTGAAACCTTATCATACATAATCTTAAATGAAATATAAGATTATGGTTATTTGAATTTTTATTTCTTGTGTGAGTTTTTCAAAAGCTCAAAATAATTTTTTTTATCGTTTAGATTACTTTTATTTGAAATTATTAATTGCTAAAATGTCGTTTTGTGTTTGGTTTCAATTATAGAAGGAGAGCTCAATTCAAAAAAGTTATTTTTATGGGTGTTTATATTGGCAGCCCCTATATGCCTATTGACAGTACAGAGATAATAGTAGCTCAAAAAATGACTATTGACAGCGCGATGGATATTAACAGCCCAAAAACTAAGTTTTAAAAATGTATTTTTTGGAAAAGTGTTCAACATGAAAGTTGTAGATCTCGACGAGATCTACAACTTTTATGTTGAACACTTTTTTCTAAAAATGTAATAGAGTACGCCTATTTTCAAAAGGCGCGGAATCCGGACGGAAGTCGCATAATTCCGCCCGGATTCTGCGTCTTTTGAAAATAGGTCTGCTATATGACATTTTTAGAAAAATTATTTAACATGAAAGTTGTAGATCTCGACGATCTCGTCGAGATCTACAACTTTCATGTTGAACACTTTTTCTAAAAAGGTCATATAGTAGACCTTTTTAAAAGACGCGTGTTCCGCATTTTGGGCTGCTATTAACGGTCATTATATGCTTGTATTTTATCATTTTGTCGGGTTGTCAATAGCTAAAGTTGGGCTAGCAATATAAATGCCTTTTTTTATCTTCGATTATCATCACTTACTCAAACAAACTCTAAATTAATAAGAGAATAATTATTCAACACACAAAAAACGTTAATTTTATGTAGTTGTCTATAATATTTTAGTTATGTTTTGGACAAATAAAATGTTATAAATGTTGCTTGCGGATCGTGAAAGGTACAATGCTAATACAGAATTTCTTGCGGATAGATAATCAGTTAAAACAGTACTTGCTAATATCGACAAGTGCTAATAATGAAAATAGTAGTGCTAATAACAACGCCCTTTTTAATACTAACCCCACCTTATCTTTTTCGCACTGCTAGGTTACACAAAAATCTCTCTCGCAAAAACGTCCTTCCGTGCCGAGATCGTCGCTCGCTCTCCATCTCCGGCTGACCTTATTCTCCAGCGAATCCATCGAATGTCGCGCAATCCTTCTCCGACGGCCCAGTGTCCCCATCCACTTAAGGCTCGATGATATCACCAATTTAATTACGCTTAGAGGCTAAGGACCGTTTGGCATGGTGGTGGTGGTGATGCACATGGGGGGTTAAATTGTCATTTGTTAATGCCCACCTAAAGGAACTTCATCCACTTTTATGTTCAACGGATGAAATTTTTAGGTGGTTGTTAACAATGACGATTTAACTTGTTAGGATTGTGACACCTCACGCATGGACTCGGACCGTCCGGATCGCGTCACGTCCGCGATCCATGACCACCTCCTATTATGGAAATGACAATTAAATGGGAGGGCTGATTTTTTGGGAGGGATTAAGGGTTATTCCTAATCTAGGCCGATCGTTAATTTGGAAACCCATTTGTTTTGGCAAGTGTCATTCATGGCCGGCTGGCCTCGTTCTTTGTTTGGCCGGCGCCATCAATGAGAACCATTGATGGCGCTCTTCTTCCTTGTTAGGAGAGGGGTGGTGTTCTCCTATATATATGTTTGAGGGTGGCTGCTACAACACAAGAACTATTTCAGATCACCATCATCAACCACAAAGAGCAAGAATCAGAGAGGAATCCAGCTTATTTTCGGCCACCAGTGAGGAGTGTGAGAGCAGGTTCTGTGGAGGCGGTTTCCGGCGGCGGCGGCAGCGAGTGGACCTCGTCAGTGCAGGAGGATCAAAGGCGGTGACAGGCGTGTTGCAGCGGCGATCTCCAGGCGGCATCGAGAGGTGTTCAGGCGGTGGCAGCGGCGACAGCTCCAGTTCAGACCAGGCGCGGCGGCGACGGCAACAGGCGTGCTGCGGCAGAGGCGGCGCATCGGGCTCAACTCAGGCGGAAGCAGGTTTGTCCAGCGACGGCAGGCAGCTCCAGGAGGCGGCGGTAGCAGGAGGATTCAGGTGGAGGCGGCTCTGTCCAGCAGCGGCAGGGAGCTCCAGGCGGCGACGACACAGGAACAGGCGGATCCATCGGAGAAGAAGAATAGGGGTTGTCGCCCGTCAACATCGATACCGCCCGTCGGTATCGATTCTTCAGGATTTGGGTTCTTTGGTTTTTTCATTTGTTGTTCGACCGTATTTGTTTGGTCTCTGGTTGTATCTGTGTAATCTTATCAGTGTTTTAGTAGATCTTTCTGGCGCTCTCTCCCCGTGGAGTAGGAGTCCCAACTCTGAACCACAGAAATATTTTTGTCGTCTGGTTGTGCTTGCTTGGATTTAAATTTCGTTTATCACATTATTGCTCAGACTAGCTTCCATTGCTAGATCTGCGACAAACAATTGTAGTCGCGGATCCGATCCCAATTTCACAACAATTGGTATCAGAGGCAGGTTCCGACCCTTCGGACCCCGGTGAGCAATAATGACAACGAAGTTTGAACTCCCCAAGTATGACGACAAAATTGACTTTGGTCTGTGGCAGAAACGGGCCAAAGCTGTTCTCGTCCAACAAGGTCTTCATAAGGCTCTCCTCGGAAAGGAGAAGTTCGGGAAGAAGGATGACGAGTGGGATGAGCTAGATCTAAAGGCCATCAACACAATCCAGTTATGCTTGGCCGATGAGGTTATGTATAATGTAGTCGATGCTGAGACTACAACGAATCTGTGGAAGAAGTTGGAGGAGCTTTATATGTCAAAATCCCTCACGAATAAGCTGCACGTAAAGAAACAACTTTACAGCTTGAGGATGTCGGATAGCACTCCGCTTCTTGACCACGTGAATGCGTTTAATAAACTGATTTCTCAATTGCGTAGTATGGATATTAAGGTCGAGGAGGAAGACTAGGCTCTTCTCCTATTGTCTTCATTGCCGAAGTCCTTCGATCATCTGGTCACCACGATCCTGTATGAGAAGGACACCCTGAAGATGGAAGAAGTGATGACAACGCTGCTCTCGAATGAGTTGAGGAGCAAGTCGAGCCCTAGAGCCGACGAGGGCTTATTCGTTAAGAGCAAGGACCCCACCAGGGGTAGATCGAGAGGAAAAGGGAAGGAGGAAGACCGACTTAGGTTTAAGTCCGGGGGGCAGGAATACAAAGTGCCACTACTGCAACGAGGAGGGGCACTGGAAGAATGAGTGCCCGAAGAGGAAGCTTAGAGAACAGACGTATGAGCCACATCAGGCCGCGGTTGCATACAAGGATGAGAACGAAGCCGACGTTCTTAATGTTTCACCTAGCTCTGAGACCACATGCTCTGAGACCATAGGCTCCTGGATCATGGATACATGATGTTCGTTCCACATGTGCCCGAACATTGAATGGTTCTCCAGTATTAAGCACTGTGGAGGTGGTCGTGTTCGAATGGGGAACCAGTCAGAGTGCGAGATATCTGGAGTCGGGAGCATCATGATTAGGATGTTCGATGGAGTTGTTAGGATCCTCACCGACGTTCAGTATGTGCCCGATTTGAGGAAGAGCTTGCTTTCTCTAGGCACTCTAGAGGCTGCCGGGTATTCTTATACCTGTAGCAGCAGGTATTTTGAGGTCAGGAGAGGCGCGCAGACAGTCTTGAGAGGAGAGCGTTTCAGATCGCTCTATAGACTGATTGGCACCACGATTGCTATGGGAAATGCGAGGAGAGAGGTCAGACCGTCTATCGAGCTACATGATATGGTAGCGTATACATTTCAGGCGATCTCCTCAGATCGTTGTTCCTTCGATAGAGCTTTAGAGAGCAGAGACCGTTCTCAGCGAAAAGCTAGGAAGGACCAGCGGAGGAGCGGGGCAGGATTCGTGGCAAGGGCGTGTGCTCGGAGAGAGGACCTTGGAGGAGGTAGAATCTTCGCAGCCGTAGAGGAGACGGGTAGAGAGTCATTTCAGGAGTACCTAGACACCGTGAGAGGAGCCATCAGGCTCAGAGGTCTCACGAAGGAACTTAGGATCACTCAGGATAAGGTGGAGTTGCACAGTGAGAGTTCGAGTGTGATTCGTCTTGCAGTAGACCCGGTCTATCGTGCAAGGACGAATCACGTTGACGTGCGTCACCGGGAGTTGAGGGAGTTTGCTCGAGGTGGAGGCGTGGAGTTGCGGGAGATCTCTACGGAGGATATCGATGCGAACATGCGGACGAAATCCGTGACAAGAGTCAAGTTCAAGAACGGTCTTGACTTGACTCATTCTAATGCATGTTGATCGAGGGGGACCCCAGGGAGAGGGGGCTTGTAGTTGTCAGTAGGGGAGATCCAGGTTGGAGGTTCAGATACGTTTGTTAGGCTTCGAGGTGGAGTTCGGTTGTGGCATGAGGCGTCAAGGTGGAGATTGTTAGGATTGTGACACCTCACGCATGGACTCGGACCGTCCGGATCGCGCCACGTCCGCGATCCATGGCCACCTCCTATTATGAAAATGACAATTAAATGGGAGGGGGTTATTCCTAATCTAGGCCGATCGTTAATTTGGAAACCCATTTGTTTTGGCAAGTGTCATTCATGGCCGGCTGTCCTCCTTCTTTGTTTGGCCGGCGCCATCAATGAGAACCATTGATGGCGCTCTTCTTCCTTGTTAGGAGAGGGGTGGTGTTCTCCTATATATATGATTGAGGGGGGCTGCTACAACACAACAACTATTTCAGATCACCGCCATCAACCACAAAGAGCAAGAATCAGAGAGAGAGGAATCTAGCTTATTTTCGGCCACCAGTGAGGAGTGTGAGAGCAGGTTCTGTGGAGGCGGTTTCCGGCTGCGGCGGCAGCGAGCGGACCTTGTCAGTGCAGGAGGATCAGAGGCGGCGACAGGCGTGTTGTAGCGGCGATATCCAGGCGGCATCGAGAGGTGTTCAGCCGGCGGCAGCGGCGGCAGCGGCGGCAGCGGCGACAGCTCCAGTTCAGAGCAGGCGCGACGGCGGCGGCAGCAGGCGTGCTGCGGCAGAGGCGGCGCATCAGGCTCAACTTAAGCAGAGGCAGGTTTGGCCAGCGGCGGCAGACAGCTCCAGGCGGCGGCGGTAGCAGGAGGATTCAGGTGGAGGCGGCTCTGTCCAGCGGCGGCAGGGAGCTCCAGGCGGCGACGGTACAGGAACTGGCAGATACATCGAAGAAGAAGAACAGGGGTTGTCGCCCGGCGACATCGATACTGCCCGGCGGTATCTGTTGTTCAGGATTTGGGTTCTTTGGTTTTTCCTTTGTTGTTCGACCGTATTTGTTTGGTCTTTGATTGTATCTGTGTAACCTCATCAGTGTTTTAGTGTATCTTTCTGGCGCGCTCTTCCCGTGGAGTAGGAGTCCCAACTCCGAACCACGTAATTATTTTTGTCGTCTGGTTGTGCTTGCTTGGATTTAAATTTCATTTATCACATTATTGCTCAGACTACCTTCCGTTGCTAGATCCGCGGCGAACCAATTTCACAACATGAACTCATGTATTTACGATCGCCACCGCTGTGCCAAATGAAGCCTAAGGCAGTGTTTGCGGCGGCAGAAATATCGCTGCAGGTATCCTCGATTCATACGGTGGAAGTGACGACCGCCGATGATTTGTCGATTTGTCACCCCAAACCAGCCCAAGATCATTCCGCATTTATGTTTATTATTGAGTTATTTGGTTCAAGGATGCAAACTATTTTCTTTATAGAACAATAATAATAGTATTACTTAATCTATTAGATAAAAATGACTGATCAGACAATTCTTTTTGCTGAGTTGGTATGGTACATAGAATGTATGTTTGGCAGTTACAACCTCCATCAGTTTATTTTACCGTGCAATCCCATATTTGTTAAGTGAATTCATCTAGCATGTAGATGATTATCTGTAAAGATTGTAATAGATGTTTGTGTTTCTTTATTTATTGTTGATCAGAAGTAAAAGTTGTTGTTTCTATAAGAATTGTTATTTGCTATGAATTAATTAGTGCCGTGCATATACCAAAATGTCCCTAAGTTCATGACCCCAAAGCGGAGTGTTCCAGTTTAGAAATTTCCGGGCTCGTTACTTTGCGCATCACGACACAAAATTTTGGGGGCATTTGATGGGGGTTCCCCTTAAAATTCTTGAGCCAAACCGATAGCGCTTCAATCGGGGACACGCGCCCCAATCGGACAAATCGCGCACACCAAGCCACGCTCCCCTAAGTCATGGGGACACTCAAGAAGAAGGCGAAACCAGCGCAGGCGCGCACGACCGACAATCATCCAACACGTGTGCCCGCGGCCGTCGCGCAGTCGCGCCTCGCGCGCTGCTCCGGCCGTGCGTGTCGCCGTCTCCGGCCGCCGCCGCCTCCTCCAGCCTCCGTTGCCTCCGGGCATCCTGCCCGAGTCACCCGAGAGGCACCTCCGTAATTTCACTATTTTTGGTAATCCAGGTGACTAAAACGGAGCGATGTCATTCATCAGTGCAAATTACGTCTTAGCGCAATTAACGTCTTGAGCCTCAAGAAAACTATAAAATTCTCACATGCTTTCATTTGAAGCCAAGCAAGTTCAGAGGCAAGCGAAAGCTCTGAGGTTTTCCAGCGAGGTCATGGACTTGGGCCGATTCTCCGCTCATGAATTCACTCTGCTCTTCTCCTTGCGCTCAAGTTCTCAACAAACTCCAAGTCAAGCCCACCGCCTCCACGAGAGCACTCCCATCAAGTTCCGCATCAACGAGGGCGCTACCATCAGAAGCTCCGAGAACTTAGAGAATTTTCCAGCCGGAACGCTCCCACCAAGTTTCCGCGAGCTCCGCACCATCTCAAGACCATGACACTTCCATTGAGGCCCTAAAGATGCAGCTCTCCCCTCATCGCGTTCCATTATCCATACTTGTAACGAAGTAACGACCCGTCTCCCTCCGAGATCAAACTCCGAACTTTGTAAACACACGATAACTAGTGGAGTTTGACCCGTCACAGATCCAACCACGTGCTTTTTCACCTTTTTTGGGTTTTCCACGTAAAAAACCTTATTGTCATTTGTTGATATCTACTTTGACGGTTTGCGACTTTGCGCTCCCGACTCAACTCAGTGCTAAGACAGTCCTATTCTCTGGACCGTACAAAAAGCCAGGTGATCCGCGACAATTATACTTTTTATTTTATGAGAAAATTTTAGCAATGAAAAAAATATCTAATTATTGTTTTTTTAAGTTAAAAAATGCGTTGCAAATAATGTTTTGCTTGCGGATAGCCATTGTTTCAAAATAGTACTTGTGAATAGCGGCTGATGCAGATAGTCAAAAATACGGTGCGAATATCAGCGCCTTTTTTTACAGCGTGAACCCGTTTCTTTTCGGATTTTGACCCTCAAATGTTTCTCATTTGAATAAAGATCAATACAACTTGCATGCTGATCACCTTTTGATTTGAAACTGTTTAGGCCCCTGATTTGGGTCCCGAAAAAAGTTACACTCGCAACGTGTTGTCGTACAACTTTTCGGCTTGACTTTTTTCGAGGCCCAAATCAAAGGCTCAAACGGCTTTGAGATCTTTAATTTTTATGTAGATCACTTTTGAAAAAGAAAAATATTTGAAGATCTAAATAATAATAAAAAAACAATTTGCAATGTAAATTTACAGGATAACGCCCGCTAATACTCTCCAAGCATATATTCAATTCCGTATAGGATTCATTCATTGCCTATAAAGAGAGAAGCACTCCACTCCTCTCCTCTCCACCTCTCCAGATATTAGAGTTTCTTCTTTCCCTTCCCCATTTCTGACAGGATTCATTCAGCGCACGTTTCTCTCATATTTCAAGAGGTAATTTCCAATCTAGATCTCTGCGATTATGCATTTTTTCCCGATGAATGGTTAGAGGTTTCCGATTAGAGGTTTCAGCAGTTGGCGTTTATGAGAGTTGATTATTCCAGTTGTCATTCTTACCCAGATCTGGATCTCCCCTTCGATTTATTGGCGTTGCCTCGTGATTAGATTGCTGGGCTTTGATTTTGGATTTGCAGATCTGTTTTGTTATTACTAGTTTGGTCATGGATCTAGGCGTGGGATTTCTGTGTAACTGTAGTACACCGATGTTTAGCGGATCTTGTTAGTTGTTATTACTTGTTCCTCACTTTGATTTTTAAATTCAATCGAGTTCGGGCATGATTTCTCATGCTTTTAGGAACCATTTGCTAATGATTTTGTTTGTCCAGATCCATGAATTTTTAGTTTCTTAAACCTTCTTACCAGCTAGCTAATCTTCTTCCAATTTGTTCTCTGAATGAAATTTTTCATGTCATCCGCATACATTTATATTGGTCTGCATTATCACAGTATTTTTGTTAGAGTGTCAGACCTTTTATTGATTAAGTGCAAACAATAGGTATGAGTACAAATATATAGGAAGAGAAGAGAAGAGAAGAAGAATCTCAAATCTACAATGTGAGACTAAACCTAGAAACAACATGGGCTCATAAATGCAATGGACTTTACAATGAGTCATCTCCCCTCAAACTCACGGTGGATCATGAACCGAGAGTTTGCCAATAAGATATCGGAATCTAGCAGATGTGAGCGACTTGGTGAGAAAGTCTGCTATTTGGTCTTCAGAGGCAATGAATGGTAGAGAAATGGTGTTGACGAGGAACTCTTGGCGAGTGAGGTGACAATCAATTTCGATGTGTTTCGTTCGTTCATAAAACACTGGGTTGGAGGCAATTTGTATAGCACTTCGATTATCACAGAATAAGGGAGTGGACCCGGAGATCGATACACCGAGATCGCAGAGAAGACGACGAAGCCAAACTATCTCAGTTGTAGTGGAAGCCATGGCTCGATACTCGGCTTCAGTGTTGGAGCGCGCAATGGAGTCATGTTTCTTGCTACGCCAGGATATAAGAGAGTCACCCAGAAAGATACAGAAGGCTGTAGTAGAGCAACGAGTTGTAACATCCCCCGCCCAGTCAGCATCTGAGAATGCTCGAAGGGTGAGTGTCGAAGTGGCATAGAGAAATAATGACCAGGTGATGGAGGTGCGCAGGTAGCGAAGAATCCGGAGGACTGCGGCGTAGTGAACCGAGCGAGGAGCATGGACAAACTGGCTGACAAAGCTAACAACATAGGCAATGTCAGGCCTAGTCATAGTGAGATAGACTAGCATCCCGACGAGACGCTGATAGCGGGAAACACCTGGAAGAGGTTCTCCGTCAGTTGTGAGGAGTTTCAGATTGAGCTCGATCGGAGTATCAACTGTCCGGGTGTCAGTGAGAGCAGCAACAGAGAGGATATCCGAGATGTACTTCTGTTGGGAAACTAAGATGTCGCGTTTGGACCGGGAGATTTCCAGCCCAAAGAAATATCAGAGGGGCCCCGTGTCCTTCATTTCGAACTGACGGCGGAGGTGTTGTTGAAGAGAGGCAATGGTGGCATGGTCATCCCCAGTGATAATCATATCATCAACATTAAGAAGGAGGATGACACAACCCGTTGGACGTGAGATGTAACGTGCCCTTAGGAATTTTTTTTCTTTCGATTTCCTCGGATTAAAGATTATGTTAATTTAAAGAGAGAAGCACTCCTCTCCTCTCCTCCTCTCCAGATATTTGAGTTTCTTCTTCCCCTTCCCCATTTCTGAAAGGATTCATTCAGCGCACGTTTCTCTCATATTTCAAGAGGTAATTTCCAATCTAGATCTCTGCGATTATGCATTTTTTTCCGATGAATGGTTAGAGGTTTCCGATTAGAGGTTTTGGCAGTTGGAGTTAATGAGAGTTGATTATTCTGGTTGTCATTCTTACCCTGATCTGAATCTCCCCTTCAATTTATTGGCGTTGCCTCGTGATTAGATTGCTGGGCTTTGATTTTGGATTTGCAGATCTGTTTTGTTATTACTAGTTTGGTCATGGATCTAGGCGTGGGATTTCTGTGTAACTGTAGTACGCCGATGTTTAGCGGATCTTGTTAGTTGTTATTACTTGTTCCTCACTTTGATTTTTAAATTCAATCGAGTTCGGGCATGATTTCTCATGCTTTTAGGAACCATTTGCTAATGATTTTGTTTGTCCAGATCCATGAATTTTTAGTTTCTTAAACCTTCTTACCAGCTAGCTAATCTTCTTCCAATTTGTTCTCCCAATGAAATTTTTCATGTCATCTGCATGCATTTATATTGGTCTGCATTATCACAGTATTTTTGTTAGAATGACAAAGACCTTTTATTTATTAAGTGTAAACAATAGGTATGAGTACAAATATATAGGAAGAGAAGAGAAGAGAAGAGAAGAGGAATCCCAAATCTACAATGTGAGACTAAATCTAAAAACAACATGGGCTCATAAATGCAATGGACTTTACAATGAGCTTGCACTATATTAACTTCTCCCCTCAAACTCACGGTGGATCATGAACGAGAGTTTGTCAATAAGATATCAGAATCTAGCAGATGTGAGCGACTTGGTGAGTAAGTCCGCTATCTGGTCTTCAGAGGCAATGAATGGTAGAGAAAGTGTGTTTGCGAGGAACTCTTGGCGAGTGAAGTGACAATCAATTTTGATGTGTTTCGTTCGTTCATGAAACACTGGGTTGAAGGCAATTTGTATAGCACTTCGATTATCACAGAATAAGGGAGTGAACCCGGAGATCGATACACCAAGATCGCAGAGACGACGACGAAGCCAAACTATCTCAGTTGTAGTGGAAGCCATGGCTCGATACTCGGCTTCAGTGCGGGAGCGCGCAGTGGAGTCCTGTTTCTTGCTACGCCAGGATATAAGAGAGTCACCCAGGAAGATACAGAAGGCAGTAGTAGAGATCTCAAAGCTTGTATATACTTTCTTGAATGAGTAGTTACAAGTATACATATACTTATATAGGAGAAGAATGAAGAGAGAAATCCTAATACATGATTTGGGACTAATACAAGGAGAGAGAAAGGAGAAAAACATGGGCCCTTAATTGGGCTTTTCTAACAATCTACATGGTTAATGCAACGCTTATACACTTAGTTTCTCTCACTATGTCTCCGTTTGGCGTGACGGTGGCAGTTGTGAACGCGGTGATTATGAACCATCATTTGTGAACGCTCGACTTCACCTAAGTAACTTCATCCACCTTTACGTTTATAACTACTTCTCTTTCTTTGGCGGCGGTCATAACCATTGTCATGTTAGCGTTTTTTGTTCAAACACACTGGAGCAAAAAATGCTTCGTCAAAGGGAACCTATGTCGATTAATCCAAGTTGTTACATCGATACTTCACTTGCTGGCATCCTCCTCTTTCAAGACTTCTTATAGCACTTGGGCTTGTATGGTTTATATGCTTTTAATTTTAATTTAGCCAACCTTTATTTTGATTGTAATGTTTGTTTTGTACTGGTCTGATTTAAATGCCCATGGTTACATTACTCCCCATATATGTCAATATATAATCTTTTGGTTATTGGTTCCAAATGAACAGATCGAACTTCCTCATTGGACTGATATTGTGAAGACTGGAAGATTCAAGGAGCTTGCTCCCTATGACCCAGACTGGTACTATATTAGAGCCGGTAATAAACCTCACATTTCGTTTTCATAACAGACAAAAATTGTTACCATTTCTCTGTTAACATTATTGATTACATCATCCAAGTCGCAGCCATAAGAACCGTGTTTATTCTCTGTGGCAGCTTCCATGGCGAGGAAGATCTATCTGAGACAGGGCATTGGAGTTGGCCGCTTCCAGAGGATCTATGGTGGCCGCAAGAGAAATGGCAGCAGGCCCCCTCATTTCTGCAAGAGTAGTGGCTCAATCGCACACCACATCCTCTAGCTCGAAAAGATGAATATCATCGAAGCCCATGAGAAGGGGTCTGTGTTCTCAGTCTTCGGCGAACATTCAATATGTTTTTTTATTACTCCTTTTCACCGTATAGTCGGTATGTATGCAATTAATACAATCATATGCTTGTATGATTTATCTTGAATCATTGAAATGTCGACGGAAATCGCTGACAGTATACTTTTTTTTTCCTGCATGGGAAGGAAGATAACTTCTCAGGGCTGTAGGGATCTCGATCAAGTCGCAGGCCGCGTCGGTGTTGTGGCATGAGTGCTCTAGCGGTTCCGCGGCTGGCGACAAGTCCAAGGAGTGACTTCAGTCCGAAGTGTTGGGTATATTTTCTGAGAGAGAAGGCTGAGGCTCTTGACAGGTTCAAGGAGTTCAAGGCAATGCCGGAGAAGGAAAACAGTCAATCACTGAAGGTGCTGAGGACTGATAGAGGTGGGGAGTACACATCTGTTAGTGATATTTTAGTTTATGTCCGCTCGTGTCGGGTCCGACTCGGAACGGGTTTATTGTGTTCGTGTCGCTCTAGGGCTTGGCTCTACGCTGGAGATACTATATAATCCCTATTCCAAACTTGATAGGGTTATGTGGACTATCTTGAGCCTTGAGCAAACCCCCCTTCTACATTCTCAAGATACCCTTTAGGGTTTCGCTCTCCCGCTCCCATCCGCGCTCGGTGTTCCGCCGTCGCATTCTTCTTCGCGATTTGTGAATCAGTCCGCTCCCGATCGCTCTCATCAAGTCCGCCGGATCGCAAGGAAGAAGCTCTTCCGATCGCGATTTCGCTCTCCCGTAAGCCGCCTCTGATTCGCGAGGGAGAGATCGCGAGTCCGCTCGCCGCTCCCGATCGCTATTTCGCTCTCCCGTCCGCCGTCTCTGATTCGCGAGGGAGAAATCGCGAGTACCGCTCCAAGCTTCCATCGCCGCACTCGAGCTTCTCTGCAGGTTGCAGATCTGGGTGTTTGCCGCCGTCTGATCGCCGGTGGTTCCTGCTCTCCATCCGGCCGCCGTGCCCCAGATCCGGCCGCCTCCGCCGTGCCCCAGATCCGGCCGCCGTGCTCCAGATCCGGCCGCCGTGCCCCAGATCCGGCCGCCTCTATCGCAGATCGGCCATTCCCGGCCACTGATCGCCATTCCAGATCTGAACAGTGGGAAGCCGATCCAGATCTTGGTTCCTGTGACGCATCTTGAGGGGATCATTGTTCCTGCCGCATCTTGCCGCATCTTGGGGAAGTTGCAGAATTTTTTTTTTTCAGTTCTTCCTGGAGCAGATCACAAGGAGGAATCGCAAAGTCCGCATCTTGCCGCAGGAATTTCTTTTTTTCGCCTTGATCGGAGGAACAAATCTGTCTATAGTGCCGAACCAGATCTTGTCTATCTGGGTGTTGCCACTTCCAGGATCTGCAAAGTCCAAGTTTCTTGTCTATCCACTTGCAGCAGCCCGATACTTGTTAGTATCATTCAGACAGAGCAAACCTTTGTTTTCATCTAGAGAAAGGGTCCTTTTTTGGCTTGGAAGATTCTTACTTTCCATAAGGAAGATCTCTACTTCAGACAAGAAATTTTTGATCATCCGGAGTGGAGGAGCAAAATAATTATTTGGATTGGATCCGAAGATTTTCTGGCGTCTTCACACGGCTCAGGTGACCTCGTTCGAGCATTTTAATTCTTTTGTTTAAATCTAGTACGATGTCGAAGAAAAGCGCGCTCGACACAATAAAATTGCAATCGTTCGACGCCTCCGATTTCCTCAGTTGGAAAATTCAAGTCCAACTAGGGATGAAGGAACGCGAAATTTTCTATACTGTTCAGAGCGATTTTGCTTCTACCGTCGAGAACGTGGACGAGTACCAGTGGAACAAAGATGAAGATTTCTGCAGGGATTACTTGTTGAATTCCCTGAATCCCCGTCTTGCGTTGACCTACCACGCTTACAAATCTGCAAAGGAAATATGGGATCGTCTGAACGCGCATTTCCAGAAGGAGGAAGGGTTGTCGAAGTCGCTCATTGGAGAGAAGTTCTTCAACTTCAGATTCAAAGCAGACGTGCCTATCACTTCTCAACTTTTGGAGCTGGTCAACCTGCGTCAGAAGCTGGATGATGATCATTCGAAGATGGACGACAGCCTCTTTGTGTATATGATCCTGAGTAAACTGCCTCCTGAATGGCTCTTTTTCAAGACCGAGATGCACCGACTGAAAGAGAAGATTAGTTTGGACGAACTCAAAAGGTTCATCCATATTGAAGACCAGAATATTGCTGGGAAGAGTTTGGAGCAGGTTGCGCAGCCTTCACAGGCTGTCAACTTCGTTTCACGTCCTAGTAAGCCCTCTCGGAAGCCCCCGACACCCAAGCGTGACACTCCAGCATCGTTGGCGGTCAAAAAGCCTTCTCTCAAAAGGAAGAAGGGCAAGTGCCACAACTGCGGCAAATGGGGTCACTGGGCCGCTGAATGCAGGGGTCCGAAGAAGGTAAAAGAGGATGCCCCACAAAATGTGGCGCACATGGTGGTCGACAACTCCGATCCTAAGTCCTTCATGGCTATGATTGGGAGTAGTCACCGCAGTGCGTCTTCTGAGTGGTGGCTGGACAGTGGTGCTACCTGTCACGTCACAAATGACAGGAGTCTTCTTTCTAAGGTGACAGCGGTCAAGGACAGAGTCGAGAATTGCAATGGAGGAGCGACTGATGTTACTCATGCTGGGACTGCAGAGCTTGTGCTCTCTTCAGGTAAAACTTTAATTTTGCAAAATGTTAAAGTAGTTCAGAATTTAACTAAAAATCTGATTTCCATAAGCTTATTAGATAAGGCTGGGATGACCTTCACTACTCAAAACGGTAGAATGACCTTAATGGTCAATTCACATTATTTTGGGTGTGCGTTTATGATCGATGGAATGTATAGACTTAGCCTAAATAACGATAGCATTAACCAAGTGAGTTCTAACCTCATTGATCCCAAGTTGTTGCACAACATACTAGGACATGTGAACTATAGGAAAATGCTAGACCTAGCTAAGAGTCAAAACATTCCCTTAGATCTGTCTATTCGATTTGACAAGTGTGAGGTGTGTGCGCAAACCAAAATCACTAGAACACCTTTCAAGTCGGTGTCTAGAAGCACACAACTTCTGGAATTGATACATTCAGACCTTTGTGATTTCCGGAGTCATATCACTAGAGGGGGAAAGAAGTATCTAATTACCTTCATAGACGATTTTTCGAGATATTGTCATGTATTTTTGTTGAGATCGAAAGATGAGGCCTTTGAGACTTTTAAAATTTTTAAGTCTCGTGTGGAAAATCAGTTGAACCTTAAAATCAAGAGACTCAGAAGTGATCGAGGAGGAGAATACACTGCAACTGAGTTTAAGGAATTTTGTGCCTCTGAGGGCATAATCCTTGAAACCACAGCTCCTTACTCACCCCAGTCTAATGGCGTTGCCGAGCGTAAGAATAGAACTTTAACAGAGATGTTGAATTCTATGCTCCTAACAGCTGGCATGCCCAACTCTTTTTGGGGAGAAGCAGTTCTTACTGCGAACCACATTCTGAATAGAGTGCCTCACTCGAAACTCATTTCTATCCCGTATGAGTTGTGGCATGGTTATCCTTGTAGGTATGATACTCTAAAGACTTGGGGCTGTATCGCGTATGTGCGTTTACAAGACCTTAAGAGACCTAAGGTGGGACCTAGAACGACAACATGTGTTTATCTAGGTAGTGCAGAAGATAGTGCAGCTGACAGGTTTCTTGATCTATCCACTAATACAGTGATAGAGTCTAGAGATGCTATTTTCTTTGAACATAAATTTATCAAAGATCATGGCTTAACCGTCCACGGGTCTACTGACGTGATTGCAGAATCTACTGTAGAACCTGAAGCTGGCCCCTCTGGCACTGCTCCCCAACCTCAAGAGGTGGAACCTGTTCCGGTTAGAACGTCTACAAGAGATAGAGTCCCTAAGAATTTTGGTGAGAATTTCGTCACCTACCACTTAGAGGACGATCCATTCTCCTATCAGGAAGCAATGAGATCTAGAGATGCGCTAATGTGGGCAGAAGCCATCGACGATGAGATGAACTCGCTGCTACAAAACAACACTTGACATTTAGTTGACCTGCCGAAAGGAGCTAAAGTCTTAGGATGCAAGTGGGTACTAAAGAAGAAATTGCACAGTGATGGGTCTATAGCCAGATATAAAGCACGTCTAGTAGCTATGGGTTATAAACAACCGGGGGGAATTGACTATTTTGACGTCTATTCACCTGTGTGTCACCTATCCACTATTAGGATTCTTCTTGCCATAGCTTCTATCGAGAACCTTATAGTTCATCAGATGGATGTAAAGACAGCCTTCTTAAATGTAGAGCTTGATGAAGAGATCTATATGACACAACCTGAAGGTTATGTACATAAGGATCTAAGAGACAAAGTGTGCAAGCTCGACAAATCGATCTATGGGCTCAAACAAGCACCTAAGATGTGGCACATTAAATTTGATCAAGTGGTAAAGAGCGTTGCATTTCAGTCCAGTCTCTCAGACAAGTGCCTCTACTACCGCTCGATGGCAAATCAAACAGTCATCATATGCCTATATGTGGATGACATGTTGATTCTGGGTTCAGATCTTGCTGCAGTGAGGGATGTCAAATCCACTCTTGCAGAAGCTTTTGACATGAAGGACCTTGGTCCTGTGGATACCCTATTAGGTATGAAAGTTAGAGTTGACAAGGGTAGAGTCACCCTTAGCCAGGCTCATTATATAGAGCAACTACTTTCTACTTGGGGATACAAAGACTGTAGGCCTGTTGAGACACAGTTTGATCATAATGTTAAGTTGAGTCCTAATGAAGAGACCAGCATAAATCAATTAAAATATTCTAAAATAATTGGTAGTCTCATGTACGCCACAAGTTGTACTAGACCAGACATTGCCTTCACAGTTGGCATGCTGAGCCGTTTTACCAGTAGTCCAGGCAAAGAACATTGGGATGCCCTAGATAGGCTGATGAGATACCTGAGAGGTACTAAAGATCATGCCTTGTGCTATACTGGTTATCCTCCTACTGTGGATGGATTCTCTGATGCCTCGTGGTGTTCAGAAGTTGGGAACAGCAAGTCTACCAGTGGATATATATTCACTTTGGGTGGAGCTGCTATCACTTGGAAATCCAAAAGACAGACGTGTATAGCATTGTCGTCCATGGAAGCCGAGTTGTTTGCCTTAGCTTCAGCTGGTGAAGAGGCAGATTGGATCAGGAACCTGATTTTAGACATACCCTTGTCTAAGTTACAAGTCAACTCGTTGAGCTTGTATTGTGATAATCAAGCAGCAGCTCAAGTTGTAAAGAATGTTCTCTGTAACACTAAGAGGAGACATGTACGACTGAGACATGCTTTGTTGAATTATCTAAAAGAACAAGGAATTATCACTTTGGTCGATGTGCGTTCGAAGGATAATCTGGCTGATCCATTGACGAAAGGAATGCCCAAAGACCGGTTAATCAAAACAGTGGGGGAAATGAGACTAAAGACGATTTAGCCCAGTCTTAGTTCAAGGTTAGGCGATTCAGTTCAGCCTTAGTCCAATTGTTTTGATTTTCAAGCTTCCTTTGTCAAAACAAGCATGTTGTGCTCCGTTGATGCTCCTGGTTGCTGAGTTCGGATCTGGTAAGTTGTTTCATTCCAAACTTGATGCTAACAGCTTCACCTGGATTCGGCTATCTTGCCTTGGAGGAGAGTGTTATTCCAAACTTGATAACACGATCCGACTTGGCTTGACTTTTCTCTTGTTGATTGGTTCCATTCCAAACTTGATGAGTTCCAGTCAACTCCAGAAGAGCAGTAACCGTGACATTCCATATAGGAACACATATATAGCTACGGTGTCCAGAAGTCCGTAAATCGTTTCACTTGGAAACAGATAACGGATTCTGAGGTTTATCTATAATACTCTGTAGAAGCGTCCTCCCAGCCAACATTAATAATAATAATAAAATACTACGTTCTCATGGTAGAACTAGATATTTGTATATTTTTAAAATGTTTGAATTCATTTTAAAATGAAATTCTCTGTTGGAAATTACAGGGGCTGCTGATCTAGGAGGAGCACTGGTAGACTGGGATCCTGATCATGATGATCTTCTGGATTCTGACAGTTAGGGTATTGTTAGACCTTATTGTTGGTATCTCTGTTTCAGAGCACTGCTTAGCTCTTTATTTTCTTTCACCTGTTTGTTTGGACTTCTGTTGCTCTCTGTTTGATTTGGGACGCTAGGCGTTTAGGGCCTGTGCCCTGATTGTATCTGAGACATGATGTGATGTGGCTGAACTCTTGTTCTGTTTATGCATGCATACTAATTCTTGTGTTAAGTCTAATAATGTTTTAACAGGTGCCGGACACGGTTGTGAATGATTCATTTTTGGCTGAACATTTCACAAACCACCCACTTTTCCGACGTCGGGTTCACATCGGACATAGGAGGAGATTGTTAGTGATATTTTAGTTTATGTCCGCTCGTGTCGGGTCCGACTCGGAACGGGTTTATTGGGTTCGTGTCGCTCTAGGGCTTGGCTCTACGCTGGAGATACTATATAATCCCTATTCCAAACTTGATAGGGTTATGTGGACTATCTTGAGCCTTGAGCAAACCCCCCTTCTACAACATCTAGACTGTTTGATGAGTTTTGCAGAGAGTGGGGGATATCACATTAGTTGACGGCGGCGTACTGGCCCCAGCAGAACGGAGTTGCGGAAAGAAAGAACTTGACCATTATGAACATGACAAGGAGCATGGTGAAGGCCAAGGGGTTGCCAAAGAAGTTCTGGGCGGAGGCAGTACATGTAGCTGTATACCTGCTAAACCGATGCCCCACGAAGAGTGTGAAGTTCATGACTCCGTTTGAAGCCTGGAGTGGGTGGAAGCCAAGTGTGAAGCACTTAAGGGTCTTCGGATGTGTAGCCTATGCCCATGTCCCAGATCAGAGAAGAAAGAAGCTGGATGACAAAAATGAGAAGTGCATCTTTGTAGGCTACACTCCAATGAGCAAGACTTACAAGCTGTACAACTCGGTGACGGAGAGAGCTATCATCTCAAGGGATGTGGTGTTTGAGGAAGATAGCAACTGGAGCTGGGATGAAGCGGTGAGGAGCATCAAAGGGATGTTTTTTGATGATGAAGAAGAGGAGGGTGGTCATGAAGCGGAAGTTGAGATGGGTGGAGCTGAGCCACCATCACCACCTAGCGGAGAGTCAGGGGGAGCTCTCACCCCTACTCAAGTGGAGAAAGTACTGGTGGAGGCAGATCTGGTGGATCTAGCACCAGCAGGAGCAAAGATGATCGTCCTCAACCTAGGACGAGTAGGTTGGAGGAGATCTACGAGGAGAAGGCACCAACTGTTAACAATTTTTCTTTATATTATCTCTTAGCAGATGTTGAGCCGTACTCGTACGAGGAAGTAGCCAAAGAAAAAACTTGTAGGAATGCTATGGATGTGGAGATAACATCCAAAAGGAAGAATGAAACCTGGAAGTTGGTGGATCCACCTGCTGGCCACAAACCCCTCGGGGTGAAGTGGGTCTACAAGGTGAAGAAGAACAAAGATGGAGGCGTGGAGAAGCATTAGGCGCGGCTAGTCGTGAAGGGCTACCGACAAGTCCAAGGAGTGGACTATGATGAAGTCTTCGCCCCAGTGGCTCATCATGGATGGAAGATCATGCAGATGGATGTGGTATCTGCCTACCTGAATGACTACCTGGAGGAGGATGTGTACATCAAGCAGCCTCCAGGTTATGTGGTGAAGGGGCAGGAAAGGAAAGTATGCAAGCTGGACAAGGCTTTGTACGGGCTGAAGCAAGGAGCTCGAGCCTGAAATGGGAGAATAGAAGCTTACCTGCAGAAGCACGGCTACAGGAAGAACCCTCATGAATATGCCCTCTACACGAAGGTTGAGAAGAATGACGACATGATGATCGTATGTTTATACGTAGACGATATGATCTTTACAGACAACAACCTTTCAATGTACGAGGTGTTCAAGAGAATGATGAAGAAGGAGTTCGAGATGACGGACCTGGGAGAGCTCAACTACTTCTTGGGTGTGGAGGTGAAGCAGAGTGAAGACGAGATCTTCATCTCACAGAAGAAGTATGCGGAGGAGATCCTGAAGAAGTTCAGAATGGAGAACAACAAGCATCTCTCTATTCCTGCCGACCTAGAACTGAAGTTGAGCAAGGAGTTGAAGGAATGAGCGGTAGACTCCACTTTATTCAAAAGCTTAGTGGGGAGTCTACGCTACTTGACTTTCACCCTACCTAACATCATGTATGCAGTCGGGGTGGTAAGCAGGAACATGGAGGAACCAAAGGAGGATCACTTCACAGCCGCAAAGAGGATCCTGAGATACATAAACGGGACAAGAGGTCATGGACTGAAGTACTCTACAGGCGAGGAGCTGAAGCTGGTGGGGTACTCAGATAGTGATTTATGGTGGAGATGTGAATGACCGGAAGAGCACTTCCAGGTACGCTTTCAATATGGGAACATGGGTGTTCTCATGGAGTTCGAAGAAGCAGACAACGATTGCCTTATCATCTTGTGAAGCAGAGTACATCGCGGCGACGGCTTGTACCTGTCAGGCTATTTGGCTAAGGAATCTCCTGCGGGAGATGTATCATGATGTGGATGAGCCTATGACCATGTTTGTGGACAACATGTCGGTCATCCAGCTCGCAAAGAACCCGGTACTACATGGGCGTAGCAAACACATCGAGACGAGGTACCATTTCCTCCGTGAGCAAGTGGAGCATAAGACATTTGAAGTGGTGTATTGCCCTACCGGAGAGCAGGTCGCAGATATTTTCACCAAAGCGTTGAAGGTGAAGACGTTCTTGAAGCTCAAAGGAAAACTCGGCATGTGCTGCCAAGCTTGAGGGAGAGTTTTTTGAACTTTGACTATGTTGACCGGGTCAACATATTATATTTTATGTGTTTTAAAAGCAGGAAAGAGAGTGTGCATTAAATTTGGGAGTTGAGAGATTGGTTGCCTTTATGGTGTTGGACACTTGTCATTTTTCTATTGGTCTTGTTAGCCTATATATAGACATGTAAGTATTCTTTTGAAAGTTGCTGAATAGAAGTTTTTTTCCTCCTCCATATTTCCGTTTAGAGAGAGAGAGGGGAGCGCTGTAGCGCTGGAGTGTTGTCCGGGCGGTTTGAACTTTCTAACCGTGCGAGTTGGATATCGCCGGCGGGTCTTGTCGAGCGAGCCGGTGTGTTGCCGAGCGGGTAGGGGCTCGTGCGTGCGAGTGGGGCGCGGGTTGGCGTATCTCGCAAGGGCGAACTCGCCCGGCTGGTGTTGTTGTCGCGCGGGCTGTGTACTCGCTGGAGGAAGGTTAGAAGCGAGTGGGTGTTGACTCTCCGGGAGTCTTTTCGCCAGGGGTGTCTCGCTCTCGCATGCGAGAGAGCTCTCGCTGGGCGGCTACTCGCGCGGGTGGGTCTACTCGCCGAGTGGTTAACCGCGCGGGTAGGCGGTTTGTGGTGGCATTCTCGCAAATTTAAACTTGTGGTATTTGGTGATAAGTAAAGTCGTTTTGTGGAGTTGTGATTGTACGGGTGCCCATTCACGTTTTCAACAGTTATTAGATTCTGAAATTTATGTTCTGCAAATTTTTCTTTTGTCATTTTGTTGTTTTCTAAACATAATTTGAAGACTCCGATGTTTCTCAGTTTTCGGCCTTTGAAGTTTGTTCTGCTTCCCTCCGTTTTGCTTGACTGAATCAGCCCGGATTGAGAATCAATTCAACATTTTTTGACTGCTTGGGTTTTGTTCAATGCTTTGCTTGTATATCTTGAATTGCTAGCCAGGCGTAGAAATGCTCTCCATCTTGTAGTCCTATTAAACATTTATTTTTCTAATCCACTTATAAATTATATATATATATATATATATATATATATATATATATATATATATATATATATATATATATATATATATATATATATATATATATATATATTGATACTAAAGAAATCTTATTCAACAAACTTTATTTTTTCCCACTCTAATTATTAAAATCTATATATAATAATATGAACATGCACGAGACTCTGCCTCTTATCTCTAATTGTGTTCATGGCAGAGCTCTGCTCATTCCAGAGCATGTTTTTTTGATATAAAATATTTATATCATTTTGAAAATATTGTAATAGAGAGGAAAAATTCTAAAGTTAAATGTAGATTTTAAAAATTTTATGATAGTGAAAAATTAAATTGAAAAAGTTGAATGTTGGTATTTTTATCTTTTAATACGGTAGAATTGATTATTAACCACAAGTCATCTTTGATTAATTGAGCCCATAATTAAAAAAAAACACATTTTTTTAGTTCGCCTCCTTCCTGCTGAAGTCGCCCTCTCCTTCCTCCTTCCTCCCACAAAAGCCGCCCGCCTCCTTCATTCCGTTGAAGCCTCCTGTCTTCTTCCTCCCGCACATAACATAGACTTCTCCGTCCACGGCTCGCCCATGGCTCACCCATAGACTCGCTGTGGCCCGCTGATTTGAAGGAGAGTGACGCGATGCGGGATGGCACCGGCGAGGAGGGAGGATGGAGTTGGGCAAGCCAAAAAATCAGATTGCAGAAAATATTTCGAGTCACGATTAATATTGAGGCGTGACAAGAGTTATGATTAAGCCTCCTTTTGGGGGACTTATTTTCACTTGTCAAGTGTTTACGACCACATGAATTGGACCTTAATTGATGCGGTCGTAACTTGTAACTGCTTGACCGGTAGAAATAAGTCTCCCTAAACGGAGCCTAACCATGACCTTAAATTATTCCAAATAAATTAATTTGGAGGAAAATCAATGTTTAAAATTTATTTTTTCAATTCTTTATTGGGTGTGACTCGTAGAGCTGTCACGGTTCTGGTTCGGTTCCGGTTCTACTAAAACCATGAACCGAACCAATAAGGTAACAATTTTTCATATTAGAACCAAAACTTTTTTTGGTTTGACCGGTTCCGGTTCCAGCTTAATTTTTGGAACTGTCGTGCCAACGATTCCGGTTACGGTTCAACAAGAACCAAAATCAAACCGGCCACTATCGGTTCGGTCCGGTTCCATGCGGTTCGGTCCGGTTCCATGCGGTTCGGTCCGGTTCCAATCGGTTCCAACTCAAACCAAAATCAAACTTGGCGAAATGAAGTAAAAGTGGGCTGCAGCCTGCAAATAATAAAACTCAAAACATCGAAATAGAAATATTTTTGTTGCGCACTTCTCGACAATCTTTTTCACGATTGGTGGGATAGTATCAATTGTCTTCATACGAGTGTAGACTTGCCACAAATTCTAGTTGGCTTGTGCACGTCTCGCCGGCATGCTCAACCGTAACAACCTTCTACAACTAGTTGTCTTTCATGATTACTAATAAATTGTAGTTGTATATCTTATATATATTTTTAAATAAAATATTTGAAAATAAAATATGTAGGTAAAATTGAAAATATATTATATAACTGCATAAAAAAATGCACAAACAAAAATTGACTCCAAACCGCACCAATGTCAAACCATACCGTACGGTTTTTATGCGGTGAAGTTTTGTTCGATTCAAAATCGACCGACTTTAGTGCGATTGCAGTTTGGGTTCAAACTGCACTACCTTCACTCGTGATAGTAAGTATAAATATTATAGATAAATTAAAAAAATAAAAACATAATAATAATAATAAACGGGTTGCGCTTCGGTTTTACTTCGGTCCAGTTCGGATCAGATCTAAAAATCATGAAACCGTTTGAGACTTATATGTTGCGGTTCTGGTTCCGGTTCCCGTCCGGATAATAAAATGTAAGAACCATAGCCGGACCAATATTGTTCACGGTTCCAAAATTCAAACCGGAACCTGACTAATTTGCGAATGGTTCAGTGCGATTTTTTGCGGTTCCGATTCGATTTGCGGTTTTGTTTAAGTGACATCGCTAGGTGTGAGATGTTAGATGTAACTGGTTAGAGGTTTTTTTTTTGATTGGATCTAGGATTTAAATAGAAGGTATGCTATTAAATGAGAGAAGCACCTCTTCCTTCTCTGCAAGTACAGATATTTTCGTTCCTCTTCCCCGTTAAGCCAACTACCCAGAGACCCGTTTCTCTCTTCTTCAATCGCCAACTTCCAAGAGGTAATTCATTTTCCAATCTAGACCTCTTCGATTAGGCTTTTTTTTCCGATGAATGGTGAGAAGTTTCCGTCGAGTGAGAGGGTTGGATAAAATGTGAAATCATTTCCCCTTTCTAACCAGATCTGGATCCCCCCCCCATTCGATTTATTGTCATTGCCTTGTGATTAACTTTGATTGTGGATTTGTAGATCTGTTATGATATTACACTTGTTTGCTCATGGATCTGGGCGCGGGATTTCTCTGTAACTGTAGCACGTCCATGCTTAATTAGCGGATCTGGTTATTCCTTGTTCCTCAGTTTGATTTTAATTCAATCGAATTTTTGCGTGATTCCTCGTGCTTTTAAGAACTATTTCATGATTTTGTTTGCCCAGATCCATGATTTTTTTTTTTAGTTTCTTACACCATCTTACCAGCTAGCCCTAATCTTCCAATTTTTTCTGTGAATGAAAATTTTCTTTTCTTCCGCATACATTTATATTGATCTGAATTATCACAGTATTTTATGTTTAATCCCTATGATTAGTATTCTCGAATGCTTCTTCTACATGTCATACCATCCAAATTTGGATTACACACAAATTCATGAAATTATGATCCTATTTTTTCTTAATTTCTTGGTAAGAATGAGAGTAAACGCCATGGGCATATGATCAAATGATCCTGATTTTGTTCTTTCTTGTTGATTTCTCTTCAGCAGGAACAGCAGAATGGTGAAAATCTGCTGCATTGGTGCCGGCTATGTGGGAGGCCCAACTATGGCTGTCATTGCACTCAAGTGCCCGGCCGTCGAGGTTGTTGTCGTGGATATCTCGGTTGCACGCATCAATGCCTGGAACAGCGACCAACTCCCCATCTACGAGCCTGGCCTCGACGATGTCGTGAGGCAGTGCAGGGGGAAGAACCTCTTCTTCAGCACCGACGTTGAGAAGCACGTCTTCGAGGCAGATATCATCTTCGTCTCCGTGAACACGCCGACGAAGACCAGCGGCCTTGGAGCCGGAAAGGCCGCCGACCTTACTTATTGGGAGAGTGCCGCCCGCATGATCGCCGACGTTTCCAAGTCCGACAAGATCGTGGTCGAGAAATCCACGGTCCCCGTCAAGACCGCAGAGGCCATCGAGAAGATCCTCACCCACAACAGCAAGGGTGTTAACTATCAGATCTTATCGAACCCCGAGTTTCTCGCCGAAGGCACGGCAATACAGGATCTGTTCAATCCCGACCGCGTGCTCATCGGCGGCCGGGAGACCCCCGAGGGACAAAAGGCGGTGCAGGTGCTGAAGGCAGTGTATGCCCAGTGGGTGCCGGAGGATCGCATCATCACCAGCAATCTGTGGTCGGCGGAGTTGACGAAGCTCACCGCCAATGCCTTCTTAGCGGACAGGATTTCTTCGGTTAACTCTCTTACAGCCCTATGTGAAGCCACCGGAGCCGACGTCACCGAGGTCGCCTATTCCGTCGGCATGGATTCGAGGATCAGTCCCAAGTTCTTGAATGCTAGTGTCGGATTTGGAGGCTCCTGCTTCCAGAAAGATATCTTGAACCTCGTCTACATCTGTGAGTGCAACGGCCTCCCGGAGGTCGCTGAATACTGGAAGCACGTCATCAGGATCAACGACAATCAGAAGAGCCGGTTCGTGAATCGGGTGGTGGCCTCCATGTTCAACACACCGTCTCCGGAAAGAAATTGCGGTGCTCGGCTTTTCCTTCAAGAAAGACACGGGCGACACGAGGGAGACGCCGGCAATCGACGTCTGCAAGGGCTTGCTCGCCGATAAGGCGTCGATCAGCATCTACGATCCGCAGGTGACCGAGGATCAGATTCAGCGGGATCTCGCGATGAACAAGTTCGACTGGGACCATCCTATTCACCTGCAGCCGACCAGCCCGGCGACGGTGAAGCAAGTCTCTGTCACCTGGGATGCGTACGAAGCCACCAAGGGCGCCCATGGGATCTGCATCCTGACGGAGTGGGACGAGTTCAAGGGATTGGACTACCAGAAGATCTACGACAACATGCAGAAGCCCGCATTCTGTTCGACGGGCGCAACGTGGTTGATACGGAGAAGCTGAGGGCGATCGGGTTCATCGTGCATTCCATCGGAAAGCCTCTGGATCCCTGGCTCACCTGAGGACTCCATGAGAAGAGGATGAAAGTGCAGAATACTTATTTACTGCTATATTTCGGTAATCTTGACTGTTGCTTGTTTAGTGGCCTGCCATTTTTTTCCAGTTTCCATAGAAAGCTGGCTCTTGCCATCTCTTATACTTTCTTTCAACTACTGCTGCTTGATGAGTGTAATCATTTAGTATTAGGTTTATGGGAAACATGTAGCTTCCTGCTGCTCCCATAATACTGCTTACTATTTATTCCCTGTTGAACTTCCAATCATTCTCTAGTATATAAACATCAGAATATTGATTTTTTTTTTGCTACAACAAACTTGACAATATGCTGCCCCGTCGGTTCATAGTTTTTGACTCTCGGTTTAAAAGTAATACTCGGCAAATATGAATTCCAGTGCGTGATTAATGCTCTGTTTGGCCCCGTGCTTTTAATCCGGTGAGTTTGGACAAAAATCACCACTATCATATAATGTGTGTTTGGCATGGCAACATATATGTGTGTTTGGCATGGCAACATATATGTGTGTTTGGCATGACAACAGTTATAACCGCCAACAGGAAAATAGTGCTAATGGTGAACATAAAAATGGATGAAGTTCCTTTGATTAGGTCGGGCGTTCACAAACGATGGCGCTTACTGTTACAGTACTCGAAGCATTCCGTGTGACCGTCAAGTTTGGAACGATCTTCACGTTGCCCTCATCAGCGATATTTATAGGCATAACCCTAAATTCCCGACGGGTTATTTGATTCCTACCGGATCCTAACCAAATCAAATAAGAATCCGTTATCATTCATATAAATATACCTCAACACTTACGACCACCACCACCATGTCAAACGAAGCTTAAATCATTTGCAATTAGCTAGGTGAGCATCCATTCCATCAAAAACTGATGCTTGCGCATATTTGAAATCCGGTGCCTTACCCATTTTTGTTGATTGTTGGACTAGAAGAACGAGTAATGGAAAATTTTGGTGAAACCGAAGCCGGATACTCACTTGCGCCTAGGCAGCTCTCTTGTCGGAGTCTACACGAAGATCTGTCGGTAGGAGGAGGGTAGGAGGAGAGGAGAGAATACTTGTGGTCGCCGGAAGAGCTAGTAAATGGCTATCCAGGGCAACTGGGTGCGGGAAAATGGAGAAGAGAAGAGATCAAGGGAAATGCTCGTAAATGGTGATCCAGAGCAGTGTGGAGAATGACATCAAGATTTGGGGTGGCGTAGTCAAGATTGGCTAATTTCGATTGGTTGTTTGCGTGGAGAAGCAGAAGAACACGCTGAGACAAAAAACAGAGTTTTTTTTAGAAACAACAACAAAAAAAACATAGCGCGATTCGTTGATTGAACGACGGGTAGGCGCGATGAGTGGGAAGTCACCAGCATTGCCGCCCACGGGAAACATCAGTGATAGCAATTTAAAACTTTTAATTTCAAATGGGCTACGCTCATGCTCGACTGCACTTATGAGTGTGCTTCGCTTGTCCATGGGTGGTTGAGAACATGCTCAACCAAAATACATGAAGAATCAAATGCTCATCAGCGCTCAACTGCTCGTGAAAAGGCTTCGCCCATAGAAAAAACATGAGCAAATAAAGAACTACATAGAAAATAAGAATGTGCATCAAGTAAGGAAGTGAACATAACGGGATAGCTCCTTTGATTAGTGAGATGATAAGAATAACAGATAAAGATTATTATTCACAACAAAAAG